>OX621251.1:32654892-33854892 GCA_951640165.1 Pseudoips prasinana | reverse complement strand
ATTTGTTTTGAATTTTAACTCAAATCAAATTAAATCATTATTTATTTGCCATGAATGTAGGAAACAAAATACTGGTGTTGCTGGCGTTAACAAATGGAATCCCATACATTCTACCATAACGGCATGCAAAATTACACAAACATAGTATATAAATGAGTAAAAATAAATGTCAAATTCAATTTGTCATCTTGATATAGTGAAAACATATTACAATTGTTACAAGCAGCAAGTAAAACTTAAATTAAATTAATTACATTAAATTATAAATTAATACTTTCAGCAATAACTATGTTAACAATAAATAGTCCTACAAAGAATTATCGCTAAGGAAATCATTAACAGAATAGTAACACTTCTCCACCAGTAGTTGAGTCAATATCTTTTTAAAAATGTGTGTTGTGCCATCTTTTAAATTTTGGGGTATTTTATTATATATAACGGGCCCCATTTGCCAAAGACTCTTCCCTAATAGGGTCGTCTTGTAATTAATTACCCGTATATAATTTATTTTTATGTTGAGGCCTTATTAGTTCCGTTCTTGACATATTATTATTATTATTATTATATAAATATATGCCATAATATTCATATGCCGGAATTTCATTTGCCCGAATTTCAATTGCCAAAATTGTTTACCATAAAAGACATGTGACATTGATTGAACATTTGATTTTATAATGATTCGAATGCTATACGTATTGTAATTCATACTTTTAATTGCAATAATATTATACAACAGAATTTTCAAACGCCATACTAACCGCCAGAATGCTAAGGCGCCGATTAAAAAAACGCGTCAAGTGCTCCAAGGTCAGGGATAAATTGAGCTGCTAAATTAATTTCTAATCTATCCATGTACCATCCTCACCCCGTTTCACCAATAATAGTGTATGTAGCGCTAAATGGTCACAGTTCTAACCTAATCTAACCCAGATAACCTATTATTTTTTATTTTTTATAATAATTTTAACCTATTATACAAGCAATTTCGGAGGGAAATGATGTTATGGCATGCGATAATTACGGCTTACAATGATTATAACAAATGATGTTATGGAAATTGATTTTACAGGAAACAATGATTATAACAAATGATGTTATGGAAATTAACTTTATGGGAAACAAATTTTCTAGCACGTGACTAATAAAGTAAACAATGAATATGACATATAAAATTATGAGAAACAATAATATGTCAGGTGAGTACTATAGCCAAGGCGCACAGCTATCTGTTGATGAAATTCCAGTCATTGATCATAAGCAATATTTTTAGGCTCTTAATAATCTTTCTCTTTCAATGCAGTTTCCCCAAAATACTACCCCGTATCTTAGGATTGGTCATCCAGACCATGATAATCGAGTTAATATTAATTTTCTTAGATAAGTTATACAGAATACAATATGTAGTAAAAATATTAGACTTAAACTAGATAATTAAACATAATCTCTTGACAATAACTTGATACGAGCTAGCTAAATATCATTTCTGTAATAAAATAAATTTTATAAATGTTTTCATACAAGATGTACCTAAATATCTATGTTACTAGAAATAATATCTAATGTATACAACTATATTACTACAAACATGTTCTGACTATTTACAAGCGCTTTTTTAAAGTCTACGTGAATAAAAACCTTTTTTATTTATTTTATTTTATACGCTAACTTGCTCAGTTTTTGACAGACTCAACATTATAGAGTTAATAATATGATTATCAATATATGGGCAGAGCTCAATAAGGGGTTAAATTCATAGATAACATAACTGGCATATTCCTATGCCACATATAACTTGTCGGCACAAAATAAACCACTCTCTTATAAGATAATATATAATATTCTAAAACAAACTTCCCAACCATATCCCTGAATTGACCACAAATATGTTTAAAACAACTACTATTGCACAATTTTGCATTTTATTTTATTTTTGTGACTTTTATGCTATAAATTGAGTGGCTTAACGTTAGCAAAGAAATTAAATCTGGGTCTGCTGGAAGAGATTTCTATTAAAATAACCTTTGTACAATATTTTCCTTATATTATTTATTGTTATTATTTGTGTGTACATAAATTATTAAATTAAAAAAAAACTTTAGCGAAATTTAAAAGTATTTAAATTAAAATTTTAACAGAATGAATGATTACTTTATTTGGTAAGTCATTATTTTGTCAAATTCTGATTGTTGTGATCATTCTGACCACGTTACATGGTGAGGATAAAAATAATTTATTTTCCTCACTGTCAGAGTAGTGACGGGAAGACACAACCTTGTTCTTGTAAGATCTCAGGTTTGTAATCCGAATTAGGTTAGAAGATATAGAATTATTTCTAAAGTAATCCTCCAAAAAAAAGAAAAATAATAATATGGAAAAATCGTGTAATATTGAACTAATACGGGCCTGTTGGCGTGGTTGGCAAATGCTTGCTTTTCACGGAGGTCGTGGGTTCGATTCCCACCCAGGACATTATATTTGTGTGCATGAACATGTCATGTTTGTCCTGAGTCTGGGTGTAATTATCTATATAAGTATGTATTTACAAAAGAAAAGTAGTATATGTATCATGTCAGTTATCTGGTTTCCATAGTACAAGCTCTGCTTAGTTTGGGATCAGATGGCCGTGTGAATGCCCCAAGATTTTATTATTATCAATTCATAAAATACAGCAGCATTTCGGAGGCAGGAAATAGATTAGTTTCTGGTTATGACCCTAACGAAGAAAGAAACCCTGGTCGATCAGTTTCAATACAGAGTCAAAGAAGAAGAAATATGAAACAAAATATTATTTATTCATTACCAGGACGGAAATAACAACGAAATTATAGAATAACAGAAAAACGAACAATGAAAATCTTATACTTAATATTCCGTAGTCCGTTCTAGGTGACAAGGCATCTATCTCAGCATTGGCCGTCGCAATATTGCGACAGCGTTGATATTCTGATAGCGGCCGACTAGGGGGTCCACGCATAGTTAACCCCCATTAAATACTAAAATAAAATGAAATAACAGATATTTGATAAACTAAATACATTAATAATACAAATAAAAAAAAATTAATGTAGTGAAGAAGATAGAAATATGTACCTAAGTATGTTGAAAAAAATATATTAAATCACAAAATAATAATATAAATGAGATTCATACAAATTCAAGTAGATAAAATAATTTAAATACTAGATTATCATCAAAAACATTTCATACACTAACATATGTGAATCTGAATACTTTAGCGGAGACGTGGGCAACAAAATTTATAAAACCTTTATTATGCAAATATACGGCATTTCTAGTTCCTGACTATGGACTCTGGCAACATCTCATCTAAAATTAGTGGAAACAACTTGATGCTATACCAAGCTGTTTCCACTCAATCAATCCTACCAAGTGAGCTGTAACACATATTCTAACAACGTTCTCCCAAAACATCAATTAATATAACATAATTAACTGTAACATAAGGCATAGCACATACCTACCAGTTCCCACTCGATAGATTAATTGAATTACTACGAGCTCGGTTTAATACAATTAAAATCTGCAAGCGCGCGGATTGGGTAGCTGGCGAATGTGCCAGAGTTTAACTATTTTTGTAACTAGCGTAAATTGGTTTGTTGTAATGAATTGTCGACAGTGTGTACACGGCTTTTTTATCGTTGTTGTTGTTAGGTGTTGTCTGAAAATAAAATTAAGACTCTTAAAGTCTTTTATTGTAGAATTACTTTTATTGTAGAGTAGAATTGTCTGTTTGTAGTCGCTAACGGACAAGACGTGTTCTAATTTACATAGATATTTGGTAGAATTTTCGGATCGGAGAGATTTGGCTTTTATCGGAGTAGCTTAGGAACTGCTTGCCTGATCAAAATTTGTGGTCTTTTAACATAGATATTTGGTGAAATGTTGGCAATATCTATCGGCGTCGCCTAGCAACTGCGTGACTGATTAAAACATGTCGCCAGTCTATAATTATTATTTTGAATGCTAAGAAGGGTATAAAGACTTATCAGGAATATATATGCACGCATGATGCTCAGAGATCCACAGGCTATGGTAACCGTTTTCCAATGAGCGAACCGGAAGTATATTTGTTGATAAAATAAAATAATCTATGAATGTAATTAATAAGTTAACGTACAAATAAATACTAACTAAATAATGTTATACCTGCGAATCAGGTTTAAGATAAAAAAAGTTTATGGTGAGTTAGTTGGGCAGTTGGTTCCTTGGCCTCCGTTTGGCTACTTGAAAAATTTTAGTTCCACCCTGAAGACCAAAAGCCCTGGAACGTTTGGCTTCCGTACCTTCTGCAGCATTTTGAATCGCTCGGGAATTTATCCCATTATTGTGTCACATTTTTCTAGTCGCTGGTGTACTGGAAGAAATTTCTTACGAAATAAGCAGGTCCTTACCGTAAGAAATTTCTTAATGTTCCAGGGCTTTTGGTCTTCAGGATGGAACTAAAATTGTTCAAGTATCAAAACGGAGGTCATGCATACCTAATGGCTCAATCAGGAGGCTAAGTGCGGGAACCAACTGCCCAACTAACTCACCACAAACTTTTTTTATCTTCAACGAGATTCGCAGTTATAACATTATTTAGTTAGTATTTATTTGTGCGTTATCTTATTAATTATATTAATAGATTATTTTATTTTATCAACAAATACATTTCCGGTTCGCTCATTGGAAAACGGTTACCATAAAAATTACCTTAAAAATTTCTTACGATAAGGACCTGCTTATTTCGTAAGAAATTTCTTGCACTCTTTGTTTCCGGTCACTTTTTTTTTAATTTTTACTTTAAAAACTTTTGACATGAATGAATAAATTAATAAATATCATTACACGGTGTATCGGATTAACACGGTGAGATCATATCCAATGCCATAGGAATCTATACTTTTTATTTTTATTTCCATGTTGGCCGAGTGGTTAATGACCCTTACTGCCCAGCCGGATTCGATCCGAAACTCGCGGATTCGATCCCCAACCAGTACAAATTATTGCGTAATGAGCACCAGATAAATTTACAATATTTAAATATTTATTTATTTATGGTTGGCGTGGTTGGTAGAAACTTACCTTTCACGGCGCAGGTCGTGGGTTCGATCCACTCAGGATAGATATTTGTGTGCATGCACATGTCTGTTTGTCCTCAGTCTGAGTGTAATTATCTTTATAAGTAAGTATTTACAAAAGAAAAAGTAGTATATATAGGATATCAGTTATCTGGTTTCCATAGCACAAGTTCCGCTTAGTTTGAAATCAGATGGCCGTGTGTGAACCATGTCCCAGGATATTATTATTATTTACTAAGATTCTCTTAATATTGGCTATAGTTATAATGTCATTGCTTCTTAATCATAAAAAATACCTCGAATTCGATTCTAGAACAAAAATGTTACTTTTTTATAAAAAAAAAGCAACGCTTCGTGACAGTGGGGAAAGAAAACGTGTTTATACTAATGGGCATAAAAAAGTGGTACTCTTCGATGTGGCTACCACTGTATTATTAAGTGCCGTGAATATGGAACCCCCACGCAAAAATAACAAACGCGTTTGCTAGGGTTTGTAGGTTGGGAACATAGGACAAGATACGCTAGGTTTGGTATAGCAAGCTCATAAGTGGACTGAGAGACAGGAAGCATCGATGCACTGCAGACAGGTTTTATCAAAGTGTAATTCGCGACAAAACAGATTTTTTGTGATGACTTACGGAACAGGGCCATTGTCGCTGACTATGGGGCTTATAAGACGTATAAGATCCGTAGTCAGCGACAGTCCTGTCCGTTAGCGACTACAAACAGACACTAATTCTACAACAAAATACTTTAAGAGCCTTAATTTTATTTTCAGTCAACACCTAACAACAACGATAAAAAAGCCGTGTACACACTGTCGACAATTCATTACAACAAACCAATTTACGCTAGTTACAAAAATAGTTAAACTCTGGCACGTTCGCTCGCTACCCAATCCGCGCGCTTGCAGATTTTAATTGTATTAAAGCGAGCTCGGTATAAGGTATAAGGTCCGTAGTCAGCGACCAAGGCCCTGTTCCATAAGTCACCCATATAAGAGCAATGGAGAGGGCTATGCTTTATGTTGATGTGCTACACGTTGTTAAGTTTTTTTTTCTTAGTTTTTTATATCAGAGGGCGGCAAAAGAGCAAGTGGGTCACCTGATGGTAAGTGATCATCGCCGCCCATCTACACTCGCAACACCAGAGGAGTCGCTGGTGCGTTACCGGCCTTTAAGAGTCAGCAAACATGTGTAGCTGACCGTTCCCCCCACCCCGATGAGCTCTATCGACCTTACTCACACGCAGAAAAACAACATTGAAATTATTAATGAGTGTGTCATTCACGTTAAAACAGTTTTTGTGATGACTTACGGAACAGAACCGCGGACGCTGACTATGGGCCTTATCAGACGACTTAGGCCTCCTATGTACTATGCGGCTAGCCGGAATGCGGTCAGCCGTTAGCAATCAATATTGCTGACTGGCTGCCGCATCACAGTGCGAATAAAAATATTTTCTCGTACAAATATTTGAGTACGTACAGCACGGCTGGCCGCATTGTGGCTAGCCGCATAGTGCGTAGGAGGCCTTAGTGTCACCCAAAGAACAATAGAGATGGGATATGCTTTATGTTCATGTGCTACACGTTGTTCAAATTAAGCTCATTAAGTTACATTCACCATTTATGTTAAACCTTATATAGCAGTTTTAAGTCTGGGTGTGTTTTGTGTCTGTGAAATGCATATTTGTAAAGTGTCCCTCAGAAGGGAAGAGATTGAAATGATCGATCAAGTTCTACTTCAAAAACCGTGTAATTTGTCAAAATATTTGGGTGATTCGTTCGAAACTTAATAAAGAAACGAAAATAATAGTGTAGTTCATACTACTAGTTGTCATGTGGCTGAAATATATGAGTGTCGGGGTAGGATCGACGTAGTAAATAAAATAAAATAAAAAATAAAAAAGGTTTTTATTCACGTAGACTTTAAAAAAGCGCTTGTAAATAGTCAGAACATGTTTGTAGTAATATAGTTGTATACATTAGATATTATTTCTAGTAACATAGATATTTAGGTACATCTTGTATGAAAACAGTTATAACATTTATTTTATTTCAGAAATGATATTTAGCTAGCTCGTATCAAGTTATTGTCAAGAGATTATGTTTGATTATCTAGTTTAAGTCTAATATTTTTACTACATATTGTCAATGGTTCTGTCTATATTAAAGGTATTATTATTATGACGGACCTTGTGTTAATAACGACGGTCGCGCTTTAATGCTACCACCGGATCCAATGCGCCCCAACTGAGAAGACCCAGCGAAACAAACTCAGTGGGTTCATCTACTACCGGTTTCAACACGACCCAGTTGAGACGGTCCGCCGAAACATACTCAAGCGGGCATGAACACGGGATTTGGTCCAATTAGAGTAATTATTTAGTAGGCAAACACAATATATGCTCGATCGGTTGTCTAAATGCTTATTATTTTAGATTATATTTAGGTATACAAAAGAAAAACTTCGAAACAATAACATTATTCATTTTGAGACAGAGTCAATAATTTTAAATTAAGTATATGATAGCAATCATTTACAGATAGTTCACGTAACACAGCAGATCAGTCATGTCTATATGGCTACAAGATCTCCAGCGAGCAATGTGCAGGTAGGAAGTGAGAGCCAGACGTCTTTGTCATCGATGTACTCTTTAGTGGTGTAATAACCCCTAGCCATAAGTATACGTTTAATATGTGTTTTATAACTTGTGTCAGGCAGATCAGTAATTTGAGTAGGAAGCTTGTTATCCTAATACAATTTCCTAAAAATGATTTATTAGTTTTGCTTACTCTAAAGCCTGGCATGGCTAGTTTGTTTTTATTCCTAGTATTTATATTATGCAGTTCACTTTTCTTTTTATAATTATGAATATTTTTTCTAACAAACATTATATTCTGATATATATATTCCGATGGCACAGTAAGTATATTTATTTCTTTAAACAAATTTCGCAAAGAATCGCGACTGCCTAAACCATAAATGGCTCTGACTGCTCTTTTCTGCAATACAAAAATAGTACCTATGTCAGCCGCGAACCCCACAGCAGAATGCCATACGACATAATGCTATGAAAGTACGCGAAACACACTAATCTGGCAGTTTGTTCATCTGACAATTGCCTTATTTTCCAGACAGCATAGGAAGCCGAACTTAATTTACCTGCTAACTTTTCAATCTGAGGACCCCATTGCAATAAAATAAAATAAAATAAAAAAGGTTTTTATTCACGTAGACTTTAAAAAAGCGCTTGTAAATAGTCAGAACATGTTTGTAGTATTATAGTTGAATACATTATTATTTCTAGTAACATAGATATTTAGGTACACATTGTATTGATAGTATTAAAACATTAACAAATTTATATTATATTATTGTCAAGAGATTATGTTTAAGTTTTTTCTCTAGTTTAAGTCTAATTATCTAGTTTAAGTCTAATATTTGTAATACATATTGGCAATGGTTCTGTCTATATTAAGGTGATATTATTATGACGGACCTTGTGTTAATAACGACGGTCGCGCTTTAAAGCTACCACCGGATCCAGTGCGCCCCAACTGAGAAGACCCAGCGAAACAAACTCAGCGGGTGTCTCTACTACCGGTTTCAACACGGCCCAGTTGAGACGCTCCGGCGAAACATACTCAATGGGGCATATACACGAGATTTGGTCCACTTACTGTAATTATTTAGCAGGCATACACAATATATGCTCGATCGGTTGTCTGATTATTTATTTATTTTAGGTTTAATATATTAGAAAGAGAAAATAAAAACGTCAAAATAAAAGTAACATTAATCATTTTGAGACACAACCAACAGTTCTGAAATTCGTAGAATATTTAAATAATAGATAGTTTTATTACAGATAGTTCATGTATATAAGATCTCCAGCGGACTATGTGCAGGTAGATGCCGACCGCCAAATGTCTTTATCGTCAATGTAATCCTTAGTAGTGTAGTAACCCTTAGCCATAAGTTCACGTTTAATGTGTGACTTAAACTTATTATCAGGTAGTTTAGTTATATGAATAGGGAGCTTGTTATAAAACCTAGTACAATTTCACATGAATGACTTTTTAGTTTTGCTAACTCTAAAGGCTGGTATAGCTAGTTTGTCCTTGTTTCTTGTATTGACATTGTGCAAGTCACTCCGTTTTTTATATTTATCTAAATTTTTCCGCACAAACATTATATTCTGATATATGTATTCAGATGGAACAGTAAGTATATTTACCTCTTTAAAAACGCTTCGTAGAGACTCGCGACTGCCTAGATTATAAATAGCTCGGACTGCTCTTTTTTGTAATACGAAAATAGCACTTATGTCAGCTGCTGAGCCCCACAGCAGAATACCATAGGACATAATGCTATGGAAATAAGCAAAATATAATACTAGTCTAGCAGTTGGTTCGTCTGACAATTGTCTGATTTTCCAAACTATCAATTTTGAATCAAGTGTCAATCCTAAAAATACGGTCGATGGGACTAGATCTAATATTTTCGCATAAGCTATCACATCTCATCCCGTGTGGGGCGTAGAAGTCGTCCCGATGGAACGGGATATAATATTCGGGATAGGACGGGCAGCAGCGTCTCTCTGTGTACTATGACCATCATACTGCGATCGCCAACCCATCTGCCAAGCGTGGCGATTATGGCATATCCCTAAAAATGATGGACAAAGTTCCATTGTGGAGATCTTTTGAGGAGGCCTTTGTCCAGCAGTGGGCGTCATTCAGCTGCTTTCAAACATACAAAATACTTGCATGAGCAGTCCATACTAAGATACTAATAACTTGGAATAAATTATTATAAATATGGAAAACAAACTTCAGCGCAATGCATGTAATAAATAAAACATATTTTTCAGCTAAGACGTAGTTTATGCAAATCTTTTTCACGACCATAATTTCTTCAAATGAAATACGTAAAAAAGAAACATAGCTTTTAAGTCTTTTCTGACGACGCCTTTTCACGAAAACTTCAGACATTCAAGCTCACGGGTTTACAAAAACCGAAAAATGGAGAAAAAAAGCATCGCCTCGCTTCCTGTAGACTCGAGTACAAAAATAATTTGAGTTTCTTCAACGCGACTCCGTAATGGTAATTGGGGGGGTGTGGCCAGGAAAACACAACTTATGTACACAAGTACACAGAATACATACAGTACACGGTCGGTGTACAGAGTAGGGGGGAGCTATAGAGTCAATGAACTCTAGTTAGCGGCCATTTTCTGAAATAGCTAATTGTGGTTAACAATTATTCCGATTTATGTAGATATACTATTACAGAAAATTATTATCCTGTTCTACCATTTTGTCAGTAAACAAGCATGAAATCGACCCAAATATGATATGCTGTACGTCTACTACAAGCACATATAATTAAATTTACCGTTTTATCCCAGAAAAGACTAGCAACCGTAAGTTGAAACGTCAATGGATAAGTCCATTGACGTTTAAACTTACGGTTAGCTATACGGTTAACTATAGGAATATTCTATACTAAAAAACTTTACCGAAGAAGTATCATGACTATACCAAGTCATGATAGACTACTGATAATCTTAATTATACGCGATTTTATGTCCCAAAAGAAACTTTTTTTCTACTTTTTTTAGGTTCTATGCCGTAATTTAACAAAAAAACTGGTACATGGAATTGCGTAATAATTGTCTGTTAGGGTAGGATTCTTAATGCAACCTTTTCCAACAGGTTGAAGAAATCGTTACCTGAACAATAGTTGTTAAACAAGCGATTACACATAGGAAACCCGTATTTAAGTTTTTAAGATCAGGTATGATTTTATTAGGTTTCTGGCTACTTTTAAACGTTATCAAGTCAGAAAATCAGCATCCGGTCCACCTGATGAATGTACAGACGCCAGCACATCTAGCTATCCCAATCTGTCAATTTCTTTAATAGATTTTCAACTTTATCACATAAGCATAAGGTTCACCTTCAATTGGTAAATTTGCAGATTTGGGGTAGCTTTATGTGCTGGCATCTGTACATCGGTCCTTTTGTGACATTTATATTCAAAAATATTCAGTATAAGTCTTAGTTTTATATATTTTGTCTCACAAAAACAAAAAGGAAATCTAGTTTTGTTTTCTTTGAAATATGAATCTCACTAATGATAAACACTGGAATACGACAGCCGAAGCATTATTTTATATTATGTAAAACATCTGAATGTGCGAGCGAGATGGATGCGCGCTGCAGTCTTAATCCATAATCTGTAAATTAAATCGACTACTCATGAAGCCTTATACATCAATGCAATTGTTTAACCATATGTATATCGATTACATAAAAGAAAGAAGATTGTTTATGCTTAGAATCATAATAATTCTGAGCTTTTCAATATTATGTTCTGAAACAATAATTTTCGCAGCCGGTTTCTATACACATCATCAGCCTGTCGTGGATCGTCCACAGCTGGACATTAGCTTCCTCCAAAGATTTTAGTAACGTTGCCATTATGAGGGGTTTGGAGTAATTACCACGAGTTGGCTACCGCCTTTAGGTAGCAACCATACAGGTGGTGCTGCTGCTCGACTACCTGTGAGTCGCCTTTTAAAACACTCACGGGATGTTATGTCGTGGACCTGTTATTCTTTTCGTGCCGTAAGCCCCATGGCTACGGTTTACGTTTTCTATATATCATCAAAATATTTCGACAATTCACTTGTCATTCTCTCTGCCCTCAACTACTCTGTATAAAATTTCACGCACCACTAAGACATAGTACACAATTATCGTTAATTTGGTAATGCTATGTCTGTCATCTGTGTGCCAATACAGACTGTATTTATGAACAAAATATCACACGTCATAGGCGGAGGGAAACGCTAATGTTTCTATAAAAAGGAATAAATTTCGTAAGTTGATGGTGATAGAAACACACTCACTCAACATCCATACTCACAAATTTTAGCATCTATAATATTAGTGGGACGTATAAGGAAATAAACAATTTAAGTCGATTCATGATTTATTAGTTTTTTCTTCAGAGGGCGAGAAACGAGAAAGTTACCTGATGGTAAGTGATCACCGCCGCCCATGGATACGCGCAACACTAGAGGTGTCGCGGGTGCGTTGCCAGCCTTTAAGAGTCAGCAAACAAGTGTTGCAGACCCTTTTCCCCCATCTCGATGAGCTCTGGCGAACTTACTCACACGCACGAACAGAACATTAAAATTATTAATGTTATTATTTAGGAATGTCTTCTGTAGTAGTAGCCCGACTGGGGAAGTAGCTCCACCTTGGAGCTACTTCCCCAGTCTCTTTTGAGCGAATGAACGTTTCTTCATTTATTTGTAAACACAAAAGATATCAAGATGCATAAGTTTTGAGATATGCCACGAATAAGCGTTTCAAATCTTGTAATATAGTTTGATAATATTGATTTAGAATGTCGCCGTTAGCTACGGATAGCTTTCAGTTAGCTGACTACGAGTACAACGCCAATATTGACTTATGAAGTACCGGCTAGGATTAACGCTAGTCTGTCTGCTTTCTACTAATAGGGTTACTCAGGTACTACCTATTATCTGTAGGTGTTGATCGTTCGTACGCTAAAGCCAATTACTGTAACTAAACATTGAATTATGAGGTCCATTCGACCATAAAGATGTTCACGATGGCTTTATCTACTTTGAAATGTGGAACTAGTTTTAACGGTGATAAAGCTAGAGGCCCTAGTAACCAAATTCAGCATCAGCATGTGTAAAGACGTCCACACCTGGATATAGGCCTTACCTGAAGATCTCAATGGTTGGACTTTTGCTATGGGAATAATTGCATTTTTACATGTTCTTTTGTGGAATTCCTGACAGTGTTATAATTTATTTTGCTTCTACTTAATTTTATTGTTGTCTTGAGCTTACTCTGTATGTCGGTATAATAAATAAATAAATATTATGGATATAGAATTACTGTAACTTTTATTTATGTTGAATACGCAACTCAATTTGACTGAGAATCCAACTAGGTAAGTTCAACAACGAAAAAACATGGGGACAAATTGATAACTCGACTGGGACGCGTTCGCGTGGCTACGTAACGTCTTTTCGTCTAAAATATCGCTGTGTCTCAAGTCTAAAATCTTGGAATAATGTGTGTTGCCAGTGACTTACGGAAACGTGGTCGGGTGATGGTGTGGCCCTGTTATTGACTTTAGGCCAGAAACTACACGGCTTGGAAACCATCAAATCATTACCTTTTGGTTTATCCGACGTTTCGGCCTGGATTGCACCAGCCGTGGTCACTGGTCGACTGATGTAACCCGGCAGCGTCATCTTCGGGAAGCGCGAGTTTCCGTATCTACCCTCACATGGTCTTAATATTATTATTATCACTTTCTGCGGAACTGTATGTATGTCTGCACATAACACTAATGAGATCAGCACCCGGGCGTACTACATTGGTTACGCAACAAGGGCACTTGGCAGTTACAGGATTACACTATGATGAAAAGCGTAAGGATCCATCTTACACAATCAAGATAAATACTGGCCTCTCACCACCGAGACCCATGTCCAAAATATATGATGTGTATAAATCATAAAAGTATACAAATATTAATTCGCACAGTACTTACTTACTTATCTAGCGTATGGGCAGTGGTTACTCTGGTGTCAGAGTTGTTCAAGCCGCCCAGTAGCCCTGCGACATGGCTGTAAGCGAGGCCGACAGCTCGACATGCCCTCCGAAGCACGTAGACGATTAGGAATCAAACCACTATGGCGGTCACCCATCTATGGACTGACCGCGAGCCTAGTTGCTTAACCTCGCCAATCACTTACGGACCGGTGAGATCAGAGACCTATGAGATTAATGTATGTCTGATAACAAGCTTATATTAATTTAACTACCTAATATTATTACTAGCATCTAGCTAGCTACTCTCATATTCTTTTTTTTTTTTTATTAATTCTAAAATCCACCCGTATTACAATAATTTCCAAAACAAGAACCATGACTGTTATTGTAATAAAAGACTCAAATTAAACAAATAATTGTTTTCTAATAACTTTATTTACAGCAGAACATGTCAATTATTTAGCAATTTTTTTCAACTTAAACACATTTAAGAGTAACAAACATACAATCAAGTAATTAAAAGATCTAAAGAAGTTGATTCTCGTAATATCAGTCTATTAAAAATATATTAGTCTTAATGCGACGTCCGTAGAATGAAATAATTAAGTTTTTTAGGGTGCCCACTCACTAATCGGAACATATATTATTTTTAAAGCAACGGCTGTTCTATGGATTTAAATTTCTTATTGCCAGGGTATTAATTCTAAATAATCAATACAATGGTCACAAGCAATCGTTCACTGGGGTAGTAGCTTCTTTATTTATATATTTTTTTAATGACAGCGTGGGTGGCTTTACAAGTGTTTAACAGGTAGACTTCTTTTTCCAGAAAAGTTAACAAATAAGATAGACTTCTTTTCCAGAAAACTATTTATTAGATAACTCTATAAATGGTCTCTATTACTGAAGAGACACGTTAGTCCGATATTTCCATTATCGGACTAACAAACTCAAAAAATATTAATAAAAATTTAACAATTAAAGAATATTATATTTCTCATCCCCCCATCTCGGAAAGAGTTTTTTTTTTACTCTTTGATATCGGAGTGCAAATGTCGTTTTTATTCACTAGATTTTTTTTGTATTTGATGGGATGAAAAGTTACGTGTTGCACTTGAGTGCAAAGATTTTTCACCTCGTGCTCTTTTGTTTCCCTCGCTATCGCTCAGGATTCTAATGATTGAATCTCTCGCGGCGCTCGTGATTCAATTTTAGAATCCTTCGCTTGCTCGATCATCAAAATTGAGCACGCGGTTAAAAATAAACTTTGCTTTCTCTTGTACTAGGTGGCGCAAAAGTACTGGCACTAAAGAAAATACTTTTTTTTTTTTTATATGACATTTTCTGTCATTCTGTTGTTGAAAATTGTGTAGTGAACAAATGTAAAATACACTGAAAATAAACATGGACCGTTTTACTCCCCAAGAACGTGGAATAATTGTGTCAATGTTCTTACGGAATAATTCATCAGTGATAAGAACACAACGTGAATTTCGTCGACGATTTCCCCACCGTCCGGCACCGATTGGTCGCACAATTCGACGCTTTGCCACACGCCTTGAAGCAACTGGCTCAACATTGGATAGACCTAAGTCTGGGAGACCAAGAACAGGCCGTTCAGCTGAAAATATCGATGCTGTGCGCGAAGATGTGGAAGAGTGTCCAGAAACATCAACGAGGCGACGTGCCACGCAATTGGGCATTTCCAGACGGACCCTGCAGCGTATTTTGGTGAAAGACTTAAAGATGTTCCCGTATAAAACTCAAATGACTCATCAGCTGCTGCCTGCTGACCACCGAGCTCGTCTAGATTACTGCCAGCGCGTCATAAACCTCAACCTTGAAGAGGATGATTTTCCTTCAAAATTGGTTATGAGTGACGAAGCGCATTTCCATCTCTCAGGGCATGTCAATAAGCAGAATACTCGGTTCTGGGGCACTGATAATCCGCGCATTATTCAAGAAACACCTCTACACCCACTAAAAGTTACTGTATGGTGTGGCATCTGTGTTGACAGAGTGATCGGACCCTATTTTTTCGAAGACGCTGGAGGCAATGCGATTACTGTCACTGGAGAACGCTACAGAACCATGTTACGTGAGTTTTTGATACCCAGTTTGGACGAATTGGGGCTGGAGCACATCTGGTTTCAACAAGACGGCGCTACGGCACACACAGCGCGCGACACTATGGACTTAGTGAGGGACGCTTTTCCAGGCCGAGTTATCTCTCGTTTTGGCGATTTGCCTTGGCCTGCAAGATCACCCGATCTGACCAGTCCAGACTTCTTTCTTTGGGGTTTTTTGAAATCTCGGGTGTATGTGAACAAGCCACAGACTCTCGCAGCTCTAAAAGAAAACATTCGTCAAGAAATAACGAACATATCGCAGGAAGTGTTACGGCAAGTTATGGAAAATGTCATAAATAGGGCTCAAATGTGTATCAACTCTGGAGGTCACCATTTAAAAGACATCATCTTTAAATCCTAATGGTACGAAATTTAATGGCACAAATATACATTTAAAAAAATCTAAATCTAGTTTTCTAATTTAGAAAAAATGTTATAGCTGAACCAAATAGGGTCTTTACTTTTGCGCCACCCGTTATAACAAATAGCTATTATCATTCGGAATCAGCAATAGAATGTTCGTGTTTCTCAATAATAAGTCAGTCGCCACCCTAAAAGTTCAAATATTTGGAAGGATCGTGCTCCTTAGTTAGTATAATTATAAAGTAGTCTAAAAGGTAATTGGCAGCTTTCGTTTTGGGGTAAGCAGGGTTCGAGGTCGCTTTGAAGAGGGAAGTCCTAATTGGGTATTTTATTCGGTAATTATAAACGTGCGTTTTACTTCATGTGTGACTGATTAGAGTGTGTAAATTCACAAGCTATATGAACGTCAGTTATTTTCTTACAGTCCTACAATACAGTGCAAAGTTAAAGTGGAGGATTTTTAGAGTGGGATCCTAGACTCATATCTAATAACTATCTATAAGTCACACAAACTTGTCCTGTGAGGGAAATGAAACCGAAACACTAACCCGGCAAGGTAAACCCTGCGCGAGTTAATATTAGGTCTTTACCTATGAAATTGCCGTTCTGCAGTACTGGCCATTTCAAATCAAAATAATTTTTGTTTGGCTAAGAATTCTAATTTCAAATTAATTTTATTTTAAAAACATGGATTCTTTTTTCCAAAAGTAGTCATTTCTTTATTGATTAGTGTTACATTTTCATCGCATTTCAATCTTTTTCGTCATCATGGATACGTTAAAAAATCGAGTAATTATGGAATATGAGTACCGTCGTGGCAGCAACGCGGCACAAGCGGCACGCAACATCAACGACGTTTACGGAGCTAACACTACAAACCAACGCACCACCTGTTATTGGTTTGCTCGCTTCCGTTCTGGAAATTTCGACCTGAAAAATGAACCTCGCAGTCGTCCGAAGACTTTGGTCGACAATGACGAATTAAAGGCGGTTGTGGAAGCTGATGATACACAATCTACGGCTGAATTAGCAGCAGCTTTCGACGTTAGCGTCAAAACAATATTGGTCCATTTGCGTCAAATTGGCAAGGTAAAAAAGCTTGACAAATGGGTGCCCCACGAACTCAATGATCGCCAGCGCGAAGTACGCGTCGAGACGTGCCTTGCACTGCTCAACAGACACACAAATGAAGGAATTTTGAACCGCATTGTTACCTGCGATGAAAAATGGATTCTGTTTGATAACCGCAAGCGCTCAGCAAGTTGGTTGGATCCTGGTTCAGCACCTAAACAATGCCCTAAACGAAAACTTACCCCTAGAAAAGTGATGGTCACTGTTTGGTGGTCTAGCGCCGGTGTGATTCATCACAGCTTCTTACCAAACGGGGTGAGCATTACTGCAGATGTGTACTGTGAAGAACTGAGCACAATGATGGAGAAGCTGGCGCATCTCCAACCAGCATTGGTCAATCGCTCGTCTCCGCTGCTCCTGCACGACAACGCGCGACCTCATACTGCACAGCAGACGGTCTCCAAGTTGCAAGAACTGGGGTTGGAAGCTCTCCGTCATCCGCCCTACTCACCAGACCTTGCGCCTACAGACTACTACTTTTTCCAGAATTTGGATAACTTCTTGGCGGGAAAAAAATTCAATACCCGAGAGGCAGTACAAAATGCCTTTGAAGAATTTGTTGCCTCCCGTCCAGCTGATTTCTTTAAGAAGGGCATCAATAAACTGCCACTGCGATGGCAAAGATGCATTGATTGCATGGGTGATTACTTCGATTAATACAAATAAAAAAATTCATGAAAAAAATTCGTTTAAATTTTTTCATACAAAACGGCAATTTCATAGGTAAAGACCTATTATTTGCAGCGTCCGACTTTGTGAAGAACTGGAGGTAAAATCGGAGAAACACATTTTAAAATTGAAAAATTAAATTTTTAAAAGTACTACGACGCCATCTGTAGTTAGTTATCATTTAGTATCTGTAGTTCGTCATCTAGGTTTGTATATAATTTACTTTTATGTAGTTTTAGTTTTAGTTTCTAATGTAGTTATTAAAGTATATTCATAGGTTTATTTAGATTTCTTAAGTTATTTTCTTGTAAATTTTAATATGTGAAATGAATTTATTAATATGTAAATAATAATAAGATGCTTTAGGGATTAGAAATTGGTAGTTTTTAAATTTTTGATGTAATAGCTTTATTCGCAATGCAATGCGTAAAAGTTTTGAATATTATGATATTATCTTTCACATGCAGCAGCTGTAAAGATATCGGTCGGCCATGTTTCTAGGAAACAAACCCCCATCGGGTTTTTTTTGTGGAAACATTTACTAAAATTTTATCTTAAATTAGGTTGCCATTAAAATAAGTTAATTTTCTTGTTTGTAACCATTGTTTTGTTTTACTTATTTTTACAATAAAATGTACTTCTTCTTAAATCTTCCCACTGGTTTTATATAAATCAGTTGATAACACTTATCTTTGTCTGTATGGCTCTGTCTATAGTATGGGTTACAAAATAAGAATTATGTCCAACTAGTTTCGGCCATGGTGACCGGTCTCGATAGGGACTAGTCTTTCGCGCAGGACATATCTAACTGCTATGTATGTATGCATTGTTTATTTCCTTACTCTCATGATACGATGGCTAGTCGACATAACTGGGAAGAGGTTAGACACTGGACCGGTGACGTAACAGATTCCAAGCTGATACTGAGAAAAATCGCAATATCACTTTTTTGCCAACCTGGAATATGAATTCAGGACCTTGTTAGGGTAACTATGTACTGGGTGATATGACGTCACATTCGGCTCGGGCACTATATGGCCAATTTCAGCCACACGAATAAGTGATCCCATAGCGAAGTGCTTTAGGATGGGCGCTTTATATGTTCATAGATCGGTGAGGTCGGTGGTTCAAATCTCCAGGCGAACAATTTTTGTTATTGATAAAATTATATTTATCCTTAATCTTGTAGTCAAGCACATAAATTAAATTCAAATATGACAAGGTCATTTAGAAGTGGTCACTCAAGCTTCGGCCATCTTACCGACAACTAGTGCAAGTTCGAGTACGTGACCGCCGTAATACAGTTATTTGTGCAAGATTCTGTTTTTAATTATAATTATAATATGTGGTGAAGTGATTAGTTAATTTTAGGTAAGTGAGTGAGTTCCTCGTAATGGAATATGTTTTCTAGGCAAATAATTGCCTCTTGAATAGATTTGTTATTAAGGAGATTTGAAATTTGTTTTAGTGGGAGAAATACCACTGATCTGCAGCGTGTATATCGGTATACCTAAGCTCGGAGGTGGATCACGTAAAGATTTAAATTGTCACGAAGGGGTAAGTTGTAGATCGTAATGATGTTTTTATATCGACTTATATCTACTTACCTACTTTTTATAAAGTAAGTCAGTGACTTGCATAAAGGCTATGCTGTTGGTTAAATGTTTTGACAGGCTATTCTTTCTGTTATAGCCTTAAGTCACGCCCTTCAAATTGAGGGAATCCGTTGGTCAAACGACGCGACGCATTTAAAAGAGGCTAGCACGGGAGGGGTTGATAGGAACCTGCGTACCGACACTTCGAGGGCAAATCCTATCTGGCGCTCAACACTAGGATAAGTAATAGATATAGGCCTTTTAGTTTAAGTAATTTTAACCTAGAATTAGTTATAAAGTAAGTACATAGTCTAAGTATTTTAATGTAGAATTTGTTATAGAATAGTTGTCGAATAAAATATCAACCATGTATTAAGCGGTTATATATAAAAAACTGGTTTTATTGCACCGCCAACCCTTAACAACCTCATCATAAGAAGTGTTCTACATTACTGCTAAACTTACGAGGTAGTCAATATCATACATACTAAGAAACTCAACACCAAATCTCGCTACATTTAATCCACATCCGCTCAAGAATTTGTTTACCCTCATTAGCCCCCTCCAGGCTATCAATAATCACGCAAGATAAATCATTCAGCGCTATAGATTGATTTACTATCCAAAGCGGCTCGTTAATCAATCACACACCCTAATTATTGAACGAAAGAAGTATTGTAGCGAAAATAGTAGTAATTGTTACGGGTGGGTGAAATTCTTTAGATAGCTTGGTTCGATATCTGTCAACAAAATAACTGCCCTTAGAAGCCTAAAAGCTGATTCCAAATATATATTTATAGTTTTGATACATTTGACGGGCCTGTGACGTGGTTGTTAAATGCTTGCTTTGTACGGCGCAGGTCGTGGGTTCGATTCCCACCCAGGACAGATATTTGTGTGCATGAACAATAATGAACATGTTTGTTAGTCCTGAGTCTCGGTATAATTTATCTATATAAGTATCTATTTACAAAACAAAAATAGTATTTGTAATATATCAGTTATTTGATTTCCATAGTACTATCTCTGCTTAGTTTGTGATCAGATGGCCATGTGTAAATAATGTCCCAGGATACGATATGATTGTAAAAGTGAAGTGGCAGTGGGCGGGGCACATAGCTCGTAGAACTGACGGCCGTTGGGGCAGAAAGGTTCTCGAATGGCGACCACGAACCGGAAGACGCAGCGTGAGCAGGCCCCCTACGAGATGGACCGATGTTCTTGTGCGTCTCGCTGGAAACTGCTGGATGCGAATAGCGCAAGACCAGTAATTGTGGAGATTTTTGGGCGAAGCCTTTGTCCAATGGACGTCTTTCGGCTGATATGATGATGATGATGATTATTATACCCGCTGTTATCTTTAGACAACAGTTGACAGACAATAGAACCATGTCATAGGACTACTGGGTGACTCGGACAACTATGACACTAGGGTTACTACTGCCCATACGAATGCAAATATCAATGTTCAATCAGAATTGAATTGGCGCAAACCCTACATGTTTGATTTAATGACATCTATCAACATTGTGCAACACAAACGGGAGCTATAATATATCTTATCGCCTATAGACATGTAGATTTGCTTAATCGCAGCAGGGCTAGTGATCGGACGCGTGTTTCTGAAGCGATTTAATATTGTGGATGAGACATTTGCACGACTTTTTATTATTAACTAGCTGTGCCCGCGACTTCGTTCGCGTGGATGTCGGAACTTAACAATGTATTTTTTAGTGTAAAGCGCTGTGGGAGGATACCGATACAATTTTTTTAAATTTAATTTAGTGCTTCTTTATTTTGCCTTTGGAACCATTTGGAGCGTACACAAAAACGTTATTGGGGTTGTTTTGTAAGAGGTACGTATATTTGACCATGGGAAAAGCATCCAATACTTAGGTCCATGGCATTAGGCTTTATTAATCGTCATGGCATAACAGAGACTGACTGGGAATTGCACTGGTTTGAAAGAGAAAGGAAAGTTTTTAGGAATTATAGGTATCATTGGAATAAAAACAATATCACCGGCGCCGCAACCTGTTGATATTTCAGCTTGGATAATGTTTTGCTGCAGATTTGTGACTTTGAGCCGAGTGCCGTAAAAACGTTTGGGAGGACATAAATTTCTGAGGAGAATTATTGGTACACCGATTTTTAAAACTATTTTGTGGGCTGGAAGTCCGGGTGTGCTGAGGTAATCCAAAAATTCTACCAGGTAGTGCGTGGCGTCATCTTCTTCCATAACTGTATTTATTGAGCTTTATTATTTTCTATTGCCGGACGCATATGTCAATATCTTGAAATTAATTGCCGCAGCTTGGTCATTGTGGGGCGTCAAAATAGCTTGCTGACATACCCAAAAACCGGCTTGATTTCCCATGTTTGTAGTATCTCCGTACACAGAAGAAATTAGCTCCTGCTGTGATGTAACGTAAGAACAGAGATTACCAATCAAAATAACTTTTCCATCTTCTTGTACGGGGTATGTGCCATCGCCTATTTTTAACAATAAATTGGAAAACTCCTGTGCATTTTCGCAGCCTCTGACTGATTGGGCTCCCTCCTATACTTATAACTATCTCTTGAATAGCCAATAAGGACCTGTTGTGACAAATTTCACGTACCCTGTCAGGAATTTCTCCATCGGTATTTAGTTGTACATGTCTCACAAAATCTTCAGCAAACTTGTCATGGTACTTTTGCCATAACTGATTAGCACCCGATAACGCACTAAAGGTCAATAAGATGGCAAACAAATGTCGCAAGCGATGTGGACTATCGCTCACGCCTACTTCCGCTAGAGCGTCATCCCAATGCTGACCTCCATCTAATAAATGGCGTTCTCGGCAAGCGGTCTGGTATGTGGGATGTTCAATATCATCAACTTTACGGAGCTCAGCAAAAGACGTAGGTCCTCGCACTACATGGACCAGACTGTGGGATGAACTCACACGTGAGCACGCCACGTGAACCTGCCCGCCTTCCTTAAGTCAATTCCAGCTAACTTAAGAGTTGGACTTTGCGATTTGTTGATGGTTATCGCGACACACACTTTTATAGGGAACTACAGTATTTTAAACTGAAAAGGGAGATCATTTGGCACTAACGGAATACGTGATACGAACACTGTTTCTCCCTGGGCGGATCCAGGCATAATAGTAGCCTCTATAACACGATGCAAAGTTTTGACTTGAAGCCTAGTGCCGTTGCAAAGTTTAGGTTGCTTCAAATTCCTCAGAACCATTATAGGTATACCCACACGAAACATACATCCCCTATTATACGCCCTTAAGGATGGAAAGCCCTAAAATCCTGAAATACATATTTTTATTTTAACGGAAAGGCCAAATACCAATTTTCATGCTTTTCACTTAAAAAATTACACACTTTTCATACAAACTTACATCCCCTATTTTACGCCCTAGGGGTGGAAATTCCAAAAATTCTAAAATATTTATTTTTATTTTTAGCTGAACTACTAAATATAAGTTTCAATGCCTTTAACTTCAAAAATGACGGATTTTCATACAATCTTTCATTCTCTATTTTACCCCCTTCGAGTTAGTATTCCCAAAAACCTTCCATTTACTTTAGTACTTTTTATGACGTATGCATTCCTTAGTGAATGCATACGTCATAAAAAGTACCTACCGGCAAAATTTCAAGTCTCTAATCCCAGCCGTTCAGACTGTGCGTTGATATGTTAGTCAGTCAGTTTTCTCTTTTACATAGGTAGGTATATAGATTTGTGCGAAGAAAATTATGAGAGACAGGGTTAATTTACTACATTCAAATTGCCCAAAGAAAATAGAATATTTTAATAACCAATTTTGGCCAACGACATACTTCTAGCCAACCAAGACTTTATTTCGCAACAATTCGGAACATTCAAAGCCCTAATCTTAACACCGCGACTCAAAAGCAATGCACAACGACATCTATCGAAATAAAATTCAACTATCAAGCACAACAACATCTGTCCAAATAAAAATCAACTATCAATAATTTAAAATTAAATTATAACAAATCCAACCTACTACATAATTTAATTTGCCCCAAGAAAACAGATTTTTTTAATAAACAATTTTGAACAATGATATACTTCTAGGCAACCAAGACCTTATTTTGAAACAAATTCAGAACATTCAAAACCCTATAACTCATGCAATCAGCAAACACGGGCAAATCTTAACACCGCGAGTCAAAAGAAATGCACAACGACATCTATCGAAATAAAAATCAACTATCAACCTATTTCATTCAGAAAAGAGATGTCATAATATGCACAATGACATCTATCGGACAGTTAGGTAGTTCAACTATAAACATTAGTTCATCTTGAAGTAACGAAATGTGTGTTATTTTTCTTCATGATTACTTTAAAATCTAATATCTTTTGATAGACTGAACCGATTGCAATAAAACAAAAACTAAATGTTACCTCAAGTTACGCTCAATCGTTGTGTATAAAAGTTATCTACATTGCTTTCGTGTATTTTACGTGATACCCGAACATATAAACAGACAAACAGACACACAGACAAACAGACAAAAATTCTAAAAATGCTGGAAATGGGTTCTATTGGTTGTTCTTTAATACCCTGGCTATTCTTTTTGGATTTTCTTTTGATGTACAAAAAATATTTTTCTACAGATTTACTATATGTATAGATAATCATTTACTTTTATTATTATAAATACGTAATAAGTGAGAGGCCAAAAAGATTAATTACTGTGATTATTTATCGAAATTTATTTATGTTTTATTCTTCAAGTAAAATATAAAAATGTATTGTACTTAAACACTGGTTGAATGACAGTCATCATAATTGAAATTTGTAGTTTAAATAGTTAACATGGTTTCAAGTCGGTTTCGGGTTTATATAGATACTTAAATATTAAAAACAATAAAATAAACCATCATATTAAATCATAAATATCATGATGATAATAGAATATAATATATATTTATTTCAGTACCTAACCATGACTTTTATAATGACATTGCTTATCACTTTGTACTAGTAAAACATGCAGTAAGATAATATAAATACCTACACCTAATTGAACACCATTTACAAAGCATTTTTAAAACAGGATAAATTTAATTATTTAGTTTCAAGTCTTTAAACACCGGTAACAGATAGGCTTACGATGCGGTTAGCCGGAATGCGATCAGCCGTCAGCAATCAATACTGCTGACCGGCTGCCGCAACACAGTGCGAATAAAAACGTCTTTTACGTACAAATATCTGAGTACGGTCAGCCGCACGGCTGGCCGCATTGAGGCTAACCGCATAGTGTGTAGGAGCCCATAGACGGTCATATCGCTATAAGCATTTTTTTCATATTACCGTTAGTTGGACTGTCACGGAATTAGGAATAGCGATGGTGTAATATATGTTTGCGATAGTTACTTCATATTAATAGTCATTTCTATTTAGTTATTTCGATTTAATAGTAGTACTACTAATAACTTAATATGAATCTAACAAATACATAATAGTAATGATTGTTAATTAAACTTGAACGACTGACTTGATGGCGGAATGTTTTTTTAAGTATACTCATGGATATATAGATGTATGGGAGTATGGGTGTTTGTCACTCTTTTGTAGTAGTAGGTATAACTTATATATCCAAATACATAACACATACCATATAGGCTATAATTTATAATGTTTACAGCGTGTAACACCGCAGGACGCAGCTAGTATTAAATAAATTTGTAGGCGTATCCACAATACGCTTTACCGCGACGTGCTTCGGCGTAAGCGCAGAGTCTAAAGGCGTCTATTTGCCGTCACACGCAGACTCTGACCCAATTAGAGCACATCTGCGGTGTCACAACATGCAAGTGTGTACACGCCTTTGTCGAAAGATATATGGAAGGATAAAAGTAGTACGGTAATGAGTGTATGGGGAAAAGTTATAACGTGCGTGGGAATTAATAGTCTTGTTAGTTTGTACTACGAATCATGTACACAACGAATTTTCTTTTTAAAACAAACAAAAACTATGGGTGATATAACTTTAGAACCTATGACTGTGTGTATTTGTGTGTTAGTCTGTATATTCCATAGATTTTTCCATCGATTAACTGATTTGAAGTTTCTTTCATCTAGAAAACAAGTTTAATTGAGGTCTTATTTGATTGAGGTCTTAGATCCGTTTCAGAAAAATAAGTAATATATAATAAGCAGTTTTAAAGTAAGAACAGCTTGTTGTGCCTAGGGCATCTTGGCCTCTGTTATGATTACCCACAGTTTCATGAAAGCTACTCTTAATGAATGAATATATATTTCTTTTTGTTATTTAAATGAGGCTTATATTTGAAATATTTCTCTTTTTTGGGCCCAGCAAAGGTCCTACTTTCGTATTACACCTACAAGGGTAGATTAAAAACTTCGAGGCTTACACTAAAATATGTAAAACCATGATTTAATTTTTCAAGATACTCTGCATTTAAGTCTATGCACTTCTCTTTCAAGTCCAAAATGACGGCATATAAAATTAATCATCATAGCAGACGAAAGACGTCCTTCCCCAAAGATCTCCACAATTTTCTTACACTCGTCCAGCTGCTTCCAGTGCCCCTCACAAGATCATCGGGCCATCTTAAAGGGGCCCGTCCAAACTGTGTATTCCGAAAATTGGTGTGCATCATCAAATATATTAAGCCATTTTTAACCTTATTGCAATGAGAAAAAAATTGTCCAAACTTACCTACTTATAATCTAATTGTAAACAAATCATAACTCAAAAAAAAAATTCACCATCTCAAAATTACCTCGACGATTGAGGCCATTATTAAACATGAAGCTTAATCTTAATCGGTGTATCAGTTCCTGAGGTGGGTAATACACCCTACATACTTAGAAACAGTACATTTAGATCTACGGATAATAAGAGACAGTCTCGGTATTCTAGTAGGTATCGGCTATAACAGTGAGTGAAGGTGCGATCCTGGGTTTGACTCTCGTGCCGAATAGTCTATTTTTAAGACTAGGCCCACACTGAAATGGTCTTTCTGGTCCAGGAATTTCTAAGACAACCTGAATGACGATATCAGTTACCCAGAACAAGTCAAGGTTGTTGGAAAGTATTCTGTCACTGTTCACAAGCCAATATATATCATAATTGCCAGCCGAGATTAGGATCAAAGTCCTAAGTCTTCTTCTTCTTGAAACAACTGACATACTACCATCTGATCCCAAACTAGGCAGAGCCTGTACTATGGCAACTAGCCAGCTGATAAACATACTAATATATTTCTAAATACATACATAATAAAATAAGAAATAAAAATAAAAACAAAAAAGCCTTTTATTCCATGCACATTTAAAAAAACATTTAGTTACACAATTAGGATTTATAGTTTGACATTCATTATATACTACTTGCAAGAATAATTTATAAAGTGTAAGTGAAAAAAAAAATTGTATTAAGTTATTAATATATTGCTAGCAGTTAGGTAAGTATGTTAATTAATAAAAGTTTTTGCATAGACCCCCCAGGTGAAGGCCTCCTCCAAAGATTTCCATTTTTCTTTATTACTATTACATACATTACATACTATGTATGTATTTTTCAAATACATACATAGTATGCATAAATTACACCTAGTCGCAGAACAAAGAATCGTGCACAAACGGAATCATAATGGAATTCAGCTTACTGTTATTACCTCTTTTGACCGAATCCTTAACTAGTAGGAATGAACTAATATGTTTATTAATGTTTGAACCAATTAGCTACACTCGACCTACTAACAGAGAAGCAATTCAATGAAACATTAAAATTGATTTATTGAAGCCTGCGCCTGGGTTCGATATTAAGAATAACATTTGTCAAGACGTTTGAAGTGTAACCTTGGACCATATATGAATGATGTTATAGATATTTTATAGGGGACAACTAGCACACTGCCATCTGATCCCAAACTAGACAGAGCCTGGACTATGTCAACCAGACAACTGATAAGCATAATTATATATATTTCTAAATACTTACATTATAATATGTTAGCACGCCGTTCGGGCTCCTTAGTGCCCTTTTGGAAAGAAAGGACCTCAGAAAAAGTGTTGGTATGATGTGCCTGATTAGCTGTATTAGCATTATGCTACAAAAAACTTAGACAAAGAAGTTAGAGTTGAAAATCAAACTCTAGTTAGAGCGTTACACTGATTTTCAATCAAAATTTTTAGTATATAAAAAAAAAATAAAAAAGTAAAGTATACTCACTTATCGTATGGGCAGTAATTACCCTGCTGTCGAGAGATGTTCAAGCCGCCCAGTAGGCAGAGGCCTACTGGGCGGCTACATAGCTTAACGACTGTACACACAAGGTACAATCTAAAATAACTGGAATTCTTAAATAGTTAAGGGGGTTGGAAAGAAGTGTTCATTTTTCTTCTAGAACCAAAACGTCATCATTAATTAAATTTGTAAACAATGGAAAAATTTGACGACTATGTATTTTGTCCACATTCAGGCTATCGAATGCTCATAGAATCCATTCCTAGCTACAATTTTCCCATCCTACAATCTATTTCTCATTTTTTGGATCTTTGAATTACGGAGATATTTTACGATATATTATAAGTTGTGTTCCAGGGCTATGACCAACACCTTCGTTTTCGTTAAACCTATTTATGTTTTATGTTTATGTATTTATATATTTATGTTTATTTGTAGAAGTGTCTGCATTTGTGGTGTCGTGGTTGGGGTAGTCGTGTCGTACTTCTCTCTATTTTGCGTTTCAGGTTCGATTCCCGACAGGACGACTGTTTGTATGATCCGTATATGGTTGTTCTGAGTCTGGGGATGATTTGTGTCAGTGAGTTGTATGTTTCTAAAATCCCCCTCGATACGGGGCTTATTTCCTCGGTCCCCGTGTTTTTTTTATAACTTATGATTTCCTAATATTACCAAGACATCTTATTTCAAATTACCTTAAATAAACGTCCACTAAAATAATCTATAACTTGAGATAGCAAAAAACGCTCAGGCATAGCTTATTTGTTTGTCGTTCGACTACTGAAATAAAAATTGAAATTGGTTCAATTTGTTAGGAGGAAATATAAACTTACATAATCTCAATTTTGTCCATTTAAATATTGTTTTCCCTTTCATTCGTATACGTGAAGAGTGAGATACTAAAAAACGTGACAGAGAAACAAGAGAACAAGAAAATCATGTAAGACGGTAGCTTCCTGGTCGTTTGGTGGAGGAATTACCATCTCCGCCCGTGCATAGTACACAAGAGCGTGGGCAAATACTGCACTTTCTAGTCTCACTGTCATAATCCGTGGGAAAGCACCGCCGACTGTTTTACACGCTCTCCGAGGAACGGAGGTGCAACTCCGCCAACTCTTTGACTCAGAGATTGATTTTATAATTTTTCTGTCAAGATAAAATCTTAATATAAATACTTACCCACATGTCTCTTTTCCGGGATTCAAACTCAGGAGTCTGATCATCAGCAGTGGAAAACCCTACCAATAGAGCAACGAGGCAGTATTTTTTTTTTTTTTTTTTTTTTTTATTCATTTAACATACAGTTTATTATTTGTTTATACAATCAGTGGCTTAAAGCCTAAGTTAGGTTTGTCTAACCACTGGGTTCTCGATATAATAGGTATAGGTACAAGTGATCTTTTAAAGGCAGATTTTGTACATTTTTAAAGTACGGAACCACAACAAATAAGTACAATCTGCAAGTTCCGCACTACAAGTTCCTAAGCTCACAATTTCCACCACTTCATTACCATCTCACAATGAGCCGGCGAGCAATAAGACGTATCTGTATTGAAACAATAGTCATACCGCCAGCAAATAGTTCCCCGGCCTGCACATCCAAAGTGCAGTTATAGTTACCACTCAGTGCTGTTATAAGCTAGTTTCCGTGCACTGGCGGACAATTAAACAATTAATTAATGTTCGCTTATAATCGGTAAGCTTACAGTTTATTGTTCGCTTAGCTGACAAAAATTGGGCACGTTGCTTTTTGAAAATAAAAACGTTGGAGTTATTTAAAAAAAAGAATGGTCCGGTCTATTGAGAATATGTTTATTTCCGTCGTTTGGTCAAAAAGACGCTCATAAGCAGATGCTCTCATCGGCTCATAAGTGATCGGTGCGGTTAAGCAACTATGCGTCGACATAGGCACAGGCTACGTACAAATAAACATAAACTATGCAAGTCAGAGAAGACGGCCCAAGTAATTGGACCTGGCGTTTATAACCGGCTACCAGGTGAGATCAAAGATGCAGTTTCCACCATGATATTCAAAAGCAGGCTCAAAATGTGGCTGTGTGTAGATAAAGAATTCTACGATTTTGACTCGGAGTTTATGAAACTACCGATGACTTAATTACTTACTATTAGGACTGTTAGTTATTATAATATTACAACTTAAATTATTCGATTGTAAATGTATTATTATTATTTATTTATAAAATTATTGAAATTATTAATTGTAAATTGTGATGTTATGACTTGTAACGATTGTTATCAATAAATAAATGAAATGAAAATAAAATGCTCCCGGTCAGTCAATAGATGGATCGCCACCAAAGTGGTTTAATTTCTGAGCGTCTCCATGGTTCGGAGGACACATAAGCTGCCGGTCCCGGTTGTAGTCATAAGACAACAGTCGTTAAGCCACATCAGAGGCCTACTGGGCGGCTTGGTGGCTGGCGTGGTTTGAACAAACTCTGACACTAATTAAACACATATTTTTTGAATTGTAAATGCTCAAAATTGCTTATTTTCATTGAAATAAGACTTAAAACGGCGGGTCAAAATACTCTTAAAAATTAAAAGGCGTCATTTAGCATGATGTTTTCTTTAACTCGTTGTTTTTAAAGTATAAAGTTGTAAAAAGTTTGTAATACTAAAACATCCGAAATAATTTCACTTGATAGGTATTTACTTAAATATAACAGGATATATAATGATTTATTTCTCTAAAACGGTTTATAAACATAATTATAATTCGGTAAAGATTCCCAACATACTTATGTGGTCTGTTTGGTAAGCTATGGTGCTGAAAGTGCATGTAATAATGACACCAGCGATGAAAATAATTACATTAGCCGATATTACTATAATTATAAATAATAATTATTTGTTAGTAGTGTTAGTTGACTGCCTCGTTGGTCTAGCGATAGCGTGTTCACCCGCAGATAACGAGGTCCTGGGTTCAAATCGTGGGTCGGGCCATAAGTGATTTTGGGACATTTCTGTAAAAAGAAAAATTTCTCAATCTCAGCCCGTAGTCTGGGAGTTGGCGGTATTATACCCCCGTGCCTCGGAGAGCACGTAAAGCCGTCGGTCCTGTGCCTGACCTCTTTCCGGTCGTGTCGCTAGGCGTCCCATCGGATCATGAGTGTGATGGAATAGAAAGTGCTCCTGTGTTTGCGCACACACTTGAACACTATAATATGTCCCGCGCAGATCTCTGTTGAAAATGGCCGCCGTGGCCGAAATTCGGCTAGGAGGACATTATTAGTTACAAATATAAATACCTCCAAAAACAAGGAAAACTAAACACACATTTTGATAAGACTTCACCTATATTGAGGCGATATATCATAATCGCCACGCTTGCCAGACGGGTTGGCAATTGTAATATGATGGGACCAGTACTCAAAACACTGAACTCGTGGCGCAGTGGTTAAGGCAGTGAGGCACTCATAGCTAGATGCTCTCACCAGTCCGTAAGCGATCAGCGACGTTAAGCAACTAGGCTCGCGGTCAGTCCATTGATGGGTGACCACCAAAATGGTTTAAATTCTGTGCCTCTCCGTGCTTCTGAGGGCACGTTAAGCTGTCGGTCCCGGTTGTAGTCATTAGACAACAGTCGTAAAGCCATGTCAGAGGCCTGCTGGGCGGCTTGAGCAACTCTGACACTAGGGTTACCACTACCCATACGATAAGCAAGCAAGTGGTTAAGGTGATCACCTCGCTAGTACCACGGCGCCCTTATGTTTCAGGTTCAAGTCCCGCTTTGGGCAACTATTTGTGTGACCCATAAATTGTCGTTGTCAGTCTTTTCTAGTGCGGGCGGTATCTTTATATATAACAAAAATAACATTACTGCCCCTTGTATGGTATAGCATTGTCCGGATAGGCTTTCTAGGCTAGCTCTAAAAGTAATGTTAAAATCAAAAATTAGTAGAAGGTGAACTTAAAATTGTTGATGCAGTATCAGGAATTATGTCATTCTAACAAAGGACTATTCAGCTAATGGTTACAGAAGTGCATGTGCGCGCTAGTTTTGCATTTAAATAGGCCAGGTCAATCACTGGACAATCAAATTATTGTGCGTGGCATACTTTGTTGCTGCATTCTGCATCACATCTGCATTTTAGTAAATGGCTTCAACATTTATATATTCCCACAATTCGACTGCCTCGTTGGTCAACCGCTGATAACAGGATCCTGGGTTCAAATCCCGAACCGGTTTTGGAATTTTTCTTTAAAAATAAAAGTTTGTTAGTATTAGCCCAAAGTCTGGGAGTTGGCGGTATTATACCCCCGGAGATATTATGCTGGAGAGCACGTTAAGCCATTAGTCCTCTACCTGAGGTATTTCCGGTGTGTCACTAATCGTCCCATCGGATCATGAGAGTGATGGAATAGAAAGTAATAATATGTCCTGCGCAGTTGGCTAGTCTCTTTTGAGAGTGGCTGCCGTGAATGAAATTTTACCTGGATGACATTATTGCCACAATAATAATAAATTTAAAAATTATTTATGAATTAGTTTAATTTAGTTATAATGTAACAGACGCCAGCACATCCAGCTACCCCTATCTGTCAAATTTCTTTTATAGATTTTCAACTTTATCACATAAGTATAAGGTTCACTTTCAATTTGACAGATTGGGGTAACTTGATGTGATGGCGTCTGTACTTAGCTCTGTTAGTATCGTATCATTACTGTCTGCAAAGCTGCCAATAATTATGTACCTGTAATTATTCAATTCTCCACGTGGTTTCCGGTCCAGAAAGAATAAGAGGACCATCCCATCCATCCAGTGGGTGTCATAAAAAACGACTAAGGGCAAGCAGGTATTTGGGCAACAGCGTCACCTGCGTAATAGCTACCGTATAACTGCAGACGCCAGCGCGATTACTATGGCAAATATCTTTAACCCTTTAACTGGTAGTAGGTAATTTTCTAATTGATTGATTTTGATCCTTATTACAAACCAAGAGAGTTCAAAATATGGTGGCAACTATATTCCCACTACTAGTTAAACCTTGTGGCAAAATGGCAACGTTGTGGAAACCTTTGGGAGTGGCCAGTGTCTAGCAGAGGAAACCATTAGGCTGATGGTAATGTATTACTTAATAATTGTTTAAGTTGTGATATGGGTCTCATACTAGTGAATTTTAATATTATTTAGTATTATGTTCACGATATAAAATATAATTATAATATCCTGGGACATTATTTACACACGGCCATCTGATTTCAAACTGAGCAGAGCGTGTACTATGGAAACCAGATAACTGATAAAAGTTACTACATACTAGTTTACTACTTTTCTTTTGTGTATACATACTTATATAGATAATTGACATTGACTGCACGTGTGGAGTCGCTTCGCAACTTTGTGTCGCGGATTCGAGCCCCGCGCCGAACAACTATTTGTGTGACCCATAAATAAATGTTCTGAGTCTGGATGTAATTTGTGTCCGTCTATTATATGTTTGTGAAGTATCCCGCGACACAGGGCATCATTTCGCTAATGCGGACGTTGTCTTTAAAAAAAAATACACCCAGACTCCTGAGGTGTATTTTTATTTGTAACAGACATGTTCATGCACACAAATATCTGTCCTGGGTGGATCTCGAACCCACCACCTCCGGCTTGAAAAGCAAGCATTTGCCAACCACACCAACAGGCCCGCCAGATATTCTTGGATATTTTTACCAAAATATATAATTTTGGATAGTCCTTATAATCTCCCGATATGAACATTGCGATTCCCTTCAAATGATTCAATTCTATTCTTCCACCTAGATAAAAAGAAAATATTTTGTCCTAAAATCCAGTGAGAAAAATGAGAAATACGTTTGTATGGAAAATGGCATTTATTAATAGCTCTTAAGACCCAGACTTCAGTTGGAAGCTATCTCACTCTTGCATTGGGATTTTTTGGTATGAATTTATTGTATTCACATTCCAAAAGTGTGATTCGGTCATTTGATGTGAGTTAAACATTTTAAGTAGGTATCCGGAAAAAGTTATCGTTTTCGCACTATTTGTAGTGGACCACCAATAAAAAGTGATTTTCTTGTTTATTTTGGTCCATGCACGTAAATCGAAACCGAAATGTAATCTTTAGAATTTTAACCTGCAAAAATGATCGAAGCACATTTCTGCAGGTTAAAATTATTAAGTCTGTTCAATAAAAAAATACAGTTGAACTGAGAATCTCCTCCTATTTTGAAGTCGGTTCAAAAGAAAAATAATAATAAAATTCCCCACTGAAACATTAACATCGTACTAATATTATAAACGCGAAAGTTTGTAAGAATGGATTGGTGGATGGATGTTTGTTACTCTTTCACGTAAAAACTACTAATTCGATTTTAGTGAAACTTGGTAATATAGCTTATATATTCGAATAACACATTGGCTATAATTTATAAAGTTTAACGCGGGTGAAACCGCGGGACATAGCTAATATTGTCATAGTTTAATTGTGTACGATGATGCACATTAGTTGAGAACTATGTCATAGTTATTAACACCTACCTCAAACGACAGCATTCTAGTATGTAAGAGTACATACATACATATTACTAATTAGGTTAAATTACTAAAATAATAAAATTTTACATTGTTAAAATGGAAAACCGAGGAAGCTGTCCACTGATGTTAGGACGTTAAGTTTTAAAGCCTCCACCAATTTTAATTGTTCTCAACTGTGCCCATTTCCTCGTCCGCCACTATACGAACAACGTAAGTGGACTATAGTGTAGCAGTTTCTTAACTATTCGCTATTCGGCGAGTCCTCCTCAGACTTGCATGATTTCTCTAGGGTAGACTTGAGTGTAAGGGAGTTGTAACGAGTTGTTTGGTAATGGATTTTGTTTTGACCATTTTGGGCCAGTTTTTAGTGGACTCGTGTGCTTTTCTGTGATTGAACCGGTTGAACGCTGTAGAAGGATACGAGTCTATGCAGCCAGCCTTGCTACGCTAGAATAAAACGAAGAGAATTTGAACTTCATGACATTTTTTTCGTAACTATTCGTTTGTCCACCCAACAGCAATGGACGTACCTTCCAGGAATATCGGACCCAGCAATGGTGACGATGGCGCTGACCGCCGCGCCGTGACGCAGTGGATAGTAAGTGAAGTATCCATGTTACAAGCTTTGCTTAGTTTTGGCTAGATGGCGTTGTTTGATATGTATCGGATAATTTATTATTTATAAAAGTGAGCATTCTTCTTCGTGAGGTCCTCGACTGGTGACTCATTGTGTTGGATTGTGGTGGATTGTGGTGGATCATTGTGGTGGATCATTGTGTTGGATTGTGGTGGATTGTGGTGGATCATTGTGGTGGATTAAATCATGTTCACCAATTACGGGAAGCCCGTAATTGGTGGATCATTGTGTTGGATCATTGTGGTGGATTGTGGTGGATCATTGTGGTGGATTAAATCATGTCCAACAATTACGGGAAGTGCGTAATTAGTGGACATGATTTTATGTCAACACACAATAAATACAATTTAATTTAGTATTTTAACAGTACTGGTCTTCACGTATACGACGTTCAAAAGTTGACCGCACGTAGGTACCCATAAGATACCTGTTCACTCTATTTGTCAGAAAACCTGACGTTTGGGAGGATGATCCACACAAACTCTAGGGAGTACCCTTAGTTTGAATTCGTATCGATGTAATTACTATATGCGAAAAATGGTAAATAGTTTGAAGCTTGCCTTATTTTAAACTACATACATATATTAGCCAATTGTTACTGCTGTATTTCCTATACCTAGAGGATGAGTGAACTGCGGTTGGTGTGAATCGATCACCTTACCCAAACCCATACCACAGCGCCATAAGTACACGTTAGGTATGTTCTATCAACATAGTAGATTCTAAACATAGAGTTTAAATAAGCAATCATGGGCATCCACAATCGAATAAAGTGGTTATATAAATAGTTGTGTGTATCCATTAAGACACAATGTGTCAGGTAAATAAGTGTTCTCGAGGGCTAGGCAAACAATAATGGGCAATTTCGAATAACGATTGTTATATCTACTGAGTACACGCGCTGCTGACACTGTCTCCACCTAGAAGAAGAAGAAGTAAACTTTATTTATCTGCGCAGATTACCTATAATATTTATCGCTGCCAACGTTTGTTAATTCACGCATCCCTGCTTTCTTTAACTAATTATAACTCTTCTATGTAAGTAAATATATCTGATAAAACAGACCGCATGGACGGACTAATTATTTATTTGTAATTTTTATACTGTATTCGACTATGTTTACGTACTGCATTGTGAGCTTGACAAGAACAAGTGTATGATAATACCCAAGTGCTGAATAAATTTCATTATTTTATAAGTTTTTAGGTTACAGTAACTTTACATAAAGTTACACCTATCGACCAAGGTTTCCCCTTTCTTTCGTCTATCCACTTCATATTTGGTTACCTGTTTCAATAAAGAACCGACTTAATTTTCCTTTACAAAAACTGATTTAAGGGCATTTGATAGGTTGAATGTGTGCATAATATATTTTACTCTTACTACGAAACTCGACAATATTAATTGATTAGATCTGTAAGTCATTCTGCTGCTTGCAAATATTGAGCTGAGTGTACTTAAGCCGATGTCTGTACTTTTATATTGATTTCAATGGGACATTCGTTTTTTCAGTAACTATTCCTCCGTGGTGTTTCCGAGTTTTATGAATACAGATATATCTCTTTGTGACACGGGTTCAAGTCCCGCGCTGGACAACTATTTGTGTGACCCATAAATAGTTGTTCTGAGTCTGGATGTAATTTGTGTCCGTCTATTATATGTTTGTAAAGTACCCCGTGACACAGGGATTAGATTACCTTGTGCGGGCGTTGTCTTTTTAAAAATAAAAAAGACACATGGAGTCACGAGTATGGTCTACCACTGTGTCCAATTTCAAGAACACCGATTTAGTCGTTCAGGAGGAATACGATCATGAACGAACTACATGATGACTCGTGTAGTTCGTTCATGATCGTTTTCCTCCAGAACGACTAAAACGGTGTTCTAGAAATTATATAATAAAGAGATAATTATATAAGATAATCATTAGAGAGAGATAATTATATATTAGACAATAAGATAATTATATAATAAAGAGCTCCGTTTACACTCAGCTCAAAAATATAAACAATAGGAAAGTTGTGCATTAGGTTTGCAATTAAATAAAGTTTTAAAATACCAGTAGAAGAAAAGATTAAGAATATAATGTCAGTAATAGTATAGTATAGTAAGGATCGTGACAAATGGAAGTCCGTTGTGTCTGCCTACTCCTCTGGGAAACAGGCGTGAGTCTATGTATGTAAAAATAAACTAATGGAATTGACTACAATTGGATACAAAACAATCAGCTCAACTCAAATCTAATTTTATATCGTTTATATTTTTAGTTAGTGTTGTCAATTTTAACACTAAAATACAAATGTGTTTGTACACAAAGCCTATTTAAAGCCCTTAACCAATTTTTAATGACACCGTTCAGAAAGCAATCTCTATTATTGTTTTAAAATCCAGTAATACCAGCGCCTGTACGTACCTAATCGTAAGTCTGTCGAACCCAAATCATTACAATTGTGTCCCAACCGGCGGCTAATAGAGCAGATATGGTGACTCATTGATTAAACTGACCTACCTTTGCTATCAATGACATACAATGTGTATAGTAAATAGGTAGTTATACTCCTATATTCTAATAAATATCCGGGACATAGCGTCATCTAGCCCCAACTAAGCAAAGCTTGTACCATGGTTACTTATAGATAAGTAAGGGATAAAAATACTGATTTACTTTTTTTGGTGGAATTGCGGCCACGGCAACCAGTTTTAATGGAGACTGCACATGACAAATGCTCATGATCCGATGGGGCAACTAGCGACACGACCGGAAAGAGGTCAGGTCAGGACCGACTGCTTTACAAGCTCACTAATTACTTCTGGCCCGACCCAAATTTGGGATTTGAACCCAGGAACTCGTTATCTACGGTAGAACACGCTACCGCTGGACCAACGAGGAAGTCAAATTTATATACAAACAATACAAATAAAACTCCCAGACCAAGACAATTAAACAAAAATATTTGTCTTGCGCTAACAAAGCTGCTCAGAAAGCAGGTTCATAACCTACTGAGTCATAATAAATAATAATAAATAAAATAGTTTATTTCATTAACATTTCGCATATAACATAGTGTGGCTAGAACCACCCAGGAAGCATGTAGTAATGCTTGTGTTGGGTGACTCTGCTCCTCCCTAGGATTAGTACATTCTATTAATTAATTAAACTATTTTAGGTTTAATTACAATCACAATCAAGACAAATACAATAGAAGTGATTGGAGTCATGGCGTTACAATATAATAATATTTACTTATATACATTTGATGATGATGATGAAAACCATTTTGCCTATTTCACAAACTGGTTATATTTTATTTGTTCACTTTAATGGATAATTAACGCGGAGATCCAATATCTCAGCGCTACCTATCCAAATGTTTGATCGACGCTACCCATGACCAGAGGTCTAGCCTTTTCTTGGGCCAGAGTATCAATATTGCCATCCAGCGCGGCAATACGGTCAACCTTTTGGGCATATTTCGCATTTGCGATTCGGGGGATTCTTCGACGCCTATTATTTTTAATAGGATATTTGTAGTTCTATTTAATTATCTGAATATATAATCAAACAATAATAAATTACTGTTTGCTTATATATTCAGAACTGTCCAATATTCATGATATATCTTGTAAATAACGTTTAAAACACATTCCACGATTTGGAATGCATGCAATTATTATTATTTTCTTATTCCGTTGAAATAAATTCAATTCATTTATTTATTCATGGTACCAAAGGTCGCATCACTATATTTGATTCACTCTTCCACGGAGTATATAATCTTTTAGGAGTACTTCGCGGACATTGGCGAGAGTTGGACTGCACGTGTGCCGCAGCGGCTTAGAAAGTCGCCTCAGCGCTTCGTGTTGCGGATTCGAGTCCCGCACCGGACAATTATTTGTGTGACCCATAAATAGTTGTTCTGAGTCTGGATGTAATTTGTGTCCGTTTATTATATGTTTGTAAAGTACCCCGCGACACAGGGATTAAATTCCATAATGCGGGCGTGGTCTTTAAAAAAAAAGTTACACGTTTTGGTCTTTTTAAATTAATTTTGTGATAGTATAATTGCACCTAACACCTAACTGCTTTTGATTGTACTTAGATTATATGTCCCAATAAAGGATATAAATAAAAAATGTTAGATTCACTTTTAAAAACATCCAACTGTCCTACACTACTACACAATTTTTCATTGGAATAAAATATATAAAAATATAACTACGTACAATAACCACTGCTTTAGAAGAAAACTTTAATTTGAGTGTGCCTTCTTACATAGTCAATAAGGGTGGTTTTCGTAGTAAAACTGTGTCCACAAACGTGACGTCCACTACACAACAGTGTGCATTGTAAAGGCGTTCCACTCGTGATATATCGCCCGCTAGTATTATCCCGCTACGTCGCTTGGGGCTTTTAAATTATTTTATGGGTTAGTTTATAGCTGCTGTAAAAGTCAACACAATGGTTTGAACATGTTACATGGAGTATAGAGATAAATGCCAACTACTGATCTGATATCACTAATTACCTAGATTAAGGCAAGGAAGAAACTCTCGTGGTATTGTACACAGACCTATCTGTCAGATCTATCGTACTGATTGGTTGATAGTAAGATGGCGGACTGATGGCTGAGGGGGCAGAAAGGTTCTCGAGTGGCGACCACGAACCGGAAGACGCAGCGTGGGCAGGCCCCCTACACGGTGGACCGACGATCTTGTGCGGGTCGCGGGAAGCCGCTGTATGCGGGCAGCGCAGGACCGGCTATTGTGGAGATCCTTGGGGGAGGCCTTTGTCCAGCAGTAGACGTCTTTCAGCTGATATGATGATGATGATGATGAAGATGGCGGACCCACCACGACTCCCTTCGCCGTCTAAGACCCTTACTTATTCGCTCAAAATCATGTTATTTTACTTGGTCTGATTGGTTCGTACCTAAGCTATCAAGTAGGTTACAACTTGGCGTCTCCTCTAAGTGGTTGCCACTCGAGAACCTTACTGCCCCAGCGATTGAAGGTTCTATGAGCTATGTGCACTTCAGTTTAGCAATTCTTCGGCTACTTTAGTTCGCCTGCGGATTTCAACATTTCTGATTAATTTTCGCAAAGAAACTCCAAGCATAAATAAAATAAAATAAAATAAAAAAGGTATTTATTCACGTAGACTTTAAAAAAGCGCTTGTAAATAGTCAGAACATGTTTGTAGTAATATTGTTGTATACATTATTATTTCTAGTAACATAGATATTTAGGTACACATTGTATGAAAACATTTATAAAATTTATTTTATTATAGCATTGATATTTAGCTAGCTCGTATCAAGTTATTTTCAAGAGATTATGTTTAATTATGTAGTTTAAGTCTAATATTTTTACTACATATTGTCAATGGTTCTGTCTATGTTAAGGTATTATTATTATGACGGACCTTGTGTTAATAACGACGGTCGCGCTTTAATGCTACCACCGGATCCAATGCGCCCCAACTGAGAAGACCCAGCGAAACAAACTCAGTGGGTTCATCTACTACCGATTTCAACACGATAGCCCTCTCTATTGCTCTTTGGGGAACTTTGCGACTTCTGATGGGCCCCATAGTCAACCACGTCTCTGTCGTTAGTGGCTAGTTGGCTACACGCACTAGTTGAAGACTTTCTAGAGTAGGTACTAGGGACGATAAGATGTTACGTAGCTTTCCTAAAACTGCTCATCATGTCAGCCGAATTCATCCCCTATTTGACATGAGCCTACCCAGAAGATCTCCATAATGTCGTTGTTTCTTTTGGAGGGGTATGCCATCGTCACGCTTGGCAGATGGATTGACGAAGTATGGTGGTCTAGTATATAGAAACACTGCCGCCCGTTCTCTGTTAGATAATAATAATAAATAATAATATCTAGGGACAATGTCACACAGATCATCTAGCCCCAAACTAAGCAAAGCTTGTACTATGGGCACCAGGCGACGATATACATACTTATATAGATAGATAAATACTTAAATACATAGAAAACATCCATGACTCAGAAACAAATATTCGTGCTCATCACACTAATATTTGCACTTACCGGGATTCGAACCCAGGACCACCAGCTTCGTAGGCAGAAGCACTACCAACTAGGCTACGGTGACCGTCAAAAGTAGATATACCCTTGTAGCAGCACTCGCAACACGGAGCACTCGATACGTACGCCGCCGGTGTGTGCTCATATTTATAACCTCGGCAGTGGACAAGCACGAATTGGATATAGGGTAGTGTAAAATAATTATTTGTAAATGCGTGTATGTTGTATTTGTCCAAATTGTCCTGTCTTCCTATCGGCTAATTGTAATTAAGTTCTGCAGCATATGCAGTGAAAACTATTAAACGGCTGACTGATGTTGACACAGCTAGAATGGTTTATTTCAGTTATTTTCATAGTTTAATGTCCTATGGAATTCTTCTCTGGAGTAGCTCTGCCTACATTAACACCATATATATATTGCAAAAAAGAGCTGTTAGAGCTATCTATAATCTTGGCCCGGGAGTATCTCTAAGAGAAAAGTTCAAAGTTAACATTCTAACAGTACATCTCAGTATATAAATGAAAAATTACTATACGTGCATAAACATATCGATTCCTTCTGTAAAAGGAGCGATACACATAATGTAAATACTAGATATAAAAATAATCTCATATTGCATACTACCCGTCTCTACAAAATAAGTAACTATTTTTTGGGGCAATGTATAAGATTCTTGATAAGATTTAAACTTCCCAATGATATTAGAGAATTGTCTACGAATAAGTTTAAAAGAATTATTAAAGCCAAATTGTGTAGCAACAATATTACAAAATTTCTGATTATTTGAGTGATAAAAGTGCTTGGGATTGAGTTGTTCTGAGTCAACACACATGATTGTAATTAATCTTAAGTATATTTTATTTTAAAAAAGGATTCCTACTGAGTTTTCTGGCAGTGTTTCTCAGTAGCTTCCACGTCATGCACTGCACGGTAGGGTAAAAAAATATGACGATTCCACATAAATGTAAAATTTTTACGGAATAAAGAATTTTTGACTTTGACTATGTCTTTGTAATGTCCAAATCTGTACTGTTTGTAAAACCTATTTTTGTATATAATACGTGTATAAAGTTTAATAAAACATTAGTACTACAGTTACTACGAGTTTGTCCTCATCTACCCAAATAGAAGAGTAAATGCGGGGAACAGAGTTAATGGGGCACTACACGCCTTTATGAGTAGCCGGCAAGTATCAAAATGCACGATGGAGTGTTAGTGCCAATTTTAATGTATGGAAGTGAAAGTTGGGTATGGCAGAAAAAGAATGAAAGTAAAATAAATGCAGTGGAAATGAGAGCTCTGAGAAGTATGTGTGGTGTGACTTTGAGAGACAGAATTCGAAATACTGATGTAAGAGAGCGTTGTGGTGTGAAAGAGGATGTAGTCACAAAGATTGAAAAAGGCATGCTGAGATGGTTTGGCCATTTAGAAAGGATGAATGAAAGTAGATTGACAAAATAAGTATACCTGGCCTGTGTGAATGGGACAACCGGAAGGGGAAGACCACGTCGAACATTCTCTGACCAAATTGGAGATGTTCTCAAGAAAGGGCAGGTCAGAAGTACCCTAAGCCGGCGAGCATGTATGAAGAATATAATGACAGTAATCGAGGCAAAAGAAGTATGCAAAGATCGTGACAAATGGAAATCCGTTGTCTCTGCCTACCCCTCTGGGAAACAGGCGTGAGTCTATGTATGTATGTATGTACCCAAATAGATAGTAATCGGCTAAGTGATATCATCATCATCATCATCATATCAGCCGAAAGACGTCCACTGCTGGACAAAGGCCTCCCCCAAAGATCTCCACAATTGCCGGTCTTGTGCTATTCGCATCCAGCATTTTCCAGCGACCCGCACAAGATCATCGGTCCATCTTGTAGGGGGCCTGCCCACGCTGCGTCTTCCGGTTCGTGGTCGCCACTCGAGAACCTTTCTGCCCCAACGGCCGTCGGCTCTACGAGCTATGTGCCCTGCCCACTGCCACTTCAACTTGGCAATTCTTCGGGCTATGTCGGTGACTTTGGTTCGCCTGCGGATTTCGACATTTCTGATGCGATTCCGCAGGGAAACTCCGAGCTCTCCATTGCTCTTTGGGTGACCTTGAGCCTTCTAATAAGGCCCATAGTGAGCGACCACGTCTCTGTTCCGTATGTCATCACTGGCAACACACACTGGTCGAAGACTTTCGACTTGAGACACTGCGGTATTTTGGACGAGAAGATGTTACGTAAGTTTTTGATAAAATCGATTCACCGTAAGCCTTTTGTAACATTTTCAGTGACTCCGAACACGAAATTCCATTAGCGATGCAAAATTTAAGACAAACTCTTTGATCGATATTTCTGTCCATTATGGAATTCGCAATACCTACACACTATATATGATATTACTAAAACCAGCACTGTATTTAATATAAATAACAGATGCAACTCAAAGTCCGCGCCAAAATGGAAAACAGTTGTGCCAATCTAACAACAACAAAAAAAATTGAATTTGGAACCATAAACAAATCATCCATTCCCGATACTTTTTTGACTGAATGTATGTTGTGTTACCTATTAACTTTTGTTATTGAGTTGTCAGTTGCAGTAAACGTCTTTAAAAACCCGACCCTCTTCTGCTCACTTCAGTAACGCCAGGAGCCGAAGTTCGAAACCCAAGTGAGGAGTTCTCCGTCGCGGGTAGTTTGCAGTTTTGTATTGTTAGACGACTCATACCCACGCTCGCCTGTATTATCTTGGGACAATGTCACACAGATCATACTAGCTCCAAACTAAGCAAAGCTTGTACTATGGGTACCAGGCGACGATACACATACTTATTTAGATAGATAAATACTTATATACATAGAAAACATCCATGACTCAGAAACAAATATTCGTGCTCATCACACAAATATTTGCACTTACCGGGATTCGAACCCAGGACCACCAGCTTCGTAGGCAAGAGCACTATCAACTAGGCTACGGTGGCCGTCAATAGTATTTGTAAAAATAGCAAAAATCCTAGGCACTGCAGGCTTCATGTAACCTCCGCCATAGCCAGATGCTCTCACAGGTCCGTAAGTGATTGGCGAGGTTAAGCAACTAGGGTCGCGGTCAGTCTATAAATGGGTGACCGCCAAAGTGGATTAATTTTAGAGCGTCTTCGGTCTTCGGAAGGCACGTTAATCTGTCGGTTCTGGCTTTAAGCCTTGTCAGAGGCCTAATGGGCGGCTTGAACAACCCTGACACTAGGGTAACCACTGCCCACACAATAAGAAGATAAGAAGAATATATAACCGGTGCTGTCCGCTCCAATTTATTTACTAAAATCGTGACGGGTTTTTCAATGCGTACAAAACAGCGGAGTATCATGAGCTGTCGGGATCGCGAACTTGATCATCAGTCACCGCTCGCGTGACGCTAACGTCACCGTGTTGGATTCACAATTCTTACTCATTAAAAACCGGCCAAGTGCGAGTCGGACTCGCCCATGAAGGGCTCCGAAGCAGCAGGTATTTCAGTTGATTAAATTATTTATTATTTACGAGGCATTAGAAAAAAACTACTTACTAGATCTCGTTCAAACCAATTTTCATTGTTAGTTTACATGGTAAAGTATATCATATATTTTTTTAGTTTTATCTTTCTCTTATTTTAGAAGTTACAGGGGGGGGGGGACACTCATTTGTCCACTTTGGAAGTGTCTCTCGAGCAAACTATTCAGTTTAGAAAAAAATGATATTAGGAACCTCAATATCATTCCTCACCGCACATGTATGGGTAAGATGAAAAAAAAAATTTGAGTGTCAGTTATATGTATGGTGACCCCCCAAAATTATTGTTCTTTTTCTATTTTTGTGTAAAAATCTTAATGCGGTTCACAGAATTCATCTACTTACCAAGTTTCAGCAGTACAGGTCTTATAGTTTCGGAAAAAGTGGCTGTGACATACGGACGGACTGACAGACAGACAGACAGACAGACATGACGAATTTATAAGGGTTCCGTTTTTTGCCATTTGGCTACGGAACCCTAAAAATGGTAGTTTTAAAGTTAGCGTGCGACTTTGGTAAATGGGTGAATATTTAAGTATGAGGGGATGTTATGTGTGCTGTTCCCTTTTAAAAAAAAAATCTACTTATCGTATGGGCAGTGGTCAACCTAGTGTCAGAGCTGTTCGAGCCACCCAGTGGACTCCAACATTACTTAACGACTGTTGTCCAATGACTACAACCGGGACCGACAGCTTAACGTGCCCTCCGAGGCAAGAAGACGCTCAGAAATTAAGCGACCTTGGCGGTCACTCATCCATGGACCGACCACGAGCCCAGTTGCCTCAACCTTGCCGAATACTTACGGATCGGTGAGGTCATCTAGCTATGAATATATTAGAACTCAGTTATATAATTTAGTATTGTGACGATGACAACTATCACCACACTATTTCATCTCGTGGGGGGCGTAGAAGTCATCCCGAAGGAATACCTACCTTAGAATTTGATCACATATGAAAGAGAAATCGCAAACTATACAAAAAACCCATGCGGGGTAGGCTTTGGGGACAGCCGATAGGAGTGAAAACTAGTTTTTACACTTCTAATCCAAGTAATCTTCAATATAATAGTTATACATATCTCGTTGAGCAGCGTGACGTGAAGTGGCGTTAACGCGCGTTTCACGCTTTTTGTTCTCCCAAAAAGTACACATACATATATACATATATCTCGTTGGGAAGCGTGACGTGACGTGACGATGGCGCGCGTTTCACGCTTTTTGACGTAACGACGGGGTAGGCTTTGGGGACAGCCGATAGGAGTGAAAACTAGTTTTTACACTTCTAATGACAGAATTCTAAGAGAGGGTGTGGTCAGTTGCACGGGATCACCAATGACGTGTTAAGGGGCCAAAGCGATCCTCGCCGCTGAGGAGCCTACCCTAGCTAACCTGCGACTTTCTCTAGCTACCTAGGTGGACGACCCGGAGAAAAAAGCCACAAAGAAACTCCGGGCTTGCTTTTTTCGTCTTCTTTTGCTTTTTGTTTTCGTTCTTTTTTTTTTTTAAATCATGTATTTTCTTACATTGGGATGGGCGTTATGTAGGCTAATGCACGCACAGAACCGTTGTCATCTAATGAATCGAAAAATTGTGAAATAATAAACAATAACATTAAATTTCACTCAAACAATTAGAATAACCTATTGCTAGATGAAAAAACGGTGGGTACATCCGCGTGGGTACATTCATCTGATCTAAGTAATCTTCAATATAATAGTTATACATATCTCGTTGGGCAGCGTGACGTGAAGTGACGATGACGCGCGTTTCACGCTTTTTGTTCTCCCAAAAAGTACACATACATATATACACAATATATACATATATCTCGTTGGGAAGCGTGACGTGACGTGACGATGACGCGCGTTTCACGCTTTTTGTCGTCCCAAAAAGTACACATACATATATACATAATATATACATATATCTCGTTGGGAAGCGTGACGTGAAGTGACGATGACGCGCGTTTCACGCTTTTTGTTCTCCCAAAAAGTACACATACATATATACACAATATACTACTCTTTCAAGAAAGTACCGGGAAAAGATCAATAATATACAAAATGTTTATTATTCATCCAAATTTATTTTATCACCTTCAAAGTCTGCTCCTTCAGAAACGATACACTTACGCCAACGAATAATCCATTCATCAAAACATTTTTTAAACGCTGCTTTCGGTATTAAGTTCAGTTCTCGCCGCGAATTCTCCTTTATGTCTTCTACTGATTGAAAACGGGTACCACGAAGTGGTAATTTGAGTTTAAGAAAAAGAAAGAAGTCAGCTGGAGCCATATCTGGTGAATATGGTGGTTGCTGGATAGTATTAGTTGAGTGTTTGGTCACAAATTCGTTCACAATGATGGCCTTGTGAGAAGGCGCATTATCCTGGTGCAAAATCCAAGAATTTTCTTTCCACAAATCTGGCCTTTTTCGTCGAATTTGCTCTCTTAAACGCCGCATAACGCTCAAATAATATTTTTTATTTACCGTTTGACCTTCCGGTAAGAATTCAGAGTGCACAACACCGCTATAGTCAAAGAAAACAGTCAACATGACTTTGACTTTTGATCGACTTTGGCGTGGTTTTTCCGGTTTCGGTTCAGTTGGAAGGCGCCACTCCGAAGCTTGTTGATTAGTTTGCATGTCAAACTCGTAAACCCACGTCTCGTCACCAGTAACAATGCGTTTCATGAATGTTGGGTCGGAATTGACACGTTCTACCATGTCCTCAGCGACTTTCATGCGATTGAGTTTTTGGAGAAAATTCAGATCTTTTGGGACTAGCCGAGCGGCTACATGTATCATACCCAAATTATTAGTTAAAATGATAAGAATCGACTCGTGAGATACAGAAAGTTCGGCGGCTATCTCTCTCAGAGTTGAATGAGGATTTTCAGTCACTATTTCCTTCACTTTTGCGATGTTAACTTCAGTTGCAGACGTTGATGGCCAACCAGAGCGAGGCAAATCTTTCTTCACACCTCGACCGCTTTTGAACGCTTTGAACCACTCATAAGCACGAGTTTTTGATAAAGTCGATTCACCGTAAGCCTTCTGTAATATTTTCAGTGACTCCGAACACGAAATTCCATTAGCGATGCAAAATTTAAGCAAACTCTTTGTTCGATATTTTTGTCCATTATGAAATTCGCAATACACACTATATACGATATTACTAAAACCAGCACTGTATTTAATATAAATAACAGATACAACTCAAACTCCACGTCAAAATGGAAAACAGTTGTGCCAATTTAACAACAACAAAAAAAACAAAAATTTGAATTTGGAACCATAAACAAATCATCCATTCCCGATACTTTTTTGACTGAATGTATACATATATCTCGTTGGGAAGCGTGATGTGAAGTGACGATGACGCGCATTTCACGCTTTTTGTTCTCCCAAAAAGTACACATACATATTATACACAATATATACATATATCTCGTTGGGAAGCGTGACGTGACGTGACGATGACGCGCGTTTCACGCTTTTTGTTCTCCCAAAAAGTACACATACATATATACACAATATATACATATATCTCGTTGGGAAGCGTGACGTGACGTGACGCTGACGCGCGTTTCACGCTTTTTGTTCTCCCAAAAAGTCCACATAGATATATACACAATATATACATATATTTTATTTTTGTTATTAAAGCTCTTGTGTAATATACAATCCGCGGAATGGGATCCTGGTGACCTGTACTACAGGTTTTTCTAAACCTACTTCAGGCACCAGTCTCTACTCTCTCATAAAACAGGTTGCATACTTACAAATTCTATGTACATAGGCTTAACAGTGCGAGACATGTTATTGTTAATGTATCCAACCTATTTGTGAGAGAAAATAAATACTTTTTATTATTTTTGTTATTATATCTCGTTGGGAAGCGTGACGTGACGATGATGCGAGTTACGTGATTTTAGTTCAACTAAAAAGTGATCAACGGGCCTAAAGAAATTTTCACTTCATAAAACACACAGTCGAATTAATAACCTCCTTCTTTTTGAAGTTAGTAAAAAAGAACATGACTTTTTTGTTCAAAATACGCCCGTTTTAGGAAATCTAATTCATGTGTCGCGGGGTACTTTACAAAGATAACAGACGGACACAAATTACATCCAGACTCAGAACAACTATTATGGGTCACACAAATAGTTGTCCGGCGCAGGACTTGAACCCGCGACACGAAGCGGCGCTACACGTCTAGTCATTTCAATATTTTAACTTTGGAACCTGCTTAGATAGGTATTGAATTTTAAATTTAAAACATATTTGTATTCAATATTTAAACTTCCTAACTTTGGAACCTGCTTAGATAGGTATTGAATTCTAAATTTAAAACATATTTGTATTCAATATTTAAACTTCCGAACGTACTTAGTAGTAGGTATTGAATTCAAAAGTTAAACCATTGCATTGTTCATCAAATTTACATCTTAGACCCTCGCCAAAAATTGTTTTCCCAAAGTTTAAATGAAATTACAACAGAAGTAGGGAGCTACCCGTCAAGTCCAGTTCAATTGTTGGTATTGCGGGCTATTATAACAATATAAGCCTAAGGCTCATCGGTGAACGGAAACGTTGCTAATTAGCGCACTTTGCTGGGTATACACAGGCTCTGAATTGACACCGTCGCGTTTCATCCCAATTAGGTATATCTTCTATGGAAGTAAATAGTGTCTATTAGCGATAGCAAAATAACGGATTTTGATTAAATTCATATGAAAGTATATATTTTCTTTCAGCAGTTGCACATCACGACCGTTTTTTACTTTTATTGAGAGATCGGGAGTATAGCCAAATCGCCAATAAAATTATCATATATAATCTAATCTATGGAGTCTTCGCTACCGTTAATGTCTGTGTCTCGCAACCATTAAACGATAGCAAATCGCGGGAACGAACCGGAAGACGCAGCGTGGGCAGGCCCCCTACAAGATGGACCGATGATCATGTGCGGGTCGCTGGAAACTGCTGGATGCGAATAGCGCAAGACCGGCAATTGTGGAGATCTTTGGGGGAGGCCTTTGTCCAGCGACGTCTTTCGGCTGATATGATGATGATGAAAGACTCTATGCATAAGAAAATTTAACCTATAGCGAGTCTGTTAAAACACACTTTACGGATTTAATTACTTCGTCTTTATCAAGCAATGAACGGCTACGTTAGAAATGCTTCCCCGTATATTTCAGCAGCGGTCGCGTTCGGTATGAAATGTACCAAGCTTTCATAATGGTGGATTGTTTTGTTACGGGTATTGTGCACATTAGGTGTAGAGTTAAGCAACTATAATTAATAACATACAGTTGGTTAAATATTATTCTTTGTCCACGCTAAAAAGCCTTCGAGATACAAATCACATATCAAACTATATTTTTTGTTACGTTTCATCGAGAATTTTACTGCTAAAGTATGGTGTAACAATTATTAAGCCAAGGTTTCATACCGATTTTTTCCACTTTGAAAGTTGGTAAGGTCGCGCACGGTACTGAATAGGTAGAAAAAAATACTCAAACAGGCTACAAAGTGTTCAAAAAATATAATATCTAGGAACAATGTCACACAGATCATCCTAGCCCCAAAATAAGCAAAGCTTGTACTATGGGTACCAGGCGACGATATACATACTTATATAGATAGATAAATACATAGAAAACATCCATAACTCAAAAACAAATATTCGTGCATATCACACAAATATTTGCACTTACCAGGATTCTAACCCTGGACCACCAGCTTCGTAAGCAGGAGCACTACCAACTAGGCTACGGCGATATAGATACTAGATTGCGCGTTGACTTTACTCTGCCCCCTATCCTTGCAAAGCGCTCCTGAAAGTCTGGCCAAAATGTACCTGTTAGTTACGAAAAGGCCCCGTACATGAGTTTTTAGGTGGTCTATCTTTGCTACTTCGAGGTCCAAGAGGCCACACATTCACGTGCCCTGCCAACGATACTCTGCATCTTTTCCCTCAGAGTGCTTATACATATTTTACTACACAAGTTCTTAATAGTAATACTAGTTTTTTTCTAGTTTATAGTAAACCAGAAAAAAACTAGGACAGATACAAATAAATTTATATCTTAACAAAATATTCTCTCTTAGCTTCAATTCATTTCTTCATACACATATAGAAATTTATGTCACTCCTCCGTGGAGGCCTCGAAAAGGTCTTTTTAACTGTATAGTGTACCTTGTTTCCTATTTACCTTGTACCTAATTAAATGTTTTCCCGCGTAAATGATGTTTGTTTTACAAGTTTAAGCCATTGTTTCCTCATGGGACCCCTGTAAAATAAAACCATGACCGCTGAAAGATGTCCACGTCTGGACAAAGGCCTCGCCCAATGATTGGTCATTAATTTAGGGGGATATCCTATATATGTGTGTTGTGACTTTGAGAGACAGAATTCGAAATACTGATGTAAGAGAGCGTTGTGGTGTGAAAGAGGATGTAGTCACAAAGATTGAAAAAGGAATGCTGAGATGGTTTGGCCATTTAGAAAGGATAAATGAAAGAAGATTGACCAAAGAAGTATACCTGGCCTGTGTGAATGGAACAACCGGAAGGGGAAGACCTCGTCGGACATTCTCTGAAATTGGAGATGTTCTCAAGAAAGGGCAGGTCAGAAGTACCCTAAACCGGCGATGTATGAAGAATATAATGACAGTAATCGAGGCAAAAGACGTGTGCAAAGATCGTGACAAATGGAAATCCGTTGTCTCTGCCTACCCCTCTGGGAAACAGGCGTGAGTCTATGTATGTATGTATGTGTATATCCTATAAGAAAGAAAGAAAGAAAGAAGAAGATAACCGTCATGAATGGCAGATGTGGTTGACGACTGCAGTATGTTGGCCATAGTGCTCAGAGAGACGCTACTACCCCTTCTATGGGCTCCCAAATAATAAACTACTAGAACATAAAATAACATTAATGTACCACTTTAACTTTGTAATTACGTGTAGAATCTACACCAAGTCACCAAAAGATATCTAAGAGATTGATAATTTTAATGAAGATTTACAAAATACATTTAATCAATTGTTATTAATCTATTAATGGGTGATTAAATGAAATCAAATAGTTATTATGTATTTATATTTAACAGTCATAGATAAGTTAGATTACTGCAATTTTTGAACAAACCTTTTGAGTCAAGTAATAAAAATGATCTATGATATAGGCTTGACATGAGATGTTGTTTATTAAATGTGTTTTAAATTATAATACGTCACATTAATGTGTATTATCTGATTCATAAATTGACATGTATATTTAATAATATATCAATCACGTTTAAGTTTATATTCAATTAATACGAATGCCTGCAGAATTCAAATAAATTAAATTAAAAAATAACTTGTGTGTACTTATGTACACGCGTTAGAAGTTATACTTCTTAATATACCCAGTAGCGGCGTTAGGGTAGGGCGCGGTTGGGCGACCGCCCAGGGCGCGCGGGCATAAAAAGGGCGCCGCAGGCGCCCCTTTGTGAATGGCTTTTATATATTTATACGTAACTTCAATAAATTAAAAAAAATTGCGCCAGAAATACAAATTCTAGATGACATTAGCACTGTTGTTTCGGATATATCTGATCCAGCCAATTGGCCACTTACTCGAAATAGCAAAGAAGTTGATCATATAATATCTAATGACCCAGTACAAACGTACCTACATTGAAAATTATCCGAAGAATGATACGGGGCGATATATCTCTAATTCCCATTTCATAAAAAAAAACCTTCAAATAACGAAACAATTCAATGTCGTTGGTTAATGTACTTCGTTTTGAGGGATCGAGTTTATTGTTTTTGTTACCCGCTATTTGATAGTGTAAATGTTAAGAATTCATGAGAATAGCACTTCTCATAAGAAGTTTCACCTTTCATGAATTGATACAGATTTACGATTAAAAACAGGTAAATCAATAGATGGCCAAGAGCAAAAACTTATTAGAAAAGAAACTACAATATGGAATAATGTTTTGTCTGCGAATGTTTTTAAAAACAATATGGCGTTTAGAGGCACTTGCAACAAACTATATACGCCAAATAACGGAAAAGTCTTAGTACAACTACTAGCAAAATTTGATCCAGTTATGCAGGAGTACTTGCGATTGGCCATGAAGAGTGATGTTACAGCTGATGGGTGAAGAAGTTAAGTCCGAAATTATATCGCGCGCAAAGAAATCGAAATATTATTCTATTATAGCTGACTGTATTCCTGACATTTGTCATGTAGAACAACTTTCACTGACATTATGATTCGTTGATTTATCATCAGATGAAAATAAAATATCAGTAAAAGATGACTTTACAGAATTGATACCTGTCAATGAGTCGACTGGTGAAAGACTGACTGAAGTTATTACTGAACTTTTAAATAAATACGGCCTAGAATTTAAAGACTGTAAGGGTCAGGGTAATGACAAAAAAATATTGGTGTTCATAGAAGAATTTTGGACTTAAATCCCTTAGCTGTTTATGTCCATACAATGTGGCTGACATAGTTACAATCTTGTACTAGGTATGTGATGCAGCTAAATCAACTGTAAAATCAGTGACTTTGTTTGGGGGTTTTTCTCATTATTTTCAGCTTCATCGATGGAAAATTTTAACCGTTCACTTGGGATTATATACTATAAAAAAGCTCATTGATACACGTTGGTAAGGAAGAATAAGTAGTGTTAAAGCAGTCCGTCATTAAATTAGTGGCATCCATGACGCATTAATTACTTTGGATATTGAAACTCACAAAACTGATGTTCAAATCTCTCATGAGGCCACTACTCTTGCCGAACCATTAAAAGATATCAGCTTCATAGTTGCATAGGTTGTTTGGTATGACATACTTTTTCAAATTAATATCATTAGTAAATCTCTTCAATCAACGGACATGGATCTTGGTAAATGCACAGAAATATTGAAAAAGTACTGTGATTTCTAGGAAGGATATAGAAATACTGTCTTCAAAAGCGCCATTTTAACAGCGAATTAATTGGCTCAGGAACTAGAAATTGAACATGAATTTAAAGACTCAACAAGAATATGTTAAGCGCCAAGCTGGTAAAACTGCGCTCGATGAGCCTATAACTTCGGCAGAAAAAAAAATTGAAGTTGAATTTTTCAACTGACTTTTAGATTCTACACTAAATTTCCATCAATGCAACATTTGAACAGTTAAAAGAGTACTCGGAAGCATGGTCGTTTTTGTATAATATTAAACAGATTCCGGAAAAAGTTGGTTTATCAAACTTTGTGGTGATCTCCAACTGAAATTAAGTGTGGACTCTAAATCATATATAAGTAGATGCTTGTATGTTGTGCGATGAACTCTTAAATCTGAAACATTTTTGCCTGATCAGAATAAAGAAACCTACTCCTGTTTTTGTTTTAAATTTTATCACAGATCGCAACTCACCAGAACTGCCTTGGATTGGTTAGCATTGCGAATATTATTGACTATAGCTGTATCAGTTGGTAGTGGGAAGAGGAGTTTTTCTAATCTTAACTTGATAAAAACCGGCTACGTGCGAGTCGGACTCGCCCATGAAGGGTTCTGTAGCATCAAGTATTTCAGTTGATTAAATATGACGTATCAAAAAAATCTACTTAATAGATCTCGTTCAAACCAATTTTCGGTGGAAGTTTGCATGGTAATGTACATCATATATTTTTTTTTAGTTTTATCATTCTCTAAATTTAGAAGTTACGGAGGGGGGGGGGGGACACTCATTTTACCACTTTGGAAGTGTCTCTCGCGCAAACTATTCAGTTTAGAAAAAAATGATATTAGAAACCTCAATATCATTTTGAAGACCTATCTATAAATACCCCACATACCCATATATATGGGTACGATGAAAAAACAATTCTGAGTTTCAGTTTTATGTATGGCGTACCCCCAAAATTATTGTTCTTTTTCTATTTTTATATATGAATATTTGCATACCTCGATGATATAATAGTATTCGCCTGCCTATATCGGGAAATACCCATAAAATACGGGGGAGGGGGCGCCGTATGAATCTTGCCCAGGGCGCGGGTAGTGCTAAAACCGGCACTGAATATACCACTTGAATATAGTTATCAATTTTCATACCACCTAGAACTAACTTCATGCTGTTTTTGTTGGTGTTGGTGTGCGCGCGCATCGTAAAAATTCACTCTCATCATTTTTCTCCATCGCGCCAAAAGAAGTATAACTTCAAAAAACACATTGTTAATATTCCCCGGTATCTGTAGCTAGGCCGTAATTGTAAAACTATTGGGCCTATACCAGACTTTTTTCCGGTGGTGGCATCGATTCCATTGCATCAGATCATGAGAGATGGAGAGAGAGAGAGGGAAGAGAGAGAGGGAGAGAGAGACAAATAATTAATAGCCAACAGTGTTTTTCATTCTCGGGCACTATAATATGTAACGCAGACATATTATCGCCTCGGCTAGCCTCCGTTGATACTGGCCGCCACGATTGAAATTAATATTAGTAAATATTCAAAATCAATTATTAATACTCCGCCTAAAACGTTCATCTTGAGTGGCTTAGCGGGAATAGGCGATTGCCATTACTTGGCTTTGAATGAGAAAATTTGTATAGAAATTATTCATAAAACGTGTTATAGATGGACTTCGAACATAACGTGTAGCATAATTTACTGCAAAAAGTTATCAGAATAGTGAAATATTTTAAGCAGGCAGAAATTTATTTTTATAGGCCGCATTGAATATTCTTTACAATTTTTTTTTACAAAGACAATGTCTTGATTAAGTGAATAAATCCATGTCTCGCGGGGTAGTTTACAGACGGTCGGACACCAAAGTACATCCAGACTCAGAACAATTTCTTATGGGGTACGCAAATAAAAGTTACAATACGTTAAAAAAAACAATCATTATTTATTTAAATTTAATAATAATCTACTTTTATTTGAGACATGGACAGTAAATCGTATACACTTTAATACTGCTTAAAATTAAAATAATTATTTACGAAAAAATAGACTCCTGATATGACGTTTTCACTCAATCTAGGATCTTCTTTTTCGTATAGGCATCTGCTATCCTCGTGCCAGAGCAGTTCAAGCTGTCTAAAGGCCTCTGATGTGGCTTAACGATGATTGTCTGACGAAAACAATGGGGACCGACAGTATAACATACCCTCCGAAGCATGGAGAGCGTCAGATATTAAACCTTATTAAACCTTTACCTCACCGGCTACTTACGAACCGGTGAATTCAATGGCATATCCCTCCAAATGATGGACACAACTCCATTGTGGAACTCCTTTGGTGAGGCCTTTGATAATCATGATGTAATAGACTTATGTACAAGTGCTTTTTTTATATCAGCGGGCGACAAACGAGCAAGTGACCGCCGCAAATGGACACTCGCGACACCAGAGGAGTCGCGGGTGCGTTGCTGGCCTTTAAGAGTCAGCAAAGAAGTGTTGCTGATCCTTCCCCCCACCCCAATGAGCTCTGGCGACCTTACTCACACTCGGAAACACAACATTAAAATTATTAATGTTATTATGAAGGAATGTCTTCAGTAAGGTACAGGTACTTCCCCAGACGGGCTGCTCTTTGAGCGAATGAACGCTGTGCCCTATGTCAACGTGTCTCCCAACTTGCGTTGTATTGATAATTTTGTTAGACAGTATATAATAAATTCTCTTTGGTCCTTGGTTGCCTGTGACAGCTGATTATATGAAAATTACGTCAATTGGCGTGGCCAGCGAAATTCGAAGGGCCAATTTGCTGAGCCCGATTCAACATCTACGGAATTTTTAATGAATAATCCAGTTCGTGATTTATTTTCTGTTTAGGTAAGTGGGTATTACTCGGCTTTATTGATTAGCCATTTTCTGACACTTGACTTTGGTGACGGTAAAGCGATGGGGTTCCTTTGAAAGGTGCGCATTTAAGATAGGTATTTCGTTTTTATATCAACTTATTTTTATGTTCTCTAAGAACCCACCCAGGTCAATTCTGACTTCCGCATAGAGGGTTCCGTACAAACTGAGGTTCCTGATTTTTGTTCTATTTGCTACAAAGGCAACGTGCAAGTCGCCGTCCCCGGAGAATAAAATGATAATTACTAAAACTCCACCTTTCAGGAAAAATAAAAAACATGTTTTGTTCGATTGCTCCTTAAATACTGGACGTAGACTGATGATTGTTGGCTTTGAAAATAATTTATTTTTTGTATGTTCGGAATGTTTTAGGGAAACACGTTTAATTATTAAACTATAGATATTATTTTTAAAATAAGAAGTTAATCAAAATTAATCATCGTTTAAGTTCTATAATGTCGATTATCCTTTTGTTCTCCGTACAGCCTGACCAGAATCAAATATTGCAATCTTTACTTATCATTTTATTCTACGGCTTTTTAGGATGCAAGTGTTGATGATAATACTTTCATATCGTCTTCTTCTAGTAAATATTGTATATATTTTTTTCTGTTAAGGATTTGAATTTGACTACCCAATGTAACTATGATAGGGTAATCAACATTAGTTTTAATTAATACAAGTGTTTGAAAATTGACTTTGTAACTAAACGTCTTCCAAATCGTTGATTAAAATAAATCTAGGTACTCATTCCTAAAAATGAAAACATAAAAAGCAAAATAGTGACAAACGACAGTATTTTTCTTGACTTAACTCTTTGTACCTTCATTTAGTATTAATATTAAAGTCAGCCTTATGATCCCATATAATCTGAATTATTATTAATATAAAGATATTATTATTATACGAAACAAATTATTAATATAATCTATTACATAGATAATTTGTTATTAATATAACAGCTTCATAATCATATGTATCGCATAAAATCGCTTGCTTTTAATTAATTATGTTTATAAATAAAATAAAGATGGGTGACTAATCGTAATGATGTTCCTCATTACCGTTATTGCTACCAGAACAGCTACTTTCATAAGTAAAGGACTCGTAAAAATCATGATAGTAACTTGGAATATCTCAGTGTATGACGTTTAGACTTCGCGCACATAGCCAGGTCTTGGGATTGGTAATTGCTGGTATCTCGTCTGCTTCTTATTCTTCTGACAGACTCTTTATTTAATTCGAAAGATTCAGGATCAAAATTGTATTTATATTTTAAAATTGATGGATTTTAATGTGAGCCATTTACTTCCATAATTTGAGTCTATGATATTTTTGGCTTTGCTCATTTTTTAACCATATCTTATTGTCTATTAACTATTTTAAATTGTAAAACTCTGCTTGCGAGATGTCTTTAACTTGATATTATTTTTCCATGTACCTTTGCGTTCATAATGATTGTGTAAATCTAATCAGGCGTTTATAAAACTCTATGTTTTAATTCACGTTCAATGTTGGAATGCATGGAATACCTCTCACTTTGGCCATGGCATGTTCGAAAGAATCGTTGTGTGATTCAATCAAAGCTTCAGTGCACTAAAAATATAGAGAGCAAATATAAATCTGTTTTTATTTAGTCCGCAACAACCGTCGGAGTAAAATAATAGGTTATCGTTTTGTTTTTCATTAAGTATAAATTGCGATAAGTAACTACCAATTTCATTTGCCCACCTTTTAGCAATCTGACCATGCCAAACATAACAATAACCTTTACTCTAAGTAGCATCATAGACAGTGAAATTATAAATGGGATACTTCCTTTTGTAGTGGGCCGATCCAACCTCCCATTGTGGGATGCTCAAATTTTTTCCAAAGCCAAGATTGCTACAGTTATTTCTGAGGGATCAACAGATTATTTTCAATTTGTTGTACTCTTTCTTCATTATTTTTATGACTGTCATATTTTACGTGCAATGTTTCTTAATTTTTTGAGTCAGCCAGATAACGAGTAGAGATGAGGGGAGAGTCAGATAAAGAGTACACTGAAAGCATTGGTCTTTTTTGGTTTAAATAATGAATAATTAAACTTGGTGTTCAATATTGTCGCGTATTTACATTTAGTGGATAAGAGGAAGACAAATCCTTAATGTCCAAACCAGCCTGTGTAAAGGAAATGTTAAGTAGTTTAGAAACTCAATAGTGGGGAACAATGGGCATTTTACGTGGCTTATTTTCATGTCACCCTCGTTTGTCTATAAAATTTTCGTGAGATTTAGAGTTTTCTAGTACTGTATAAATAGTTTGATGTGAAATGCTTAGAGTATTTATGAAAAATGTTTTGCATACTTATTCTTTTTTCTAATCAATTGTAAAGAAGTAATTGATCGATTGATTTCGGGCGCGTTTTTGGTCTAGAGTGATTGCCTTAACATCTTTGCCTAATGTATGATTTACGATATATTGCCACTGTCTCTTATGATCTCCTATTTTATAAAATTGCTTTGCTACTCTCTTTTTGCCAATTTTTTCTCGTTTACGAACAAGTAGCTTATGAAACATTTTTTTCGTATATTTTCTTCGATCTGCAGTCGCTATAGGTTTATCCTGATTTGTTGTTCGTAACAACTTGTCTTTCGTCTAAATCTTATTTACGTTTTCTAGTATTTTTTCCCTGTGTCGATTTTGAACTGTACCTACTAAATGAATGAATTGTAGCTTAGTCTTTACCAACATGGTCTTCATTATGATCAGGGCTCTGATAGTCAGATTTTGATGACTTACTGTTATGCTTTCACTGATAATAATTGTTTTGTTCGACAATATAGAATCATAAATATTTTCAGGTTGTAATGTTCCAATCAAATCAACAAAAGACAGTGTTGGTTCTCCTTCTTTTTCACCTTCGCGATTATCAAAAGAATTATGAGTATTAGAGGTTGACGGCTGATTATCGTTTTGAAATATTGTATTTAGGCATCTTTTTGATGACAGCTAGCTCTTGTACACACGGCTACATATCAAGCTATACTTTTCCAATATAAGCTGACCTCTCATTGTATGGAAATCCTATACAACGCGGGACCAGCTTATACTGGAAATGTATAGCTTGATATGTAGCCTTGTGTACCTCAATTTTCCATTATATCCATCTGGTGAAGTTGGTTTGAAATTATGACAATATCTCTTACTGTTAAAATCCATAAACGTTATTTTACTAACACATCGTTATACTAAGCGTCTATTTGGTTTTGAACGAGAATAAAATGGTAACTTCGTTTATCATTTTCTAGTAGAATATTTTTCACGAGAACATAATTCTATGAATGTTTATCATACTAACAAGTAGGAATACATTTCGATAATATAATATTAACAGTTTTGTCTCGTAATTTAAGGCCTGCCTTAAATCTATGAATAATATTGTAAAGTTTTGTAACTTCGTAAAATAACTGTATAAAAATTACGAAAAAATTGAGCTGATGTATTACCACCCACAGATCCCAAAAATGACATAACACTAACACTAAGACAATGGCAGTTATCATTTTATTCTCCGGGGACGGCGAAGTGTGTCCTCGGTGGTAAGTGATCACAGCCAACCACAATTCTAATTTTTTTTTCCAGTCTGTAGTAGAGGCTGCTGGTTTGACCAGGACGATTCAATTTATTGTTTCCCATTTTTGAGATTATTATATTTGTGTCTATTATTTCTAGCATTGCTACCAACATACGAAACCGATTCCTATCAAAATTTCAAATGTTTTAGGACAGCAGGAAGTGTTCTATAGGTTTTCATTTTGACTTACTGGCGAGTGTCATCATATGCGGCATACACTATCTTTTGATTGCGTTGACTTATAAGTTTTTTTATTGCTGACCTGAGTATTTGACGGACCTGTTGGCGTAGTTGGCAGCCTTTCATGCCGCAGGTCTTTGGTTCGATTCCCAGTGAGATAACTAGCTATAAGCGCTTCAACTAAATATTTACGAATTTTTTTTTTGAAAAGTTTTTTTATTATATGGTCAACATTTGTTTTAATTTTCTTAAAAGTAATAGAAAACGGCATTCATATGATATATACCACGTCACGTTTATCAGATTTAGATGATATAGCATTTGAATACGAAAAATAACAAAACAAATATTTAATAAAATTAATGAGAATCATTTGCGAATATTTTGTAAAGTTTTATTGAGTATGTAGCAATGAAAATACTACATTAAGGTACACATAAAGAATTAATGGTAACGTGTTTTTTTAAAGCTGCGTTTTGTTGGATTTCGTTTATGTTTTTTTATTTCATCTCTGTGTATCATCCAGCAATAGTCCGCCATCATATTACGTCTCAACGACCTTCATATCTTCTTTCCATCTCTTTTATGTCCTGATGAAACAGTTCACCTTGTTCTTCACTGTAGTCGATTGGATTTTTCGGACTAGATTTTTTGGGAAACAATCAATGTGAGACTTCAAAAAATTAATTTTCCGACTCATATTACAGCCTAATTTTTTTTAGGCGTTTAACATTTCCTGCACAATATTTTTATACTCAGGATCTTTTGTGTTGCCTAGAAACTTAGATACGACATTTTTAAAGCCATGCCAGGCATTTCGTTCCAAGGTTGTCACTACTTTGTCAAATTCTGTATCCCTAATCAGTTTCCTGATGTCAGGTCCCGTGAATATTCCCTCTTTCAACTTCGCATCAGTTAAGCTAGGGAAACATGAACAAAGATACTTGAAAGTATTTCCATCATGCTGTAATGCCTTTACAAATTTCACCACTGCTTTGCAGATGATCACTGTGTTCTGAATTTTGTGATAAAGGCGTTTTGAAGCTATTAGTGTCAGTAGGAACTGGTATGTTATTTCGGGCCCACGTGAAAAAAAATATTTTTTGTTACTTTTTCTCACACGGGAAAGGCAGGTTAGTAACAATAGACTATAGGATGATTGGTCATAGAGTATAGAATAGAAATATAGATCATGGAATTGATTAGGTAAAACAAAACAAACTAACTTACCAATCTGACGAACTATTATATATTTATCTATATGCAAAAAGAATGCGCCGTGATACGTTAAAACAAAGTTTATATTTGCTATATACAGACCAACATCTACATGTTTATGATGAATTTATTTATAAAACTTTTTCACATTGACCTAATACAACGTTTCTGGGCTATAAATGCGCGATTTTTATCGCGCATTTATAGCCCAGAAACGTATAAACTTATAATATATAAACTACACATACTACTTTTATTTTGTAAATACATAGTGATATAGCTAATTACATTCAGACTCAGGACACACAGGCATATTCATGTACACAAATATCTTTCTTGGGTGGGAATCGAACCACGATCTGCGGCGTGAAAGCCAAACCTTTATCAACCACGCTAACCGATAGTTTTTTCAATTATTTAATACTGTAAATACCTAGTTTACGAGGTGATTAATGATTTTACTCCAAATGTTTCATATCCATTAAAACTCGGACATTGAGGCCAACACGTGTCTTTTAAAATATAATGATGACTTAAGAAAATCCAAGTTATTTAAACGACAGTTCAATCCGGTCATGACATCACACTTCTCCATTTTGGAGGGGAACTATTTTCTATTGAATTGTGTCAGATTAAGTCATCTACCTTTACGGTTTAACTTATAGACCACTTCACTTATAGACATGAATATAATGTTTCACTTTTGTTGGTGTTCGTCTAGCTAGCCGAACAAAGTCGTGCCTGCCCTTTCCTATTCATATACTCATGAAAAGTCTAAGGAGTTCTCTTCCAAATGGAAGTGTACGTAAGTAGGTAAGTATATTTCACCTGAGTTTGAATAAACCTACGTTATAGGTAATAGGAAACAGAAGTGTCAATATAGTTTGAATAAACGTACGTTTATTCAAACTATATTGAATCTATACATATAGTATAATTAAAATTAAAATTTAATAAAATCGTAGGAAAGTCAAAACGGAACGTTGAATATTTTTTAAAAAGGATACTTGGGGCGTGATCTGCTATTAATATCGAAGCCAAAAATATAGTTTTTAGAATTTTTGTCTGTTTGTCTGTATGTATGTTTGGGCTAAACTCAAAAAGTACTGCATGTATTTACTTTAAATTTTGCATGAATATTACTAAGAGGTCGGGTCAACATATAGGCTACATATTATCACGCTATCACCTACGGGGGAGGATTTGTGATAATTTATAAAGTTTAACGCGGGTAAAACCGCGAGGCACAGCTAGTCGTTTATATTTCAGCAAATTTTTAACTGTATGTAAAATATCAGATGGTTCCTAAACATGTGTTTACTTAACGTGAAAATGTAACTTTATAAGACTCTGGGTCATATTTGACACTATTTTTTTTAACTCTATGACGTGGTAAAATTCAAAATCAATTAACCATAGATATAGGTACCTAATGCCTGATAAAGATTTAACTACTGAAGGCTGCATGAACATAATAATATATTCCGCAGTAAGCTGCCTAATTTTCAATTTTTTTAATAATAAAACTATTGGTACATAACTAACAGACTATAGTAAGGACCAAGGATCAGTCTGTTTGAAGTTTAATAACTCGTACTAACATTTTAAAATATTCACCAGTGACTATAATTTCTCATTGTACCAGTTTTATATTAGGGCCACATAAGCATAATACTAAGTATACAGTTGTATTTAACGGTCCACTATATTAGATTTGTACATCATAACATGGACACATTGGATCCATCAAATGTGATATCTACCTTCTCTATTGATCTGTTTACCGACGTTTATTTTTTGGTATAGGGCTAAAACATAAAGGTGTTTTGTTTGATCACGTGTCAGAGTTTAGCGAAGAATAATGGGCGCTTTTTGTATTATTGGGTCAGTTTTCTCTTAGCTTCAGTTACTGCGTGTCGGGAATGTACAGACGCCAGCACATCCGGTTACCCCAATCAGTAAAATTTCTTTTATAGATTTTCAACTTTAGGACATAAGCATAAGGTTCACTTTCAATTGGGGAAATTTGACGGGGTAGCTTGATTTGCTGGTGTCTGTACGTTCTTCAAAGGATGGGGATAGATTTTATTCAACCTAATTACGATGTATTATGGACTGGCGCCTGCTTTATTCAGAGCGTGCTGATTTATACGTTTTGTTGTTTAAAAATGTCGTAGTAGGTTCATGGGGCAATGTATAAGATTCTTTAACAAACTTCCCAATGATATTAGAGAATTGTCTACGAATAAGTTTAAAAGAATTATTAAAGCCAAATTGTGTAGCAGGGCATATTACAAAATTTCTGATTATTTAAGTGATAAAAGTAATTGGGATTGAGTTGTTCTGAGTCAACACACATGATTGTAATTAATCTTAAGTATATTTTATTTTAAAAAAGGATTCATACTGCGTTTTCTTGCAGTGTTTCTCAGTAGCTGCCACGTCATGCACTGCACGGTAGGGTAAAAAAATATGACGATTCCACAAAATGTATATTTGTAAAAAAACACCCCCATTTGTTTGAAAAGTTCTGCGACCATGCAAACAGCCGCTCCAGACACAAAAATAGACTACGCCTACCTCAAATTAAACTAGAGCTATTTAAACGAAATGTCAATTGTATGTGCATAAGAATATATAATAAACTACCTGATAATCTAATTAATTTACCAATGTCATTATTCAAAAAATATATATATCGGCTACTATTAAATAAATGTTATTATAATATCAGAAACTTCTTTGACGATAGAATAGAAACTTGACATTTTTTTATTACAAATGGACGTATTTTTATTATTATTATTTTTTTATCATTATTATTATTCTATTGTACATCATTGACATATTTATGTTATCTATTTGACATTGTAAACAATTTATTTTATTAAAAAAATCTGAATAATGTATTTGCACGCCATTAGTGGCAGGATATGCGGAATCTTATTATGTAAAATCTTTTGTACCATATTCTGGCAAATAAATAATTTGATTGATTGATTGATTGTAATTTTTTTACGGAATAAATTATTTATGACTATGACTAACAAAGATAATATTAATGGAATTATATATTTTAGGCACTTGTGGCCGGTTTTACTCATCGGTGCGTAAGTGATTGGCGAGGTAAAGCACCTAGGTACGCGCTCAGTCCATAGATGAGTGACAGTTAAACTAGTTGAATTTCTGAGTGTCTCCAAGGGTACGTTTAGCTGTTGGATCAGATTGTTGTCAGAAGACAACACACATGATTGTAATTAATCTTAAGTATATTTTATTTTAAAAAAGGATTCATACTGAGTTTTCTTGCAGTGTTTCTCAGTAGCTGCCACGTCATGCACTGCACGGTAGGGTAAAAAAATATGACGATTCCACAAAATGTAATTTTTTTACGGAATAAATTATTTATGACTATGACTAACAAAGATAATATTAATGGAATTATATATTTTAGGCACTTGTGGCCGGTTTTACTCATCGGTGCGTAAGTGATTGGCGAGGTAAAGCACCTAGGTACGCGCTCAGTCCATAGATGAGTGACAGTTAAACTAGTTTAATTTCTGAGCGTCACCGAGGGTACGTTTAGCTGTTGGTTCAGATTGTTGTCAGAAGACAACAGTCGTTAAGCCATGCCTACTGGGACGCTAGAACACCTGTTTTGGCGTTAAAGAGTAACAAACATACATCCATCCATCCATACTTACAAACTTTCGCGTTTATAGTATTAAATTAATTAATGTATATTATATCATTTATTCTTTAGGTTTTAATCCAGTTTATAATAGGTCTTTACCTATGAAATTGCCGTTTTGTATGAAAAAATTTAAACGAATTTTTTTCATGAATTTTTTTATTTGTATTAATCGAAGTAATCACCCATGCAATCAATGCATCTTTGCCATCGCAGTGGCAGTTTATTGATGCCCTTCTTAAAGAAATCAGCTGGACGGGAGGCAACAAATTCTTCAAAGGCATTTTGTACTGCCTCTCGGGTATTGAATTTTTTTCCCGCCAAGAAGTTATCCAAATTCTGGAAAAAGTAGTAGTCTGTAGGCACAAGGTCTGGTGAGTAGGGCGGATGACGGAGAGCTTCCAACCCCAGTTCTTGCAACTTGGAGACCGTCTGCTGTGCAGTATGAGGTCGCGCGTTGTCGTGCAGGAGCAGCGGAGACGAGCGATTGACCAATGCTGGTTGGAGATGCGCCAGCTTCTCCATCATTGTGCTCAGTTCTTCACAGTACACATCTGCAGTAATGCTCACCCCGTTTGGTAAGAAGCTGTGATGAATCACACCGGCGCTAGACCACCAAACAGTGACCATCACTTTTCTAGGGGTAAGTTTTCGTTTAGGGCATTGTTTAGGTGCTGAACCAGGATCCAACCAACTTGCTGAGCGCTTGCGGTTATCAAACAGAATCCATTTTTCATCGCAGGTAACAATGCGGTTCAAAATTCCTTCATTTGTGTGTCTGTTGAGCAGTGCAAGGCACGTCTCGACGCGTACTTCGCGCTGGCGATCATTGAGTTCGTGGGGCACCCATTTGTCAAGCTTTTTTACCTTGCCAATTTGACGCAAATGGACCAATATTGTTTTGACGCTAACGTCGAAAGCTGCTGCTAATTCAGCCGTAGATTGTGTATCATCAGCTTCCACAACCGCCTTTAATTCGTCATTGTCGACCAAAGTCTTCGGACGACCGCGAGGTTCATTTTTCAGGTCGAAATTTCCAGAACGGAAGCGAGCAAACCAATAACAGGTGGTGCGTTGGTTTGTAGTGTTAGCTCCGTAAACGTCGTTGATGTTGCGTGCCGCTTGTGCCGCGTTGCTGCCACGACGGTACTCATATTCCATAATTACTCGAATTTTTAACGTATCCATGATGACGAAAAAGATTGAAATGCGATGAAAATGTAACACTAATCAATAAAGAAATGACTACTTTTGGAAAAAAGAATCCATGTTTTTAAAATAAAATTAATTTGAAATTAGAATTCTTAGCCAAACAAAAATTATTTTGATTTGAAATGGCCAGTACTGCAGAACGGCAATTTCATAGGTAAAGACCTAATATAACTTTTTAATTTTGACATTATAAATTTATGCTTTACAATAATTTTAGGTAGGTAATTAAGTAAAATGTGATGTTTGTAATACGAGCATTTTTTAAACATTTGTGTCCTTAAAAGCAAATAATGTTGATACCTAACTTTTTTTTAACAACTAAGTCATGAAAAAAACACCATTTACGCAAATATAAATTTAAACAAATCATTCAGAGGTTTCAATCCAAAATACTAAGTACAATTGTAGATGCACCTTACATCACTAATGATAGAATACACCATGACCTAAAAATTAAAACTGTGAAACAAGAAATAACAGAAACAGCTAAAGCATGTAAGGAACGTATCATTAAGCATCCAAACATGTTGGCAAACAACCTTATGAATCCACAGCTGGTAACCAGGAGGCTAAAAAGAAAAGTTCCCCAAGACCTGATCATATAAAGGCTTAAATATTAACAGACACATGAATGGATCTTGATCTCGAATTGGATCCGGTGGTAGCATTAAAGCGCGACCGTCGTTATAAACACCAGGTCCACCATAATAATAACATTTAATCCGTACCTTAATATAGACAGAACCATTCAGACAATATGTAGTAATAACCATAGCTAAAATTTTAAAATTTTGACAATTAAACCTACACATGGTCCTTGACAATAACTTAATTTAAGTTAGTTAAACATCGTTACTGTTATAAAATAAATCTTATTGTAAATTATTTCCTACAATCCACCTACGTAAATATCTAGATGTACCTAGAAATAATTATAAATTAATTATATATTACTACGAACATGTTCTGACTATTTACAAGCGCTTTTTTTAAGTCTACGTGAATAAAAACCTTTTTTATTTATTATTTAAATGGATGTGGACCGAACAAGTCAAGAATACGCACTTACCTATTGCTGAATATCGAGCAAATGATAGATTGCAATAAAAAGGAAAATTAAAAAAGAAATACGTAAATAAATGATTTGATTTGAAAAAAGGTGGTTAGATTTGCACACCAACATACTTACACCGGACGTCCTGAATTATTATACCAATAAACAAGTAACAAATTTCAAATTATTAGCCATCGTCTTTCAGTAGCACGTTACTTTAACATTACCAATACAAAACATTCTACAATGACTTATTTATCTCAGCCCTTTATTTTACCAACATAACCATTACTTACCATATTCTGTTCCATTTTAATTCTCTCCCTCCACAAAGGAAACTCAACCCTATTATAAAAACTCTGAAGGTGTTTTTCCAACGGTGCGTTTAAGAGGACAATTTCTTTTGATCAGTCATTAAATTTAGCTGATTTTAGACACAACTTTGCTCGTTAAGGTGGCAGTCTTTGTTCAAATTATTTGTTTAACAACAACTGTTAAGTTTATCAATAGGTTGACGCTTTTGTGAGTTGCTGAAGTAGTCGTATTAATTTATGGAACTGATGAAAGTTATTGAATGAAAAATGTATTTACATCGCTTTGGCATAAGATAAACTTTAGTAAATTTACCCGTTTCTTTTTAGTATTGGTTTGGGTTATATTTAATTAAATAAAAGCTACTAAACATTAATATAGATTTTTTATGAGGTTTTTAGATTTTTGATTATTACGAATGGGTCGGCACGGCATTTGGTCCGGCAGCACGCTACGAGTTGGTTATATAGAAAAATAAAGTGTCGGTAGATCAAACATAGTTGGACTCGATCATTGAAATGTTAAAATGTCGTATGAATATGATAAATATAATATAAATATGAGATTATGGAGTTTCCTTACATTAAAAAGAAAGAAAATAGGTTTATTCCCGAAAAGCACATATTGCTTATCTTAGTTTCCATAGTTATTCTTTTGGAATCATGCAACATAATCTGTACAAGTCAGAAAAATGTGCCTACCTCAGTAAATAATACAAATAATTTCTAACGCTGATCTTCCGATAGCTACATTAAGTAATGTTATGTATAAGGCATTTATTAAATGGCTGAGAAAATAAGAATAATAATAGCTTCTTCTGGTGTGTGGCTGAAGGCTAAGAATATCACCACCCCATGCCATCCGTGGGGGGCGCAGAAGTGGATACGAGGCCAAACAATTGGAGATCATCCAAAGAACGGGCAACAGCGCCTCTCTGTGTACTCTGTGTTTTATACTGCCATCTAAAACCCGTCTACCAAGCGTAGCCATTATCCTACTAATATTATAATCGCGAAAGTTTGTAAGTATGGATGGATGGATGTTTGTTACTCTTTCGCGTAAATACTACTGAATGGATTTTAATGAAACTTTACAATAATTTTATGCTTATATCTATACGTTTAATAAAATCTTAGGAAAGTCAAAACTGTGCATTTAATTTTTTTTAAAGGATACTTTGAGCGTGATCTACAATCGATATCGAAGCCAAAAATATAGTTTTTAGAATTTTTGTCTGTGTGTCTGTTTGTCTGTATGTATGTCCGGGCTAAACTCAAAAAGTACTCCATGGATTAACTTCAAATTTTGCATGAATATTACTAAGAGGTCGGGTCAACATACAGGCTACATATTATCACGCTATCATCTACAGGGGAAGAGCTAATTAATATCAAGTAAGTAGAAAAAATCTACCATCTGCGAGTTATTCCGGCGTGGACTGCCAAAACCGCTAGAGGTACACATCCAACTAATATTATAAATGCGTAAGTTGGTGGGTATAGATGCATCGATGTATGTTTGGTACTCTTTTACGGCAAAACTACTTTAACGCCGGTGAAACTATATAAAGCATAGCTAGTGGACTATATAAAGATTATCGAAGGTCACCATAGCCTAGTTGGTAGTGCTCCTGCCTACGAAGCTGGTGATCCTGGGTTCGAATCCCGGTAAGTGCAAATATTTGTGTGATGAGCACGAATATTTGTTTCTGAGTCATGGATGTTTTCTATGTATATAAGTATTTATCTATCTATATAAGTATGTATATCGTCGCCTGGTACCCATAGTACAAGCTTTGCTTAGTTTGGGGCTAGGATGATCTGTGTGACATTGTCCAAGATATTATTATTAAGATATTATATTATTATTATAAAATCTTTCGTGGAGACCTTAGTCCATCAGTGGTCGTCATTTTCTCAAGTAAGTAATTCTAATAACATTGATACTAGCCCGTTGGTCTTTTGGTCTAGTGGTTAATAACCCAGACCGCTTAGCCAGAGGTCGTGGGTTCAATCCCCACGCAGGACTAATCTTTGTGTGATGAGCACCATTTATTGTTCCGTATATAGATGTAATTTATTTATAACTAGCTGTGCCTCGCGGTTTTAACCGCGTTAATATGTATAAATTGTGGCCTATATGTTTGTTACTTCTTCACGGCTGGGGCGATTTTAATAAAATTTGGTAAGGAGTTAGTTGACACCCTGGATTAGTGTCAGCTAACTCCTTAGGTACCAATTTTTTTTTAAATCGCCCCAGCTTTTAGACGTGAAGAAGTAATAAACATACATACTCACACACTCACAAACTTTCTCCTTTATAATATTAGTGTGATAAGTACATATTTAGGAATATATAAGTATGTGTATAAGTTGTATTGTTGCCATAGTTGACGGTCACCGTAGCCTAGTTGGTAGTGCTACTGCCTACGAAGTTGGTGGTCCTGGGTTCGAATCTCGGTAAGTGCAAATATTTGTGTGATTAGCACGAATATTTGTTTCTGAGTCATGGATGTTTTCTATGTATTTAGTATTTAGCTATCTATACAAGTATGTATATCGTCGCCTGGTACCCATAGTACAAGCTTTGCTTAGTTTGGGGCTAGTATGATCTGTGTGACATTGTCCCTAAATATTATTATTATTATAGTACAGACTCTTTCTAGATGAGTGTGTTAATATTCTCAACAATAGTTACCACATGGAACTGCGATTTCACCTATTTATAGTCCCCACAAGTAACACAGGACACCGTAACGAACAAAATGTTACGTCACTCGCGTTACTAATTCCTATTTGAAGTCTCACATTTGGGAATACAGAAACCAACATACACATACACTTCACCCCACCCTTAATTCCTTCAATTAAGGTTGAATTTAGTGTAGCAATATGGTATTAGTGCTTGTTGGATTGATGTATGGGGGTGACAGAGCAATAGTTTTAAGATTTGAGACAAGTATTAAGTATAGTTGTTACAGAGTCGTTTATTAATCGTCTGTGACGTAAGTTCCGGATTTTGGTTATAATTGGACGGTGGGTGATGGACATATTATTATCGTGAGGGTTTATTAGTGAGTGTTAGGTTTTAATGACTATTGTGTTGTTACGTGGTAGTTTGATATATTAGTAGTTCAGTAAATGTCAATGATGTGATTATGAAAGCTTATTTTAATGTACTGTTCTCAAAGCATTTTTATAATGTGCCCAAATGCCAAATGTGATTTACCAATTTATTTCAGTATGTATGTTATATATATATATATATATATATACACATTCAATATTGCATGTAAGTGATTTGGTAATTTAAAAGGAAAATAGAACACAAAATAACCAAAATAAAATCATTCATCCGATCGCTATCAAACTTTACAGGATCACCATGTGGGCTCATAATAATACGAAGATTGTTCGATACATCAAAATGGGTGCAGCCGTTTTGGAGTACATAGGGAACATAAATACAAACATCGTTTTTTATTATATATAGAACAACTAGTTATTGGTCAGATAAATAATTGTCCTGTGCAGCAAAATCCGGGACACGAAGTGGCGAGGCTATTGTTTTTACACTTTTAAAGAAATTAAACTTGGCTTCTATAGAAGTGGTCCTTTCGAACCTGACGACATTCTATCCACCAAATATCGTCGCCGAGTGGAAAAAGCTTATGCCCAACCTCAAGTCTGCCTCGTTACATCTAGAAATGCATCCCTCAATTCTAGCGCCCCCAACAAATGTACAGTGCTATCGACTACTGAGTAGATAGCACTGTACAGTTGTAGTGAACCAATCACGTAATAGCCCACGTGAACTATAGTTTCCGGAAGGTTCAAATGATGTCTATCATTCGAACCAAAAAAAAAAACACATGTTTCATTTCTAACACTTAACTAAAATTTAAAGAGAAACGATTAGGACTTTTTTTTGTTTGAGGTGCATTTTATTTTCGAAAAATTCGAAATAATGAAAACCAAGATTTGTATTAATTGTCTAGCTAAGTCATTACTAAGCCAAACTAGTATCTACTATATATAAACATTGTTAACAGGTATTAACACGACTAACCTCTATTGTTGTAACATCTAACACCTGTTTTTGTAACATCTATGTTATGGTTTTATGAATAAATTTAATTTAATTTAATTGTTATTTTCCCGACGTTTCGACCAAGTTGCATTGATCGTGGTCACGGGCTGGCTGAGCCATGTTATCACCGTCATTATATATAACTAGCTGTGCCCCGCGATTTTACCCGCGTTAAACTTTATTAATTATAGCCTATGTGTTAATCCAGGGCGTCAGCTAACTCCATACCAAATTTTATTAAAATCGATCCAGCCGTTTAGACGCGTAGAAGTAACAAACATGTGCGATTATGACACGCGAATTTTAAAAGTGTAATTATCTAATTAGTTGAATAGAAAATTGGCTATGTCAGAAATATGCCCTATTCAAACGAAACTAATTCACTACGGTAAGATTGTGTAATAGGTATCGTCTTTTACGATGTCCACCTCATAGCTCTGTCTTTATTCACTACTCTTAATTTTTTCCAATTTATCCTTCCTTGGAAAGAGCTTCCTGTAGGAAACGGGATGGCTAAGAGTCACTTCGTGTTTAAAGGAAAGTACGATAGTATAATTTCAAAGAAACATCTCTTGATAATTATTATTTATAATTATAATACAGTCCACGGCAAAAAAACATGATCAAAATCAGATATTCAATATTAATGATTGTAAATTGCGTTAAAATAGTGTGGTGATGAACTTTTTCAGAGTATATTTCAATTTGTAAAATTAAAATATCCACGGATTATATGTCTATGTTTAAAATATCTAAAATTTTAATATCAAATGTATTGAATAATCTAAAATTGTCAAACCTAAGCTTAAAATGTCTAAGATTGAAAAGAAGAGTGATTAAAATATCAAATAATTAAAAATATCAATGTTCATTATACTTAAACTCAAAATGCCAAAAAATAGTACTTAGTATAGTAGTAAATATTTAGTCCGGCGTGGAAATTGAACCCGGGACACGAAGTGGCGAGGCGACTGTCTTAAACGCTGTGTTTAAGACAGTCGCCTCGCCACTTCGTGTCCCGGGCTCAATTTCCACGCAGGACTAAATATTTACTACTATACTAAGTACTATTTTTGTGTCCCATAAATAGTTGTCCTGAGTCTGGATGTAAATTGTGTCCGTCAATTATATGTTTGTAAACTACTCATCGCTCGCAAAAAATGTGAAAATGTTTAAGGCATGTCATATCATGTCAGAACGCGGATTTGAGCCCGGTAGTATGCATCTAATTTGATCTAGAACAATCATATAGTCAGTAAAATGTTAAGTATTAGATCATTAAAATATAATAAATGATGTGCAAACTTTAACCTTGTGAACTGAAACTTACATTAGTTATTATGATTGATGAGGTGTTAAAGGGCTGTCTCAATAAATATATTAAATACTTATTTATATTGTACTGATATGGAGTATTTATTTTCAAGGAATACACATTGCTCATACAAAGGCACTGGAACTCCTAAATGATTCTGCGTTCTGATTAATGCGTTGGAATTTTTTTATATGTTTCACTCGATTAGAGTATTTTCCAGTGTCAATTAATTGATAAATCAAGTTTTTTGCTTATAAATTATGCTATGTATATGTTTACGTCAATTAGTTAAAGTCAAGTAAAGTCCGAAATGGTCAAATCAAAGTTTTACCCCAATTTGAATGCCTCGTCGTTTCGTGACACGGGTTCGAGTCCCGCGCCGTACAACTATTTGTGTAAGCCATAAATAGTCTTTCTGAGTCTGGATGTAATTTGTGTCCGTCTATTATATGTTTGTAAAGTACCCCGCGACACAGGAATTACATTCCGAAGTGCGGGCGTAGTATCTAAAAAATACAAAAAAAAATGGAGTAGTGTGAAGATTTTATTTGAGGCCTCTAGTTTTGCAATTATGACGGAAACTCTCAATTTTCCGTAAAATACCACTTTTCTACACTATGTGTATGTTCTCGAAGAAGTTATTTCAAATAAAAACGAGTATGCTTTAGACCACACTACTGAATAATCTCGCACCTCTCTCTCTCTTGCCACTTCAGTAATACACGAAAACTCTCTGTTACTATCTTCACCAACTTATATCTCCCTCGCAACTTCCGTTCACCTCGCCCGATCACACTTGCCGTAAGGCTGCGTCACGCATTCACCAGCTTACTATCTTCACCAACTTATTTCTCCCTCGCAACTTCCGTTCGCCTCGCCCGATCACACTTGCCGTAAGGCTGCGTCACGCATTCACCACCTTACTATCTTCACCAACTTATATCTCCCTCGCAACTTCCGTTCGCCTCGCCCGATCACACTTGCCGTAAGGCTGCGTCACGTATTAACCAGCTTACTATCTTCACCAACTTATATCTCCCTCGCAACTTCCGTTCATCTCGCCCGATCACACTTGCCGTAAGGCTGCGTCACGCATTCACCAGCTTACTATCTTCACCAACTTACATCTCCCTCGCAACTTCCGTTCACCTCGCCCGTTCACACTTGCCGTAAGGCTGCGTCACGCATTCACCAGCTTACTCCCCAAGTCAAACGTTAAACTGAATAAGTATTAAAGAGACGGTGACATCCCTAAAAACAGGTAAACCCGTGGTACATTACTAGCTATTACTAAAGTTTTAGTTGAGTCACTCCTTGTGTTAAATGTCACGCTTTGAGCCCCGACTGAAAACATCTACAGAGCTGTTGATACCAATAAATAATATAATATAGTTTTTTTTTTTTCATTTATTTTATTAATAGTTAGATACCAATAAATAATATAATAAATACGTTTATTTTCCTATCACAAATTAGAACTTAAGGCAAGATTATAACTTTACTTAAATTATGTTATTTATTATTTAATTATATAATTATATTAAATAAGACGGTATAGTAAAAAACTATTATTGAAATTGGGAGTGAATATTAAATATATATAATTATTTATGTTTTTAATGAACAGGGACAGAATAACGAACGTATAATGCGATATATGCTGTAGGTAAAACTTGTGTTAAAATACAAAATTTTATTTACCATGCTGGCATATTAAATTGCTTGTTGCAATTATTGTTTAGTTTTATTAGGCTTAGGTTTAACGCTTAAATTAAAATAAAAAATACATAGTTTATTATAATTTGTGATATGAATAATAGAAATTCATTTATTCTATTAATCTGTTACATTTGTGTGGAATCGTAAAGTTTTTACCCTACCGTGCAGTGCATGACGTGACAGCTACTGAGAAACACTGCCAGAAAACTTAGTAGGAATGCTTTATTTTACAATATGTATGTTCCGGAGAATTACTTATATTTATTGAAACAATTTTTTCGTGTGAATCGTTATCAGTGCAAGACATCAACTAATAATCATCATGAAAGGAAAAAAATAAAACATAATAAGGCTGCAAAAAAATTTACATTAAATTAACGAATATAAAACTTTCAGCAGATAAAAGATTAAGCTTCATATTTTAAAATGAATGGCGCATTTATTTCAAGATAGCGTTAATTATATGTAGATATAAATGGCTCTTGAAAAATTATTAGTTAAAATATAATAATAACCAAAAATACGTCGACAAAATAGTCATGAAAGGCTATTTTTTTTGCATATATGCTAACCATGCCGTAATAACGATACTAAACAACCCATTTGGACAATAAACATTTCATGAAACCCTGTATTCGTGATCGATGTTCTACGATTTCTGTTCTATTGGGTACTTTCAACTCTATAAAATTATAAAATAAATTACGGTTGCGCAAACGCAGCTCCAGTGGCACATCACCGCCATCTGGAGCCGTAATAGATCTGCGCCCATGATTGCTACTATAACAACGATATTTTTCATAGTTGCCTATCCATTGCGTGCTTTCTTGCACGAATGAATATATTAGTGTCTTAAGAGACAGCAACGGTAAGTAAATGTTATGGGTTTTCCTATATCGTTTACTGCTTTTTCTTAAGATGGCCTTCTATTATCTCAATGACACAACATTAAATCATATTTCCATTTTGTAAGTAAGTACATAGGTACATCGCATTTTAGCTGAAGGAATAGATGCTTTATATAGCTACTTAGTCATTATTATTAGATAAGAGCTTTTATGTTGGCGATATTGTTGTTTTAGTGATCCAGATGGCATGGCATGGCATTATGTGTGTATAAAATAATAAACATAATTAATTATAAGCAGATGGTGTACTGATTCATGTCAGGACACTATTAAATTGGTCGTTACAATCAGATCTGTAGTTTTTTTTACAGTGGCAAGTAACACTGGTCACCCAAATTTACTGAACACCAGATTTAAATCAACATTGGTTAATGAATATTGGCTTAGACACTGGTAATTTATGAAACGAATTTTATATTTCAATTCAGAACATGAAAACCTTAACAAGGTATAATTAATCTATAGTAGTTGTAAATGGTAAAACAAAATAATATAATATAAGTAATTTAAGTTCCCAATATTATTTAAAAACAAATGTTTGACCTATTGGTCCTGTAGTTGGTAGTTAATACATCAGAGAGAAATATGCCGCCAATGCAATGCAAATAAAGATCTCTGACAACAAGATAACTTAAAAATACAAAACGGCGCCAGATAGCCTTTCTTAAACTTAATTTTGTTTGCTAGCTAAAACTAAAATTGGAATTCTCTATAAGAAACCTCCCTCTCAGAAAGAAATCCGTTTTTCTGGTATTGGACTTTGCAACATTCCATTTTATACTTATACATGGAGAGCGAGATACACTTGGATGCAATTCTTTTAAAGTATGCATCCAGAGCATAAATTATGATACACTAACAATAACAAATCTGGCGCTCGGCGGCCACTCCCGCAAGAATTAGCCTGTAGAAATATTTATGTCTTCCACTGCCCTGCCACCGAGTCAAACATGGCCTATACAACCAGATATTTGAGTGATATTATTATTATAATATACCGTATATCAGTATAACGAAGACTGACTTTCAGTTGTGTCGAACGTCAAATCGAACAGAAAACTACGCCACTATGAGCAATGAGAGTAAGGCCCCAGGGTAAGTACACCACGTGCTCACCACGTGTTTTGCCACATCAGTAAATCATAATAGTAACAGCTACTTATGGAGAATAAAATCCAGTCACAATGAACCCTTTCATTCCATGTCTTCGCTTGTTTCGACATTTAATATTGGACGTAAGGTTATCTGCACTTAAAGCGTTTACACGCTGCGGTTTGTATTAGTTCATAAAAGTGACCTAGAAAGATGGATAGTTACGGCAACCATTTAAGGTTATCATTGTATAGGCTAAGACAGCCCATGTAAGTTGTAAAAAAATGTGATATTTTAGCACGAGGATATTTAGTATATTTGCTGTCATCTATACATGTTTTTTTTTGTTAAGGCAGGGAGAATGCCTTTGCCTGCCACCCGCAAAAAGTATCTACTGGTAGGTATGTCGGACTCGCACCGACTAAACCTAACCTGCCGTGAACTTCTCTTGGCGCCTGATGGGAAAGCCCTGGCAACGCGGGTATGCTGCTCCGGTGCCTCCTTTTGCACCATGTCCCAGATAGTCGGGACACGTTCCCTGGGAGGACTCTAGATTGCCCTCCCCTATTGCCGATTCCTAGATCTGTTTGTGGCACAGCGACTGCGCCACAAACAGATCGCTGCTTTCCCAGTGCTGCTTGCACGTGGCGGTAGAAGAGGACACTTCACATACTGCCACCCTATATATTATTGCCCATAGACATTACTATATCCTGAAAGCTTCCCTTGTCTCATCCCTTGGTCACTTTGGTATGATGTTTAACATTGTAGAGTGATTCAAATGTAACTAATCTCTGAAATTAAAATGGAAGATGCCCGATACTCCGTCTCTAAAATTCAGCGCGGTCACGTTTTCTTGTTATAAGCAGTGCTTTCCACAATCAAACACTTTGCCGCCATTGTTAATGAAATTAGTGGGATTAAATAGCTTTTTATGATTTAAATTTCAACACACTGAGGTGTTATACTACCAAGGGTCAACTAAATGACGCACTACCTTTTTATGGGGTCACATATACAACAAATCTACACTTATGTATATTGGCTACACATAATTTAAGGGATTTGCATAAACTTGTAATAAGAACGGCGCCATGATATGACCTCTATATATTGGGTACTACTAAATAAATGAATACAAATTGAAAATTAATTCAAACCATCGCTTACTTCTACTAATATGTTAATTGTGATTATCATTTTATTGGGCGGCAGTTGTTAACTAAAGATACAATTACAGCAAAATGTCGATATCGAAGCACTTAAAGTAGTAGCAGTCTATCTTAGTTTGATAGAATTGAAATTAAGAGGCCTATTACAGTCCACTAGCGCCGCCAATCGAAAAAATGTCATAACTCGTTAATAGAATCAAAAATACAAAATATGTTCTATTATTACTGTGGAAAAGGCAATAACGTAATTGTATAACACCTTATCAACACTTGAAATATAGCTGTTTAGCTAAATCGTGCATTCAAAACATAAACGGCCGTTTTTGTTACAAATGCACGATTTAGCTAACCAGCTATATTTCAAGTGTTGACAATCTATACAAATAAATAAAATTGGATTGTCTGTTTGTAATATTGAAATAACCGGTTTTTACTACATAAATATGAATATATATACGGTACATACACCAAAATAACATTTTTTACAATTTTTGTCTGTCTGTCTGTCTGTTTGTTCCAGCTAATCTCTGAAACGGCTGAACCGATTTTGACGGGACTTTTATTGGCAGGTAGCTGATGTAATAAGGAGTAACTTAGGCTACTTTTATTTTAGAAAAAGTTATTTATTTTACAAAAAAAACCAAAAAAAAAAAAACTAATTACCACGCGGACGAAGTCGCGGGCACAGCTAGTGTGTTATAAAATTACGCTATTGCCTTTTCTACAGTAATAATAGACCACATTTTGTATTTTTGATTCTATTTACGAGTTATGACATTTTTTCGATTGGCGGCGCTTGTGGACTGTAAAAGGCCCCTTAAGGTGTAATTTTATGTGCTGGGGAAATAGCTATTGTTAATATCAAAGGAGTGGCGAACGCGTGCTTGCGGTAGTCGGACGTTCTGTCGAACCGGTTTCTGTTCACGGTGTTATCGCGCAGCGAGCTATTATTCTCTCAGTAATGAGTTATTTACCTACGTGTTATGGATAGCGATGTAGGTGTACCGGACGGCGTTGGCGGTTGTGTAGTCAATAACACGGCAGATATAATTGTGAATAACAACGTGGAACAAAATATGTCTTCTTCAATGGAATTTGAGCAGATCTACAGTAATCAGGCAGATGCGGAGAATTTAACACTAGCGGGAAACGGGAAGATATTAAGAGAAATAGGAAAAAGGATGAAGAAGAAATATGGACGGAGGTTGGAAGAAGAGTGAAGATTTTGGCACGGAGTCATGAGAGATTCGATAACATAAGAGTACCAGAGGAACAAATTGAGGTTAGTTTGACATTACGAGAAGAAAAACTTCCTAAGCAGATGGGGTTGGCACGCATACTTAAAGCCGAAAATATACCAGATATTGTAAGTGTGCGTTATGTTAACGCGAATAAAGTATTAATTAAATTTAGTAATTTGGAAAGTGCCGAAAAGCTTTTACACTGCAAATATTTTATAGATAATAATTTCAAATGTCAAAAAACCTTTGAAGTGGGCGTGTCTTACGGGATACTGAGGGATATCGAGAGAGATTTGAGTGAAGAAGATATTTTACAGGAGCTTGAGAGTAACGTCCCTATTCTAAACGTTAAACGTCTAAAACGCCGCAATTTTGAATCTGGTCTTTTTGAGAATAGTGAGTGTATTCGAGTTTGTTTTAAGGGTCCTGAATTACCAGCTTATATCTATACATATGGGATCAGAGCGAAAGTGGAGCCTTATATTTTCCCTGTCACACAGTGCTCGAAATGTTGGCGATTTGGTCATTATCATAAAGCGTGTTCATTAAATAAGGTTATATGCCCAAAATGCGCTAAACCACATGCAAACTGTGAGACTACTTCGTTTACATGCGTCAACTGTAAAAAAAAAAAAAAAAATCACATGGCTTTATCTAAAAAATGCTCGTCTTTTATAAAATAAAGGAAAATTCGTGAGCTGATGGCCGAATCTAACTGTTCCTACAAACGAGCTGCTTTATCTTTCGCTTCATTTGCTCCTTCACAAGAGAGTGTCCATCTGGACAAAACATTTGATGAGAAAGTGATTCAGAAAGTACTCTCAGAGTCAGAAAATAGTTCTACGCACATGGAAGTGTTGGAGTGTTCGGCAGATGTACATAATGAATCACAGGTCACCTCCAAGTCAGAAATCTCAAAAAAAAAAGCGAAAGTCAAGAAGAAGTCTAAAACAAAGAAAATGGAACCGAGTTCAAGTGGAGCAGTGCAATGGAAGATGAGGGCTTATCAGAATGTTGTGAAGAAGATTTGGCGGAATCTCATATAAATGATAATGTCAAGAAAGTAAAACGTAGCGAAATGGATATTCAGCAATTAAAGGAAAAAATAAAAGAGATAATCTTTTTGAAGAGCATGACTATTGATAAGAAGTTGATAACATGTGGGTGGTTAGTATATGACTGGGTTATTGTGTGGATTTCTAACTTTTTCTCCGAGTGGCCTGTGGTTAAAACTTTTATCCTTAATGGATTATCAAAATCAAAATAATCGAGTTAATTTTATACAATGGAACTGTCAAAGCATTCGTCCTAAATTGATAGAGCTTGAACAATTATTGTCACAGGAAAAAAATCATATAGCTATTTTAAGTGAGACCTGGCTCGAGCCAGAAAGTATATGTAGACTGTCAGGATATAATATTATTCGTCAGGATCGAGATGATGGATATGGTGGAGTAGCCATAGCCCTTCATGCCTCAATTAAATATGAAAAATGTCATAACTTAAATATTAATTCTGGAATTCAAATAGTACATGTCAAAATACTTAATTGTTCTACAGTAGAAAACATTATTTCTGTATATTGCCCATCGTCGGTTCGCACACTAGCCAATGATTGGGATGTAATTTTCAGTTCTTTTAAAAACAAAACTTTGATAGCTGGTGATTTCAATGGGCATCACTCCAGCTGGTCATACAAGACTGATACTAGGGGAAATCGATTTTTGATACTATCTTAGATAAAAATTACGTTACGTTGTAAGTTTCTGTATACCGTACAAAAGATTTAGAAATGTTTGGGCTTGATACTTGGGTACAAAATATTAATCTAGATTCTAAATTACACTGTTTTATTCAAGGTTCTACTGGTTCTAAAAAGGAATTAGGAGCAACTTTTTTAAGGGATGTAAGTAATGAATTAATAAACAACAAATACAGGGGTTTTTATAAAATATATACTGATGGATCAAAGGAAAAGCATGGTATAGGAGCTGCACTGTACGATCCACAGTCTCAAGTTAATATTAAATTTAGAATCGATACAGATATTTCAATAATGTGTGCTGAACTTTTTGCGGTCTCTGAAGCTCTTTCATATGTCGATAGCATTAGTTATGATAAGTTTGTAATATTAACCGATGCTAGAAGTGCTCTGCAGCATATAGCTCGATGCACCTCGAATTTTCGAGGAGTTCCGATAGCATATATCATATTAGAGTCTCTTCAAAAATTGGAACGGTCTAATAAAACTGTACACATTCAATGGATTCCATCCCACGTGGGACTTGGTGGTAATGAGGTGGCAGGCCGACTCGCTAAGGAGGCTGTATCAGATGGCATAGCACACAATATTGTACCATTTTATACTGATGTATTGCCCTTCCTGAAGGAAATTATTTTTAATCTTTGGCGTGAATACTTTAAACATACATCACTAACTAAAGGTGGTTTGTATGGATCTCTGCGCACAGAGCCCTTCCGGTATCCTTGGTTTGAGTCTACCATCTTAGATAGAAGCACTATTGTAACGCCTTTCAGACTGCGGTCCGGACACATTCCTCTCAATCGGTTTGCATTCTTAATGAAAAAAGTGGATTCCCCAAATTGCAGTGAGTGTGGTACTAAAGAAGATGTATATCACTTGTTGATGGAGTGTGTGCGGAACGAGTCGTTCAGAAGGCGCGTTTTTAGTAATGTAGTGCTCCATAATGTAGGCGAATGTAATATAATGTTGGCGGCACCTAGATCGAAGACTGCTCTAACCCTTTTTAAATTAGCTAAGGTAGGCTTGAAGGCTAGGTCTCAGGCTGAGTCGTAGCCTTTAAGCCTGGTGCCTTATGATTAGAAGTAGTTTTTAAACTTGTTTTGTGACTATTAAGAATTGGTTACAGTTATATTATTATGTACTAAAATTGTGTTAATTTTGTTAAAACTGTAATATGCGATGCTCGGTAATGTCCGATTATCGTATTATGTACTTGATTGTTATTTAATAGCTATAACTTAGTGTTGTATTGTATTAGGACGACATTGTCATGTTATTTGTGTACAAAGTCCTTTAATAAAGATTAAAAAAAAAAACAATAATCAAAGCAATGGTACAATCGGAAGGGGAAGACCTCGTCGAACACATAAGACGCACTGCACATTAACATTTTGTTGTAACACCCTGTATCGCCTGTGTTTCCCCAATAAAATTCCTTATGACTTATGAAAAAAAAAATTTTTCTCTGCCAAAAATCAAGAATCTGACAACAATCAAATCGAAGACGTTCGCAAGAAAGGCCATGAAGAATATGACGACAATAAACGAGACGAAAGAGGTGTGCAAGGATCGTGACAAATGGAAGTCCATTTTCTCTGCCTACCCCTCTGTAAAACAGGCGTGAGTCTATGTATGTATGTAATTAATTAATAATAATATCTAGGGACGATGTCACACAGATCATCCTAGCCCCAAACTAAGCAAAGCTTGTACTATGGGTACCATGCGACGATATACATACTTATATAGATAGATAAATACTTATATACTAAAAACATCCATGACTCAGAAACAAATATTCGTGCTCATCACACAAATATTTGCACTTACCGGGATTTGAATCCGGGACCACCAGCTTCGTAGGCAGGAGCACTACCAACTAGGCTACGATGACCGTCAAAATCAACGAGGTATTAGAACTATCCTAAAAATACCACAGTGGGTGTCGAGTAGGGAGTATTTTATTAAACTAAAAATACCAACGGTACCAGGCTTCTATAGGTATTATAAGTGTTCTAAGTAATTTTGAAGTTACTAACAAATATATGAAACTAAATTAGAAAAAGAGTTAAGAGAGAAACCCCGAAGAAAGATTATAAAAAATGTTTTGGTACCTACCTAAATTAAACATTACAAAACATTGTTCCCAATGGCAGGGCAGAGCTTTGCCCAGCCTGCCCTGCCTCATGTTTATGGCAGGATCTGAGAAATGGCACAAGCAGAGCAATCAGTGTGGCCGCGTTCTGGGCCAAGTTTTATTTATTTATTTTTACCATAACGAGTTTGTTATCGATACGCTAAGAAGAAAAATATTGTTGCCAATATTAAGGCATAGAATTATTTTATAATAAGTAACTAATGCATCTAAGATCAATTGTTTATAATAATAGGTTATTTAAAAGTGAAGGCTCATTTTTTAGAACAATGAATTTAATGTGCGTCTGTGTTTGTAAGTAACAAGAACCATAATTGTAAGTTTAAAATTGTATATATCTATTATATAATTTAACATTGACATGAGTTTCCGTCACCATGGTAACTGCACAGATTAACTATAGTTTAGTTTAGGCTTGATGGTGGCTAGCCCTGTGGGATCTGTAAGGCTAACTACCATATATCTAGCAAGGCAAGGAGTTTTACATAATCGAAATCTTAATCACACTAATATTATAAAGCAAAAGTTTGTGAGTGTGTGACTGTGTGAGTGTGTATGTTTGTTACTTCTTCACGTCTAAACGGCTGGGGCGATATTAATAAAATTTTGGTATGGAGTTAGCTGGCGCCCTGGATTAACACATAGGCAATAATTTATAAAGTTTAACGCGAGTAAAATCGCGGGGCACTGCTAGTTATAGATAACTCTAAGATTTCGATTATGTAAAACTCCTTGCTTTTTATGTTAAATTTCACTATATTTACTGGAGTAAATACAGTGAAATTTTACATAAAATGCACCGAACATTTTTCTCGTAACTATAATGTCCTCCTGGTAAAATTTCGGCTATGGTGGCCAGCCTAAATGGAGATTAGACACCTGCGCGGGACATATTATAGTACACAAGCGTGTGCGCAAACAGGTGCTCTTTATTTCTTATAATTATTATTTTTCTCCACCAACAGGATTTGATCTTACAAACTCTATAAGCCCCTCAAAGATTTGCCGATCAAACTACGGCGTATCCTTTTGGGTTAATGATAATTCTTTTTCTGTAAAATGTTGCGGAGATTGTTGAAGATTATTAACTCACTTATGACAAAATAACGAATGTGCTTTCGCCCACAAGATGGGAGTAGAAAGATACACGAAATGTAACTGGTTATGAGAGAAAGAGAGTAAGAAAATGTGTGATCGCTCCTCTTTCTACCTTCACCTACTTACTACTCTGACAAGCAAGTACCGGGAAAAGATCAATAATATATAAAATGTTTGTTATTCATCCAAATATCACCTTCAAAGTATAGTAACGATACACTTACGCCATCGAATAATCCATTCATCAAAACATTTTTTAAACGCTGCTTTCGGAATTGAGTTCAGTTCTCGCCGCGAATTCTCCTTTATGTCTTCTACCGATTGAAAACGGGTACCACGAAGTGGTAATTTGAGTTTAGGAAAAAGAAAGACGTCAGCTGGAGCCATATCTGGTGAATATGGAGGTTGCTGGATGGTATTTGTTGAGTGTTTGGTCAAAAATTCGTTCACAATGATGGCCTTGTGCGAAGGCGCATTATCGTGGTGCAAAATCCAAGATTTATCTTTCCACAAATCTGGCCTTTTTCGTCGAATTTGCTCTCTGAAACGCCGCATAATATTCTTTATTTACCGTTCGACCTTCCGGTAAAAATTCAGAGTGCACAACACCGCGATAGTCAAAGAAAACAGTCAACATGACTTTGACTTTTGTTCGACTTTGGCGTGGTTTTTTCGGTTTCGGTTCAGTTGGAAGGCGCCACTCCGAAGCTTGTTGACTAGTTTGCATGTCAAACTCGTAAACCCACGACTCGTCACCAGTAACTGCATTGTTACAGGTGACGAGACGTGGGTTTACGAGTTTCATGAATGTTGGGTCGGAATTGAGTCTTTCTACCATGTCCTCAGCGACTTTCATGCGATTGAGTTCTTGGAGAAAATTCTGATCTTTTGGGACTAGCCGAGCGGCAACATGTTTCATACCCAAATGATTAGATAAAATGGTACGAATTGACTCGTGAGATACAAAAAGTTCGGCGGCTATCTCTCTCAGAGTTAAATGAGGATTTTCAGTCACTATTTGCTTCACTTTTGCGATGTTAACTTCAGTTGCAGAAGTTGATGGCCTACCAGAGCGAGGCAAATCTTTCATCACATCTCGACCGCTTTTGAACGCTTTGAACCACTCATAAGCACGAGTTTTTCACCGTAAGCCTTCTGTTACATTTTCAGTGACTCCGAACACGAAATTCCATTAGCGATGCAAAATTAAAGACAAACTCTTTGTTCGATATTTTTTTCTATAATGAAATTCGCAATACACACTATATATGATATTACTAAAACTAGCACTGTATTTAATATAAATAACAGATGTAACTCAAACTCCGCGCCAAAATGGAAAACAGTTGTGCCAATCTAACAACAACAAAAAAAACTTTTTTGATTGAATGTATATCTCCCTCTCAACTTCCGTTCACCTCGCCCGATCACACATTTTTTAATGCTCTCGTCACGCATTCATCAACTTACTACCCAAGTCAAGCATGCGTAAAGATATTTTTCTTCTAAAATTTACCTAAACTTTACCATGCAGTAGTTTTTTAGGCTATACACTTACCTCCATCCCTTTTTTGATAATCAAAATGAAATCGCATGACTTTCATAACACATTTGTTCGAAAAATTGCCCATCAACGCGAATCAACCTAATTTATTTAAGTAGACCGTTCTTTAAGATCTAATAACCATTTCGGGCCTAAACGCTAATTCCAAATTCGAACAGAACGTTTCCTTAGCCTGGGCACAGACTACTAATATGTTGTTTGAGATTGTGATTTCCGTAATATTATTATGCTAAATTTCTGTGATAACATTTGCTTGCTTTTCGCGCTGGTTAGCGTGGTTGGTAGATATTTGGCTTCACTTCACGCCGCAAGTCGTGGGTTTGATTCCTATCCAGTATAGATATTTGTGTGCATGAACATGTCTGTTAGTCCTGAGTCTGGGTGTAATTAAGTATATATTTACAAAGGACAAGTAGTATATGTAGTATATCAGTTATCTGGTTTCTATAGTACAATAAGCATTCAGACAACCGATCGAGCATATATAGTGTTTGCCTACTAAATAATTACTCTAATTGGACCAAATCCCGTGTTCATGCCCGCTTGAGTATGTTTCGCCGGACCGTCTCAACTGGGTCGTGTTGAAACCGGTAGTAGATGAACCCACTGAGTTTGTTTCGCTGGGTCTTCTCAGTTGGGGCGCATTGGATCCGGTGGTAGCATTAAAGCGCGACCGTCGTTATTAACTCAAGGTCCGTCATAATAATAATACCTTTAATATAGACCGAACCATTGACAATATGTAGTAAAAATATTAGACTTAAACTAGATAATTAAACATAATCTCTTGACAATAACTAGATACGAGCTAGCTAAATATCATTTCTGTAATAAAATAAATTTTATAAATGTTTTCATACAAGATGTACCTAAATATCTATGTTACTAGAAATAATATCTAATGTATACAACTATATTACTACAAATATGTTCTGACTATTTACAAGCGCTTTTTTAAAGTCTACGTGAATAAAAACCTTTTTTATTTTATTTTATTTTATTTATCAAGCTTAGTTAGCTGCTTAGTTTGGGATGAGATGGCTGTGTGTCAATAATGTACCAGGATATTATTATAAACTCATTCAAGCGATAGCAGCAGTTCCAAGAATAAAGATGTGGCTATTCTAATACATAGGTCGCACAAATAGTGTAAAACTAACAAAGAAACTCGTACACACAGCTGCATATCAAGCTATACATTTCCAGTATAAGCTGATCTCGCGTTGTATAGGATTTCCATACAATGAGAGGTCAGCTTATATTGGAAATGTATAGCTTGATATGTGGCCGTTTGTACATAGGTTTAAAATAAACTACTCCAGTTCATTATGTCACCCTTATGACGCCCACTGGTGGACAAAAGGATAGGCCGACAAGCGCCTACACGTTGTCAACATTGCGGGAGTGATCTCTAGCTAGACTCCAGATAGCCCAAATCCCCTCGGGGTTGCGGTGGCAGTAAGAGAAGTGTCCTCTACTGCCACGTGCAAGCAGCTCCAGGAAGTCTGCGACCTGTTTGTGGCGCAGTCGCTGCCGGACTGGCAGGAGTCGGCAATTCAACAGGGCAAACCAGAGCCGTTCCAGGGTAGTCCTTGTCCCGACCATCTGTGACATGGCGCAAAAGTAGGACACCAGAGCAGTATACCCGCATTCTCGGGGCTCCTTCCATGAGGCGCTAAAAATAAATAATATCCTCCTAGCGGATTGCCGGCCACGGCAGCCAGTCTCCAGGGAGACTAGCCATCTGCGCGGGACAAATTATAGTGCAAAAGTGTGTGCGCAAATACAGAGGTACTTTCTATTCCATCACTCTCGAGATCCTATGGTACGACGGCTTTACGTGCTCCCGTGGCACGGGGGTATAATACCGCCAATTGCCAGACTTCAGGCTGATACTAATAAATTTTTCTTTTCATAGAAAAATCCCAAAATCACTTTTGGCCTGACCCGGGATTTGAACAGGGGAGCTCATTACCTGCGGTTGAACACGGTACCGCTAGACCAACGAGGCAGTCAATGTGGCGCTAAGAGAAGAGAACGGCAGGTTAGGTTTAGTTTAAACCTAGTGTCGGCAGTTATGTACAGACACCAGCAGCTGCACATGAAGCTATCTCAATCTGTCAAATTTCCCCAATTAAAAGTAAACCTTACGCTTATGTCATAAAGTGGAAAATCTATAAAAGAAATTTGACAGATTGGGGTAGCTGGATGTGCTGGCGTCTGTACATACGCCAACACTAGGTATTCCCTCAAATAGACTTCTACGCTCCCAGTTGTGGATATTTAAAAACGGTGTCATCCAAACGGCCTAAATCGAGACCCACTCGTCCCGAGCACGTGATAGCATTTAATGGTTGCACTTAGTACAGATCAGAGATTAACAGTTTTATTATATAGTTAATGGCCTTAATGAATAGTTATAGTGTTTATAGCCATATGTTTTAAATTGCGTTTCGCTGCTGAAGTACTGGCAACAAAAAAAATCTAAAATAATATTATAGAGCTTTAGTACGCCGTTGACGTAGCCGTCTACGGCGTACTAAAAGAAAACTTATTAAGGGAGCAACAGAAAACTTATTAAGGGATTTTAAATAGGAACGCGTGAACTTTGACAGCATAGTTATTTTGGCATATAAAAGAGTTGTCTTTTTCTATTTTATCACATAAGCATAAGGTTCACTTTGTAGGAAAGGTAATAAAAAATGGCGAATTATAATATTTAAAATTACAGGTTCGTTAGTTCCCGCCGTATATCATGCTGTTTGACAGAGGGAACACCTAATCCTTCAGGTCCAGAGCCAGTATTATGTCCTAACAACAGAAGGTATGTTGGTCTGCACTAGGGAACTAAATACCTGTATCGTTAGAAACTTCATAGATATGCAATTCACGAGAACAAAGCTTTTACTCACGACAACAATTTATCGGCAACTCAAATAGTTGCCTAGAACGGGGATCGCTACTGAAATACGACGACGTCGAGACAGTAGTAAGGTGACCCCTTAACTACTGCGCCACACGTGCAGTCCTATATAATACATCCAATCATAGCCAGATGTCCTCTCAATCCGATGAAATGCCCACTCCGGACCTAAATTGGAAGTGAGGCCCGCGTCGCGTATTAACGTAGAGCGAAAGATGCACAAAACATCCCTAAAAACCACGATCTCTCACCCTCTCCCCGCCAGTAACCGCCCAGAGTTGAGGTTCGAACCCCACAGGGGGTGCCCTCCGGCGCGGGTACTTAGTTTGTAGTTTTATATTTGCTAGGCAGTTAGAGCCCACGCTCACCCCTACTTTCCGGTGAAGCAGTAAAAGCCGAGAGGCTAACTGCACGCGTCAAAACAAAAAACCTAAACCTAAACAAAAAAAACCAGATGTCCTCCACACTGCGAATATGATCCACGAGGCTAAACACTCACACATACGGGCGGGCCTGTTGGCGTGGTTGGCAAACGCTTGCTTTTCACGCCGGAGGTCGTGGGTTCGATTCCCACCCAGGACAAATATTTGTGTGCATGAACATGTTTCTTTGTCCTGTGTCTGGGTGTAATTATCTATATAAGTATGTATTTAAAAAAATAAAGTAGTATATGTAGTATATCAGTTATCTGGTTTCCATAGTACAAGCTCTGCTTAGTTTGGGATCAGATTACCGTGTGTAAATAATGTCCCAGGATATTAATTAATATTAATGCGGTCAGCCTAGAATAGGGCGTCTGCGCGTTTCTGAGTGTCTCTGCTTTTTGGAGAACAAGTAAAGCTCGGCAACGACTGTAGTTATTACACGTAAGTCGTATAGTCATGTAACTGGAAATTAGTGGAAATGACTCTGACACTAGGGTAACCACTCTTCACAAGAACAATCAAAATAAGCCGCTTAAACAATTCTGACATTTCTTCTACAAATAATTAAAATAAGCGACTTGAAGATCTTTGAAATAGGGTAGCCTACAAATACTTTATCTACCTAATATTTTACCTATTTGACTTTTCATTATATCAGCCGAAATAAGTCCACTGCTCGACAAAAATGTTTCCCCCAAATATTTCCACAACAGCCAGTATAGAGCTGCCCATTAATATGTTATTGTTACTGATTTCTGGGTTAATTATTTTTGTAACGTGACGTGCTGTGTGTCTGACGGCATAGAGTATCACCCTTCCATCTCATCCCGTGGGGGGCGTGGAAGTCTACCCGAGAGAATATCTGTTAGAGAACGGGCAGCAGCGTACTTAGTACTATGAGCATAGCACTGCGATCGCCAATCCATCTGCCAAACTGGTGGTTATGGCATATCCCTCCAAAAATGGACACAACACCATTATTGAATGTGGTCTTGGTACTTTTATCCAGCAGTAGACGTCATTCGACTGCAGAAAGAATTACAGGGTCACCCAATAGCATCCCATGGGTGCGATATTGCATACATATATACATAGACTCACAACTGTTTCCCAAAGGGGTAGGCAGAGATAACGGATTTCCATTTGTCATGATCCTTGCACACTTCTTTTGCAATATTGCAGAGGTACTAATTAAAGTAAAATAAATAAATAAATATTTGTGGGAGCCCTTTTCGCAGCCGTGGACGTCTTCCAGCTGATATGGTGAAATAAATGAGGAAAATATTAACTAAATTTTGTTCCTATTTTATGTGTAACCCTACTTCCTTTACATATTATTTGAATATATTAATTGTTACATGTCGTTGGAAACGTAAATGATATTAAATTAAATAAACGATGTTTATTCAGCACTTCGGTATTTACATACACTAGTACTTGTAACAATCACCATTTACAAATTGAATCTAAGAAAAACAAGTAAACACGTAGTCAACATGATTAAATATATATGTCTCAATGAATAACTAGTTGAATAAGCGTGTGTTTAAGCGCTTCTGCTATAACTAATCGTACTGTTGGAATCAAATAATTGTGTGTTGTGACTAACACTTAAGACCCTAAAAATTGATCCTCGGTGCTTTTGCAGCTGGCTTCTCTAGTTGCAATTCTCTCGTTTTATGAAGCTCCAACCTCGTTGTATCGTTCAGTCTCCCGCTTTGCTCTGGAGGGAAGTGAAACTATTCATTTTCTAACTCCTCCGTGTTTCTTTCTGATTAAATTAGTTGCGGGATACAAGACAGTTAAAGCGATGCCCCGGGAGGATCAAAATTCTACCAGGAACATGATATAAATAATACGTACAGTACAGTACAGAATTCAGGGTGCTCTTGGGGTTGCCGTGGCGGTGTAGCGCGTCAGGGATGTTCGCGGAGTCGTGCGTCGACGAGTTCGCCGCGATCATGCGGAGGCGCTGCGCTTCCATGATGGAGCGCTTGCGCTTCTCCTCCAATGGCATCCTGAATGTGTTTTCAGACCGGTGGGACTCTCCCCTTTTAAATAAGTAAGTAACTCTTTATTGTACACCAGAAAATAATACATAAAAAGAACTATGAGTATGTTAAAAAATTGTACAAATGGCGACCTTATCGCTAGGTGCGATCTCTTCCAGGCCTTTTACGCAGGTGGGGAAGAGTCCAAACACCCTTAATTTAATTCATCCCGAATGATATTGATAGTAACATTAGGCTAAGTTATACTAACATTATATGGATATGTTTATCTGAAATAAAATATATTTGATTTGAATACTTTGCTGACGGTACAAATCATAGCATTGAAATTAGAACTAGGTCACCTAACCAATTACTGACTAATTGCCAAGTTAAGATCAACAAACTTAATCAAATGGACAGTTGCTACATCCAAACAGCTGATCACTGATCATTGTATATAAGTAACCACCCATAGGAACGTGTTTAAGGATTGATCTCAGTTCTATAATTTCCTGTATAATTTAATTCCATGAAAAACCAAACAAAATGAGAGTCAAGTTCAATATTCAACAATGCGTCCTACTCGATTTCACCGAGAAAAGAATCTGTTTAAAATTTTTCTATTAATAATAGAATACCACAGCTAAATCTGTAAACAATGGTCAATTCTTCGTTATATATTTTCATATCATGATCATCATCACCTTGTCGGCCAAAAGCCGGCTACTGCTGGACAAAGGCCTCCCCCAAAGATTTTCACAATGACCACCCCTGTGCTACCCGCACAAAGGGGCTTTCAGCGTTCCTCACAAAATAATCGGTCCACCTTGAGGGTTGACTGTCCACTTTCATATAGATAGCTAGATAGATACACTTTATTGCACCAAATCAAAAATATCACATCGTAACATGGATTTTCTTAAAACTATAAGGTACAAACGGCGGTCTTATCGCTAATGTAGCAATCTCTTCCAGACAACCGTGGGTGAAACAAAGCACTGTAGGGAGACAAAGTGGTAATTGGCAGTGCATCAACTGATGTAAATTAACATATATATTCTTATATAAATAATAAGAATAAGAACAACTATACATATATATTTAGATTTTATTTATTTATGAGTTTGTATGATAAATAGGGTAATACCGCCTGAAAACAATATGGCAATCTTCCTTTTCTCTCCATCAGGATAAATGAAACAACTCCAAACAGAAAACTCGCACCATTTGTCCCACTTACCCCATGACAAGCCAAACTCTGTTTACCTCCGAAACTACTAAGCTTGAAGGTATGATGAACGACACTTCCGAACGAACAAAACACAAATATGTTTGTCATAGTTAAAGGGGAGGGGGAGGGAAAATAATTACCTAATAAAGATTGCTGATACGGTACAAGGAAAAGCTATTATCTGGCGGGTGGGGGGGATGTCAGAGCCAGGAGTTTTGATGAACGCACGTATTAATGTACGATTGTGATTATCGATAGATTGGGACGGCCAGTTTTGTTGCTAGGTGGGTTGACACTAAAACAATATACTCATACCATTCGATACAATAAAAACGGTTTTAAAAACAAACCACTGACTTGAAAATCAACCAAAAAGTTCTACTATTTTGTGAGTATGGGTGGATGAAAGTTTGTTACTCTTTCTCGCAAAAGCACAGATTTTGATGAAACTCTATAGTAATATAGCTTTAACATTCGAATACTACATACGTTACAATTTATCAAGTTTAACGCAGATAAAACCGCGGGATGCATCTGGCATAAAATAATTCAAATGTTATAATACACTAAATTAAAATATTTGTAACGTGTGCCCATAAGAGAACGAATGTACATAATAAATGGCTTTTTTAAATTTTATGATTTTATGAAGCTTTGTATGTAGATTTTATGTAGCTTTGATTATTTTATATATTTTGTTAATTTTGAAGTTAGTACATTGTTTCTAAAACTGTTTTGAGATATTAAAAAATAAGGAAATATACAAAAAAAATACGTAAATTATCGACGGCGCCCGACTTCTTGAAATTGCTAATTTTCTTATAATTAATTAGGATTTTTTTTAGAAATGGTGAAATCCGCAGGCGTACCAAAGTCACCGGCATATCCCGAAGAATTGCAAAACTGAAGTGGCAGTGGGTGGGGCACATAGCTCGTAGAACTGACGGCCGCTGAGGCAGAAAGGTTCTCGAGTGGCGACCACGAATCGGAAGAAGCTGCGTGGGCAGGCCCCCTACAAGATGGAGCGATGATCTTGTGCGGGTCGCTGGAAACTGCTGGATGCGAATAGCGCAAGACCGGAAATTGTGGAGATCTTTGGGGGAGGCCTTTGTCCAGCATTGGACGTCTTTCGGCTGATATGATGATGAATTAGATTGTGATATGATCTTTCAAAATTTATTTCGGACCACGCATGCCTATTTTAATAACAAAATAAAATTGAAACGTGTATATCTTGTATTATGTACGCGACATACATAGACCAAAAAAAAAGAAACAAAATTGAGAGCCTTCTTAAAGTAGGTTAAGAAGGTAAAATACCTTTTTATCAACTTCTAAAGGAAGGTTATTTTTAGGTAAGACCCGTGCTGGAAGGCACGTACCGCCAGCGTGAAGCACCGATGGACCGATGATCTTGTGAGGGTTGCTGGAAACGACTGCATGTTGATAGCAAGAAGACCGGCAATTGTAGAAATCTTTGGGGAGAGGCCTTTTTTCAGCATTGGACTACTGTCGGCTGATGATGATGATGAAAAAGTAAGTTATAAACATAACAGTTTACTGCACGTGTGGCGCAACGGCTAAGACAGTCGCCTCGTCGCTTCATGTCGCGGGTTCGAGTCCCGCGCCGGACAACTATTTGTGTGGCCCATAAATAGTTGTTCTGAGTCTGGATGTCATTTGTGTCCGTCTATTATATGTTTGTAAAGTATCCCGTGACACAGGGATTAGATTCCCTTGTGCGGGCGTTATCCTTAGAAAAAAAATAAAGGTTGCATGAAAGAACAGCAAGAACACCCGTAACTTAGAACCCATCCCTGAACAAGGGATCAAATAGCTTTAACTGGGTGACTACGTTAAACACTGTCAAATGGGGACTTTGAGGAAACTTTTACTTAACGTTAACTTATTTCCAGCTGTGTACGACATTAGGCATAATAATAAATAAATAAATATGGCTAAAATTTAAAATGTAGATAATTAAACCTACACATGATCCTTGACAATAACTTAATTTAAGTTAATTAAATATCGTTACTGTTATAAAATAAATCTTATTGTAAATTATTTCCTACAATCCGTGTACCTAAATATCTATATGTACCTAGAAATAATTATAAATTAATTATATATTACTGCGATCATGTTTTGACTATTTACAAGCGCTTTTATAAAGTCTACGTGAATAAAAGCAGCTAGTATTATAAATGCGAAAGTTTGTGAGTTGATGTTTGGACGTTTGTTACTCTTTCACGCACTGCTTTCGGAATTGAGTTCAGTTCTCGCCGTAAATTCTCCTTTATGTCTTCTACCGATTGAAAACGGGTACAACGAAGTGGTAATTTGAGATTAGGAAAAAGAAAGAAGTCAGCTGGAGCCATATCTGGTGAATATGGTGGTTGCTGGATGGTATTTGTTGAGTGTTTGGTCAAAAATTCGTTCACAATGATTGCCTTGTGCGAAGGCGCATTATCGTGGTGCAAAGTCCAAGAATTATATTTCCACAAATCTGGCCTTTTTCGTCGAATTTGCTCTCTTAACGCCGCATAACGCTCAATTATTATTCTTTATACCGTTCGACCTACCAAAAAAAAATCTATGTCAAAGACCTGTTACATAAAATATATATCAGTTCTGAATATCATAATTTCTGAGAGAAATTGAATTCTCTACCGCCAATATCTTTAATGCGTAGCCTTCAGGCGGTGCCCTAGTCTGTCCTTGCGATCTGTCAAATTAGTGTTCTTGATAAATCTATATCGTAGAAGGAAACAAGCGTGGTCTTATAAGGATATTGTTATTTTCTGTTAAATTACAGAACCATAAAACATAATTATGCCATGTTCTGCTAAACATAAAATGAGATCAAAATGTAAAAGGAACCCTTAAAAAATATCATCGTCAGATAATCAAGGATTATCATTTTTCGTAGGAAAATACACGGTCGCTTATGTCATGATGACAATATCCCATAAACAACGTGTAATTATTTGTATAAAGGAAAACTTAAAGCTTGTTCGTCAAAATTGATCCTTTGTAATTTTGGAATCGAACCGAAATTTGTTTTTTATTTATATATTCAATTTTGTCTCTAAAATTGATAGCCCGCAAAATGTTATCTGATTTCATATATTGAGGTTTAGGAAGTAATACGAACAATTTTATCTCGTATATACGACTTATACTGCTTAACCGGGCAATAGAAAATAGTGAGAGCTTAAGCCGTCTAGAAAACTAAATCCGTAAACTAAGGAAATCTCACAAGGAGGCACCATCATTTTTTGAGCTACAAACTTCGATAGGTCCAGGAGAGGGTGAGTTTCTAGGACCGTTTTGTGGAACGTTTTTCCATAAGTAACATGGTGCGTTTTGGGGGTATCTATTCAACATATGCATTTAATTCGTATAAAAAGAAAACATTATAGCTTACCTAACTTAATTTCTATAGAAAAAAAAATCTCGAATTATTTCCTATTTTACATAACATCCTAATATTGTTATGATTGTTTAGAAATAATGTTTAAAGTATTGTTAAACAAATGAAAATGTTGTTTTAAATCATTTGCGCATTCACAATGCAGTAAAGCCTTCTATCAAGCTTTTTTTTAATTATGTTTTCTTAATTTATTTTAGATTGTTCTTTAGTTTAATTATTTTAGGTTAATTAAGAATTGTACCCCACATTATTTATATTGAGCTTGTGGTGCTTGCCTATAAGAGGTAACTATACTGGAATTTGTTCTGTGTACCGATTCTGTCTTATGTTTTAGTATAAGTACTGTTGGTAAGCCAAAAATAAATAAATAAATAAAATCAATACGCGTTTATAAAGTAATTATGACGTCTCGCTCCGATAAAACGCGAGGACATGCCGCTGTGTCGTATCTGTGCTTTGGAATACACATTTAGAGATAATTGAGTTAAGATTTGGAGGAAATTAAATAAGCGTAGGTTCTTTCTTAGTGCAGAAAACGACTTTACAGAAAACCACGAAGAAATTTCTTACAATCCTCTTTTTAAATAGGTGTAGCTTTTCTTCTGAGATGAGCCTCCAAAGAGAATTGTGTCACTGATAAATAAATAAGGACAAGTTTTGGCAAAACTGTCACACTAAAGCCCCGAAGATGTATATCATTATTTTCAAGTTTAGTAGCTAAAATATAAAACCTTGACCAATATTTTCCCAATAATCAATATCAGCTAGATGACAAATGAGCAGGGGGTGTCGAGGTGAGGCGATAACTCAGCCGACGGCCGACTTGCGAAAAACAAAGAAAGGTGGGACGATATATTTGTTACTTGTCCCTAGGGGAACCATGATGTGAGGTATGACAGGAATTGATATACAGGAAGGCATTATTTCTTCCTTCTAAATTTTGCCTACGCATTAGGTATTATTGAACGGCTAAATCCTATTAATATTATATATGCGGAAGTTTGGGAGTATGGATGTATGGACGTCTTTGGGAGTATGGATGTATGGACGTCTGTTACTCTTTCACGCAAAATCTACGGAACAGGTTTTGATGAAACTTTGTAATAATCTAGGTAGATACTTAGATTACTTCAAAGTTTGCGCACTTAATATTTGTAAACTTTGTAGTAATCTAGGTAGATACCTAGATTACTTCAAAGTTTGCGCACTTAACGTTTGTAAACTTTGCAGTAATCTAGGTAGATACTTAGATTACTTCAAAGTTTGCGCACTTAACATTTGTAAACTTTGTAGTAATCTAGGTAGATACCTAGATTACTTCAAAGTTTGCGCACTTAACGTTTGTAAACTTTGCAGTAATCTAGGTAGATACCTAGATTACTTCAAAGTTTGCGCACTTAGCGTTTGTAAACTTTGTAGTATCTAGGTAGATACCTAGAGTACTTCCAAGTTAGCGCACTTAACGTTTGTAAGCTTGGTAGTAATCTAGGTAGATACCTAGATTACTTCAAAGTTTGCGCACTTAACGTTTGTAAACTTTTTAGTAATCTAGGTTTAGTTAGGATTACTACAAAGTTTCATCAAAATCTGTTCCGTAGATTTTGCGTGAAAGAGTAACATACGTCCATACATTCATATCCATGTTATTCTGATATAAAACCTAGGTTAAACATCTGTATATCATAGGTTTTATATCAGAATAACACAGGCTATAAATAAAAGTAGTCTATATACTATATAAATCATCTGGTTTCCATAGTACAAGCTCTGTTTGTAGTTTGGAATCAGATGGCCGTGTGTGAATAATGTCGCAAGATATTATTTGTTGTGTATCTTTGCAAATTGATGAAACACATCGCACATTTTCATAGGAAAATTAAGCTCTTTAAGTTATAAAAAATCAAACAAATTGTTAAATTCATAACCTTTACTTTTTAATAAACAAAGCACGAAGCAGTTGTTAAAGTCTGAATTGTCCTCAGTACTACAATATTTTTTTTTTCTTTTACAAAGACAACGCCCACACTAGGGAATTTAATTCCTGTGTCGCGGGGTACTTTACAAACATGTAATTGTCGGCCACAAAGTACATCCAGACTCAGAACAACTATTTACGGGTCACACAAATAGTTGTCCTACGCGGGATTCGAACCTGGGACATGGAGCGGGGAGGTGGCTGTCTTAGCCACTGCGCTACACGTGAAAACTCTAATTGATTTATATTATATACTAGCTGTGCCCGCGACTTCGACCGCGTGTTAATTAGTTTATTTAGTTTTTCTTGTAAAATAAAAGACTTTTTCTAAAATAAAAGTAGCCTAAGTTACTCCTTATTACATCAGCTACCTGCCAATAAAAGTCTCCTCAAAATCGGTTCAGCCATTTCAGAGATTAGCCGGAACAAACAGACAGACAAAAATTGTAAAAAAAATATTTTGGTGTATGTACCGTATATATTCATCTTAATGTAGTAAAAACCGGTTATTTCAATATTACAAACAGACAGTCCAATTTTATTTATTTGTATAGAAAAAAAGTCGATCTATGTAAATGTCCCGAAAGAAAAGAATAACACGCCATGGTGTCACTACTTATAGACAACTAGATTTTCCCTAAGGGTTTCCCTTTAGAGGTTGTGTTCTCAAAATATACCAATGGGGGCCGAACTGGGGTAAAACGTTACTTTATTGACTTCTTTTTACAACTTTTATTACTGGATTTTTCTTAAACTTGTTATGGCCGTCTAATTTGGGGATGAACGAAAATAAGTTAGTTAATCATTTTGTTTTAGATTGGGGAATTATTTTTTTGTTTTAAGGAAGTGACGGTTAGTTAACGATATTCTTTTTGTTTATGGGGTGAAAATTTGGGAGAATTTGGTTATTTCATCTGTCTTTAAAAGTATTTGTGTCGTTTCTGTGCTTTGGAATACACATTTAGAGATAATTGAGTTAAGATTTGGAGGAAATTAAATAAGCGTGGGTTATTTTTTACTGCAGAAAACCACTTCACAGAAAACCAATGAAGAAATTTTTTATAATCCCCTTTTTAAATGGGTGTTAAGAGAGTGTAGTGCAGGAGTTAGGGCAGTTTTCTAGTGACTACTTCCGCCTACATATTCGGCAAAATACAAATAGCTTTATTTCCCGTATGTAATATTTTTGTGTTCTGATTCTAATTGCGTTTCGAGTTCGTGTTTTCAAACTGATTGGTTAGGTAAGAACTGTAACTAGCCAATGAACGGAACTGAGCAAATCAGGGGATTTAGGTTAACTTATAACTATGACCAACAATAGACCCAAACTGATCACACTTATGATTAAAACTGTGACCAACCATAAAACTACATACATACATAGACTGACGCCTGTTTCCCAGGGGGTAGGCAGAGACAACGGATTTCAATTTGTCACGATCTTAGCATATTTCTTTTGCCTCGATTACTGTCATTATATTCTTCATACATGCTCGCCGGTTTAGGGTACTTCTGACCTGCTCTTTCTTGAGAACATCTCCAATTTGGTCAGAGAATGTTCAACGTGGTCTTCTCCTTCCGGTTGTCCCATTCACACAGGCCAGGTATACTTCTAACCATAAAACTAAACTGATCATATCAGGAAGCTTAGGTCAGAACTGTAATTAAACATAGAACCAAACCAGACACCTCATGGAGGTTTAACTTAGGTTATAGCTGTGACCAATCATAGACACGAAATGCTCTCTTCGGATAGGCTAGGATGGATTAGCTTTGACTAAAACTATGTCAAACTATGTAATCAAACTGAGCATATTAGGACGCTGAGGTCAGGTTAGAACTGTAACTCTCCACCAAATTGGACATATCATGGAGGTTTAACTTACGTTATAGGTGTGATCAACCATAGATCCAACTAGTCACATCGGATGGATTAGTTTTGACTAAAAGTGTTCTAAACTGTATAATCAAATTGATCATATCAGGGGGATTAGATCAGGTTAGAACTGTAACTAGCTATAGCACTAAACTGCGTGCATAAGACTTTTCTCTCATATTATATTATTTATATTTAATTCAATTCAATGTTTTTTGTTTTCATGTAATTTTGCGATTATTTTTGGTATTTAAACTTTATCCTTCCACCATTATTTTATTGTAATTTATTTTTTATATATAGCTATTAATGTTAATAATTGTGTATGTTCTGTAGTATAATATTTCTCCGTGTTCTGTTTTTCATGTTACTTTTTGTCTCGTTTCGATGTTTATTGTTTATGGCTTGTTTTTGTAATTAGTGCAAGTTTTTAATTAATTTATTGTAATCAACTTTAATCATGTAAAATTTTAATGCTGTGGTTGTCTTAAAGTGTTGCAGCACTATTATTTTTAAGTATGTACGTGTCTTATAACTGCATGAGTGTATGTAACGTTGACGATCCTTAAATAAATAAACAAAAATAAATTAATAAAATAAACTGATCACATCATGGAGGCTTAAATTAGACCACCTATAGAACCAAACTCTTCACATCAGTCAGATTACCTATGATTAAAACTGTGACCAACCATATAATCCAACTAGTCATATCGGATGGCTACCAACTATAGGAACGAATTTTGCTCTGTGTATCGAAAACCGAACTATTTAGTTTTGTCTATGGTATGATACACTGAATAGAGCTATTTTAGTTGATTCTATGACTGATTATAGTTCAAAACTAACCTTGCCCAATTGTTGTGATCAGCACCTGTTTAAAACACTACACGTCTATAAAAATGTTAAACCGCCCCCCTGTTAATGTAAAGTATTTCTGTTTGTTGTATTAATTTTATTTTATAGGCACACAAAACAGAATATTATCAATACATGACAGCGAAGTATACATTAAGGTTTAGCACTAGACAGTATTCCTAAACAAGTGTACACAGCATGACAATTTGAGTAGAACTAAGAGTGACGCAGGAAAAATATAAAATTATATGATAGGACTAATAGATTTGAAGTTCACCGAAGCACGATCCGTAACACCATGATCAAATCGAGTCGCACCTAGGTGAACATGCACCTTAAAACTAATTAATTAAAACTAAAATTGAATAGTTTGAAGCTTAAATAAGTATTATATGTTAAAAACATTTGACTTTAAACTTTTTGACATGATAAGTCTAACTTTCCTTTTAAAAGTTTATTATGTTATTTGTGTTATTTATTTGTATATAGGTACACAAAGTACACCTCTCTACGTTGTGCCCTTTAAATATATGTTTGTAAAGTACCCCGCGACACAGGGATTAATTCCTTAGTGCGATCGCTGGCATTTATATAATACGTTTATGTAATATTAGTTACTATTTTTTTTATACTGGCCTATAATAGTGTCCCACAGCTGAGCAAAGGCCTTAGTTTTCCAGATTTCCCAGTCTTTGTCAGGCCAGTCGTTACAAAATGAGTTCAGGTCTTCACACCATCTCCCATTTTAAGGAACCCAATTGGATACGCGAAGCATGTCCAGCCCAGTCCCATTTCAGGTTGGCGGTTTTTTTTGTATCTTATATAATTCATATCTTCTTATATCATTCATTTAATGGGGTGCATTGGATCCGGTGGTAGCATTAAAGCGCGACCGTCGTTATTAACACAAGGTCCGTCATAATAATAATACCTTAATATAGACAGAACCATTGACAATATGTAGTAAAAATATTAGACTTAAACTAGATAATTAAACATATTCTCTTGACAATAACTTGATACGAGCTAGGTAAATATTATTGCTATAATAAAATAAATATTATAAATGTTTTCATACAATGTGTACCTAAATATCTATGTTACTAGAAATAATAATGTATACTACTATATTACTACAAACATGTTCTGACTATTTACAAGCGTTTTTTTAAAGTCTACGTGAATAAAATCCTTTTTTATTTTATTATTTATTTAATTTATAAATTTTAAAATCTGGTTTTCTCTAAACTGCGTTGATGTATTCAATATAATTTCATAATAAAATCGTAGGAAAGTCAAAACTGTACATTGAATAATTTTTAAAAAGGATACTTGGGGCTTGATTTACAATCAATATCGAAGCCAAATATATAGTTTTTAGAATTTTTGTCTGTTTGTCTGTATGTATGTCCGGGCTAAACTCTAAAAGTACTGCATGGATTTACTTCAAATTTTGCATGAATATTACTAAGAGGTCGGGTCAACATATAGGCTACATATTAATACGCCATCACATAAGGGGGAGGAGCTATGATAATTTATAAAATTTAACGCGGGTGCAACCGCGGGGCACAGCTAGTAATTTCATAATTGTAAAAGTATTCGGGTGGCGTGTGTAAGAGAAAGCTTCACAATTAACTATTAATTATCTAACCACGAACCGGAAGACGCAGCGTGGGCAGGCCCCCTATAAGATGGACCGAAGATCTTGTGCGGGTCGCTGGAAACTGCTAGATGCGAATAGCACAAGACCGGCAATTGTGGAGATCTTTGGGGGAGGCCTTTGTCCAGCCGTGGACGTCTATCGGCTGATATGATGATGATGATGATGCCGTGCTAACGTCGAAGCATGCTATACTTCAAAATTAATGTTCGTTTTTGTACTTTTATTCTTACATGGATTGTGTATTATTTGCACCTTTTTGAGAGAAATAAACGATTATATTATTATTATTATAATTACTTGTATAACATAACATCATGTAAATTATGTTTCGCAGTAAATAATTATATTAAGTACTAGCCGTGCCGCGTAAAATTTTTAAATTGTTAAATTTTATAAATTATCACAGCTCCTCCCCAGTTGGTAATAGCGTGATAATATGTAGCCTATATGTTGACCCAACCTCTTAGTAATATTCATGCAAAACTTTAATTCCATCCATGCAGTACTTTTTGAGTTTAGCCCGGACATACGTATACAGACAAACAGACAAAATTCTAAAAACTTTATTATTGGCTTCGATATCGATTGTAGATCACAACCCAAGTATCCTTTTTAAAAATATATAATGTACAGTTTTGACTTTCCTACGATTTTATTATATGTAGAGATTAGTATTACAGGCTAACAAGCATATTGATACATACATATAGTCTACCAACTTATAGCATACCGCTTTTTGTGACAAGGTCAAGAAATGGAATGATTTGAAGTAGAACAGAAACCCATGTTCCAAAAGTGAACTTCACAAGAAGTCGTCAAAATCAAAATTAGCAACATATTTCACGAAAACGACTTCAATTTTGATTTCAGTGCAAACTCCAATCAATTCCGTCCGCCATAAATAAACGTAGCTTTAAATCTTTAATATCCAACCAACCATTCATTACATTACAAATTCAGTCTTTTTACAACACCATACGAATCAATTTTAAATTGCATTGGAATGGTTTGTTAGCTATTCAAGGCATAAAGCTTGTGTTAGGTGTAATATCAACAATATTGGTCCATTTTTGCAGCACCCTCTCAAACAGCCAAACCTGGCAAATAAAACAATATATTATCTTAATTACTTCCATCCCAAATGACCATTCAAATACGTTGCGCTGGACCTAAACCCATGACCGATCCGTAATTAATTTTGCTCTGAACATTGACAAACGGATCGCAGGGAATAAATATACGGGGTAGGGATATCATTACGTTTTGGGATTTTTCCCTCTGTAGATGCCGTTAATTCAGACACCGCTTGTAATGACAAAACTGGCTAATTTTGAAGAACAAGTTTGCTTTCCATATAATTCTTATGTCATCATCAGTCATAATATATAAACATCATTGTTATTATATAATATAATAATAATAATAACATTCTGGGACACTTTTAACACACGGCCATCTGATCCCAAACTAAGCAGAGCTTGTACTATGGAAACCAGATAACTGACATAATAAATATACTACTTTTATTTTATAAATACATACTTATATAGATAATTACACCCCGATTTAGGACAAGCAGACATGTCCATGCACACAAATATCTGTCCTGGGTGGGAATCGAACCCACGATCTCCGGCGTGAAAAGCACGCATTTGCCAACCACGCCAACAGGCCCGTCAATATAAAACACATGACATGAACGACATATCGATATCGTAGCAGAAACTCTCTTAAACCCTTAGAACATTTAGCTTAAGCATTTTCTACACGGTTGCAAATCAACGTCCCAACAGAGGTCACCCTGGTGGTTACCATCCATCTAGACTACACAACTGCAGTCTAGATGGTCACCCACCAGGGTGATGTCATGTTGCCATCCATTTAGACTGCAGTTGTGCAGTCTAAATGGTCACCCTGGTGGTTGCCATCCATTTAGACTGCAGTTGTGCAGTCTAGATGGATGGTAACCACCAGGGTGACCTCTGTTGGGACGTTGTTTTGCAACCGTCTAGAAGATTAAAGCATATGCGGTGAAAACTATTAGACGGCTGACTGATGTTGACACAACTAGAATGGTTTATTTCAGTTATTTTCATAGTGTAATGTCCTATGGAATTCTTCTCTGGGGTAGCTCTGCTGACATTAACACCATATTTATATTGCAAAAAAGAGCTGTAAGAGCTATCTATGATCTTGACCCGAGTGTCTCTAAGAGAAAAGTTCAAAGAGGTTAACATTCTAACTGGACCATCTCAGTATATATATGAAAACTTACTATATGGGCATAAAAATATCGATTCCTTCTGTAAAAGGAGCGATACACATAATGTAAATACTAGATATAAGAATAATCTCATATTGCATACTACCCGTCTCCACAAAATAAGAAACTCTTTTATAGGGCAATGTATAAGATTCTATAACAAACTTCCGAATGATATTAGAGAATTGTCTACGAATAAGTTTAAAAGAATTATTAAAGCCAAATTATGTAGCAGGGCATATTACAAAATATCTGATTATTTAAGTGATTAAAGTGCTTGGGATTGAGTTGTTCTGAGTCAACACACATGATTGTAATTAATCTTAAGTATATTTTATTAAAAAAAAGGATTCCTACTGAGTTTTCTGGCAGTGTTTCTCAGTAGCTGCCACGTCATGCACTGCACGGTAGGGTAAAAAAAATATGACGATTCCATATAAATGTAATTTTTTTACGGAATAAAGAATTTTTGACTTTGACTTTGATGCTTTAAACCCAATTATTTCTTCCATCTAAGGGCCTATACACTCCACATGTTTAGCGATACAGAGGCACGTTAGCATCGCATTTGTATCGATTCAATCAAATACCAAACTGCTCTGTAGGGTATAAGCGCTCCGTCGCGTTAAATAACGTGTAACTACCTGAATGGTTACCGGCAGAAAATGCATTGTCAACTTCTTCGCCAGTCTACAATTAAATAATAATATTAAACTTTTGATAACACACTGCCATCGGATACCAGACCCATAGACAAAAAACAAATAATCGTACTCTTCACACAAAAGATTTGTGCTGGGTGGGATCGAAACCACCATCCCTGACTTTACTTCGGTCAGGGTCCTTAACTCACTAGCGAAAAAAATTAATTGTTTTATTTTCTTCTATGAAACTATTGTTTGATTGTACTCAGTCATTGAAATATATTTTGCATCCGTAACGAATTTAAATAAAAAAAAATCAGAAACACTTAACCTTAATTATAGAATGCTATGTAAAATATCTGCTTTCATACTTATCTAGAGGTAATTCCTTCCTAGTAAATAGACATACCTTTGTTATTTACACTAATGCCTATATCGTAGTCAAAGTACGTTTTATAACGTATTTATCAACGTATTTGATAACAACAAACTATGACTTGGGTGGCAGAATTCAAAGTATGTGTATATAGTAAATATATGCAACATGTTACGTAATTAACGCACACCCTCAAACACCCCAATTAGAATATTATTTTGTAATCATAATAAATACACTGAATTTTTTATTTAACATGTATATGCATTGTTATTTACTAAATTAGTTTCTTTGAATAAAGTTTATTTTTATTTATTTTGTATTGAATGATGGAATTTGTAAGTATACAACGATATAAATCGATTCAGTAAACGATTATAAACAGACTACTTTCAGGATGTGCGTTAATTAAGTTACAGGTTGTAAATAGTAAAGTTACGCTCCACGCCAGAAACTGGTTATCAAACAAGCAAAAAATTGTTACGGCGAGCGTACGAGCGCCTACTTAATACCTCGGATAATAAATGCATTACCTACTCACTTACGTAAAAATATAAATAGTAGGAATATAAAACTTAAACTAAAAGACTACTTTTTATGACTTTATTGACATCCATAAATAAATTATCGTAGTTATTTGCGTTTTTTCTCATTGGACTCGAGAAGTGTTTTTCTTTATAGGCTTGAATTAAAAGAAAGCTTGGCTTAAACTAATTAATTATCATTGTTTATCTAATTTTTAAGTCATATATAAACATATGTACTTCTTTTCTCCACTACCTAATGTTATTCTTAAGTGCCGACGACATATTGTCGGAAAGGAATGAAAGGTAAATTTGTTACATATTTAAAAAACACTAATCACTAACACTAGTTTATAAGAAAATTGTTACTAACTAATTGGACACTAATTTGGTCTGAAAATAGAGACTTATTATTATTATTATATTGTAAAGTGGCACACTTCTAAAAAACAAACTGTTGTTATTTTTGCTTAATAAATCTATAAAAAAAGTATAAAATGCTCATGCATTTTCATCAGGCTCACTGTCATCATTTACGACTATTTTAACAAAATAATGCGTTTAAGTGTGTAAAAAATGTTCTTGTTATTTAATTTAACTAAAGTCAGTACGAAATAGCTCAGGACTTTCGGAATCCTTGGACTGTGGAGACTGTGGTCTTGACTTTTCAAATTCATTTACGTATAAGTATATCATACTTTTTTTTTTGTAAGGCAAGGGGAATTCCTACGCATGCCACCCGCAAAAAGTCCATGCGGGTAGGTGTAGGTATGTCGGACTCGCACCGACTTAACCTACCTGCCGTGGACTTCTCTTGGCGCCTAATAGGGGTAGCCCCGGGAACGCGGGTATGCTGCTCCAGTGCCCCCCTTTTGCACCATGTCCCAGATGTTTGGGACACGTACCCTGGGAGGGCTCTGGATTACCCTCCATATTGCCGACTCAATTCTATCATACTTAAAACGGTGTAGGAAAATAATAATATTGTTGCGATATACCACAAGTAATTATTTTTATTCTTGTACCTACATATTGTATTATCAAAAATTTGTATAAATAGTGGCCTTTCGTTTAGAAATACATTCATTCCTTACTCAACCTTCATCGGGGTTTCATTAAGCCTCATACCTTCGCTAAAATATAAAAACCTAGAATTAAAATGAAAACGGTCATAGCCTTGCTAAAGCCCATAGACCTTGGTTAAGCAATTAGGCTCGCGGTCTTTCCATAAATGTGTCACTGCCAACGTGGTTTAATTTCTGAGCGTCTCCTTGGTTCGGAGGGCACAGTAAGCTGTCGTTCCCGGTTGTAGTCATGAGACAACAGTCGTTAAGCCATGTCAAAGACCTACTGGGTGGCTTGAACAATAGTGACAATATTACTGCCCATACGATAAGTAAGTAAGCAATGAGATTGATATAACATTCTCAATAATATCCGGGGACGTTATTCACACGGCATCGGAAACTAAACTAAGCTTGTACTATGGCAACCAGATAACTGAGATATTACATATACTAGTTTTATTTGTAAATACATACTTAAATAGATAATTGCACACAGAGAAGACAAACAGACATGTTTATGCACACAAATATCTATCCTAGGCGTGAAAGGCAATTTTAATAATTAGTAACAGATAGTAATCAGATTCTTACAAAGAACACGCGGCTAAACAAACGACTCACTTAATAACAACCAAATTAAGCGACCAACACAACCCATAACCATACAAACACACCCTTTGTAATAAAAAAATCATCCAATTACTCCATTACTTGAAACAAACCAATTATTTTTACCACAGCCATTCTGACGACAAAGGCCATCGCGTTGAATGAACGTAACGTTACAACCGTTCTATGGACGTTACATGAAATATACCAAGATAAAATCTGTGGTAGTTATCTGAATAAAGTCGTTTCCATTCAAATGTGCGCTGAAAACTGAAAGCCCATTTTGGCTGGACCTTTGGTGAGGCGCGAATGATAAGCGGTGGCGATTTTGGTTGCAAATATCATAATCCTTAATCACACTACTATTATAGAGGCAAAAGTTTTTGAGTGTGTATGTTTGTTACTTCTTCACGTCTAGCTGGCTGGAGCGATTTTATAAAAATTTGGATATGGAGATAGTTGATACCCTAAATTAACACATAGACTATAATTTATAAAGTTTAACGCGGGTAAAACCGCGGGGCACAGCTAGTATATAATATATTATCACACTAATATTAAAAAGGCGAAAGTTTGTGAGTGTGTATGTTTGTTACTTCTTCAAGGCTAAACGGCTAGAGCGATTTTAATAAAATTTGGTATAGAGATAGCTGACACCCTGAATTAACAAATAGGCTATAATTTATAAAGTTTAACGCGGGTAAAACTGCAAGGCACAGCTAGTATATAATATATTATCACAGTAATATTACAAAGGCGAAAGTTTGTGAGTATGTGAGTGTGTATGGTTGTTACTTCTTCACGGCTAAACGGCTAGAGCGATTTTTATAAAATTTTGTATGGAGATAGCTGACACCCTGGATTAACACACAGGCTATAGTTTATAAAGTTTAACGAGGGTAAAACCGCTGGTCACAACTAGTCATACTAATATTATAAAGCTGAAAGTCTGTGTGTGAGCGTGTATTTTTGTTACTTCTTCACGGCTAAATGGCTGGAGCGATTTTAATAAAATTTGGTATAGAGTTAGCTGACACCCTGGATTAACACAAAGGCTATAATTTAACACGGCTAAAACCGCGGGGCATAGCTGATCCTTAATTAATAATATTATAAATGGAAAGTAACTCTGTCTGTCTGTCTCTGTCGCGCTTTCATGCCAGAACTATAAAACTGGTTGAAATTAAATTTGGTACACACATAGTCTAGAGACTGAGCAAGGATATAGGCTAATTTTTTATGTGAAAAAAAAAAGGTTTTAGGTGTTGAATGAGGGGGATGGACATTTATATGACATTATCGTAATTTTTAGAGCTTGAAACTTTTTGGGCGGATGATTCGATATAAATAAATATTAAATTCCAAATTTGTAATAATTTTACCGTCTATGGTGTAATAGAGAATCGACGATGAAAGTGAGTGTTTTATAAGTCTGCGACAAGAGACCAAATATTAGAGATATTCTTATGTAAGTAACATTTACGGAGCCATTACGAAATGTGCGGATGAAGGCGCGCACAGCTATGTACCGTAATGCTCAAAAGATAAAAATACTATATCCTTATATCATTATCATATTTCTCTTCTAGACAATCAATATCTTTTTTTTTGGTGATAGCAAAATAAAGTCTTAATCGAAGTCACCGCACCTCACTAAAAGTAGTAAACTTCCTCCGGTACATCGCTAGGCTGTTTGACTCTTTGTCCTCAACTGAAACGATTTTCAATTAAAACCGGTAAATAACGGATTGTACTTTCCATTGAGGGTTTCGCTCTCAATAAGAAATATAGAAATGCACTATATTAGCCATATTTTTTTAAATAACGTCCACGGTGGTCCTGTGGTATTTTATCCCTGTGCTGCGGGATACTTTATAACAATACTAGCAGTGCCCGCGGACTTCGTTCCGCGTTATAAATATTTTTGTCCCTACACGTTTGTCCCGCACCTTGGATTACATTATTCACGTATAAGTAAAGATGCGTTATTAATTTTTGGTTTTTTTTATAGCCTATGACACTCCACAACAACGTAGCTTTCTATTGGGAAAATAATTTTGAAAATCGATTCAGTAGATCCTTTACAACGTCACAAACCTACAAACGTTACCTCTTTATAATATTAATATAGATATTTGACGAACACATAGTACGTCCAGACTCAAAACCACTATTTATGAGTTAAACAAATAGTTGTCCTGCGCGGGAATTGAACCTGCGACACGAAGGGGCGAGACGACTATGCTATCCGCTGCGCTACCCGTGCAGCCACTCTACGGCTATATTGATAACATACATGCCATTTTTTACAACACGAGTAAACAAATTGGACCAAATCCCGTGTTCATGCCCGCTTGAGTATGTTTCGCTGGACCGTCTCAACTGGGTCTGTTGAAACCGGTAGTAGATGAACCCACTGAGTTTGTTTCGCTGGGTCTTCTCAGTTGGGGCGCATTGGATCCGGTGGTAGCATTAAAGCGCGACCGTCTTTATTGACACAAGGTCCGTCATAATAATAATACCTTAATATAGACAGAACCAATGAGAATATGTAGTAAAAATATTAGACTTAAACTAGATAATTAAACATAATCTCTAGACAATAACTTGAAACGAGCTAGCTAAATATCATTGCTATAATAAAATAAATTTTATAAATGTTTTCATATAATGTGTACCTAAATATCTATGTTACTAGAAATAATAATGTATACAACTATATTACTACAAACATGTTCTGACTATTTACAAGCGCTTTTTTAAAGTCTACGTGAATAAAAACCTTTTTTCTTTATTTTATTTTTATCTTATACTTAGCCTTTTACAGAGTTCCACAACGACGTAAGATGGACACAACCTTAACCCAAAAAAAATAAAGATAAATATATGATTTAAATTGTTAAATAATTTTAATTTATTATTATATCTAACTAGTCTCTATAATCTAAATTACTTTAATAAGTAACACGTACACACGGCTACACATCAAGCTATACAACTCCAATATAAGCCGGTCTTGCGTTCTATAGGATTTCCATACAAAGATAGGTCAGCTTATATTGGAAATTTATAGCTGGATATGTAGCCGTGCGTAGTCTAATCAGAGTCACATAACATACTGATTAAATCATATTTAGATTAAAGTTATTTAAAGATTAGACGGTAAGAAAATATGAATTTTGATAAATTTAACATAGTAAGTATGAACTAGTCACGATACAGTAGAATGACTACCTTAATTTGTGAGTAGATAAGGTACTGATAAATAAAGTAGTGTTTCTAGTACGAGTTTATTGGGTGTCTAATCTGATATATTAGAAAAGTACCCCGTGATAACACCTGTCACAAAGTATAATAATAATAATGATCATACCTATTGTTATATCCACAAATGGAGTTATTCCTAAATCCCTGAAAATCAACCTTGCAAGTTTAGGGCTTGATATCTGGCTGGAGAGTTACATGCAGAAGGCGGTTCTGCTGGCGAATGCCAGGATTGTGCGGAAATTTCTCTCCATGTAGCCCAAATATTGTATAAGTTGTATTTGTGTTAAAATACCCTTGTATGATATCATGTTAATAATATTGGTAATAAACATGTGAGATAATATCTAGGGACAATGTCACACAGAGCATCCTAGGCCCAAACTAAACAAAGCTTGTACTGTGGGTACCAGGCGACGATATACATACTTATATAAATAGATATATACTTAAATACATAGAAAACATCCATGACTCAGAAACTAATATTCGTGCTCATCACACAAATATTTGCACTTACTGGGATTCGAACCCAGGATCACCAGCTTCGTAGGCAGGAGCACTACCACCTAGGCTACGGTGACCGTTATTACTAAGCCAAAATAAGACACCGCGAAGTTTACACGAATACAGAAAGTAGTCGTGTAAACCTCTTCCAGATAACTCGGGTCTATGACTTTTTATCTTCAACGATGAAATGCGGGCTTGACTTCATACATTAATATATAGTTTATAACTTTTACTTAAAGCCTTTTATAGTGCACCTACCAAATTCTTACGACGAATACTTTTGGCATTGAGTCCGCCTCTGTAGAGTGATGTGCAAAAAGATTTTGTATAAAATGAAATATGATAATCGCAAAAAAATCTGTAGTATTTTTAAAAACTAATCGAATATCAAGTGATTTGGTGACAAATGCTTTATTCCACATATCTTTAAAACAAACTTAATTTGATACTGCCGACCGCAAGGAAACATGACTCAATATTTTATCATCACGCAGTCATTGATAACATTATCGGTATTGGAACAACACGAATAATTTAGTATTGTCCGGGCTTTCGAACAAGTAACCGACTCAAAATGCCGATAGTTATTTCTAAAATCGACGCCAGCCCTCCAGCGCGAGCGACTATGATGATTGCTGAACTTCTGAAGCTAAACTACGACACCAAAGAAGTGAATGTACTGACCAGAGACAATCACAAGCCGGAATTCTTAGAAAAAAACCCATTGCATACTATTCCTCTTCTAGAAGATGGAGATTTCGTCCTTGCAGACAGTCATGCCATCATCACCTATCTAGTGTCGAAGTATGGAGCTGAGAAGCGAGCGGAATTATACCCTAGTGACTTGTATTTAAGAGGTACAATTGATCAAAGATTGTATTTCGATGCTACGATTGTCTTCCCTGTAGTTAGAGCTATAGTTGCATCAGTGTTGTACGATAAAACAGGACCTTCAGAGCAGCTAATTGAAAGGGCAGAAGAAGCATATGGATTTCTGGAGACTTATCTAACAAAGAGTAAGTTTGTAGCGGGCAACCATCTGACTGTGGCCGATGTATCGATAGTATCGAGCATATCTACGTTGGATACTTTGGTGCCTCTTGACGCGAAGTTCGAGAAGGTACATGAGTGGTGGAATGCAATTAAAGAGCAGGATTGGTACCAGAAAGCTAATGTTTCTGGACTGCAGTCATTTGGAGGCCTCCTGAAAGCAGCAATGGCGAGTAATAGTGCAGCGTAATTTTCATTAATTTCTAATACCGTATCTACCATGTTTCGAATTCTATTTGCAAATAATACTTGAATAGTGTCTCACTAAATTCTTAAAGGAAGTGATATATCGGACAGTCATATAACTGACTGAATGACTAAATTATATAAAAGAGTGTTTAAACTAATCTAATCTAACTGTACCTTAGAATCATAGTTGTTAAAGGGAGTGTTATGTAATCTTCAGAAAGTTGTCTAAACAATAATCGAACTAAAATCACTACACCAGCTTTAGGCTTATGAAAAAAAACAGATAAGGAAACATAGGCTTCAAATTTAAGATTCATATCTCTTTTTATCGACTTAGAAAACTAAGCTGTTATAAGTAATTGAAATGATAAATAATCTTCAAATGACTTGATGCTTAAATAAAGTGATTTTGAGTATTTCAGTGCTTTATTTGTAACTATTTTTTGTAACATACACCTTCGGCTAACATACATTACATAGTAAGGGTCTGTTTAGGAGTTCTGTCGATATTATTTAATATAATAATAATAATGTCCTCCTAGCCGAATCCGGCCACGGCGCCCAGTCTCAATAGAGATTAGCTATCTGCGCGGGACATATTATAGTGCTCAAGTGTGTGCGCAAACACAGGAGCACTTTCTATTCCATCACTCTCATAATCCGATTGGACGACTAGTGACACGACCGGAAAGAGGTCAGGCACAGGACCGACGGCTTTACGTGCTCACCGAGGCACGGGTGTACAATACCGCCAACTCCCAGACTCCGGGCTGATGCTGAGAAATTTTTCTTTTTACAGAAAAGTCCCAAAATCACTTTTGGCCCGACCCGGGATTTGAACCCAGGACCTCGTTGTCAGCAGGTGAACACGGTACCGCTAGACCAACGAAGCAACATTTAATATAGTAAAATCACTAATAACTGGTTCAGCAACTAGATGCGCGGTCTGTGTATAAATTTCTGACACCAAAAGTGGTTTAATACACAGTACATATTTGAACATCTTTGTGTTTTAAGGGTAAGTTAAGCTACCGGTACTGACCGTATTTATTAGACAATAATCGAATATTCATGTTAGAGACTTAAAACCCACGTACTCAACTTGTACAAGAAGGTATACACTAGCTCTTATATAGATAACTACACCCAAACTAGGGACAAACAGACATGTTCATACACACAAATGGGTGGGAATCGAACCCACGACCTGCGGCGTGAAATTCTATTTCATATCTTTATCTGTATTTTTCTAGGAGCTTAACCACACTGATCGGTTACGAAACGATGACTATGAGCATCTCAAATAACGGTACGGTCCAATGAGGATTGTTGTCCAATGTTGAAGTATTTTTTTTGTCCTTTGGGAACAGTATTTCTGGGGGAAAAGCACTCTATTTTACTCCTTATAAAATCAGCTATTTTCTAGTGAAAGTCTCATCAGAACGATCCAGCCATTTCGGAACAGACAGACCGATAGAGATTTCTTATAGTGCCTCGTCGTTATAAGTCTCGCAATGAGGGCTACCGCGTATCAATTTGCCGCTAGAGGCGCTAGCATCGCGGCAGGTCTACGAAACGTCAAAATACACTGTTTTTGTTCGGATTACGCTGTTTATTAATAAAAACTGCGATTATAACTAAACATTTTGGTTTAAAACTAAATAAATTACAAAATGAGTAACAGCTCGATGACTGTAATAAAATTTGAAAAAATATTTAAAATCCTGTTAAAGTGTTTCATAAATAGCATGCCGCAGTGTTGTGCAGTCCCCGCACAACACTGCGGCATGCTATTTATGAAACACTTAAACAGGATTTTAAATATTTTTCGTAAAAACATTCGTCGCGTCCACAATAACAATGATTTTTATCAGCTATAGTGGACCTTCCGCGACAGTGGCGCCGACTGGTGAGCACAAAAACGGTAGCCCTCATTACTATCGTATGCGTCAAGGGAACAGCTGTTATTTTATATTTACACACAGTAATATTTAAAAATGTTTATCAATCAATAATTTATTTACTAATTACAGAATATAGTTAGAATATGGTTACAATGGCAGGTGGTAATACATATATAAAATCCCACATATTCTGCCGCTTAGGCCGTGCAAATTTGCTAGCGATAAATAATTTGTCCATCAATATGTGTTATGACTTTTAAAATTTGCACTATTATATTTATTTTTTATTACTACTTATTATATTTCATTTTAAGTATTTCGAGCTGTAAGGTTGCTTATCATTTTTATCTTGTTAACATGACAGTCAAAACACTATTTTTGGTACACAATTATGTTTGATATTTACTTAACTTTAAATTCCTTTTTAAATTTCCTTTACAAAGTACGATAAAAAGTCAATCACCAGTTACTTAACAGTAAACAGTTACCGTTTTATAACCGACTTCAACTTATTTTCAGTTAATATATTATTTATTTACAAATATACCCTATAGGCCTATATATATATATATATATATATATATATATATATATATATATATGTATTGTATAGATAGAATTTAACACAATGCAATATCTCCGAGAGATCGGGTAGCAGTCCCTCTCTGCCAAGCGTGGCGATAATTGCATACCCCTCCAAATTCTATCCCGTTCTATGGAATACAAATTATTATGATTATAACGAAATTATTCGAATAACATCACCTACTCGACTACTACTATTTATCTTATCGAATCTAATATTGATTATCTGTACACATTTGACCTCCAAATTATCTTTGTGTATTGCAGTATTCCATGACTCAGTAAAAATAAATGGTATTACATAATACAATTAGGTTACGAATGTATTTATACCACGTACAATGCAACTTGGTCGAAACGTCGGGATAATTACAATACCTAGTTATTCAAATTCCGTTAAAATGTTACGTTTGTGTGGAATCGTCAATTGTATTTTTAGGGTTCCGTTGCCAAATGGCAAAAAACGGAACCCTTATAGATTCGTCATGTCTGTCTGTCTGTCCGTCCGTATGTCACAGCTACTTTTTTCCGAAACTATAAGAGCTGTACTGTTGAAATTCGGTAAGTAGATGTATTCGGTGAACCGCATTAAGATTTTTACACAAAAATAACCATAATTTTGGGGGGTCCCCATACATAGAACTGATCCTCAAAAAAAAATTCATCGTACCCATACATGTGGGGTGTCTATAGATAGGTCTTCAAAAATAATATAGAGGTATCTAATTTCATTTTTTTCTAAACTGAATAGTTTGCGCAAGCGACACTTCCAAAGTGGTAAAATGAATTCTATAAATAGATAAATTCTATAATAAGAGAATGATAAAACTAAAAAAATATATGATGTACATTGCCATGCAAACTAACAATGAATATTGGTTTGAACGAGATCTAGCGAGTAGTTTATTTTTAATACTTCATAAATCATAAACCGCAATTTGCTTTCATTTAATCAACTGAAATACTTGCTGCTACGGAACCCTTCACCCTTGAAGGGTTCCGTAGCAGCAAGTATTTCAGTCAGAGTCCGACTCGCAGTTGGCCGGTTTTTTTAAATAAACGTTAGTCATGTCAATATCTATCAACAATGTTATATAATTATGATACGCGATACAGTACATAATAATATGTACGTGCATAGTCATCGGTACCAACGTCACATGATTTAAATCTAAATTTATTATTAATACACTTTTTTTGTGTCTATCTATTTGTTAATTTTTTATACTGTTAGACAAGGTGTAACATAAATAGTAAATGTAACTTGAGGAGCTTAATTTTCGTATGAAACTAAACAACGCATATCACATCAGTATGTAAAATATACAAAAAAGCTGAATAATAACTTCCCACACAAAAATTACGATGAGGTGCTGCATATTGTATGAAGAGTCAACAATATATTTTTTTAAAACACAAACTATATAAGAATATTCATATTTATTATTATTTACATCCCGTACTTTGTATGTATTTGCATCTTCTCATGCAAAATAACACAGTGTCTTAAGTTGAAAGTCTTCGATCAATGTGGTGCCAGTGATAACTTACGGAACAGAAACGTGGTCGTTACCTATGTGCCTCATTAGAAGACTCAGGGTTATCTTAAGAGCAGTGGAGAGGGCTATGTTCGAAGATTTGTATCAGAAATTTCGGAATCCGCAGGCGAACCAAACTCACCGACATAGTCCGAAGGTGTGCAAAGCTGAAGTGCAATTGAAACCAACGGCAGAAAGGTTCTCGAGTGACGACGAGATGAGTATTATATATATAATATATTTCTTCTCACTCTCCAAGCTGGTATAAATAAAAATAATAATGTTTGTAATGGACAAACTATTATCAATATGCAGCAAAAATGTCATTGGGAACCATTCGGAGCCTTGAGGGATGCCAGCATTGTCGTCGTCTGTCAGAGCAGCTGCCATCAACTAAAATATGAATGAGTATTTTGAACAAAAACTGACAACTTATTGCATAATCCCTTCCTTCACTATCTTCATGCTGATTGCAAGTGTCATTGCTTATTTCTTGATGGCCATAACCCACTGGTGTATAAGATTTACCTCACCAGTAAATTGACCGTGGAAAAAGCCGTATTAAGGATCACTGAATAATATTGTTCTCTTCTACGTCACCTTAGGAGAAAATGACCTGAAATAAAATTATAATATTATTGCTATTCAACAGAAAAACTGACAAGATATCCGATTAGCTTTATCTTATCTATTATTCACGTTAGATCACTTGATAAGTGATTACTCAAATATTTACCGAGAAGATGTAGATAAAATTAGTTCCTTTTGTATTAAAATATATCGTTTGAATATGAATTCAACATTTACACTCTTCATTTTAGTCAGCTTATAATAGAATAATATGCTTTATCATCGTGTTGTAATTATCTGTGATAGCCATAAAATCTTTTAAAAAATAATTTGAAGAAGTCGACCGAAACTAAACGTAATTCACTATTGATTTCATATTTTTATCAACTTAATACAATCTCGATACAGACTCGTTGATAACATTACTGATATTATAATAGCACAAATAATTTAGTATCGTCCAGACTTTGAAACGAATAACCATTTTATAATGTCGATAGTTATTTCTAAAGTCGACGCCAGCCCTCCAGCTCGTGCGACCATGATGATTGCTGAACTTCTGAAGCTTAAATATAGCACCAGAGAAGTCAGTGTGGCAACAAGAGATAATTACAAGACGGAATACTTAGAAAAGAACCCATTGCATACTGTTCCTCTTCTAGAAGATGGAGATTTTGTCCTTGCAGACAGTCATGCCATCATTACTTATCTAGTGTCGAAGTATGGAGCTGACAAGCGAGCGGAATTATACCCTAGTGACTTGTATTTAAGAGCCACCATTGATCAGCGATTATATTTCGATGCTACGATTGTCTTCTCCGTTGTCAGAGAAATAGCTATGGCAGTTATGTACGAAAAAACATCGGGACCTTCAGAACAACAGGTAGCAAGGGCAGAAGAAGCATATGGATTTCTGGAGACATATTTAACAAACAACAAGTTTGTGGCAGGCAACCATTTAACTGTAGCCGATGTATCAATAGTGTCGAGCATATCAACATTGGATATTTTAGTACATGTTGATGCAAAATTTGAAAAGGTGCACAAGTGGTGGAATATAATGAAAGAGCAGGAGTGGTACCAGAAAGCTAATGTTCCTGGACTGAAGGCATTTGGAGAATTCCTGGGAGCGGCTTTGGCGAGAAATAGTGCAGCTTAGTGATCCTTAATTTCTAATACACCAGCTAACTAACAATATTGCAGAGTATTACTACAAATAAACTGTGTCAACGAGGTTAACTTCTTTAATCATATCTGGTATACGTTATAAAGACTGTAGCATATTGATTGATTGTGGCATAATTACCTAAAGAAGTAATTAACATAGTCTTACCAGCAATAGACCCGACTACAATTTTTAAAAGAGCTTCTAGTATACAAGTACGGTTTTAATGTAATCTAGAGTAAACTGTCTACCATATTAAGAAAACGCATTAAAATCAAGACGCACCTTCCAGAGCTATATACCGCAGGTAACTTAAAATACATATCAAGGTATAGATACAATTAAAATTATAAATTAACTAATGACGAGTGACGACAGTTAATTATTTTATTTTTACGTTGAGGTTGTGCAATGAAGTCCCTGTTACGGTTTCCCCATGAGAGTACATAAGGAGTTATAAGTTTCCTAAAGGGTCAGCAACGCGCTAGTGATGCCCCTGGTATTGCGAGCATTCATATGCTACGGTGACCAGATTTATTAATTTATTTAAAACAAATTAATTTATATTTGAAATAGTCAGCGTAATACTGACGTAAAGAACATGTCGTTCACATATTCCTTACTGCGTTTATAAATTTCGCGGCAGATTAGCAGACGCTCATTCCATACCCTCACCTATCCAAAACCGAAGAATTTGGTGAAATAGTAATCCCCATGCTATACGCTTACCATCATATTCTAAGACGAATCTTAAAGATCTACTAAGTTTCCGGGAAATCAGTGTCTCCTCAATTCCCGCACCAACTGACATCTAGAGAAAAGCAGACATTATATCCTTATTGCTATTATTATACTGAGATAATTCCTTCATTGCGTAGGCTGTAAGAGTGTTTTTCATAAATTAAGATTAACCCTCACTGGTCAATACAAGGTATACTGCTACAGTCATAATAACTTTTCCATATATTATGTGAAAAATTTATATAAAATTAAAAATTATATTTATTACATTATTGTATGGTACATTATTGTTATGGTAAAACCTATATACAGTAGGCCATTCATGTAACAATTATGAATGGGTTGGTCAATTATTTAAGTGTATTTGGCTTTTTGTTTTACAGACGCCAGCACATCTAGCTTCCCCAATCTGCCAAATTTCTTTTATAGACTTTCAACTTTATCACGTAAGCATAGGGTTGGAGAAATTTTACAGATTGGGGTAGACGGTGAAGATTCATATTGTTCGAAAGACGTCCACTACTGGCCAAAGGACTTCATCAGAGATCTCCAAACTGGCCGCCTTTAATAATAATATAATAATATCCTGGTACATTACTCACACACGGCCATCTGATCCCAATCTAAACGGAGCTTGTATTATGGAAACCAGATAACTGATAAATTACATATACTACTTTTCCTTTGTAAATAAATACTTATATAGATAATTACACCCAGACTTAGGACAAACAGAGATGTTCATGCACACAAATATCTGACTTAGGCGGTAATCGAACCCACGACCTGTGGCGTTAAAGGTAAGTATTTACCAACAACGCCAATCGGCGCGTCAAATGCTTCCATCATCTTCATATCGTCCGAAAGCCGTCCACTACTGGACAAAGGCCTTCGTCAAAAATCTCCACAGTGGCTGCCTTTAGAAATATTATATTCTCTAAATAAATAAAGCAAGAAAATAAAGTCTAAATTTCATTTTGACATATTTATTTATGGCATACTTAGCATATTGTGTATCCACTGACAATGGCTAGTCCACTAGACTTATATAAAACGCTACCGCTTATAAATCGCACCATTCACCGCCACGTGATTACGGCCAGGTACACACATTCGAAGCTGGATTCCGATATAGCTGTTAAGGCCATTTACCATACATCACGCTTTTTAGCCGCAGGATAACGGCAGAGACCGAAATAAAAATGTTTGTATGACTATCAAGCGATGCAGTAAAAATATATGGAGTCTAAGGGATAGCATTTTATTTACATAGGTGTTTGTTTGTTAGTGAATTGGTTGTTTTGGCTAAATGGGTTTTATCGCACTGTAAGAGGTGCTGAATTTATTTAATAAGAAATATAGAGTGTATTTTTTTATAGCTGATGTTTTTAACGACTAAAAGTAGAGCTTATTAATTAGACTGATTGTTTGTACAACGGGACCCTATTACGAAGACTTCGTTGTCTGTCTGTCCGTCTGTCACCAGGCTGTATCTCATGAACCGTGATAACTAGACAGTTGAAATTTTCAGATGATGTATTTTTGTTGCCACTATAGCAAAAAATACAATAAAACAAAAAAAAAATATATTTTTGGGGGCTCCCATACAACAAAAGTTAATTTTTTGCTCTTTTTTATAGATAATGGTACGGAACTTTTCTTGCGAGAGTCCGAGTCGCACTTGGCCGGTATTTTTATCTAATTTTTTTTTAATTAGTTTTGGTTCATAAAGAATACTATTTTTAAGAGTCCCATTTAAATTTGATTCAAAACGGTTGTCAAACAGACTATTTGATTGAAGTCATTTCTATGGTTTTTAACAGTTATTATTCAACTCAATTCAATTTTTATTTTAATGGTTGTATTAATTAATTAAAATAAAAATTGAATTGAGTTGAATAATAACTATTAAAAACCAACAGTTATTATTCAACTCAATTCAATTTTTATTTTAATTAATTAATACAGGTGGGCTTAAGGCTTAATACAGGTTTTACAAAGGATAGAAGAGATTAGAATATTCTTTATTGTACACATAAGTAGTATAAATAAGTTGGACAAACTAATACAATCTAGTAAAATGGGTGGTGTTATCGCATTAAGCCACCGTAGCCTAGTTGGTAGTGCTCCTGCCTACGAAGCTGGTGGTCCTGGGTTCGAATACTGGTAAGTGCAAATATTTGTGTGATAAGCACGAATATTTGTTTCGGAGTCATGGATGTTTTCTATGTATTTAAGTATTTATTTATTTATTTTAAACTTTATGCACATATAGGTACAGAGGCGGACTTAATGCCTAAGGCATTTTCTCCCAGTCAACCTTAAGGTGGTGCAGAGATAATTAGATAGGTGCATTAGGTACAGATATAGGATATCTATGTAAGTATGTATATCGTCACCTGCTACCCATAGTACAAGCTTTGCTTAGTTTGGGGCTAGGATGATCTGTATGACATTGTCCCTAGATATTATTATTATTATTATATTATTAAGCGATTTCTTCCAGACAACCTTTGGATGGATAGGAGCTGTAATTGTTTTAAAAAGTAGCTGTATAACAAATGAAGTAGTTGATAAATGTGTATAATAGTGTAAAGGGACATACCAAATACATGGTATGTATACATGCAACATGTAACGTGATTAAAAAATAAAATTAATTTTATAAATGTTTTCATACAATCCGTGTACCTAAATATCTATGTAACTAGAAATAATAATGTATACATCTATATTACTACAAACATGTTCTGACTATTTACAAGCGCTTTTTTAAAGTCTACGTGAATAAAAACCTTTTTTTAATTATTTGATTTATTTATTTATTTATATAACGCACACCCTCAGACATCCCTATTAGAATATTACGTTGTAATCATAATACATACACTGAATTTTTAATTTAACGTTTATATGCATTGTTATTTACTAAATTAGTTTCTTATTAATACAAATAAAACTGCGATTTTAAATGTCTTATTTCTTTGACTTACGGTCCATTTCAATTTGTTTTGAATATAGGGTTAATATTACAATAATTCCCGTAAATTTAAGCATTTCTGAAATAAAAATTACCTATTTTAATAAATGATATAAATCGACTCAGTAAACGCTTCTGAACAAACTATTTTCAGGGTGTGCGTTAATTAAGTTACATGTTGTATAGATACTTACACCCCGACTCAGGAAAAACAGACATGTTCATGCACACAAATGTATGTACATGTATGTATGTACTTCTTTCTCTTTTACAGCAGTTACTGAGCGAGATATCAAAAATTCCTTCCGATCTATATCCACCAAAGCTGTAGGAGTTGACGGGCTCCAGCTACAGATGATCTCCCTTATCCTAGAGGAACTTGCTCCTATCATAACTCATCTTATTAACTTCTCCCTGGAGACAAGTTCCTTCCCTTCTATTTGGAAAAAGGCCCTTATTCTACCGCTTCCTAAATCTGCCAATCCTTCTTCCTTATCTCAGTACGACCAATTTCTATCCTTCCTATCCTATCCAAAGTCCTTGAAAGAGTTGTAAACCAGCAACTCTCTCGGTATCTCTGTTTTGAAGGCCTGCTGAGTCCCTTCCAATCAGGTTTCCGACCTGGCCATAGTACTGCTACAGCTCTGGTCAAAATAACAGATGACATCCGCTTGGCCATGGAGCGGAAATCACTAACGGTTATGGTGTTACTGGATTTCAGCAGCACTTTTAATTCAGTTGACTTTGACATCCTTCTCGGTATCCTGTCCTCTCTAAATATCTCGTCTTCAGTAATTGCGTGGTTTGACTCTTATCTTCGAGGGCGCTCGCAGTCGGTGCGTCACGTCGAGGTTACCTCCGAGTGGTGTAATCTTGCTGCAGGTGTTCCTCAAGGTGGCATACTCTCTCCTCTTCTCTTCTCGGTATTTATCAATGCTATTACCAAATTTATCTCTTCTAATTACCATCTTTACGCAGACGACCTGCAGCTTTATCGTCACTTTAAAGTGGAGGATTTTAGTTTAGCCGTAGCCGCCATCAATAGTGATCTTGGTAACATTAGCCATTGGGCCAAAAGCTTTGGCCTTCTGGTAAACCCATCTAAGTCACAAGCTCTCATTATTGGTGGCCAGTATATGATTAACACGATAGCACATATATGTCCACCTCCAGTAATTTACGATGACGTTCCCATAACTTATTCCAAATGTGTCAAAAACCTTGGAATATTTATTGACTGCACATTGTCATGGTCCGAACACGTTGCAGAAGTAAGCAGGAGAGTATACTGTTCGTTCATTTCAGTCCCTAAAACGGCTACAGAAATTCCTGCCTTTTCGCACTAAAATATACCTTGCTCAATCACTTCTACTTCCTCTTCTTGACTATGCCGATGTCTATTTCTTGGATGCAAATGAAGAACTTCTCAACAAGCTCGAACGTGTACAGAACTTATGTATCCGATTCATTTACGGCCTCCGAAAGTATGACAACGTGTCAGAGTTTCGGTCGCAGTTGAATTGGCTACCTATTCGGAGACATCGAGATTGTCATAATCTGTCATTCCTCTATTCTATCCTTCATAACTCCAATGCTCCCACATATCTCCGTGAACGCTTTGAGTATTTAGTCCCGCGAGAAAAAATCTGTCGTTCAACCACTTCACTTCTTCTTCGAATGTCTTCTCACTCCTCAAGCCGGTATAACGGCTCATTTACCGTTCAGGCAGTGCGTTTGTGGAATGCTCTTCACAACCAATTCGCGCTACAACATCTCTTGAAGTATTTAAGAGAAAAATAAAGGAACACTTTCTTCAATCAATTAAGCAGGCAGGCAGCTAATATTTATGTATATATTATATGTGTATTATATATATATATGTTATATAATTAGGTATGTAGTTACGTAAGTAACTTAGTATGTAGTATTAGTAAGCAGGTTTATGTATATATTTATTTACCACTGGTAGATTCTGTTTTGTTTTTATTTTTGTATTATTTTCATTACCTTAGTTCATAGTATAAATTGTTGTGCACTGTTTGTAACCCGTTACATATAAGCTCTCACTCTAACAAAGGTTTGCTGGAAGAGAACTCATAGTTGAGTTAAGCTCGCCTGTGAACATGATATATCTAATCTTTCTTTTGTAAATATGTATTTCTGTGTGCAATAAAGTATAAATAAATAAATATGTATGTACATGTCCAGCCTGGATGCGAATAGCGCAAGACCGGCAATTGTGGAGATCTTTGAGGGAGCCAGCAGTGGACGTCTATCGGCTGATGTGATGATGATGAAGATGATGATGATGATGTACATGTCTTTCTATCATACATTGAACAATCTGTCCTAGGTAGTAATCGACACCACGATCTATGGCGTGAAAGGCAAGCATTTACCAACCACGCCAACGTGCCCGTCAATACGTACTATATTCAGGGATACAACCAAATTTCGTTTAATTATGTTGTAACATAATGTTTTATATATAGTATATTCTCACATATCCAACACTAACAATACCATAACGAGTTATTGTGAACCGTGAGCGCGTCTAATGGAAGCTTAGCGAACGCTTTCAATGTAAAGTAGAAAAATATACGCGCAATATAAAACTGTGGCATTCGGGTTCCGCATATTATTTATTATCTATACATATAATAAAATCGTAGGAAAGTCAAAACTGTACATTGAATATTTTTAAAAAGGATACTAGGTTCGTTATCTACAATAGATATCGAAACCAAAAATATAGTTTTGAATTTTTGTCTGTTTGTCTGTATGTATGTCCGGGCGGCAAAAAGTACTGCATGGATTTACTTCAAATTTTGCATGAATACTAATAAGAGGTCGGGTCAACATATAGGCTACATATTATCACGCTATCACCTACGGGGGAGGAGCTGTGATAAGTTATAAAGTTTAACGCGGGTAAAATCGCGGGGCACAGCTAGTAAGAAATAATAATAAGTAGGTACTGTATTCTAAAAAAAGTTTCTGTTTCTTAACTACCAAAAGTTTGTATGAAACAAAAACTGCTTCTGAGAGTCCAAACTCGAGACACGAGGGCGCCGAGGTAGTTAATCAAGTCGCTTAGCCACCGCTTCACAGGTACAATACTAAGCTACTAGTTTTCTTAGTATAATATATATCTTGTGACTCATAAATAGTTCTCCTGAGTATGTGTATCATTGGTTTTTGTGAATTGTAGAGTCCACGATAAGGCAATGGTTTAAATAGAGCCTCTTAAATATCTTTATCATCATATTTATTCAAGTTTAGAAACTAAAACCTATCAGTAAAATATTCTTTTTATTGTACACCATGACTAAACATTAAAATTGAAGCTATACATTTCCAGTATAAGTTGATTTCGCGTTGTATAGGATTTCCATACAATGGTCAGTTTATATTGGAAATGTATAGCTTGATATGTAGCCGTGTGTTCCTGGAAGTACTGCAATTTCTTCCAGACAACCAAGTATGGAGTGGATAGACGGAGGAAAGGGCAAACTGGGTAGATAGGTGTAACAGCTTATTATAAACTTACACTAAAACAAAAAGTAAAAAAAAAAACTTGTGTGTACTTATGTACACGTGTTAGAAGTTATACTTCTTAATATACAACTTGAACATAGTTATCAATTTTCATACCACCTAGAACTAACTTCATGCTGTTATTTTTACGATGCGCGCGCAGAATCGTAATAATTCACTGTCATACCACCTAGAACTAACTTCATGCTGTTAAATTTTTTGGTGTCGGTGTGCGCGCGCATCGCAAAATTCACTCTCATCATTTTTCTCCATCGCGCCAAAAGAAGTATAACTTCAAAAAGAAAAAAATATATTGAGAAAATGTATTTTAAATATTTTCGTCAATAGATCTTTTAATTTCTAACATTGGATCAAAATGTTTGCTTCGGTTGTGATTGTTTATTATATAGTAGTTACTCTCACGACTCTGTCACTTTTATCTCAATACTTCTGACTTATGTTGTGTCAAAAATAAAACTTTTTTCTTTCTTTTTTACTTAGGTCCGCGGAGGCATTGTTTTACGGGACCCTACAAACGGGGTATATTTCATCCAAATAGAATTATGTACGTTCATGAGTAAGTCCTGAAATCAACTTATTGATATCATGCCGGGTTCTGTATAATACAAGGGATAACATATACTGGCATTTTGTTTTATGAGTTATAAAGGAATATTTAACGACGTGGATCGGTGTGCTGGCTAAAAGGTTTTTATCTTATGTAATTTTGTTTTATATGTTGGTAAAGTAAAGCGAATTCAAGGAATATTAAACTTTTGCTTGCTGTTGTACACTGGAGTGTGGCAAATTGCAATTTATTGTAGAGCTTGAGCATAATAATATTTCTTTACTTTTAGAACATTATTTAAACAATGTTTTGTGATTTCTTTTGAACAACAAAAGAACTATGCTATTCAACCATCTACCTTATTTTAAACCTACGTTTGTGTCCCTGGATATTCCGTCTTGTTCCCGATAAAAGTGTATAACTTATGGATTCTCCAATTTTCATACCGTAGCCATGTGAGCGTTGACGGGCCTGTTGGCGTTATTGGCAAATGCTTGCTTTTCACGCCGAAGGTCGTGGGTTCGATTCCGATGGGATGGGAATCGTGTGTTGTAAAGTGTGCATGAACATATCTGTTTTTCCCAAGTCTGAGTGTACCTAACTTATCTATATAAGTATATATTTACAAAAGATTTATGGTACAAGCTCTGTTTAGTTTGGGATCGGATGACCGTGTGTAAATAATAACCCAGGATATTAATATTATTGTTACCCATAAATTACATGACAGGAATTCCCGGATTGCCCGCCGTAACCTATTAACTCTGCCACTGCTTCATCGAATACTGACTAATAAATATATTCGTAGTTAATCACGACATCTAGTGACCAAAGTTCAGTTGCCTACTTCTCGGAGAATTCATGAATTTAAATAAATAAATAAATAAAAAAGGTTTTTATTCACGTAGACTTTAAAAAAGCGCTTGTAAACAGTCGGAACATGTTCGCAGTAATATATAATTAATTTATAATTATTTCTAGGTACATATAGATATTTAGGTACACGGATCATAGGAAATAATTTACAATAAGATTTATTTTATAACAGTAACGATTTAGCTAACTAAAATTAAGTTATTGTCAAGGATTACGTGTAGGTTTAACTATCTAAATTTTAGCTATATTTTTACTACATACTGTCTGAATGGTTCTGTCTATATTAAGGTACGAATTCGATGTTATCATTATGGCGGCCCTTGTGTTTATAACGACGGTCGCGCTTTAATGCTACCACCGGATCCAATGCGCCCCAACTAAGAAGACCCATCGAAACAAACTCAGCGGGTGTCTCTACTACCGGTTTCAACACGGTCTAAAAGTCTATTTAACCTATGTATACACATTTAAATAGGTTCACACTATTAAATGACATTTGATAGATAGTGATATTACATTAGCTCCAAGTTTTAAAAACATTAAACGAATAGCAATATGTATTCAATAAATAGCTAATGAGCCCAAAGAGCAATGGAGAGGGCTATGCTCGGAGTATCCCTGCGCGATCGAATAAAAAACGTCGAAATCCGCAGGCGAACCAAAGTAGCCGACATACCCCAAAGAATTGCCAAACTGAAGAGGCAATTAGCGGGGCACATAGCTTGTAGAACCGATGGCCGAAGGTTCTCGAGTGGCGACCGACCACCGGACGACGCAGCGTGGGCAGGCCGCCTACAAGGTGGACCGACAACCTTGTAAGGGTCGCCGGAAGCCGCTGGATGCTGGCAGCGCAAAACCGGCCATTCTGGAGATTATTGGGGGAGGCCTTTGTCTTTGTCCAGCAGTGGACGTCTTTCGGCTGATATGATGATGGTCATGAAATGGCTAATAATAATAAAGTTCTTATCCATATTCGACAGTAAAAGGAATTTCCATCTCTAACATTTACTACTGTATGAAAATCAAAGTTGTAGTGAAATCATGTTTAGACTTGTAAATAGCTAATACATGCAGATGTATTAGGTATTTATGGGATACATATTTCTATTTAATTAATCTCAGGCGTGTTCATGACAGTTGTAAACCTATAATGTTATAATTTTGTGAACAGCGGACATTATTTAACACTTTTTGTTATTTTAAAATTGATTGCTTAATGTTTGATTTTACACTTTATAAAATAACAAATAATTTGAAACAAATAATTTGAAATAACAAAACAATAGTTACTATTAGTTTACCAATCTGCCGCGCTTATGATAATTACAGTAAGTCACATTTTGGTCGATATTGAGTTAAATACATATTTGGAATAAGATTAAACTCCTTATGCCAAATATGTACTTAACTCAATGTCGACCAATGCAATGTAGGTAAATTGCATGAATATGTAATATTAAAACGGCGCCCAAACTCTTATAATCGTAAATTATATTTTTCTTATTCTACGATGGTTATTATTAGATCTTAACGAGCATTATCGTTAAGATCCAATATATTTATTCATCCGTGGGAATTGCCCCTCCCAAGCATATCCATTCGAGAAAAGTATATTTGTTGACAAACGACCGAATAATAGACATACACGAATAATAAATAGGCAACGAATTGAGAAGCTGCGTTCTTTAGGAAGTCGTTTAATAAAATATACGAACATTAAAGTTTTGATAGCACTGTAACTCAGTGTATAATAATAATAATAAATATCCTGGCCCACACGGCCATCTGATTATACAAACCACATAACTGATATATATTACATATACTACTTTTCTTTTATAATTACAAACTTATATAGATACTAGCTGTGCCCCGCGGTTTAACGCGAGTCAAATTTTATAAGTTATCATAGCTCCTCCCCCGTAGGTGATAGCTTCATAATATGTAGCCTATATGTTGACCCGACCTCTTAGTAATATTTTTGAGTTTAGCCCGGACATAAATGCAGACATACAGACTAAAATTCTAAAAACTATATTTTTGGCTTCGATATCGATTGTAGATCACGCCCCAAGTATCCTTTTAAAAACAATAGTTAATGTACAGTTTTGACTTTCCTAAGATTTTATTATATGTGAAATAAATTTTATAAATTTTAATGTTTTAACCATCCGTGTACCCAAATATCTATATGTAAGCAGAAATAATTATGTATACTTAACTATATTACTACAAACATGTTCTGACTATTTACAAGCGCTTTTTTAAAGTCTACGTGAATAACCTTTTTTATTTTATTTATTTACAATAATGAATATTCTGGCACACACACGGCCATCTGATCCCAAACTAAGCAGAGCTTGTACAATGGAAACTAGATAATTGATATATTACAAACATATACTACTTTTCTTTTGTAACTATATACTTATATAGATAATTAGACCCAGACTTAGGACAAACAGACATATTCATGCACACAAATATCGCCAAATCGGCTTCAAAGTTGACAATCGATTCGGGACCATTTATGACGTCACATGTGCCCATGGAAGCCGATTTAACGATTGATTAAGTCATTTTTAACCTTTATTTATTTGAACGCCATTTAAGAAAATGGATGTTCGGTGACTTTGCCGGTAGAGCCCCTGTGGCGGGAAAGGCAAGCATTTACCAACCACGCCAATCGGCCCGTGTATAATATCATGACTTTTCTTAAAGTTACCCATAAAATTACAGCTGGTCTTCTTTACAACACAATCTATACGCACCCCATGACCCTTAGTTTCATATTGGAAAAATAATAATAATAATATTGTCCTCCCGACCGAATTTCGGCCGCGGTGGCCAATTTTAATGGAGATTAGCCAATGGCGCAGGACATGTTATAGTGCAAGAATATGTGCGCAAACACAGTGGTACTTTCTATTCCTTCACTCTCATGATCCGGTGTGACGATTAGCGACACGACCGGAAAGAAGTTAGGTACAGTACCGACGGCTCTTCGAGGCGCAGACACTGAGAAATTTCTTATTACGGAAAAATCCCAAAAACAATCCTATTTGCTCGACCTGGGTTTTGAACCCAGGACCTCACAATTTGCGGTTGAACACGCTACCGCTAGACCAACCAACGAGGCAAAAACCGGGCACGAGGAGGAAAAATAATGTGTAGGCGAAATTTCACAGAAGCGTGTAAGTCGTCCCCTGAGAATATTTACCTGAAAACGGGCAGTAGCGTCTCTCTGGGTACCATCTAACTGCGACCACCAATCCAACCGTGGCAAATCTAGTTACCGATTCCTAACTATTAATGTTGTGTTTATGCGTGTTCATAAGGTCGCCAGAGCTCATAGGGGTGAAGGGGAAGGGTTAACAATAGTGGTTTTCTGACTCTTTTAAAGCCAGCATCCCCTCTGCAGACTTATCAACGGTCATGGCGGTGATAAAAAAAACCTGAAGCAAAATTATTACCGCATTTCAAACTACAGATAAACCCAGATCGATTTAATAGAATTTTTATTTTTACCCGTACGGGACATTACAACGCATGCCAGGTATGGCTAGTCTAAGATGCAATAAAAATGTTTACAATATTCAAGACTGCTTTACTCAATAAGTTTGAAAATATCTTCTCTAACAACGTCAGAAACTATAAATTTAAAAGCTTTAATATATGGCAATTCAACATGTTTTTATCCAACAATCAGATATGACTAAGAATTCTGATTAAGGGCACACCACGTTTTTTAAGCGCGCCGTTGACGCGTTTGTTGCGATACAGACGCGATACGCACCCAAGTCAGACGCAGCCTGTGAACCTTTGCACACCTGATTAAATTCAAATCCGCGTTTAAATCGATACAGACCCGCGTGTGTTGCGATACAGACGCGATGCAAAAGCGCGTGTGTAGCGATACAGACGCGATGCAAACGCGCGTGTGTAACGATACAGACGCGATGCAAACGCGTGTGTAGCGATACAGACGCGATGCAAACGCGCGTGTGTAGCGATACAGACGCGATGCAAACACGCATGTGTAGCGATAGAGACGCGATGCAAAGGCGCATGTGTAGCAATACAGACTCGATGCAAACGCGCGTGTGTAGCGATACAGAAGCGATGCAAGCCGCGCGTGTGTAGCGATACAGACGCGATAAAAACACGCATGTGTAGCGATACAGACGCGATGCAAACACGCGTGTGTAGCGATACAGACGCGATGCAAACACGCGTGTGTAGCGATACAGACGCGATGCAAACGCGCGTGTGTAGCGATACAGACGCGATGCAAACGCGCGTGTGTAGCGATACAGACGCGATGCAAACGCGCGTGTGTAGCGATACAGACGCGCTGGCATTTTGCTTTTTTAAACAGAACGCGATGCCAACCCGCGTTTGTAGTGATACAAATGACAACAAACTGTGAAACTGTGTTTAAAAAGCGTAGTGTGCATAGGCTCTAAGAACACTCCAAATCTGATAGAATATGAACCGAAACAGACAGACGTAAGGGATATAGAAGATGTTCATAATAAAAAAATAAATAGATTTAAACTGTTTATTTCAAATAAATTACATAATATAACGTACAATTATGAGGCCTACTGAAATCTTAAATTTGAAGATTATATTGTAGTCCTAGAGTAGTATGAAGTAGCGGTAAGGAAAGTGTGATTGACCCCGACATGCATCGCCCTCCAAGTACTTATCACTGATAAAGTATTTTTTTTTATAACTTCTGTGTTTGGCGTAATATGGGTACGGAACAAATAAATAACTGGTAAAAAAATGTATATGTGTGCTTAAAAAATGTGTTCATCAACATCAATAAAAAGGTTTGTTGAAAGATGCAGGGCATTGTCATTTAAAAAGAAGCCTTCGGATACAACGATACAACCGTTATTAGATTTACAATAAATGCTCTACACTGTCGGGAATAATTAGGAATACAGCCAACAACAATAAATTATCTAAGAGGTTATATGGCTCAAAAAATTTATATGTAAATAGCCTAGGAGAAATACATCATTGCTGTTATAAAGTCGATCTAATTGATTAAATACTATTCCAATACATTCCACACGTAATCGTACAGAATTTTGCCAATGTCACGCAAGACTTCATATTCTGGATTCTGGTAATTTGAAAGATATTTTTGGATTACTAAATATTGATTACATGGATTAAGAAATAACTGTTCAAGACAGATTAGCTGAATGTTTTCCACAAATAGATCCAAAATGACAAACATGAAAATTTAGGATGTCAGATAGGCACAAGATATTTGTTAGACCCATGGATAGATGTGCTCAGTCTGGACCTGCTTTGTGGTCCTGAATTATATGATCGTAAAGTAGCTCATATAAAAATATTTACCAAGTGCAGGCGAAGACAAGTACACAAGTATTCGGACAATATAAAGTAAAATATAGTTAAAACTATACATTTCGATAATTAAACTTAAACATAATCTCTTTGACAATAATTGAATACAAGATAGCTAAATATCATTACTATTATAAAACAAATTTTATAAATGTTCTCCTACAATCTGTCTACCTAAATATCTATGTAACTAGAAATAATGATGTATACTTAATTATATCAATACAAACATGTTCTGACTATTAACAAGCGCTTTTTTTAAGTCTACGTGAGTAAAAACATTTTTTATTATACTCTTATTTATTTAATTCAGCCTTTAAAAAGCTATTTCACAACACTAATTTTGGCTATAAAACTAACGCCTCCAGACCCAGCGAAACAAACTCAGCGGGTGTCTCTACTACCGGTTTCAACACGGCCCAGTTAAGACGCTCCGTCAAAAAATACTCCATGGCGATTGTAGATCACGCCCCAAGTATCCTTTAAAAAAAATATTCAATGTACAGTTTTGACTTTCCTACGATTTTATTATATGTATAGATGATATCCTCTTCCTAGATTTCGGCCATCACGCTCAGTTTCAATTGAGTTTGGCCCGTTACGCAGGGTATATGATAGTGTGGCTGTGTATGCACTACACATGTGCTGAGTGCTCTGATGAACCAATGGGACGGCTGGCCGATACGCTTGGAGATGACTGGTGAGATGTCAGTTACAGAACCGTCGGCTGTACGTGATCTCCAAGAGACTGCTGACTTCCATTCTCCGGACTGATACTGATATTTTTTTGTTATTGTAAATGCCAGAATGACTTTTTGGTCCGACCCACTATTTGTACCCGCCCTGGGCACCAAATAGGCAGGCAGGAACTAACTATAGGAAGTATGCGAATATTAATATTTTTCTCTGTTCAGTAGTTATATTTTATTTTTCCGTAATATAAGCCATACAAATACAAACATACATTGTTGATACTGGTTTATGAGAGATGCACTGAGCGTAAGAGGGTGGGAAGAATTCCATGAAAAAAATCTGATTACGTATACGTTTAGGCCTCCATTAGTTCAATCTTGTGCAATCCCTAATCATATTATTAACATAATTTTGGTGCACAAAAAAAACTTAGTATATCTGTGCGCAACGCACCTTCTAGTATATATATACTTTTTTATATTTTTCTAATTTGACGTTTTGTAATAGTCGTATTTTGTTATGTCAGTTGGCCATGTGAAAAAAAATCATATTATATCGGAACCAGCTCTTTTTATAATTACCAGTCCCAGTCACTTACAATATCAATGTGATAAAATATCTAAAGTGATTTTTTGGTAAAAGTATTTTATATATTCAAGTTACAGAATGTTCTGCTTTGAATGCCAATTAGAAATGTCAATAAGATTGCTAATGCGTAATTGTGGTGGTATATGTAAACTACAGTAATTAGCACCTTAAAATTCACTTGCCAAAAATATTTTGGCATTTTGAATAGAAAAAAGAAAAATAAAAAAAGCTTGCGAATTGATTGTAAAATGAAGACAGCACAAATAATAACAATAATAATATAAAAATGTTGCACTAACCTTAAATAGTTACTTATTTGCAACTGTAAAAAATTGCTACAAACTATATATATTTTCTTTTAATTTTCACTAACCTCTTCTTAACTCAGAAACAGGTATATTCAAGAGCACCAACTTATAACTTTCCCGCTAAAAGAAATCATTTAAAGGTTGCAAACTAAACCTTTAAAAAACCTAACCTTGTTCAGACACTGTCCCGACTTTTCAAACATCCTCACTCCCGAGTATAATAAAAACGGAACAAAATTAAAAACAGAACATTACTTTTGACTTTAAATGCTGTCATTTCAACTATTATTAATTTACTTTTCGTGAAACTTTTTCTGAAGAATAAAAACTTCTTCTGTATACTTTTTTGGCCTCCATTGTACGATGAAATTGTATCAGGCGGGCTCGTTACGGCACCATTATATTGTGACTTCGTCATTACTTAAATTTTCCAAATTTTTCCTTATCAACCGGTATTGAAGTGACTTGTATCCTTGCCTACATTTATGTTAGTAAAATGTTTCTATAATGATAATTTTATTACCCTCTCTTTCTTTGATGTGCGCTATATTCTTCACAAAAACACGGTTGAGAGCATATGGTTAAAGGTAATGTCTCTTTATGGAGGCTTTCGTTTTTGAAATGGGTTGTGTTATGTTTTATTTGACTTAAAAGGAGAAGATATAAAAATATGAGTTTTTCTGTAGTCATCATATAATTTTGCATGGTAAATTAACTGAGATAATATTTCCCACAAATAAGGTTAAAAAGTAGTATTATTAATATCCTGGGACATTATTTACACACAGCCATGTGATCCCAAACTAAGCAGAGTTTGTACTGTGGAAACCAGATAACTGATATACTACTTTTCTTCTGTCGCTACATTATTATATATGAGAGAATCTTTGAGAGAGAAGTTTAAAGAGATTAACATTCTGACTGTGGCATGTCAGTATATATATGACAATCTAATTTATATGCATAAATATAAAGACTCCTTCTGTAAAAGGAGTGATACTCATAATATAAATACTAGATATAAGCATAACTTTGTGTTACATACCACCCGTCTCCACAAAGTAAGTAACTCTTTTATGGGGCAATGTATAAGATTCTATAACAAACTTCCCAATGATATCCGAGAAATGTCTATGAATAAGTTTAAAAGAATTATAAAAGCCAAATTGTGTAGCAGGGCTTTCTACAAAACTTCCGATTATTTAAGTGACAAAACAGCTTGGGATTGAGTCGCTCTAAATTAACACATTTAAATACAATGTAATTTTATGTAAGAAATAAATATTTAAAAAAAGGAATCTTACTGAGTTTTCTGGCAGTGTTTCTCAGTAGCTGCCACGTCATGCACTGCACGGTAGGGTAAAAAAAATTAACTATTCCACACAAATGTAATGTTTTAACGGAATAAATGACTTTTTCATTTCATTTTCATTCATATAATAAAAAATAACAAACTTTTTCCACTTTAAGCACTAATATCTAGAGACAATGTCACACAGGTCATCCTAGCCCCAAACAAAGCAAAGCTTGTATTATGGGTACCAGGCAACGATATACATACTTAAATAGATAGATAAATACTTAAATACATAGAAAACATCCATGACTCAGAAACAAATATTCGTCCTCATCACACAAATATTTACATTACCGGGATTCGAACCCAGGACCAGCAACTTCGCAGGCAGGAGCACTACCAACTAGGCTACGGCGACCGTAATTTTATACTATTTTATTTTTTATGTAAATAAATACCTTGAAGTCAAACGTTCATATTAAAATACCTCATATATTTTAAGCAAGGTGATCTGGAAATCAAATCAAACTGCTGGATTCGGGCAGCACAAATTCGGCCATTGTGGAGATCCTTAGGAGAGGCCTTTGTCCTGCTGTGGACGTCTTTCTGCAGATATGGTGACGATGATCTGGAAAGTTCCCAGGTATTAGAGAATAGTAGTGGAAGTCCATGTTTCGCGGATGTATTGGTTAAAACTAAAATACTCGTAGATCTCGCCCAGCAACAGTAGTATATTTAGTATATCGACTACCCAAATTACATAACGTTATCTGCGGAAACGTCGACATTTTCAATAACAAATTGTCCACCTTTAAAAAAATATGTTTTGATATTATTAAGTAATTTTAATGGTTTTATCAATAATATTCATTTTTTACTCTTTGATTTATATTTTATGTTTCGTTTTTTTTATGTTAATTTTGTTTCCTTAATTTTTATTTTATTTTAGCTTATAGTATTTTCATTTTATATTCAGTTGAAGTTGTAATATTTTTTGTTTTTTATTGATTTCACGAGTGTCGTGAATCTGTACATGTTGTGACACCTTAATAAACTGTCCATTTGATTTGAACTTTTAAGTATTGTAGTTAGACTAGCAATAATGCAACAGTTACTGGTTGTCTTAAATAAATAAATAAATATCAGTTATCCGGTTTCCATAGGACTAGCTCTGCTTAGATTGGTAATAGATGGCCATTAATAAAAAAATACATAATTTTATAAAGGGAATATAAAAATACGTAACTCAAGACTCTCATATTTTCATGTAAACAGACAAAGCGCCTTCCGTAACTAGTATGGAAAAGGCTCTGTTACAAAATTTGGCAAGTTTTAATGGTGTTGCCGACTTTGACGTGACGGCAGGAAGCACAAGTTATTATTGCGATTTATAAGTTAACTCATTTAAACTGTGTTACCAAATATGTGCTGTGTGGTGACGGCGGCGAATATCAGAATATTTATTTATTTAAACTTAAGTACACAAACTGTACTAAGGTGGACTTAATGCCAAAGGCATTCTCTACCACTCGACCTTTGGGTGATGCAGAGATAATATGGTAGATGTACGAATGAACGTTTAAGTAAATTGTAGATAGGTACTTTTGTACTCTATATAATCATAAATACATAACTACTTACTATAAATATTATTTTATACATATTATACAATATATTATTATTATTATACATACATTAATATATACATAAATAAGATTACTGATGAGAGGTTTCTGACTTTATTTAAAATGTGCTCACGTGTTTTCTTTTTGAAAGAGAATCGACTCTTAGCCATTCTAATCTCCGCAGGTAGCGCATTCCAGAGAAGTATAGACTGCACGAAAAAGGAATCATGAAGAAAATCAGTGCGATGTGAAGGGCATTGTAGAAGACGGTTGTAGGTTGAACGCAGATTTTTGCTGTGATTTGAGCATACATATTGAAAATGAGGAATAAGGTACGTAGGAGGAGAATTTCATCCCGTGGGGGGCGTAGAAGTCGACACGAGGGCATATCTACCAGTTGAAGGGCAGCAGCTTCCTGTGTACTATGACCATCTTACTGCGATCGCCAACCCGTCTGCCAAGCGTGGTGGTAATGCCCATCTGCAAAGCAAGCATTAACCAACCACGTCACAAGCCTGTCAAGTTGGTAGATAGTTGCTTATCATGCCGCAGGTCGTGGGTTCAATTCGATTTGTTCTGATTCTGAGTGTTATTATCTATATAAGTATGTTGACAGATGTTTTTGAGTTGGTGGATAAAATAGGGCTCCGCGTACCATCAGCATTTCTTAGGCGACAGGACATTCTGCATACGCCTGCCCTATTGCAATTACAGGCATAACTCGTTCTTAATCAGGGCGAGCCGTACATATAACACTGTAAGTCAGATAGTCGACATCGACCTCTTTCACTCAAGTGCTTCAAGCATAAAAAGAACCATGTGTAATGAGTTTATGAGTAATAGCAGCCAATTTAATTAATTAACAGTCTTAGCATTATAAATATCTGAATTAATAACATAGTAGATATGCGTACGAGGATATCCTAACAAACACTCGCCTTTGTATAAATTATGTTTTTATTAAGTTATTTGTGAAAACTTTTAATTGACCATATCTTTTTTATTAATCTGAAATAATTGTAATTTATTAGTTGTAAGTTTTCGAAATTTGAAAATAAAATAAAATGTATTTATTATAAGAGAAAATAAATACATACTATACTATACCTACATACAACAGAAAATGAGGCGCACATAGCTAGATGCTCTCACAGGTCCGTAAGCGATCGGCGAGGTTAAGCAACTAGGCTCGCGGTCAGTCCATAGATGGGTGGCCGCCAAAGTAGTTTAATTTCTGAGCGTCTCCGCGCTTCGGAGGGCATGTTAAGCTGTCGGTCCTGGTTGAAATCATTAGACAACAGGCGTTAAGCCATGTCAGAGGCCTACTGGGTGGCTTGAGCAACTCTGACACTAGGGTTACCACTTCCTATACGATAAGTAAGCAAGCAACAACAGAAAATGTATATGTAGTTATCTGGCTTCCATAGTACAAGCTCGGCTTAGTTTGGGATCAGATGGCCGTGTGTGAATAATGACCCAAAATATTATTATATTATAAATATTATTCTAAGACATTTATTTATTCCTTGGTGAATTTGAAGTTGTTTATGGAACTTATGTTACCATATTGCTTTTATTTAACATTTGAAGATTTTCACAAGACCTTATAATTTACACCTAACATAAGCCAAGTTTTTTAAGCTCAACATTCAAGTTAGTAATATCATAAAGTGAGTTAAAATATGAAACTTCATTACATTGTAAACTAAAATATTCATCAAAGTACTTTGCGGAGCAAGTTACAGGGTGAATCATGTTTTAGATCAAGTTATTTTACTGCTCATAGAAAGTATTAAAGTTGCATAGGATTTTTTATAACCTTAAGAGGAATGCCTACTGGTGAGGTTGTCCCGTTTTACACGTATACATGTGAAAAAGAAAAACCTACCTAATTTTAGTTCAGTTTCTACAATATCGTACTTCCAAGACTGAAATATATTGTCAAGCATAGTCCAGGCATTTGATGAAGGCTGCTTAGCGAGATCGGGAGAGAGCCAATCCTGCTCGCAGATGATGAAGATAATGGAAGAGGTGTAAGAGCATGAGGCCTGGATATAATACTCTTTTAAATAAGCCTATACTATAGTAATTGGAGATTATTTCAAGTTATGGGCTTTGTCATGTCAGCTAAAGTACGTCCACTGCTGGACAGAAACCTCCCCAAAAATGGGGGATACGCCATAATCACCACGCTTGGCAGACGGGTTGGTGATCGCAGTTTGATGGTCATAGTTCACAGAAAAATGCTGCTGCCCGTTCTCTGGTAGGTATTCCCTCGGAATATTTCTACGCCTCCCACGGAATGAGATGGGGTGATGATATTGTATGCCGTCACCATACAGAAAAATTATGTTAGAACATAAGGCCGGGATATACCCTTTTAAATAAGCCATATGCAGATACTGAAGTAATAGGAGGTATTTAAAACTATAGGTTTTGTACAGACGCCAGCACATCCAGCTGCCCCAATCTGTCAAATTTCTTTTATAGATTTTCAACTTTACTACATAAGCATAAGGTTCACTTTCAATTGGGGAAATTTGACAGATTGGGGTAGTTTGATGTGCTAGCGTCTGTACGTATGGCTAATATAAAACTTGATGAGTACACCCTGTAAGAAGAGATATTTAATTCATCTAAGAACATTCGCTCAGAATAGTGCCTATATTGGATTTACAAACGCTACCGCTTAAGTGGTTGCGGGTAGATTAATACTTGTGGGTAACAAGTTATACGTTTTAATGTTATTTGAGCGTTGAGATATTGAAGCGACTAGTATTATGACGTTAAGACGCTTAGAAAGAAAGAGCAAAACCAATAGAGAAAAATACCAATAAGCGGCTAACTAACGTTATTGACATAAACCCCTTTACCATGGTTGGTAGATGCTTGGTTTTTCGCCGTATGTGGTGGGTTCGATTCTCACCCAGGACAGATATTTGTGCACATGAACATGTTTGTTTGTCCTGAGTCTGAGTGTAATTATATATAAGTATGTATTTACAAAAGAAAAGTAGTATATGTATTATATCAGTTATCTGGTTTCCATAGTACAAGCTTTGTTTAGTTTGGGATCAGATGGCCATGTGTTAATAGTGTCCCAGAATATTATTATTATTATTTATACGTTTTAATGTTATTTGAGCGTTGATATATTGAAACGACTAGAGTTATGACGTTAAGACGCATAAAAAGAAAGACCAAAACCAATAGAGAAAAATACCAATAAGCGGCCAACTAAAGTTATTGACATAAACCCCTTTGGCATGGTTGGTAGATGTTTTTTTTTTTTTTTTTTTATAAGGCAGGGGGAATGCCTTCGCATGCCACCCGCAAAAAGTGTCTGCGGGTGGGTATGTCGGACTTGCACCGACTAAACCTACCTGCCGTGGACTTCTATTGGCGCCTGATGGGGGGGTCCCGGGAACGCGGGTTTGCTGCTCCGGTACCCCCCTTTTGCGCCATGTCCAAGGTGGTCGGGACACGTGCCCTGGGAGGGCTCCTTTGGATTGCCCTCCCCTATTGCCGACTCCTGCCAGTACGGCACAGCGACTGCGCCACAAACAGATCGCTGTCATCCCGGAGCCGCATGTACGTGGCAGCAGTAGAGGACACTTCTCACACTGCCGCCGCGGCCCCGAGGGGAGTTAGGCTAACGGCTGCCGCCGCCACCCCGACGCCTCCTCCGCCGACGAGCGGGATCGGCTCGTTCCCGATCCCGTTCGGCGGCCTCCTTCTGCAGCAAGACTGCCTCACAGAAGGAGACCACGGCGTCCCATTTGGTGGAGTCGCCAGCCAGCATCGCATACACGACTGCTGGCGGCGAAAGATCCCGTCCAATCTCAGCGACCAGGACTCGTCTCTCGGCCTCCCAGGCCGGGCACTCCTCCAGCGTATGCTGGGCAGAGTCCAGGTCGCATGGTTGGTAGATGCTTGCTTTGCATGCCGGATGCCGTGGGTTCGATTCCCACCCAGGACAGATATTTGGGTGCATGAACATGTCTGTTTGTCCTGAGTCTGGGTGTAATTATCTACATATTATATTTGTACAAAAAAGTATTATGGTATTATATCAGCTATCTGGTTTCCATAGAACAAGCTCTGTTTAGTTTGGGATCAAAAAACTAGCTGTGCCCTGCGGTTTTACTCACGTTAAACTTTATAAATTATAGCCTATGTGTTATTCGGATATATAACCTACCAAAAAATGTGATAAATGAAGAACCGCTCGACCGATTTTGTGCAAACTTCAAATAAACCATCTACTAAATAGTCCGAATAAAGCCTAAACATTTGGTTTGGATAGGTGAGCCCGTTCTTGAGTTATAAAATTACAACGAAAAGTGGCATTGATTTTTAAATATATAGATAAAAAAACATCCTAGCTGGAGTGGTAGTGGGGGGGGGGCATATAGCTTGTAGTACCGACGGTCGCTGGGGTGGAAATGTTGTTCAGTGGTGACACACAAACCGGAAGACGCAGCGTGAGTAGGTCCTCCACAAATTGAACCTACGATCTGGCATGAATAGCGGGAGGCCTTCGTCCAGTGGATGTATTTCTGCTGAAATAATGTGAACCTACGCTAAACTATAACTTCCGAAGATCGTGGCAACAATTACGTACATTTATTCCCCATTGTATAGCTTTCGATTTTTTTCTCGTCCTGTTGAACATTTCTGGTTAAGTTTTTTTGTGATAAATAATTAGCATAGTTTAACCCAACACCCTAAAAAGTATGGTTTATCTAATGATTGCAGAACTGATTTTAAATTTATTCGAAAGTTTAAAATTAGGGTTTGAGCTCAAAAATGTTCAAAGTATCAAAAAACGCAAAATCGTAGAACATACAAGGGGTGATTCGGATACTTCTCATCATAAAGTATCTATATTTTGCGTTTGAACGTCAACACCTCGTCCACCCTGTATATAGATTTACGGTAATGAGCCTATTCAAAATAAGTGCAAACCTTAAAAATAAGAGCATTACCGATTTAAACAAAGTTATCCAGGCTAAATTCACGGTAGTATAATTATAACAATATCAGTACAGCTCATGTGATAACAAACAAATCCAGTACCCAAACAACCTCGCCTTGTATGTAAAGCTTAGCAACATCCAACATGGAGTGTGTTGGGTTTAATCAAAACTCTATCTACAGAGGAGATAAGTACAAAAATCACATTATTATATCCATATTCCATAAAGAATGGTGCGTTTTTATCAGTTGTTTAAAATGCTGGAGGCACTGTAAATTAGTTCGATGTACTACGACCAAAATCTTGACCCTTAATTTACACTCTGGTCAATTTCAAATCAAATCAATTTATTAATTGCAAACACAGGTACATTATTAAATTTTATGGTGTCATACAAATGTGAAGATCACTATGTCTAGCCGGTGAGGGCATGCAATTTTTTAAAGATGTAATGACATAATTAATAGTAAATTAGAAAATAATATATAAAAAAGAAATGTCATTACCATAATAAATGCTACAAAATTAATGTCATAATTATGAAATACATGCTTATCATTATGTCAGAAATTATAAAAAAAGACAATGTACTTAAATCAATGTCACCTTAAATAATTTATATATACCTTAAATAACAATTAAATTACGTAATTGACACACAAGTCGGAACATAGAAACATTGGAAATATGAAAAATAAATGTCAACTATGTTTTATCCAATAAGTATTCTGTTATTGTATAGTATGCCTTATTTATTAAAAAATTAGACAAATTCTTTTGAAATTTTAGAAGATCAATTTCGGAAAGAATAGGGGTTGGTAATTTATTATATATCTTAGGGGCCATACCTAAAAAGTTATTGTTATAAACCGTTTTTTATGCGGTCTGAATCGTATTTTATTTATGTGTCGTGTCAAACGCATGTTATCGATACCCAGGCGGAGGAGCGGCTCGTGCCTTTGTGGATTTACCATTTTTGTGTTTGTATCAAATTAAAGATCTTCTTGATAAGCAGATTTTGATATTATTAAGTAATTATAATAGTTTTAGTCATTAATATTCACTTTTTGCTCTTTGTATTATATTTTATGTTAAGTTTTTTATGTAAATTTTGTTTCCTTAATTTTATTTTAGCTTATAGTATTATATATTACTACAAACATGTTCTGAGTGTTTACACGCGCTTTTTTAAAGTCTACGTGAATTTTATTTTATATTTAGTTTTAGTTGTGGTTTGCATTTTTGTTGATTTCACGAGTGTCATTAATCTGTGCAAATCTGTGTACTGTAATTTTTTTTTTAAGACTACGCCCGCATAATCTATTTACGAGTGTGAGTGATTTCACGAGTTTCATGAATCTGTGCAAATCTGTGTGCTGTATTTTTTTGAAATAACTACGCCCGCATAAGGCATTTATTCCCTGTGTCGCAGAATACTTTACAAACATATAATAGAAGGACACAAATTACATCCAGACTCAGTACAACTATTTATGGGTCACACAAAGAGTTGTCCGGCGCGAGATTCGAACCCGTGACACGAAGAGGCGAGGCGACTTTAGCCGCTGCGCCACACGTGCAGTCTTAAGAATTGCATTTAGACTAGCAATAATGTATCGGAATTATGGACGGAAAAAATATCGCAACCCAATCTTATCCCGTGGGGGCGTAGATGTCTACCCGAGAGAATATCTCCCAGCGGCGTGCGTCCGTGTATTGTGACTATCATACTGCAATCGCCAACACGTCTAGCAAGCGTGGCGATTATGCCATATCCTAAGTAGGCCTTTGTGCAGCACTGGAATTAGTAGGAACATTTGTTTATTTATTCATTAACAATTTGCATTGTGTTTGAATCCATATAGAATACATATTAATTAAATTATACAATAGAAAATAGAATAAATTGAAATAATAACAAACAACAAAATAAAATAATACAATACAAATAGTCCACACATTGAATTTAAATAAAATAAAAACAACTACAAAACATTAATTTATCACGTCATTACAAATTTATAACATTAAGATTATAATTGGGTTTTACAATTCAGTCACAGCATAAAAACGCTTCTCCAATAGGAAGGCTTTCAACCTTGTTTTAAAAATGTTCGTATTGTAAACTGTTTCCTTCAAAGATGCTGGTAACTTATTAAATAATTCCACTCCTTGGTACTGAGGGCAATGTTTAACGATATTTAATTTAAGAACCATTTTATTTTTAATAGTTTTCCTTCGCGTATTCTCTCTATGATATCTTTCTTCTTTTGTTTCATATCTGTGTTACATGTATTTTTCAAAATTACTACACAAAGTATGATTTATAAATACGAACTAACTGCGGTCACCAACTGCACGTGCGGCGCAGCGCCTAAGACAGTCGCCTCGCTGCATCGTGTCGCGGGTTCGAGTCCCGCGCCGGACAACAATTTGTGACTAGTTCTTCTGAGTCTGGTTGTAATTTGTGCCCTTTTATTATATGTTTGTTAAGTACCCCGCGACATAGGAATTAGATTCCCTAATGCGGGCGTTGTCTTTAAAAAAAAAACTCGTAAGCCAAGTGCGGTGACTACGGTAAACCTCTCCAAAATGGCAAATAATTGGAAACTTATATAAACTGTTTTTATCAGTTACTTTAGTACTGGCTCTACCTAGTTTAGGCCCAGATGGTAGTGTGTTATTAGCCTTCTCACAAATGTCAAGGTTCCCATTTGACAATTCCACCTAAAAACTACCGACGTGAATTACAGCACGTGGACAAAGTTCCCACCGCTCCACAAAATTTTAATCATTCCCACTTATTCAGCCACCTAAAATAAAGCCATTTGCAAACTAAGAAGCGTATTAGGAGCGCAATCTCCTGAAACATTTGGATGTCGTTTGTAAGTTTAATTACCATTTTGTACCTATAGGGACGGACGGGAAGATCCGTGTACGTGACCAGCCTGCGTTATTAGTTCGCCAATTTTCATATTAGCTTAAATAATATGTTAGGTTAATTTGATGGCTTAAGGTACGAGATACAACGGTTTCTATAGAAATGTCCAAGAAAGCATCAGATCAGATTCATCAAGGTATTCTAGCCCAGTTACTGTTGCCCTCACTAGCCTGTTAACTATTGGTAAAGCAGATAGGTACGCGGCCAGGCTATAGATGGATGACCGTTAAATCTCTGAGCACCTCTGAGCTGTGAATTACATGTTACACGTTTACGTTTTGCTTTAGTCTTCCATTCTTTAATTTTAATATAGTAGAACTAAATTTCAAAATAATAGATTAGTAAATTGTTATTTATTTAAGGATTTCAGAAAATATATGCGATAAAACAAACCGCACGGACTGACAAATTTTTTTTTTTTGTAACTTTTTACTATCCACTATGTTTATGTACTGCATTGTGACCTTGACAAGTACAAGTGTATGTTAATACCCAAGTGCTGAATAAATTTCATTTCATAAATTTCATTTCATTTCATTTCATAAATTTCATTTCATTTCATTTAATTTCATTTCATAAATTTCATTTCATTTCATTTCATAAATTTCATTTCATTTCATTTCATTACAATGTTGTCCTGGCATTCATTACAACAGTCATTAAACCACGCCTGAAGCCTACTGATTCTGACTAGTCTGTTGGCCTAGTGGTAAGTGATCCTGACTGATAAGCCAGAGATCGTGGCTTCGATTGTTACCCAGAACATACCTTTCTGATAAAAATACATACAATACTTTTTGTTTATGAAATGAAACATTAATGAAACATTAATGGGTCGCTTAACTAATAAAAAATATATCAAAATGTTTAGGCACTAAAATACTTAAAGTAAAATCAATTTATATTTCTTGAAATATTCTAGATTAATAAGCGTTTTACTTTTTTTAACCTAACAGTACCATACTTTGCCTCAACTTCTCTTCATCTTATATTTTTGCTTCAATATCATGAGACAAATACATACAGTTCGCTAGGATAGGATACGCCGTCCCCCCCTGTTTATTTGTGAACCTGTCAATATACGTCCCTTCACCTTTGAGACACCATCAGTTATATTAAGAACCCCAAGCTTTCAAGCGGGTATCGCTTAGATTTATAAAAGTACCGGATGCAAACCTTTTTGTTATTGCCACGTGATTGGATTGGCGATGACACTAGGTATATTAAAAAAGATTATTTTATCTACATCATTATGATTATAGCCGAATGACCACTGCTGGACAAAGGCCTCCCCAATAGATTACGAATAAGAACTTGAGTCCATCATTTGGACGGCAAACATGCATGGTTTTGCTATATGGCAAACGGGTTGGCGATCACAGTTTGATGGTCAAAATATACAGAGACACGCTGTTGCCCATTCTCTCGGAGATATTACCTTGGGACGACGTCTACGCCACCCACGGGATTAGATCTTCTTCTTCTTATCTTTTATTTATTTATTTATTTATCGCTTAGTGCGCATTAAATTGTACAAAGGCGGACTTAATGCCCTAGACATTTTCTGCCAGTCAACCTTAGGGTGGTGCAGAGAGAGCATGGTAGGTGCACAGATCGTAAAGTAACGATTAATGGTAAAAAAAAAACAGGATAAAATACTATACAATGCAATACATACTATATTATACTATACTATATTATACTATACTATATAAATATATATATATATATATATACAATACTATACTATTCAATCCGATCATGTAATCTTACATTTATAATCAACGCGTTTCTACTAAGAATTTCCGAAGGATATGCTCTCGAACTTTCCTTTTAAATGTGAAGCGACTCTTGGCCATCCTGATTTCGAGAGGTAATGCATTCCACTGTAGAATAGATTCTACAAAGAAAGAAGACTGAAGGAAGTCAGAGCGGTGAGATGGACATTGAAGGAGACGATTGAGAAGAGCGAAGATTTTTACTGTGGTTGGTAAAGAGATATTGAAAGTGGGAAGATAAGTAAGATGGAGTAGAAGAAGAGTCTAATATAGAATAAAGGGTGGTTAGTGCTCGTAATGTGAGTCGTTGCCGTATCGGTAACCACTTAAGTTGGGAACGGTGGGAAGATATGTGGTCATACTTACGAATCTTGTCGATGATAAGAATTTTAAGTGCCCAACATTAGGCAACGCTGACCACTTTGGCTGAAGCCTCATATAAGTCTTGAAGGGAGACAGGATGGACAAACAAATAAACGAGCCATACTTTGGGGTGACACTACGCACTCGCCGATGTTTTGTGATGTGGGAATGTAACCCCATTTACACGTATTTTCTTTAGATCTACCAACCTAGGTATATAGTGTATTAAGAATCCTCCAGGTTGGCCATGGCAAATTATGTTCCGGAGGTAATTTTTCCTTTGGCGGAATGAACAAAGGAGGAGCTAATTTATATTGCCATAGGGTTTTCTGTACATCTATAGTGAGATGGGGTGGTGATAGTCTTCAAACATATATATTTTTGTCTACATATTCATTAGTACTGCTTAGATTAAATTTCTTCATCGCAAAGCATCTCTAATTTATAAATATCGTCAACCTTTTGGAACGAAGTTCCTTATCGCGCGTTGTGAAAAGGGGCTAGACGGAAAAAAGTCATACGAAAAGTTGTCACGACACTTTTTGCAGCTGTGCGGCGTGCGCATGTTTCTCTGTCTGTCTCTCTCTCTCTCTCTCTATCTCTCTCTCTCTTATAGAAATCAAGCCAGATATTTTCATTTCTATTTCGCATTGAACAGTGTGGTGTCGCGACGATTATTTTTGTTGAGTGTATACAGGTTTTTTGTACATAATAAATAATAAGAAATAACTTCGTTCCATCCGGGTGTCCCTTGACACCTCTCAAGTATTCTATATCATCGACGGGCCGGTTGGCATGGTTGGTAAATGCTTGCCTTTCCTGCGGCAGGTCGTTCCCACCCAGGACAGATATTTGTGTCCCATAACTTTTTGTCCTGAGTCTGGGTGTACAAAAGAAAAGTAGTAGGTATAAGTAGTATACCGGTTATCTGGTTTCCATATAACAAGCTCTGCTTAGTTTGGGTTCAGATGGTGGTGTGTGAATAATGTCCCAGGATATTAATATAGCAAGAATGTAATAGTAATAATAATAATAATGTCCTCCTAGCCGAATTTCGGCCACGGCGGCCAGTCTCAACAGAGATTAGCCATCTGTGCGGGACATATTATAGTGCTCAAGTGTGTGCGCAAACACAGGAGCACTTTCTATTCCATCACTCTCATGATCCGATGGGACGCCTATGCGACACGACCGGAAAGAGGTCAGGTATAGGACCGACGGCTTTACGTGCTCTCCGAGGCACGGGGGTATAATACCGCCAACTCCCAGACTTCGGGCTGATGCTGAGAATTTTTTCTTTTTACAGAAAAGTCCCAAAATCACTTTTTGGCCCGACCAGGGATTTGAACCCAGGACCTCGTTCTCTGCGGGTGAACACGCTACCGCTAGACCAACGAGGCAGTAGCAAGAATGTAGATAGTCATCGTATCCAACTTTATATGTCATACAAGTTGCATGTGACATCCATATTGTGTATGTATTACCACTTCGTAATACTCTATTCGTAGAATATTTAATATCAGGTCCATTTTCTCCGGTGCATCACGCTAGAAATCCCCCGCTTTCAACTCCTAAATTGCATCTCCCAAACTTTGTACGTTCAAAGTTAGTGAACAAGTTCTCTTCGCGTGTGTTGTGATGCCACCTGTATTGTAATTAGTTTAACTACTCTACGTGCTTGTACTTGCGCCACTAAATACTGGATTGTTTGGATATGCTTGTGCTACCTTAATTGGATAGGTTTGTCCTATGTATGGCGGGACATTAATATTCTCTCTGCTATTCTCGGTTGACATCCATTATTAACTTGTATTTAACTTTTTACTTAAATAAATTAAGTTTAATTACTGAATAAAAGAAGTATTAAAACTATTAATTTTCTAACTCCTCCTTGTTTGTTTTTGATTAAATTCGTTGCAGGATCCAAAACAGTTAATGTGATTCCCCGGGACATGCCTGAATCTCAACTCAGGCATGTCCCGGGGAATCACAGTGAGTGGTGATGTCAAATGACACTGAGTGGCCACTCAGTGTCATTCCAGTGTGTGCTACTGTTGATCCTGGCTTACATAGGTTTCTGTAGTTTATAAGAATTGCTTGCTTTTAACGCCGCAGGTAGTTAGGTCGATTCCCACCCAGGACAGTTATTTGTGTGATGAACATTTCTGTTTGTCCTGTGCCTGGGTGTAATTATCTATATACGTATATAGTTACAAAAGAAAGGTCTCTCCGGCGTGAAAAGCAAGCATTTTCCAACCACGCCAATGCCAAATTTATCGTCTGTATGTCCGTTATAGAATCGTAAACTATCCATTTGATCATGTGGTGATCTTCAGCAAAGTATTGCGCATGAGTCCACAATAGTTTCTGAGTTAGTAATAACAATCTTCGACAGATGACGCCACTAACATTCAAATTTATTTTAGTTAGTAGCGTAGCAATGCTCGCTGGATATACCTAGTTATGAATAAACTCCAGCATCTCTTACAAGTCCCCTTATAATTCAGAGCTAGTAGACGATATTATTGCAATTAGAACTTCGCTACGTGTTAGCAGTAGCGGTACTAAATACAGGATTGTTTGGACTATGTTTCTAGCACTAATATTGTGGTTCTGCATTAATTGGATACGTTTGATACAAACGTGGAGCATTAAGTGGGGTTTGAGTTATATCATAATGGGATCGTAATCGGGTTTGGGCAAAGTCTCAATAGAGACTATATTTCACGGGCCGGTTGGCGTAGTTAGTAGATAGAGACTTGTCTTTCACGCCGCAGATCGTGGGTTTGATTCCCACCCTGTACAGATATTTGTGTGTATGAAAATATACCTATGTTTGTCAGGACCAAAATAAATACTTATATAGATAATAACGCCTAGAATCAGGAGTCATTTATCTATATAAGTATTTATTTACAAAAGAAAAGGTGTGTATGTACTATATCAGTTATGTGGTTTCCATCGTATAGACAGAACTATTCAGACAATAATAGGTTTATTTTCTGAATAATTATGTCTACATGATCTCTTTGACAATAACTTAATATAAGCTAGCTAAACATCATTACTATTATAAAATATATTTTATTCTAGATGTTTTAGTATTATAATCCGTGTACCTCAATATCTATGTGTACGAAGAAATAATTATGTACTTATACTAAGCTATATTACTACGAACATCTTCTGACTATTTACAAGCGCTTTTTTAAGGTGTAAGAAAGTGTTTATAAAAGGTTTAATACAAAAAATGGCACTTACATCGAGCAGCGAGAGTAGTGATGAATACTTGGAACAAATACAAACGAGGAGGCAACGACGGTCATTTAAAAGCAGAATCAATTTAATAATATTAAATTATTATTATTTATCTTTGATTACTTCATTCTATTACTTTGTAGATATATTTTTCTTGTTTTACCCTCATTTATCTTCATAAAACAGAATGATTAGCAAATGTCACAAGTTGACATAATTGTCACGACAATCCGACAATTGTCAACCGAAAATTGTACGATATAATTTGAATGTACTTTTTTGACATATGTCGAGTTTTATTAACTAAAAATAAGTTGTTTTAAATGACAAATAAGATAAAGATTTTATGTCGACTTTTTACATATTTGTCACCTTTATTAAACAGCCTAAGCACGAAAATTCTACAATTATGTCATTTTTGGACATGTATGTCGCCTTGTCAGCTTTATTGAACAGGGCCCAGATGGCCGTGTATGATTAATATCCCACGATATCATTACTATTATGTATTATACAGCGAACTCCATGTATTACCTAGGCACCTAACTCATTCCTAGTTTAGTTAGTTACTTTAGAAGGAATAAAATAAGCTATGCTATTGTTATACGTATATTCTAGGTTAAACACACTTCCACTACCTAATCCCACACCTACTTTACCGTCTGATAGTACATATCCCCCCACAATCAGATGACACACAATTTTATTCCTCCATCAGCAAATAAAGGCATTACAGATACTATTTTGATACGCCGCGCCGTAGTAACATTGAGATAAAATTTTACGGCTCTTGCCTGTGAAACTGAGAAGCTTTTAAGGGTGGATGTTGTTGAATAACAATGTACTTGATAGACATGTTGTTTACCCCTTACTCAATAGATGGCAAGATTATGAGTAAGGAATTGTAAGGTAATAGGTGTATTGTTAATGTTTAATGTTGTCGCCAGAAATTGGTGAACTATATACGTATTTTCCTTATTGATAAATAGTTTATTCTATACTAGCTATGCCCCGCGGTTTCATCCACGTTTAAGTAGTTTTGGCTTAAAAGAGTAACAAACATACATCTATACTCACAATCGTTCACATTTATAATATTAGTAGGATGTGTACCTCTAGCGGTTTTGGCAGTGCACGCTGGAATAGCTCGCTGATGGTAGATTTTTTTCTACTTACTTGACACTTACCGTCATATTTTGGACAATTTACACAATATCTTTGGAAATTGTAGCCAATGTGTTATTCTAATGTATCAGCTATATTATTGTAAAGTTTCATTAAAATCCATTCAATCGTTTTTACGTGAAAGAGTTACAAACATCCATCCATACATACAAACTTTCGCGTTTATAATATAAGTAGGATAAACAGGTATTTGCCGTGTGGTGACGGCATAGAATATCATCACCCCATCTCAACCCATGGGGGGCGTAGAAATCGTCCAAGGGAATACCTACCAGAGAACGGGCAGCAGCGTTTTTCTGTGAACTATGACCATGAAACTGCGATCGCCAACCCGTTTACCAAGCGTGACGATTATGGCATATCCTCCCATTCTTTGTGGAGGCTTTTGTCCAGCAGTGGACGTATTTTGGCTGTCATGCTGATATACACGGGCCAGTTGGCGTGGTTGGTAAATACTTGCCTTTCGCGCTACAAATCTTGCGTTCGATTCCTACCCAGGGAGCAAAATTCGCCGGTCTTTGTGATCGGCGTTCAAATAAATGAAGGTTAAAATGACTAAATCTTTCATTACATCGGCGCATTACTTACTTACTTATCGTTAATTCGCTCAAAGAACAGCCCGACTGGGGAAGTGCCTCCACCTTACAGAAGACGTTAGGGGGTCAACAGCATTTGTTTGCTGACTTTTATAAAGTTTCGCGACCCCTATGGTGCTGCGAGTGTCTATGGGCAGCGGTGATCAATTACCATCAGGTGAGCCACTTACTCGTATTGTCACGTACAAGCAGCTCCGGGAAGACAGCGATCTGTTCGTGGCGCAGTCGCTGTGCCGGACTGGCAGGAGTCGGCAATAGGGAAGGGCAACCCAGAGCCCTCACAGGGTACGTGTCTCGAACTTGTGAGTCATGGCCCAAAAGGGGGGCACCGGAGCAGCATACCGCGTTTCCGCGGCTCCTCTCATCAGGCGCCAAGAGAAGTCCACGTCAGGTTAGGTTTAGTCGGTGTAAATCCGACATACCCACCCGCAGACACTTTTTGGGGTTGGCATGAGTAAGGCATTCCAGGCCTTATCAAAAATAAGATCTAAATTTCAAAATAATTGATTAGTAACTTGTTATTTATTTAAGGATTTCAGAAAATATATGCGATAAAACAAACCGCACAGACGGACTAATTCTTTTTTTTGTAATTTTTATACTATCCGCTATGTTTATGTACTGCATTTTGAGCTTGACAAGTACAAGTGTGTGTTAATACCCAAGTGCTTAGTAAAATTTCATTTCATTTCATTCATTTCATTTCAAGGTTGTCGATATAACAAGCGATAACCTATCCTCACATTAAGGTGTCTATGTTTCGCAACCCAAACATTACGAATATCATGAGCTCTGTTGTTGCTAGGCTTCTGTCCCTTATAAAGTACTAGAGTAACAGTGTTGAGTCACTCTAATAAACGACAATCTAGTTATCCTCATATTCAGCTAATAAAAATATAATAGTTTATTTCTATCTTCAATGTTTATACAATTTTTTTTTATACATAGTTTATACAATATTTAGATCTAAGTCACTTAACCAAGGGATTAGCGATAACATGACATGTGCTCAGCTTTAGCTTATACTCTGTCCCTTATAAAGTACTAGCTATGCCCCGCAGTTTTACCCGCGTTAAACTTTATAAATTATAGCCTTTGCGTTAATCCAGGGTGTCAGCTAGCTCCATACCAAGTTTTATTAAAATCGCTCCATCTGTTTAGACGTGAAGAAGTAACAAACATACACACTCACAAACTTTCGCCTCTATAATATTAGTGTGATTCTAGTAACAATCGAGTTAAGGGGATTCCCAATCAAGTGATTCGCGTTACAAGAACTGTCATCAAGATTAGATTAGTTTTTGGGGTCGGAACTAAAATATTAAAAAAGTTATTCTTTGGACGTATGTCCGCCGTCACTTGGACGTCACCGAGACGAGATTATTCGAACCGAACGTGATGTACCTGCGCCAGCGTTCCGGGGTCCACCGCGCCCAAACTCGGTGATCCAATTTAATTTCGCTCTCGTATGTGGTAGGCACGTTTTCGCATAAATAAAACAAACTGGAAGACTTGGATTAAATCGCTACTAACTTATTGTTTGTGGAAGTGGAACTATTCATTTTCTAACTCCTCCTTTTTTCTGTTTCTGATTAAATTCGTTGCGGGATTCAAGACAGTTAAAGCGATTCCCCGGGACCCGGACATGCCTGAGCTTCACCGCTCAGTGTCATTTCATTGTGTGCCACTGTTGATCCTGGCTTACAGGAGTTGCAGTGGTGGGTAAGAGGGAGGGACTAACTTATTGTTTAGCATTTGTACGTTCAAGACTCAAGACATCACGGAAGCTATTTATAATAATATAATAAATACTTTATTCCACCTATAAAAAAGCCATATAATGTTAATACAAAATACATAAAAACTATATTAGTAAGAACATAACAAGGATCTATATTTTTCATATCTAGCAGGATTTAATCATCGGGTCGACATATGGAGCCCAGCCCAATAATCAAGGAATGGACTATTATTCATTTTCTCTGCTAGAATTCTTAGGATTCCGTTGGTGCTCCCATGCAATCAAGTGAACATTGAAGCTGATCGCTTTCTTATTATGCCGTAAAAGTCGTCAACATGTGTCTCGGCGAACATCTAAGATGCACTACAGAAGCGTGGGAGCCCCATCATCATATTTATGTACGTCACGGGAAGTTGAGGCAGGTCGCGGTCAGTCTATAGATGGGTGACGCCAAAGTGGTTTAATTTCTGAGCGTCTCCGCGCTTCGGAGGGCATGTTAAGCTGTCGGTCCCGGTAGTAGCTATTAGGCAATAGTCATTAAGCCATCTCAGAAGCGTACTGGGCGTCTTAAACAACTCTGCCGCTAGGGTAACCACTGCCCATACGATAAGTGTGTAAGTAGAGGCAGGTTTACAAGAAAATTTCAACTGTTATAGTTCGTCCATGACGTCAAGGTTGCTTAACGCTTCCAGTACGCATGAGGTCTCTTAATTGACTGACGTCGGAATTTTCAGCCTAATTGATGTTTAGATTTTGAGTTACTTAGGCAATTACTGTATCATTATATGGACTCGATACGCCCGTAAGTGGCGAAATTTGGCTATCATTTATTTACAAGGAACTTGTGCAAGCACTTGGCTCTCATATAAAAACCAAAGTCATTAGTTAAAAGACAAGTGTGAGACTCTATTAAAATTATTTGTAGTCAAATATACGTCCAAAACGTTTCAGTTTTTATGTTTAAACAATTGACCATAGTCCCCAATTATTTATTATTAATTTAAAATATAATTTTCTATAATAACCTGGGACATATTCACAGACGGCCATCTGATTCTAAACTAAGCAGAGCTTATATTATGGAAACCAGATAACTGATGAAGTATCATATACTGGTTCTCATTTGTAAATACATACTTATATACCTAGACAACTAGCTGACCCGACGAACTTCGTTTCACTTAACGCAACATTACTTTATTTTACTAAAATAATGTTTATTTTTATACTAAAATAAACGTAGCCGAAGTTACTTCTTATTACATCAGCTATCTGCCAATAAAAGTCCCGTAAAAATCGGTCCACCCATTTCAGAGATCAGCAGGAACAAACAGACAGACAGTCTAAATTGTAAAAAATAATAGTTTGGTGTATGTACCGTATATATATATATATTGATGTATTGATTTATGAACAGACACTCCAATTTTATTTATATGTATAGATAACTCCCAGAAAACAACCGCACGGACGGACCAATTTATTTTTTTTGTAACTTTTATACTATCCACTATGTTTATGTACTGCATTGTGACCTTGACAAGTACAAGTGTATGTTAATACCCAAGTACTGAATAAATTTCATTTCATTTCACAGAAGAAACAGACATGTTCATGCACAAATTCCTGTCCTGGGTGAGAAACGAACCCATGACTAGCGGCGTGAAAGGCAAGTAACCAACTAGCCCATCATTAAAATAGGCCCGTTAATAGAAGCTTTGTTCTTTTCAGTATTAATAAGAATGTTTTTCTGTGTGATCATTTGGATATTGTTAAAGAAATGTCGTTGAATAATTAATAAGAAGTTAGAGAAGCGGTATTAGACACGGCGTGGAGAGCAGTCGCTAGTCGTTAGCGCGCGCCCCGAAGCTATGTCTGACGATCGCAATACTTGCAGGTAGGCGAGAGCTTTACGGAGCAGTCTGTACATTGCTGGTTTGTTAAAACATGTAGATATGGACGTAAAGGTATCTAGGTCTGAATATTTACTTGTACCTAGAATTAATTTGTAATTATAAAATCATTATATCCTCTTCGTCGAATTGGAGTCTAGGCATTTTTGAGCGGGACATATTACAGTGCAAATTTTCGTACGCAAACTCAAGTGCGCTCTTTATTTCGTTGCACAAAACTCCCTAAAATGATGATCTTGCCCTCTCTCCGCCAGTAATCGCCCAGAGTCGAGGTTCGAACCCCACAGGGGGTGCCCTCCGGCGCGGGTTACTTAATTGCTAGACGGCTTGAGCCCTCTGCTCGCCTCTATAGTCGGTGAAGTAGTGAAAGCCTCCTTGGCTAACTATAGCGTCATGTCAAAAAAAAAAAAGCTCTTTATTTCGTTATATCTCATGATCCAATGGGATTGGCTAGGCGACACGTGTTTCATCACCATTTCAAAGATGGAGTCTTTGAAATGGTGATGAAACACGTTGATATGGAGAATCGTTCTTAACAGAAAACTCCCAGGATCTCTTTATATTGGCCAAGGGTTGAAACTCTGGACTTCTATATCTGCAGTTGAATTTTCTGCTGTAGAACCAACGAGGCTGTCGAAATACTTACCTTATAACCAAGTTAATTACTACCTTGTTCTGACTACCACAAAACAAAATTATATATATATATATTAAAATTATAAGGTTATTAGTCTAAATTGGTTGTTGATGGTTCTACTTGGAGTTATTTCTATTGGGAATTGTTTCTAGAAAGACAAGTTTTCTAGTTTAAGTTATTACTGTTATTATTTCTGCCTGGAGTTATTTCAAGTAGCATTTGTTTATAGTTAAAGTGAATAAGAAATATTACAAACACTCAAGTGTTTGTAATATTTCTTATTTTATTATTATATAAATCTATTTTATTAACATTTTAATTGATTAGACTGATATTAACATGTTCAATAGGACATTGAGCAAATGAGGGTAACACAAAACTGATTATCAGTTAAGATTAAATGTAGATATTGTATTACACACACACATACACAGAATTACACCCAACGGTTGTCTGGAAAAGATCGCAACAAAGCAATAATGACTTTAAAATAAGCAAATGTGTTGATGGCAACACAAGTACTTTATATAATCTGTATATAAAAAATGTCAAATTCCACAAGTACATTCTATACTGTCATAAAAATAGTACAAAATTACTTCAACCATATTATGATTATAACCAACTTTGTTATAACGTAGTATCAGTTCAATATTTGTAAAGATAAAGATATATTTATTTGTAAGAAACATGTTTTGTAAATGTAGTAAATTAATTTATTTTTGTTTACTTGCTCAATAATATTCTCTGGCCTGCAGTATGTTGCTGGCAACACAAGTATTTTATATAATCTGTGTATAAAAAATGACAAATTCTCTCTCCTGCTTGTACTGCTGTCATAGGTGGATGTGCACAATAAAGATTTTGATCGGGACAAATCGAGCGGTTTTATTGAACCAGACGAACTACAGTCCACCTAGCTCCCAACAAAATGCAGCATTTGCTTATTTTTAAATCATATGTATACGGTCACCGTAGCCTAGTTGGTAGTGCTCGTGCCTACGAAGCTGATGGTCCTGGGTTCGAATCCCGGTAAGTGCAAATATTTGTGTGATGAGCACGAATATTTGTTTCTGAGTCATGGATGTTTTCTAGCTATTTAATTATTTGTCTATCTATATAAGTATGTATATCGTCGCCTGGTACCCAAAATACAAGCTTTGCTTAGTTTGGGGCTAAGATGATCTGTGTGACATTGTCCCCTAGATATTATTATGGTGTTTTTGATGCAATAAGGTATACTCTATCTATTTTTATTATTTGCTCAATGAATAGAGCCACCACTTCCTTCTATCTATTGTCTAATAAAGCAGTGAAAGTTAAAATGCCTAAGTTACAAGACTAATGAGAAAAAGAAAACAGCGATGGTACACCGTATATGTCTTCGATGAACGGTAAGTATATTTATCATAACAGATGCGTAGCTATACATGGATATTTAATATTTTTTTCCTTTTAGCGATATTTATACTACATTAAGCTTCTCAGATCTTCATTAGTGTCCCCTGTATGATCAAACAGTAAAGCATTCAGGCTCATTTGTTAAGATATAAACAAAAAGAGGTTACTGTAATAGCCAGACGCTCATATTTATTTATTTAAAACTTATACACAACGCTGTACAAAGCAGACTTAATGCCCAAGGCATTCTCTTCTCTACCAGTCAACCTTAGGGTGATACAGAGATAAACTTAGTAGGTGCACTATACATTGTTATGTGTGAAGGTGAAAAATCTTATACTAATATACAAGACGTGTACTTATAATAATAATGTCCTCCCAGCTAAATTTCGACCACGGCGGCCAGTCTCAACAGAGGTACATATTATAGTGCTCAAGTGTGTGCGCAAACACAGGAGCACTTTCTATTCCATCACTTTCATGATCCGATGGGACGCCTAGGCGACACGACCGGAAAGAGGTCAGGCACAGGACCGACGGCTTTACGTGCTCTCCGAGGCACGGGGGTATAATACCGCCAACTCCCAGACTTCGGGCTGATGCTGAGAATTTTTTTTCTTTTTACAGAAAAGTCCCAAAATCACTTTTTGGCCCGACCCGGGATTTGAACCCAGGACCTCGTTCTCTGCGGATGAACACGCTACCGCTAGACCAAGGAGGCGTATACTTACATAGAATACATTAATACTTATTACATAAACTAATATATATTAATAGATATGAGCGTCTTGTTCATTGCTAACTGTCTCTTGGTCTTACTGGTGCATGATCGGCGAGTTTAAGCACCAAGGCACGCGGTCTATAGATGGGTGCCCACTAAACTAGTTCAATTTCTGACCGCATTCGTGCCTTGGTAGGAACGTTAAGCTGTCACTCTCAATTGTATACTTACTCATAAGAAGAGTTCGATTTTCAAGTTTTTTTTAAAGGCAACGCATACTAGGTAATCTAATACCTGTGTCGCGGGGTACTTTACAAACATATAAATAGACGGACACAAATTACATCCAGATTCAGAACAACTATTTATGGGTCAAACAAATAGTTGTCCGGCGCGGGAATCGGACCCGCGACACGAAGCGGCGGCGAGGCGAATGTCTTGCACACATGCAGTCAGAACTAATTACGGGTATGTTGGCAAATGCTTGCTTTTCACGCCAGAGGTCGTGGGTTGGATTCCCACCCAGGACAGATATTTGTGTGTGTCCTGTTTCTGGGTGTAATTATATATTGTGACGTTTAATAAACAAGTTATGCGTGCTGTGGCGGGGGAACGGTGCGGAGTGGGGAGTGCGGGGCGAAGCGTCGCACTTCACTTTAGACCGAGCGTTCGTGGCGACTGCACGTATAACACCGTAACAGTGTGAACAGTGTTTTATTTGATACCCTACGACATCACATATATACATGAATGTATTTATAAAAATAAAGTAGTATAATAATGTCCTCCCGACAGAAATTCGGTCGCGGGGGCCAGTCTCAATGGAGACTAGCCAATTGCGCACGACATATTATAGTGCACAAGTGTATGCACAAACACAGAGGCACTTTTTATTCCATCACTCTTATGATCCGATGGGACGACTAGCGACACGATCGGAAAGAGGTCAGGTACAGGACCGAGGGCTTTAAGTGCTCTCCGAGGCACGGGGGTGTAATACCGCCGACTTCCAGACTTCGGGCTGACACTGAGAAGTTTCTTTTTACGGAAAAATCCCAAAATCACTTTTTGATGTGTTTATGTAGTATATCAACTCTCTGATCTGATTTCCATGCTTGCTTGCTTTTCGTATGGGTAGTGGTAACCCTAGTGTCAGAGTTGCTCAAGCCACTCAGTAGGCCTCTGACATGGCTTAACGACTGTTGTCTAATGACTACAACCGGGACCGATAGCTTAACGTGCCCTCCGAAGTACGGAGACGCTATAACATGAGAGCATCTAGCTATGAGCGCTTGTCAACTAACTATCTGATTTCCATAACACAAGCTCTACTTAACTTGGGATCAGATGGCCTTGTGTGAAGAATGTCCCAGGATATTGTTATTTTTATTTAAGTTTAGGAAACTAGCAATGTACAGGTTACAGATATGTAGCTAGCAGTTATGTGAAGTGGTTCGCGGATGAGTGGACAATTTTTGTGAGTGTCGCCGCATGTTTTCACACTAGCTTAGAGCATAGAACTAAGACTGCAATCTTACTTAGCTGTTTCAAAATTATGAAATGAAATGAAATAATGATGAAATAATGAAATTTATTCAGCACTTGGGTATTTACATACACTTGTACTTGTCAAGCTCACAACGTATTACATAAACACAGTTTAAAAACAGTAATTAAAGCAACAAATTTTTTGAATTAGTCCGTCCTTGCAGTCTGTTTCGTCACATATATTTTTAATGTCCTTAAATAAATAATAAATAGCAAGTTACTAAGCTATTCTGATTACATTTAGCCATTTTTTTTTGCACAAAGGTACTACTTATTTCTAAAGAAATCTCTTCCAGTCGACCTGCAAGAGGAGATCTTGGAAGAGAGGAAGATATGAGTGTGTAGGATGATATACATACGTACGAACAAAATACACATATACATAAATACATACATATCGGCGCAACAACATTAATTAACCTAAAACAAATGCGTCATAGGAGTAGTTATAAGTCTTTGTTTAAATTACTCTTAAATAGTTACTTAAACTTAATGAATTTAGTGTTAACAATCAAGTTACGATTTATTAACCATCTTAACATTTGTACAATTGATGATTTCAATAGTTTAATTTACATTCGTTCATCGAACAAAGAAAATACGTAACATGTTTGTCGCCGCACATTTCGTATAAATACGGCCGACGTGTCGAGTACAAATCGCCCTCTCCACGTCAGTATCCGCCCAGAGCCGAGGTTCGAGCCCCACAGGGGGCGCCCTCCGGCGCGGGTACTTAGTTTGTAGTTTATATTTGCTAGGCCGGTTAGAGCCCACGCTCACCCCTACTGTCCGGTGAAGCAGTAAAAGCCGAAAGGCTAACTGCACGCGTCACGTTAAAAAAAAAAAAAAAAAGAGTACAAATCACTTTCGCTCGAGCCGTCGGACCGTACGGATCACCTTGTATCGAAGATTGTTATGGAATAAAACTTCACGAAACATATTTCGGGTTTTACTATCGCCATGAGTAAACAACCTTCAGTGGATAACCAACGTGCAGATAATAGTGACGTCAGTTTTGCTGACGTCATCATGACTAAAGACAACGATACCCTCGTTACTCCGTTATCAGAAGTCGGATTCAACCCAGAAATAACCAGCGTGAAAACACCCTGAATGACAAAAATAGTGATAGTGTGAGGCAATGAGGTTGCCTTCTGCTAGCCAAAACATTCAGAGTTAAACCCGGATAAGGATAACGTGTACGGCTCCGGACTTACAAAGGACTGCTTTCATGATGTCTTTGAGTCAGGCGGGTTTCGGCGTGGCTGTCACACGTTTTTGACTTTGTCGGGGTGTACTTACGTACAGCATTTCGACCCTTCAGGATCTTTCGTACTAAGAACCATTACTTTCTATTCTATCCCTAGTGCCCTGAATGCAGTCTGCACATACTTCAGTACGTTTGTTAGGAGTAGCTCATTGTAGTCTCCTGGTGCTGGATATGCCAGCCGCAGGTTGGCTATTCTGTGTCATACCATAGTGGTGGTACTGCTACTATTAGTCGTAGTTGGTTCCACCTGTACTTCCATTGGGTTTTGAACCAGCTCTTCTCTACTCCTTTTATGAGCTGTTTGAAGTGTTCCTTGATTTTGGTTCACATTTGGTTGTGATTAACTGTGGATTTATCTTTGGGGACTGCTCAAGGGCTATCATGAATTAGTTGGTTGATTGATTTGTTTTTCGCATTTAACCTACTGATTGCGCCATTGTGCGTGGGCTTGTATGGCTCCTCTAACCATTTTGGTTCTGTCCGCAGGTGTAAGACGCCTCGAAGGTTAGGTTTGAGTACTTCCTGTAGTGTCTACGGATCATTTATGAACTTTGCCCGTTGGTAGGAAGCGCTACTGCATTGTGGCGGTATGTTTGCTGGTGATTCTTCAAATTCAGTGCATCCTCTGCAGGGGGCTGTCTGTCGCTACTCTGAAGGAGTGTTTGTTTAGTGTGCAGTGCCCGGTAATTGTGCATTGCTAGCAAGCACAATAGCAGTGCAGTGCTATTACAATGCGTAGATCCCTTCTGTTCAGGTGTACTAGACTGCGCGATAGACGTTTGTTCAGAAATGACAGAATTCCTTTTGTTTGCTTACATGATTTTGAATCCATTCACTCTTTTTCATTTTGCTGTGTGGTTTTCTCTCGCGGCCATGTTTACAGTTGGTTAAATTGTACGGATAGTCTTGGTTCTGGTCCCATAATGGTAGTTTCCGAGACCTTCCTTGCCAGCTGATCCACAGTGTCATTAACCTGGGATCAACTGTGACCAAGAATCCACTGTATTGTGACCTTGTTGCTGGATATTTTCATGGAACTTCATGAGTACACTGTTGTAGTAATTGTTTTTTTAAGGCATGGAGCACAGAAGCGCTGTCTGAGGTTATGCGTAAGGATTTGCCATACACCTCCCTACATTTGACTACTGTTATACAACTCGAATTATTCCCACTATGAACCTTCTACGGTGCCAGAAGGTTGTTTGGGCTTTGTTAATCTTCACCTCCGTGTATTTCTTCCAGTTTAGTATTGAATCAAGCGTTATTCAGTACCGTAGAATGACGTGGACCAGCTTTAAAAAGATGTTTGCTGCCAGCTGCGGCATTGCGAGCCACGAAAAACTGTCCTAGCTATAAGGCAAGTAGAAGGCAGTACCAGCAACGTGACTGGTTCATTGCTGGATAGGCACGTTAACGTCTGTGTCGTTAACACACCAAAGGGCTGTACAATTTTTTAACTTTTCGCAAGTGAGTTAATCAGCATAGGCCGAGTGCAGATACTACGAATTGTCGGAAGAATGATTATTTTCAGGAACATCACACAAGGCGTGTGAAGAATGTAGTCAGATTAAACAATCAAGGACCCAAGCTGCTACATCAACTCATCATCTGATAAACAAAAACCAACCAACACCCAACAGCAGGAATCTATGCTGCGCCATGCTGTACAATCTGGTGATCAGTTAACCGTATCGGCGGGAAACGAAAAGTCTTCTTACCGGAATTCTGTTGCAGAACCAACCAAGCCAGTTGCATCAACCTCACGAAGACCTAAACAACCTTCACAGTACAGGGCAAGTAACTTAATTCAATAACTCTAAATAACTCTACGAGAACTACTAATAAACCTACGATCACAGCACCTTCCTAATAATATTTCCTTGTATTGTGCCACTGTGTTATCAGCCACTCAAAGCACAACATAACACAACTCCTTGTCCCTTAATCTACGAGAACTAAACCTACCCTCACCTTCCTAACCTTATTTCCTTGTATTGCGCTACTGTATGCCACTGTATTAACAAGCTCCAGAGCACAATATAACACCACTCCTTTTTCCTAAATCTACGAGAACTCTACGAGAAATCTACGAGACCTCTACGAGAACTAAACCTATCCTCACCTTCCTAACCTTATTTCCTTATATTGCGCTACTGTATGCCACTGTGTTAACAAGCTCCAGAGCACAATATTACACCACTCCTTTTTCCTAAATCTACGAGACCCTCCGAGAACTCTACGAGACCCTCCGAGAACTCTACGAGACCCTCCGAGAACTCTACGAGAACCTTCGAGAACTCTACGAGACCCTTCGAGAACTCTACGGGACCCTCCGAGAACCTACTTATTGATATTACCAAAAGACAGCAATACAAGTTGCTTACAGACTCACTACTCAGAGAAAAATTGTTTCGTACTTTTCAGGTCTACGAGAATCCATAAGAATCTACGAGAACCAACGAGGCTGGTGCAGAGCGCGCACCGCCTTTCAGAATGGCCGTATCGGCGCAACAACATTAATTAACCAAAAATAAATGCGTCATAGGAGTAGTTTTAAGTCTTTGTTTAAATTACTCTTAAATAGTTACTTAAACTTAACGAATTTAGTGTTAACAATCAAGTTACGATTTATTAACCATCTTAACATTTGTACAATTGATGATTTCAATAGTTTAATTTACATTCGTTCATCGAACAAAGAAAATACGTAACATGTTTGTCGCCGCACATTTTGAGTACAAATCACTTTCGCTCGAGCCGTCGGACCGTACGGATTACCTTGTATCGAAGATTGTTATGGAATAAAACTTCACGAAACATATTTCGGGTTTTACTATCGCCATGAGTAAACAACCTTCAGTGGATAACCAACGTGGAGATAATAGTGACGTCAGTTTTGCTGACGTCATCATGACTAAAGAAAACGATACCCTTGTTACTCCGTTATACATAATTTAAAATAATAAAATACATATATCTAAGGCAAAGAGGATAGGTAGTGTTCTTTTAACCTTTTTCTAAATATGGATATTGTACTACTATTACGTATGTTAGGCGGAAGAGAGTTCCACAGCCTAACCGCCTGAACAGTGAAGGATTTGGAGAAGAAATCAGGTTTATGGGATGGAAATTTCAAAATACTTTTTAAGTGTGACCTACATTGGGCGTTAGGAGAATGTTTAAAGGAGAAACGGTCCTGTAGGTAAGAGGGATATGCGGGATTGTGTAGGATTTTGAAAAGGAGACGAAGCAATAGTATATCAAATTAAAGAATTGAAAACAACGAGCAGTTGGCTAGCGCAAAAGGCTCTCAATCAGTAGCTTAATTTAAGCGACTAATACCTGAGGGCACCCTTATGGGGTTCGGGCCACAGCTCAGGCGGCCGCTGAAGTAAAAATATTTCGAAGACAATTCGAAATGGGGGTCAGATCACTTGCTCGGGATTACCGATCCCGTGTTAAGGGGCAACGCGATCCTCGCCACTGAGGATCCTACCCTAGCTACCCTGCATTACATAGTGATAGTGCATACAGTTACACCCTGATCGTATAAGAATAACCGTATTTGGTCCCGTGTGATGACGGGATAGATTAATAATATGGGCTACACATGTGACAAAGTGGTTAAGACAGTAGCCTCGCCACTTTTTGTGGTCCTATACCTTCAAAGAACAACTAAGTAGGTAATTATTTGTATGAACTATAAATTGTAGTTAAGTAGTTGTCATAGTAAAACACGCTCACGCGACAAAAAGACATCACTAGTTCAGAAAACGTTTTTAAACAAAGTATCTCCCTGGTCGATTTTCACACATGTCGAACCGTCTCAAAGGAGATTAAACATCTGCGGAATTGAATAATAATAATATATTTCATCATCATCATCATCATCATATCAGCCGAAAGACGTCCACTCCTGGACAAAGGCCTCCCCCAAAGATCTCCACAATTGCCGGTCTTGCGCTATTCGCAATCTATATTTAATTCAGACAAAGTCCATAGAGTTTTAGTAAGAGTTTCCTAAAAAATATTGTTAGTAAATGTAGCTCACACTAATAAGAAACATGTAGCTGCATGCATCTCCGCGTCACAGGGGACTCCCACCTATCTACAAACACGCTCAGGATAGTGACAGGATACTAGTGCGTCCGTAGAATCCAGATTTTACATAAAGTCATAATAATTATCTAAAGATTAAGGTAGAGTGTCGCGATATTATGTACACAACTCTATATGTAACTAAGTATATCTTAAGTGAATAAAGACCCCAGCGATACACGGATTCATTTCCCTAGTGCCTTTTTATATAAATATACTAGCGGCCTGGTACGTGCTTCGCTACGTATAAGGCAAAGTAATAAAAAAAATATTATTAAGTTAATTTATTCAAACAAAAAAATATTTTAAATTGCTAAAAGATGTTGATTTTACACTTTTTCAAGACTTTTTGTAAATTTTCTCTACGTACAAACCTTCCCTGGACTTCCACAAAAAATTCAAGACCAAAATTAGCCAAATCGGTAAAGGCGTTGTTGAGTTATAACATTACAACGAAAAGTGGCATTGATTTTTATATATATAAGATAAAAAATCCTGCTTATGCGGAATATGAATAGGATGAACGTGTCTTGCGCTGTTCTTGGCATATTAATAATATAATAATCCTTTATTACAGAACTACAGAATTTTCGAGAGAAGTTCAGGACAATGAATGGAGCCTCATAACCAATTCGGAAGATATGAGAATGTGAAATTCAACGCAAACAAAGCTTTTGCAGTCATCCAACACGATAGGCAGACCACATCTTTACTGTTACTTTGTACTTTTTCTCTGAAATAAAAGTGGTCATTCAGTAGGCCCTATAGAATGACCACTTTTTTTCTGAAAGCAATCTTTTTAATACACGTATAGCGTAAGTTAAGATGTGGTCTACCTATCGTGTTGGATGACTGCAAAGCTTTGTTTGCGTAGACTATCACATTCTCATATTTTCCGAATTTGTTAAGAGGCTCCATTCATTGCCCTGAACTTCTGTCGAAAATTCTCTAGTTCTGTAACAAAGAATTAGAAAGAAAAGAATTAGAATGGAGGAGAATAATTATTATTAATATGCTAATAGCAGCGGAAGACACGTTCATCCTGTTTATCTTCCGTTAGTAGCTACTAATTATCATGCTGTGTGGTGACGGTATAGAATATCATTACCACATCTCATCCCGTGGTGGGCGTAGAAATCGACCCAAGGAATACCTACCAGAGATAGGGTAGCAGCGTTTTTCTGTGACCATCAAACTGCGATCGCCAATCCGTCTGCCAAGCGTGGCGGTTATGGCATATCCCCTCATTCTTTGGGGAGGCTTTTGTCCAACAGTGGACTCTGGAATCCTAACATTGTTAATGCTAGCCCATAGCTACTATGTCTAGTCTATTTTTAAAAATATTCTTACTTTCTTTCTGTAAATAATGTTCACAGTAGGTTATAACTAGAGTAAAATATTACAAATTCGCGGAGACCTGTTATTACTATACTTCTTATGATTATAAAGCTGTTGATTTTCCAATAATAATAAATAAAAAAGACAACTTATTGTGTGTCTCATATATAGGTCTTTACCTATGAAATTGCCGTTCTGCAGTACTGGCCATTTCAAATCAAAATAATTTTTGTTTGGCTAAGAATTCTAATTTCAAATTAATTTTATTTTAAAAACATGGATTCTTTTTTCCAAAAGTAGTCATTTCTTTATTGATTAGTGTTACATTTTCATCGCATTTCAATCTTTTTCGTCATCATGGATACGTTAAAAATTCGAGTAATTATGGAATATGAGTACCGTCGTGGCAGCAACGCGGCACAAGCGGCACGCAACATCAACGACGTTTACGGAGCTAACACTACAAACCAACGCACCACCTGTTATTGGTTTGCTCGCTTCCGTTCTGGAAATTTCGACCTGAAAAATGAACCTCGCGGTCGTCCGAAGACTTTGGTCGACAATGACGAATTAAAGGCGGTTGTGGAAGCTGATGATACACAATCTACGGCTGAATTAGCAGCAGCTTTCGACGTTAGCGTCAAAACAATATTGGTCCATTTGCGTCAAATTGGCAAGGTAAAAAAGCTTGACAAATGGGTGCCCCACGAACTCAATGATCGCCAGCGCGAAGTACGCGTCGAGACGTGCCTTGCACTGCTCAACAGACACACAAATGAAGGAATTTTGAACCGCATTGTTACCTGCGATGAAAAATGGATTCTGTTTGATAACCGCAAGCGCTCAGCAAGTTGGTTGGATCCTGGTTCAGCACCTAAACAATGCCCTAAACGAAAACTTACCCCTAGAAAAGTGATGGTCACTGTTTGGTGGTCTAGCGCCGGTGTGATTCATCACAGCTTCTTACCAAACGGGGTGAGCATTACTGCAGATGTGTACTGTGAAGAACTGAGCACAATGATGGAGAAGCTGGCGCATCTCCAACCAGCATTGGTCAATCGCTCGTCTCCGCTGCTCCTGCACGACAACGCGCGACCTCATACTGCACAGCAGACGGTCTCCAAGTTGCAAGAACTGGGGTTGGAAGCTCTCCGTCATCCGCCCTACTCACCAGACCTTGCGCCTACAGACTACTACTTTTTCCAGAATTTGGATAACTTCTTGGCGGGAAAAAAATTCAATACCCGAGAGGCAGTACAAAATGCCTTTGAAGAATTTGTTGCCTCCCGTCCAGCTGATTTCTTTAAGAAGGGCATCAATAAACTGCCATTGCGATGGCAAAGATGCATTGATTGCATGGGTGATTACTTCGATTAATACAAATAAAAAAATTCATGAAAAAAATTCGTTTAAATTTTTTCATATAAAACGGCAATTTCATAGGTAAAGACCTATTATTAGTGTCCTGGGATTGTATGTTTATGTTCGTGAATACTATATATATACTAGTTTGTGAAATACCCCACGATACAAGGATTTCTTTCATTAGTACGGTCATCTTTATGTAATAAATGACCCGACGAACATCTCTTATTTCCATAATTTTTGATACATAACAAAATAGAACTCCAAACAATGGCTATTAGGTAATTTGTTATTCATACGGCACATTCTTAAGTGGTAGCACTGGCTTTCACCCCGTATTGTAAGTAACCCTCTAAATACTGTTGTTCCCCTGTCTCTGCTCACCCCAAAACTGGTATATGTCGCTCTTATAGAATACTTTGAGCTGAGTAGCGTGCATAATTACTAGGGCTGCCAACAGTCAAGAAATATCATATTCATTAACTTACGTTAAAATAAGGAACGTTGTAAATTTGAAAGCAAGGTTTGTGTGTCTACATCATAAAAGTAGGTACTCAAGATAGAACCTTTGATTTTTTATTTATAATTAAGACAAACCTTTGTCCAGTAGTGAAAACATAAAAAAGCAACGATAATTAAATCATTATTGTTAATAAGTTACGACCTATAGTATAAATGATGGATGATGATTATTGTGAGGGCGGCTGGAAGCCACTGGATGTGTGTAGCGCAAGACCGGAAAATATGGAGATCTTTGGTGGGAGGCCTATGCCGAGCAGTGGACTTCTTTCGGCTGATATGATGATAATACATTATCATCATATCAGTATCTATTTATGTTTTTTTCGTCTAAAAGACCTCCACTTTAAGGGGGATATGCCATAACCACCACACATGCCATGTACACAGACTGCTGCTGCCCGTTCTCTGGTAGATATTCCTTCGGTTTACTTCTATGAGATGAGAAAGGGCTGGTAATATTTGTCTATGTCGCCACTCAGCACAATAATAATAAATTTTTTAAAAAATAATTAATAATCCTTAATATTGTTACGTTGGTATCAACCCTATTGAACAAGGAGTGTGTGGCCCCTAAACATGACAAAGTGATAAGCGTGACGAACGCGCGATTTTAATAGAAATGATGCCGTTCATTGAATGGCGTTATTGGACACAAAAGATCATTAGTCTGTATTGATATTATACTTTGTTAATACTTTTTCTTTGAAAGCGAGTAAGTACTTTTATTGTTAAATTAATAATATCAATAAGTTGATTTCACTTAACTGTATCCTTAAACGTTAGCCTTAAATGTATAAAATTCTATAACAAACTTCCCAATGATATTACAGAATTGTCTACAAATAAGTTTAAAAGAATTATTAAAGTCAAATTGTGTAGCAGGGCATATTACAAAATTTCTGAGTATTTAAGTGATATAAGTGTTTGGGATTGAGTTGTTCTGAGTCAGGACACATGATTGTAATTAATCTTAAGTATATTTTATTTTAAAAAAGGATTCCTACTGAGTTTTCTGGCAGTGATTCTCAGTAGCTGCCACGTCATGCACGGTAGGGTAAAAAAAAATGACGATTCCACATGTAAAATTTTTACGGAATAAATAATTTTTGACTTCGACTTGACTTGATTAGCCCGTTTTTGTTTTGAAGTATACTTCTGAAGTTAGTGATATGTATAACAGTAAAATTTCAAGGATGCCACACGTTTAAGCACATTTAGTTACAAGAGAGTAAAGAAAAACATGATAGAGACATAAAGAGATGTCTAGATATTCCATTCCAGAAGTATGCAAAGATCGTGAGAAATGGAAATCCGTGGTCTTTGCCTACCCCTCTGGGAAACAGGCTCGAGTCTATGTATGTATAGATATTCCAATGACAAAGTGACAAGTTATTTAATAACTTTACATCTGTGTTTTAATTATTAAATCCGGTTAGACATCAAAACTAACGTAAATATCAACGTCCGATACACTCGCTCTGGGTACGCGCATCGTGGTTGGGACGGTAAAATAAAATAATTTAATTTGTATTTATTTAAATGTAATGCATATTTCAGTTATTTACTAACATAGTTTATAAGCAGGAGATTGTTACTAATCATAATGGATCATATTATCTGAGAATAAAATAATAAATGAATAATAATAATAACGAGCCCTCAAAGACGGAGATGTTAAGAAATGTTTTTAATCACCATCACATCACTGGCTTTTTACTACCTGGAACTACTGACATATATATACATTAAAAACAATGCCCGCACTAGCAAAATTAATTCCTGTACCGTGTGGTACTCTACAAATATAATTGACAAACACAAATCACACACAGTCTCAGAAAAACTACTACATGGGTCACACAAATAGTCTTTCTATTGGGGAATCAAACCTGGGACACGAAGTATCGAGGCGAATATCTTAACTGCTGCGCCACACTCGCTTAAACCATTTTATTTTCTGCTCTTTAAATATTATGTACTAAAACAAAATTCAAATACGATATTTCAATTTTTGGCTGTTAAACTTTTATATAAAAATCACTTCAAAAACTATTCGATAAAACTGTTGGACTCTTCTTGACACAAGGTGTTTATTAATTCAGTAAAAATACAATATATTTATATAAGTAGGTATTAGATGTACACAGTTGGTTATATGGTACTAAAGACCTTAATTAAAATATTTTTTTAAAAGCGTTTCATAATAATAAGGAAAGAAAATAACATAAAAATCAATTACCATCAAAGGAAAAATCGATATGTTTTATGTCAAATACAACAGATGGAGCTACTTGGTACTTATAGAGTTGTGTACAGAATTTATAATCTGCTTGGTAAGATGTACTGCATAAAATACATAATAAATATATTTCTGAGTGTTTATCTAAAAGATAAATCAGTTTATAATGAAGAATTTGATATAATTTTTCCGAAAAAAGGTATTGTTTATACTTTTAGTTTTACATAGTGTAACTAGATGGCAGTAATAGTCGTGAACTCCGTTTATATAAATTATCATTTTACAAAACTTGACTTGTTTAGTTCCATGAAATTATTTTATTTTTAAACAGCATAACTTTTTTATATGGGCTTTTGTTGTTTCTCCTCAGTTGAGTTTATCTAACAGCAGAAGTTGCTCACTATTCCGTACCGATTTAACCGCAGGGCGCATTAAAGCAAGAACTACCTAATAAGCCTACCTAGGCTCTCGGTCAGTCTATAGATGGGTGACCAAAGTGGTTTAATTTCTGAACGTCTCGGCGCTTCGGAGGGCACGTTAAGCTGTCAGGTTAGGTAACAGTCTTTAAGCCATGTCCGAGGTCTACTGGGCGGCTTAAACAACTCTAACACTAGGGTAACCATTGCCAATAATTTTGATTATAAAGCAAAGCCCTTTTTCGGTGTTAAGTTTCGGCTTTTAAGCCGGTATTATAAAATAACTGTGACTATTATATATTGGTAGAAAGTGCAAATTCGATTGCCTTTAGTCATTGGATTATAATTTTAATTGCAGATAATGTTACGAAAACTGAACTCACAAGATAAGAACGAGTTAGAAACAGTTAGTTTTCTTTACAATAAGGTTAAAAACTTGCAAGGAAATCCTTTGAAAATGCAAGTGAAGAAAACTATCTTAATTGCTCTACCACAATCTGGCCGTGACAGCAGTAGAAATGGTTTATTCTAAAACTTTATGAGACCACAAAAGCTAACATTTTCACAGGAACCGTTTAATTTATGGGTTTCCACGTAAACTTATTTAAGTTTCAGTATAATTACTTTAGTACCCTAGTCAGAGTTTATTAGGCCTCTGACATAGCTTAGCTATTGCTGAGTACGTACATACATACCATTCACACCATAGAGGCGTTAAGACATTAAACTACTATGCCGGATTGCCTAGTTGCTTAACCTCAGCGATCCCTTACGAACCGGTGAGAGTAATACGATCCCTTACGAACCAGTGAGGCTATTAACGCCTCAGATATACTTATAACTCTAACTCTAAACCTGAGACAGTGAGAATGATGCTTAGCCAAGAATTTTTCAAAATATGTTATAGTTCATAATTAGCCTTAGCTTAATTAAGAAAGCCTTAATTTAATTTAATTTAATTGTTATTATTTGTTTTTAATTTTAGAATACCACATATAGATTTGTAAGCAACGTTTTATTCGTGCAAACCTATTAGTGACTCTCTGTCATGTACATATTCTACTATATTAATATGGATGGATGTTTGTTACCCTTTCACGTAAAAACTACTGAATGGTCAAACATTAAACAACAGAATAACACTGTATAGGCTACAATTTATAAAGATATTGTGTGAATTGTCCAAAATATGACGATAAGTGTAAATAAGTATGAAAAAATCTAGGATCTGCGAGCTATTCCGACGATAGAGGTACACATACAACTAATATTATAAATGCGAAAGTTTGTGATATGGATGTATGTTTGTTACTCTTTTACGCCAAAACTTGTTTAACGCGGGTGAAATCGTGGGGCATAGCTAGTAACAAATAAAGTTAAAATGTCGCTGAAAGCTGTTGGTCTTCTTAAGAAAAATAAATAAACTGATTTTTTCTAGAAGGTGTTCAGAATTATAATTATTAGTTACCGTCATTTATAAAATGCGGGAGAGTATGTAGTTCATCCGCTCTATAAGCAGTAAGCAGCTGTAGCGAATAAGCACGTTTCGCTTGCACTCAAATTTAAACAAATCGTTCCTGAAATGTATCAAATATTACTATTATAATACTTACTTATCGTTTACTTATCGTAAGTGTAGTGGTTAAACCAGAGTCAGAGTTGTTCCAGCCACTGGCCGAGTGATAATATCCGGTATAACTAGGTGCAGTAGATAGAGTCGACCAAATGTCGACACCCGTAGATCGTAGACGGCCGTATAGAAACCAGATAACTGACATACTACATTTTCTATTGTAAATAATAATAATAAGTTTATTTTACATTTAGAAATACATAACAATTCTCTTATTCTTAATAAAAATACAACAATGAAAATTTTATTTAAGATAGAGATTTCGTTGACGACTGTACTAGTATACAATAAATATATAAATACATACTAATATAGATAATTGCACCCAGACTCAGGACAAACAGCCATGTTCATGTACAAAAACATCTGTTCTAGGTGGGAATCGAACCGACCACCTGCGTGGTGAAATGAAAGTACCTATCTACCAAACAGCGTTTACAAATTCTTGTGAAATTACACTACCATCCATAGATCTACTTAAGATTAATTAAATAGCTAGTTGAAGATCAATTGGGATCGCTAATTGATAAGCCCGTTAACCTCTTAAAATAAGAGGTCAAGGGTTAGGGTCCAACTATTGGGACTCTTGCCCTTCGGCCAGGGGTCACATTGACTTGAACTATGCTTGGTTATGACTTTATAAGCGTATAAATGCTATATATTAGTAGAAATTCCTTCCTACTTTTATCCAGATGCTCTTATCGCTCCGTCAGTGATATGTTTTTTAAAGACAACGCCCGTACTAGGGAATATAATCCCTATGTCCCGACACAGGGATTATATTCCCTAGTACGGAACTAGTAGTACGGAGTACTAGTAGGAGTACTAGTAGAACGGAGTACTTCAAAAACATATCATAGATGGACATAAATTACATCCAGACTCAGAACAATTATTTATGGGTCACAAAAATAGTTGTCCGGCGCGGGAATCGAACCCGGGACACGAAGCGGCGAGGCAACTGTCTTAGCCGCTGCGCCACACGTGCAATTCAAATGGGCGAGGTTGAGCAACTAGGTTTGCGGTCAATCAATAGATGGGTGACCGCCAAAGTCGTTTTATTTCTGAGCATCTCCGTGCCTCGGAGGGCACGTTAAGCTGTCGGTCCCGGTCGTAGCCGTTAGGTAGTCGTTAAGTCGTGTTAGAGGCCTAATGGGCGGCTTGAACTCTGAAACTAGGGTATACCACTGCCCATATGAAAAGTAAGTAAGTAGTACGGTAAAACGGGGTGAATAGAAACACCGGGGGGTGAATAGCAATGTGCACAGTATCCATACAAAAGTAAAATGTTGTAACTTTTGTATGAATACTGTCCCTATTGCTTTTCACCCTATATGTTTCTGATCACCCCTTTTACGGTACATTTTTAACATGATTTTTGCAGGCTGGAAGGTTTTTACTGCCCATAGATGTGAGTGAAGGCTCAAACTTTCCACCTATTAAAACTACCAATTAAGTAATCCGCGAGATATAAGTTAGAGTAGAAAGAAAGAGAGGGTTCGTAGGAGCAAGAGAGAGAAGCAAGCACACATTTTCTTACTCTCTTTATCTCTTAGCCAGTTACGTTTCTTATATCTAAGTTTTATTACAGTCACTTAAGCACACTCGTTTTTTTTTTTTAATAAATTCAGCCACTTCAAACTTGAGAAAAGCAATTAATTTGCTATATATGTATATCAAAATCGATAACCAAATTCATAATACAATCACCTAACTTAAAATTACTTATAAATCAATTATAAAATTATACGTTTCTATTATAATAACCGGCTAGACGACGCCGCAAAAATATCTAATCCTTTCTTATCTTAGCATCTGCCTGGTTCGATTCCCGGTGTCGGTCAAGCCAGCTGCTTAGTGTAATTGAATAAATTTATTACGGCTACTTTCACTACTAAATTACGATATTTTAAAAACATGTGAGGAATTCTATTTTTAGTCAAAGGTGGTATTATGCGGGTGGGTAGGTAGAGTAAGCTAAGTTGTTAAGTGCATTGTAAAAGTCGCATAAAATACCTATAAGTACTATAAGCAATTTAAGCAGGTAGTTTGGTTTAATCTATACAAATAAATAAAATTGGAGTGTCTGTTTGTAATATTGAAATAACCGGTTTTTACTACGTTAATATGAATATATATATACGGTACATACACCAAAATAACATTTTTTACAATTTTTGTCTGTCTGTCTGTCTGTTTGTTCCGGCTAATCTCTGAAATGGCTGGACCGATTTTGACGGGACTTTTATTGGCAGGTAGCTGATGTTATAAGGAGTAACTTAGGCTACTTTTATTTTAGAAAAAGTCTTTTATTTTACAAAAAAAAAAACGATATAAACAATTAACACGCAGACGAAGTCGCGGGCACAGCTAGTGAATAATAAAAATGTAAGATTACTGAAAAGAAACAACTCGAAAATGTACCATTTTCAAGCTTATTTATTTTGGTTTGGTTTAAATAATAAGTTTTATGAGTATCTATCTATACATAATTATAATAAAATCGTAGAAAAGTCAAAACTGTACATTGAATATTTTTTAAAGGGTACTTGGGGCTTGATTACAATCGATATCGAAGCCAAAAATATAGATTTTAGAATTTTTGTCTGTGTCTGTTTGTCTGTATGTATGTCCGGGCTAAATCCAAAAAATACTGCACGGATTTACATCTTTTGAATGAATGTTACTAAGAGGTCGAGTCAACATATAAACTACATATTATCACGCTATCACCTACGGGGCAGAAGCTGTGATAATTTATAAAATTTAACGCGGGTACAACCGCGGGGCAAAGCTAGTAGATACATAACGTTAGAACACTCATAAACCATATTAATTCAATACGCTAATGGTAATTGCCTCGGTGGTCTAGTGGTAGCGTGTTTAACTGCAGATAATGGGTGGGTTCATATCGCGAGTCCGACCAAATTAATATTTTGGGATAATTCTGTAAAAAAAATTGTCACCAGCAGTGGAAGTCTTTCGGGTGATATGAAAGAACCTAGTTTCACGGCAAGGTTTTTGGTTTTAAAAGGACTGCAAGGCGTCATTTGGATTAGGACTTCGTTGATTCTATTATTTTACAGATTTCGTTTTATACAAGTATTATCATTATTATTGAGATACGATTTACCCTGTGTATTGCGAATGCTATTAAAGTAAAATTTAAGGTATTTATTATTTTGATGTCTCTGCTTACATCACAACGTTTCAGTTAAATTAACTGATCAACATCTATCTATACACATAATAAAGTCGTAGGAAAGTCAAAACTGTACATTGAATATTTTTTTTAAAGGATACTTGGGGCGTGATCTACATTCGATACCGAATCCAAAAATATACTTTTTAGAATTTTTGTCTGTGTGCCTGTTTGTCTGTATGTATGTCCGGGCTAAGCTCAAAAAGTACTGCATGGATTTGTTTCAAATTTTGAATGAATATTACTAAGAGTAACCAGTAAGGTTAGAGTAAGGTCGGATCAACATAAAGGCTACATATTATCACGCTATAAACTACGTGGCAGGATCAGTGATAATTTATAAAATTTAATGCGGTTAAAACCGCGGGGCACAGCTAGTATAAGATAATTTAAGGAGTTAATCTCTAATGCCTTTGAACAACAATTGAATGGTCAGAAACCGCCGATTTTAGTTCGCTGCTTTTCGCTACACATTGCTGGTCACGCTAATATAAATGACAAAATTGCACTGTAATTGTCCCCGAAATTTGACATTTGTCATTAATGCCGCGTATCGGATTAATATGGCAGTTTTAGATGCCATTAAAAACCATTTATACTAAGGATAACTTTCTTTTAACGCGTGAACTCTCTCTAAAGAATTCTAATACTAATTTTACTAGGTCTTCATGGCATTCTGCTGCTAACAAATATTGAGCTGAATGTAGTAAAGCAATTTCTATACTTTTACATTGATTGATGATCAATGGGACATTTATTTTTTACGGAAATTATTCCCCGTGGCGTGTCGGATTTCTAAGAATGCAGATATATGCACTCACGAATATGGTTACTACCCCTGTGTTAAATTTGCAGTTAGTTAAGTTAGATTCAACCGTTTACGACGAAAACCGGTGAGAGACGTGGTCGCTCACTATGGGCCTTCTAAGGCGGCTCAAGGTCACCAAAAGAGCAATGGAAAGAGCTATGCTTGGAGTTTCCCTGCGAGATCGAATCAGAAATGCTGAGATCCGCAGGCGAACCAAAGTCGCCGACATAGCCCGAAGAATTGCCAAACTGAAGTGGCAGTGGGCAGGGCACATAGCTCGTAGAACTGACGGCCGATGGGGCAGAGAGGTTCTCAAGTGGCGACCACGAACCGGAAGACACAGCGTGGGCAGGCCTCCTACACGGTGGACCGACGATCTTGTGCGGGTCACGGGAAGCCGCTGGATGCGGGCAGCGCAGGACCGGCTATTGTGGAGATCCTTGGGGGAGGCCTTTGTCCAGCAGTGGACGTCTTTCGGCTGATATGATGATGATGTTTAGGACGTGTTCGATGAGGAACGAACTACATGCGTCGCCCATGAAAGAGCTTCATTTAGACCCAGCTAAATAAAGAGCTTAAAGGGCATCATACAATTTTATGCTACTACCTTACCGTTTTTACTTTATTGTTAATTTGACATTGATATCTATACATATACCTAATAAAATCGTAGGAAAGTCTAAACTGTACATTGAATATTTTTTTAAACGGATACTTGGGGCGTGATCTACAATCGACATCGAAGCCAAAAATAAAGTTTTTAGAATTTTTGTCTGTTTGTCTGTACTGCATGGATTTACTTCAATTTTTGCATGAATATTACTAAAAGGTCGGGTCAACATAAAGGGTACATATTATCACGCTATCACCTACGGGGGTGGAGCTGTGATAATTTATAAAGTTTCTCGCGGGTAAAACCGCGGGGCACAGCTATATACTACATTTGCGATTTCACATTAAACATTAGTTCAATTTGTTTTTAACTTTCAGTAAAGACAGTATGTCTTTATGTTTGAGATTTGATATTATGAACAAATGAAATTTATTTAAGACTATATTTTTATTCTGTAACTAAGTGTGCCCCGCGGTTTTACCCACGTTAAAATTTATAAATTATCACAGCTTCTCCCCCGTAGGTGATAAAATTTAGGCTATATGTTGACCCGACCTCTTAGTAATATTAATGCAAAATTTGAAGTAAACCGAAGAGTATTTAAGTGGATTCCTTTCTGAGTTCCTAGAGACATACGGTATGTATCAACCGAACTTGAATATTTTGTTAATCTCGCCCACCTAACCACCTAACTTGGCGACATTATAGTTCATGAGGTACAGCCCGCTGACAAATAGATGGGAAGTTGGGTAGCGTTGGCTTAATAATAGGCTTCCGTTACCACCATTTGAGTACAGGATCTAAATACCAACCAGCAGAGTATGGTAAAAAGTCAATAGTATTTGATGAAATAATTATGCTTACAATTATTTCGTAATTTTATAAATACATATAAATAATATACTCACTAAGAGAGGTAGGGCACAGCGTTCACTCGCTCGAAGATCAGCCCGACTGGGGAAGTACCTCCACCTTACAGAAGACATTCCTTAATAATAACATTAATAATTTAATGTTGTGTTTCTGAGTGTGAGTAAGGTCGCCAGAGCTCATCGGGTGGGGGGAGGGTCAGAAACACTTGTTTTCTGACTCTTAAAGGCCGGCAACGCACCGCGACTCCTCTGGTGTTGCGAGTGTCCATGGGCGGCGGTGATCACTTACCATCAGGTGACCCACTTGCTCGTTTGTCGAACTCTGCCATAAAAAAAAAAAAATACATAAATTTAGCTTTATTAATATTGCAGAAAGTTCTAGACATAGAATAACTTTTACCAATTTAAAACTAGGTCATTTTGCTGGCTGCTAAAAGACAGTATTATGTTAACGCACAGCTGATATACCACTGTTATACCACCTGCCCCAGGTGCGTCTGACAAGTGCAATTCGTATGTGTGTGGGTAGGCAAGGGTATCCACGGGTTACATGGCCACTGGCGGTAATAATAATAATTTATAGCAATTAATATTTTATACTAGCTGTGCCCCGCGGTTTTACCTGCGTTAAATTTTATAAATTATCACAGCTCCTCCCCCGTAGGTGATAACGTGATAATATGGAGCCTATATGTTGACTCGACCTCTTAGTAATGTTCATGTAAAATTTGAAGTAAATCCATGCAGTACTTTTTGAGTTTAGCCCGGACATACATACAGACAAACAGACACACAGACAAAAATTCTAAAAACTATATTTTTGCTTCGATATCGACTGTAGATCACGCCCCAAAAATAATTATAAAAAAATATTCAATGTACTGTTTTGCCATTCCTACGATTTTATTATATGTATAGATTTGTTATTTTTAATGTTGAGGACATGTGAGCTGTAGTTTGAAATTATGTTATTAGTATCTGTTATTTATTTTATTGTCGTTAAGATTATCGTTCGGTGTTTGTTTGAGTTAGATCTTTAATTGCGCTTTCGATATCAATAAAATCTCTTTATAGGACAGTTGGTTAAGTTTAATTATTATAATTATTGCTATAACTATTATGGTGGGATAAAATATTACTAGTTTTATAACTATTACCTATTACAACTATTATATTAATTATGTTAATGCTTAACTTCATGCTTAAGTTTAATTAAAGTTTATAGTAGCCATTTTTTTTCTGAAACTCTATCTGAATAAAAAATTTAAAACATTTTCACTCTTGTGCAGTAAGAATATAGTTATATGTATTTCTACCTATTTCCCAAAATGTCGCTAATATTAGAAATGTCAAAGTTGTTTGGTGTTTATTTCAAGAGGAAATGGGATTCAGTTGATTAAATTTATATTGGCTAATGGCTTATTTGGCAACAAAATTGAGGGCCTTAATCCAGTAAATGCAGATTAAGATCCAGTCAGAATAAAAAATACAATTATTTATCTATGTACACATTTTATGGAACACCCTCTCTATTTTCTTATTCTAATAGAGGAACCTATTACTTAACTATTATGACGTAAAATAAGACGTTTCTGTTTTGCCTACCTCTCCCCTTGTCTACGATGCGTAGGCGCCTGCACGCATTCCGACCAATGACGTGCGTTAACAAAAAAATCGAAATTTGAATCGTTCAGTTTAGTCAACGGACTTGTATGAATGAAATGGAACATGTCCGAGTTCATAGTAAAATAACGGTTATTACATCTGTGCCCGAACAGCTGAGTTTGACATTCGCGAGTGCAAAAGAGATATGAATAGATTCTGTATATTGGGGTTGTGAATTAATATATTATAAGTACCGTCAATACTAGTTTGTTGTGTTCAAACATTACTATTGTAAGTTGTACCGAGTTGGCATAAAATTGTTACATGAGGTACTGTTTAGAGGGTCACGGCAACCCATTCTCGTTCGTATAATGTAATAAATACGGGTCAAAATAGAGTGAACAGGAAACTATTATAAGGAGCCACAAAACAGGATAGAATTACATAAAATATTGAATTGAGGGCAAAAGACTAGATTACTTTAAATTAATACTAATTTAGATTTACACATATAAATTGTCGTTAGTTACAAAATTTGTGCAAATGCGTACGCCGTTATTGTGATGCATATCAGAATATGTATTATAGAAGTAATTTAACCGAGTACTTATAAATGTATCATGTGTGAGTACTTTAATAAATAAACTACTTAAAGATTGCTTTAAAACTAATTTATTCATAAGTAGTAAAGCTTTTACTTCTCATAACAAGTAAATATAATTATATAAAAAAAATAGTTACAGTTTCTCGAGATTCTTTGGTTTCTAGATTTTAAAGGTGATTTGTACCGAAGAAAAATAGTTTAATCGTGTTTTGGGATCAATGAAGACCGAAAAAATATAATAAAATTGAACATAAGTAGGTATGTATTACACACTTTAACACATTTTTTACACACTTTAACATTTTTTTTAACAAGGTTAAGCTCTGAAATATTGGTTTTATAGCATAATTCTCAATGCAATAATCTATACTCTAAACACAGAAATCATAAACGTAATCATCCGGCGGGAATCAAACCAGTACGTTCTACCACCTCCACTCTCTACCTCAGTTGTAATCATAAATTTAATCGTACCAAAAACATTATAAACACTGGGTGTTTGTAATATAGAACAGCCAAATTGGACTATTGCTAGGAGGTCTAAACTTTAACCCTTAATGGGGCAATGGTAACCACCAGCTAAAACCAATTGATTATGAAGATTGTCAGTTGAAAGCACAGATGCTTGTAGAGAGTGTGCGTTTGCCATACACCTTTTAATAACTTGTATTTAAATTATTTAAGTACTTAGATCTGTAATAAAAGAAATGTGGCATGAGCTGAAACATCTGCCAAACTTTTACAAATAATAGATATTTTAAATGAAAGCTGATAGATATAAAAGGTGAACATTTCAAATTTAGATTTTCTAGTATTGCGTTCAATGCAAAGCGAAAATTTAAAGAAAAAATCTATTTTTTTAATGACGTTGCTCGCACTAGTTTGGCATTAATCCCTGTCGCGGGGTACTTTACAAACATATAATTGAAGGACACAAAGTACAGACGCCAGCACATCAAGCTACCCCAATCTATCAAATTTCCCCAATTGAATGTGAACCTTATGCGTATGTGTTAAAGTTGAAAATCTATAAAAGAAATTTGACAGATTGGGGTAGCTGGAGGTGCTGGCGGTACATCCAGACTTTGAAAAAAATAGCCTGATCCGAAACTAAGCAGAACTTGTACCTACTATGGAAACCAGATAACTGATATATTACGTACTAGCTGTGCCCCGCGGTTTTACCCGCGTTAAACTTTAGAAATTATCACAGCTCCTCCCCCGTAGGTGATAGCGTGATAATATGTAGCCTGTATGTTGACCCGACCTCTTAGTAATATTCATGCAAAATTTGAAGCAAATCCATGCAGTACTTTTTGAGTTTAGCCCGGACATATATACAGACAAACAGACATACAGACAAAAAGTCAAAAACTACCAAGTATCCTTTTTAAAAAATATTCAATGTACATTTTAATTTTATAGCATTTATCGCAATGCAAAGCGTTTATCTAATCTCAAAAATGGGAAATCATAAATTTAATCGTCCGGCGGGTCTCGAACCTGCACCATCTACCAATCCGGGGTAGGCGCTCTGCGTTAAGCTACGAACGATACACGCTGGCAGATCAAATTTAGGATTCCCTTGCTAACACCCTTCCGGAGGATGTAGGTATCTCATCCCGTGGGGGGCGTAGAAGTCTACCCGAAGGAATATCTACCAGAGAACGGCAAGCAGCGTCCTTCTGTGTACTATGACCATCATACTGCGATCTTTAACCTGTCTGCCAAGCGTGTCGATAATGGCATATCCCCCCCAAGATGATTCTTGGAGGAAGCTTTTGTCCAGGAGTGGAAGTATTACAGCTGTTATGATGATAGATAATTACACCGAGACTTAGGACAATCAGACATCCACAAATACACAAATATCGGTCCTGGGTGGGAATCGAACCCACGACTAATGGCTTGAAAGCAAGCATTTACCGACCACACCAGCCGGGCTGTCGGACTCGGAAAAACTCTTTATCGAAACTAAACTATATCGAACCCGGGATACGAAGTTGCGAGGCGATTGCCTTAACCGCTAAGCCACACGTGCAGTCAAACTAAAAATCAAAACTGCGAAATAATGAATTAAAGCATAATATTAAAAACTTCAACTGAACATAATCTCCTTGACAATAACTTAATACAAGCTAGCTAAATGTCACTACCATTATAAAATAAATTGTATAAATGTTTTAACATTGCGTGTACCAATATATCTGTAATAAGTAACTAGAAATATTAACTGTATTACTACAAACATGTTCTGATTATTTACAAGCGCTTTTTTAAAGTCTACGTGAGTAAAAACTTTTTTATTTTATTTATTTATTTAATTGTCGGGTGGGAATCGAAGGAGCACCGTCTATCGAACTGAGGTAAATGCTGCTGGAGGTGTAATAGGTTTGTGAACGCATGCGCATTCACTCACGTAGAAAAAAGTATAAAGAATTAGGAACTGGCCTTGGCCGACCTTTTGTTTTCCTTTCTGGGGTAGTATTAAATATTGTCAATTAAAAGCACAGATGCTTGGTAGAGAGTCTACTTTTAACCACATATTATTATCTTTTATTTAAGTACGTTAAGTGATGTCTTCCCGGCCAAATTCCGGCCACGGCGGCCATTCTCAATGGAGATTAGCCAATTGCGCAGGACATATTATAGTGCACAAGTGTGTGCGCAGATACAGGGGCACTTTCTATTCCATCACTATCATGATCTGAAGGGACGACTATAGACCCGACCGGAAAGAGGAATAACCGACGGCTTTACGTGCTCTCCGAGGCACGGGGGTGTAATACCGCCAACTTCCATACTTCGGGCTGATTCTCAGAAATTTCTTTTTACGGAAATATACAAAAATCTCTTTTTGGCCCGACCCGGGATTTGAACCCAGAACCTCATTGTCTGCGGTTGAACACGCTACCGCTAGACCAACGAGGCAGTCAGTACGTTAAATACTTACTACTTAGAGCCTTTTATCTAAGTAAAGTACTTAGAGCTGACTTTAACGAACATCTGTTGAACTTTGTCGGATAAACGATCTGGCATATTATAAAAGATATAATAATCCTGGACATTGTTCGCAGACGGCCATTTGATCTCAAACTAAGCTGAGCTTGGAATGGAAACTAGATAACTGATATACTACTTTTATTTGGTAAATAAATACTTATATAGATAATTTCACCCAGACTCAGGACAAATAGACATGTCCATGCACACAAATAAAAAAGGCAATTATATAAAAAACAATGCCACTTTTCGTTGTAATGTTATAACTCAACAACGCCTTAACTGATTTGGCTAATTTTGGTCTTAAATTATTCGTGGAAGTCCAGGGAAAGTTTGTACGTAGAGAAAATGTAAAAAAGTCTTGAAAAGTGTAAAATCAACATCTTTCTATACTCCTATATACAAACAATTTGTACTAATACTTAAAAGCGTAGCGAAGCACGTACCGGGCCGCTAGTGTTTATATAATAGGTGGACCTCTCAAATGTTATATGTTATTCATATATTTATATATAAATATGAATAAATATATTTATATATTTATATATAAATATGAATAACATATATTTATTCACAAGTCAGAACTGAGAAAGCCTGGAATTAAGTGTGCAGCGGGGATGTAAGCAACACCCTCTATCAAACTGAGATAGATGTTGTTGGTGGTATAATCCCCACTGGGGCTCTACCGGCTAAATCACCGAACATCGATTTCTTAAATGGCGTTCAAATAAATAAAGGTTAACAATGACTTAATTAATCGTTAAATCGGCTTCCGTGATCACATGTAACGTCATAAATGGTCCGTAATCGATTGTCAACGTTGAAGCCGATTTAACGATTGATTAAGAAATTTTTAACCTTTATTTATATGAACGCCATTTAAAAAATCGATGTTCGGTGACTTACGTTCTTGATTTCACAGTTCTGATTTTAGATGAACCAATTTAGCTGTTGCCCGAGTCTTAACATCGTGTGTGCGGTATTACTGGTATCAATAAAAAGCACAGATGCGTGTGGTGAGAGTTCATTTAACACACACCTTTACGTTATCGTTTATTTAAACACGTTAAGTACTTAAACCTGAATTAAAAGAAATGCGGCATGAGGCATAACATCTGCTGAATTTCATACATACATACTACATACATAGACTCACGCCTGTTTCCCAGAGGGGTAGGCAGAGACAACGGATTTCCATTTGTCACAATCTTTGCATACATCTTGTGCCTCGATTACTGTCATTATATTATTCATACATGCTCGCCGGCTTAGGGTACTTCTGACCTGCCCTTTCTTGAGAACATCTCCAATTTGGTCAGAGAATTGATGTATTCTGATTGTTATGGATTTCCCCAAAGTAACGCCTTAAGTTTAGTCTATTAAATGTTTTAGAAGTTGAAACATACATTCAGCCTACGCCATCATGCTACAATAATTTGCAGATACTCGCATCCATACGAATAGCCACAGCAGTGTCTGCAGTTTACTACCGTAACGCTATCATGAGTTCACAACCATGTCCTTTTAAAAGTCCATCAAATTAATGACTCATATGACCATGAAGGCCTCAGGCGAACGTAATAAAATTCCGATAAAAATGTCGGTAAAAAGTTAACGTATAGATGCGGACGGTTTCGCACTTTTGCCGTTAAAATGTTGGCAACGCCTGAGTTGAATTGTGATGCGCTTTAGGAATGACTCGGGGCGTAATGAGCCGACACCCGACCGATTGCATACATCTGTCTTGAATAAGTTTATTATATAATAATAATAATAATTATTTTTATCTGTGTGGCTGACGGCTTGGAATACATATATGAAAGAAATAAAGAATATATATTTATTAGACACAAGGTACATCAGTATAAATTAAGTAATAGGGGTACAACACACAGAAGAATAAATAAAAAAAAATGATACTTTTAAAAAACAATCAATACATTTGTCTATAATCCATAATTTTACGCACCTATTCGATGTGGTAACTAAAAGGTGGTGACTAAAAGGCCACATTTTTTATATACTGTAAGACGGGTCTCATCGCGATAAATATTTAGGTAAATCATTACCTTGTTTACCCGACGTTTCGGCATGGATTGCACCAGCCGTGGTCACGGGTCGACTGGTGTGGCTCGGCAGCGTCGTCTCCGTGTAGCTCGGGTATCGGTATCTACCCTCGCATGGTCTTGATATTTTTTATTTTTTTTTTTATTTTTCTTTTACGAAACTGTCGGTACACACGACACTAATGACATCAGCGCCCGGGCGCACTACGTTGGTTACGCGACGATGGCACTTCGTTATTACAGGATTCCAAGATGGTGAGAGGCGGTATCCGTCTTCCCGGTTGAAATTGATATGTTTCTTTATTTCAACAGCTTCACGTACTATTCTGGAGTAATAGTGACGATCGGTGGAGAGGACCTGTGGCTTGTGTAAATTTGTAATCCAGTGTTGGGATCCTGTGTCGACTACGTGCTCAGCTATTGCTGATTTATTAACCTGTCGGTTCCTGACAGCTGCGATATGTTCTTTAGCCCTTTCAGCAATGGATCTTTTAGTTTGGCCGATATAAAACATACCGCAGTTGCACTCAAACCTGTAGACGCCCGGTGTTTGAAGAGGAATAACATCCTTCGGTGTACGCAGCTGGTTGGAGACTTTGGAGATCGGACTATATACAGTCTTGATGGAGTATTTCTTTAGTACTGATCCAACTTTATCCGTTACTCCTTTCACGTAAGGTAAAAACGCTGGTGCTCTGCTTACTTCCGGCTGCTTCTCCCTCCTCTTCGTCCGTTTAATGCCCCCCCTGTAGCCGTTTTGCCTAAGTACCTCCTGAACGTGTGTGAGCTCACTTTCTAAACATTCAGGGTCGCATATGTCATACGCTCTGTTTGTTAACGAGGCAACTACGGATAACAGGTGTCGCGGATGGTGATGAGAGTGGGCGTGTAGATATCTGTCTGTGTGTGTGGGCTTTCTGTATACCGTGTGTGTAAGGGAACCATTTTCTCTCACCCTCAGTTTCACATCGAGGAAAGGCAACGATCTCTCTACCTCCATTTCATAAGTGAACCTGATGTTAGGGTGATGTTATTTATCGCGATGAGACCCGTGTCTACAGTATATAAAAATGTGTACAAATCGCGAAAGTTTAAAAACATTAAAAGGCCACAGTTCAGCATTCTGCCACAGATGACTGTAGCGCTGATTTTCAGATGTGGTCAACGGCCATCCATATAAAAATAAATATGACGGTGTAATAAAACATAATAAATAATGCAAGGAGTTGAAAAATAAAATAAATACATCCAGGAAATAAAAACAGGTGATAATAATTGATTGTGTTACAAAATATATGCACATAGAACTGGTGTCATTATAGCAATGAGAGAGAGCAAAGACATTATTTTGATGTCTTTATCAGTCAGCTAAAGCATCGCTTTTCACGGGAACTATTATATTATAAAGCAATATAGTGTGTACTTATCGATGTCAAATCGATAAAAACGTTATCTTAGTTAAACATTTTTTTCGCTCCGCTTAAAATAATTATTAGTTTTAAAATTATATTATTATTATCTAAAATAATATAATGACAGTAGACGAGGCAAAAGTTGTGTGCAAAGATCGTGGCAAATGCAAATCCGTTGTCGCTGCCTACTCCTCTGGGAAAGAGGCGTGAGTATGTATGTACAATAACATTTCTTATTAAGTGCTGTTTTTTATATTGAATTTAAATACTTCAAAATGCAGGACTTAAAAAAAATAAAAAGCCAAAAGCAAGACAAGGCTTGCTGTTCAGGCCGGAGGTCGTGGGTTCGATTCCCACCTAGAACAGATATTTGTGTGCATGAACATGTATTTAAATAAATACATATACGTGAATCCGTATTGCATCGGCGTCGAAGGTATCAATATCTGTCACTGATTTTAGTTCAGCGATTATTTTTCGGCGTTCGTAAAATATTATTTTAAGTGCCCGTAGGGCAGTATTCATGATTGTTTATTTGCCAATTCCTGGCGCCTAAAAGGCGGGTATCAACGGTTCACCATTTATTTTTACTTAATAAGACAACCTCAGGGACATGAACCTCTGTGCCTTAAAAATAAATAATTGACGGTCACAAACTAGACTCAAACTCAGATCATCTACTTATGGATTACTTTACGCCGCTCATAGTAATCTTGCAGCTTATAAACAGATTTCTCCAAAAATATGAATGTACAGTTAATATAATAATATAGTTTTTATTGATATAATAAAATATTATTGATTCTTTAGTAGGGCATTCAAAAATAAATATATTTTAACGTATATTCAACGCCTTTTCAAAGTTACGGCATACATTGGATCACTACTTACCAACAACGTGGTCTTTCAAAGCTTGAGCTTGAAACCGTTAAAAATGCGTTTACCACGAAAAAGAAACGCGTTCACGAGTCTTCACTCGGTTTTTAAGTGGGGCTATTTTTTAAAACAGTAAATACCGAAAAGATCAACATTTCTTGATGTAGAGAACCACAATGATATCCGTCATTTAAAGAAATATTGTTAATTTTAATTAACGTAAACGACACACGTAGATACAGGTAATTTATTACCCCGCTGTGTGTCAGTACTTTATACGTGGCAAAGTTTTGCCTCGTTGGTCTAGCGTTTTCACCCGCAGATGGTGAGGTCCTGGGTTCAGAAGAAGGGTAGTGTCAGATCGAAAGATCCTACAAAATTAGTCGTTTCGTACTGCAGAACAACTTATAACACAAAAAATGTGCATCATACATAATATGTGTATACAATATATACATATGTGTATACATATACATACATATACAATAAATGATTGAATTGAATTTTTATATACTTGACATTGCTTATTTTATTATTTAAATTGTATTTATTACTAGCTGTGCCCCGCGGCTTTTCCCTAGTTAAAATTTATAAATTATAGCCTATTTGTTAATACACGGTCTCAGCTAACTCCATACCAAATTTTATGAAAATCGGTCCAGCCGTTTAGACGTGAAGAAGTAACAAACATACACACTCACTCAACTTTCGCCTTTATAATATTAGTGTGATAATATATTATACACTAGCTGTGCCCCGCGGTTTACCCGCGTTCAATTTTATAAATTATAGCCTATGTATTAATCCAGAGTGTCAGCTATCTCCATACCAAATAATAATCCATAAAATCGCCACAGCCGTTTTAACGTGAAGAAGTTACACACTTCCACCTTTATAATATTAGTGTGATTGTTTTAATCTTTGCATGCTTGTAATGGGTAGAAAGAATATGGCTTGTACTCAAAACCTGTAACCTATAATATTCTAACCGAATAAATGATTTCTGATCTCATATTTCGGGTCAGGCCTATAAGTAATGCATATAGTTGATGGTTTCGATTCTCAGGCATTGGGCATCAATTCACGTTACACCGTTGAACCTTGCCGAGAAATAAGCTGGTGTAATAGGTACTAATATGAATTGTTAAGTTTAAATTGTTACTAACAAATATATGGACATAAATGATTTATTATTATTATAAGTTATTTAGGATTTTTTCTGCAAAGGAAAATTCGCCAACTGCTCGTTGTTTTCAATTCTTTAATTTTAATATACAATTGCTGAATGTAACAATAATAGCTTATAACTTGCTATTTATTATTTATTTAAGGATATTAAAAATATATGTGACGAAACAGACCGCACGGACGGACTAATTCAATATATTTTTTTGCTTTAATTACTGTTTTTCAACTGTGTTTATGTAATACATTGTGAGCTTGACAAGTACGAGTGTATGTAAATACCCAAGTGCTGAATAAATGTCTTATTTATTTCATTATTTATTTCGCAGTGTCAGCCTGAAGTCTAGCAATTGGCAAGACCTGCGGCGTGAAATGCAAGTATTTAGCAACCACGCCGAACGTTCATTTCACAATATTTAGCAAGCATAACAATTTCCAATATGTGGAACATAAACATTTTTTTAGTTCTGTTGTAGTACCAGTTCAATATACTTCCTACTATTTTCATTAACCAGCTACAATTTTCTTTGAACATCAAGATTCGTATCAGATCTCGTCTAACATTTTCATTACTGCATTTCCGATGTTGATGAGCTGCTGAGCTCAATTGATCTCCCGCCACGGTTTCAAACCAATTTCCTGTCTACTAAGTGAAATAAATTGCTAATTAGTGTTATAGTTACTCTATAATATTGAGGCGCTCATGACTAGATTTTTATAGAGGTAGGGCATAGCGTTCATTAAGGGGCAGTACCTCCACCTTTATAATTTTAATGTTGTGTTTCTGCATGTGAGTAAGGTCGCTAGAGCTCATCGGGGTAAGGGGAAGGTTCAGCAACACTTGTTTGCTGACTTTTAAAGGCCGGCAACGCACCCGCGAAACCTCTGGTGTTGCGAGTGTCCATGGGCGGCGGTGATCACTTACCATCAGGTGACCCACTTACTCGTTTGTCGCCCTCTGATATAAAAAAAATAAATACTCTCACCGGTCCGTAAGTGATCACCGAGGTTAAGCAACTTGGCTAGCGGTCAATTCATAGATGGGGAATCATTAAATTGATTTAATTTCTGAGATTCATCCCGTGGGGGGCATAGAAGTCGACCCGAGAGAATATCTACCAGAGAACGAGCAGCAGCTTCTTTCTGAGTACTATGATCATCAAACTGCGATCGCTCACCCGTTTGCCAAGCGATGCAATTCTGGCATAATTAATGATTGAAGAATGATTTCCAAGATGATTCTTACAGGAGGCTTTTGTTCAACAGTGGACTTCTTCCAAGCTGTTATTATGATACACCGTGGTCACCCGCAAAGAACGAGGTCCTGAGTTCAAATCCCGGGTCGGGTCAAAAAGTGATTTTGTGCCTAAAAATTAGCTACGTTTTTGTAGAGTGTCATAGGATATGATTCACCATCACAATTTTTATTTATCCCGAACTTTTAACCCGAAGTATTACGCGGGACAAACGCAAAAATATTTATAACGAGGAACGAAGTCCGTGGGCACTGCTAGTCTTAGAAATAGAGGACTGGACTAGGATTGTAAGAACACTTACAATTTTTTTTTTAATATGATAGGAATTAAAATTTCTTATGCCAGGTGACCACCTAGACAGTATAGACACATCAGTTTTCTGGGAAGACAAGCTAAGAAGGAACTTAATGTGTGATCTTCAAAGGCAAGGAGAGTTTCTAAAGGAGAAGCGGTATCGTAGATAGGAAGGAGATGTAGGATTATGGAGAACTAGCTGTGCTCCGCGGTTACACGTGTTAAACTTTATAAATCATAGCCTATGTTTTAATCCAGGGTGTCAGCTAACTACATACCAAATATTATTAAAATCGCTCCAGCCGTTTAGACGTGAAGAAGTGACAAAGATACACACTCACACTGTCACACACTCACAAACTCACTAACTCTGGCCTTCATAATATTAGTGTGATTTTAAGAGGTAGTACACCAAGGGCACCCATCTGAATGGCGCCTGCGGGAATGGCACCGCTAGCTTATATTAAGTTCGTCATACTTTGTGTACTCCGGCGCGTTGTTACTAAAGCAGTGACGTTCAAGCGCGGCCACGCGATGAACAGTCTTAACGTGTTGAAATTAAACTACTTTTTAACGGATGGATAGTAATTAATTTCAATGTGTAACATTTGCTTAAATATAAGAAAATACTAACGTCTTAACGTGCGTAATATTAGTAGTATCACTAAACGTTCTAGTGATTTTTATCGATATCCTTCATTTAATAACTTAGGTTAATGAGTTGTAGGTGCTCTTCGTGGACAAGAATGTAAAAAATAAATTGAATCCTCGAAGAGCACCTGCCAAAAATATTAATAGGTGCCTTTCGTGGACTAGGCTAGGTGCCATTCAGATGGGTGCCCTTGGTGGACTACCTCATTTTCTCATCTCCTTCATCGAGTCATTGTTGGATAGCTGTGTCCTGCTGACCTGACAACAATGATAATAAAACAACATTGCAAGTAGAATAAAGTGTTGTCCGTTTAGCTTGTTGTCAACTTAATTACATAATTTGAGGTGTGATCTTTTGCGTGAGTTTTGTAAGGGGCTGAGTTGCGGACGTGCCACATTCTGCGCAAAATAATGTGCCTTGAGAATGATAACGACTTAACGTGAAATTTATGTATTTAGGGCAAATCCTCAAATTCAAAATTTACAACAGATAAATGATAGAATAAAAAAGCGGCCAAGTGCGAGTCGGTCTCGTGCACGAAGGGATCCGTACCATTATCTATAAAAACGAGCAAAAAAATTCACGTTTGTTGTATGGGAGCCCCCTTAAATATTTATTTTATTTGATTTTATAGAATTTGTTGTAATATACATATAATAGCGGCAACAGAAATACAACATCTGTGACAATTTGAACTGTCTAATTATCACGGTTCATCAGATACAGCCTGGTGACAGACGGACAAACAGACAGTGAAGTCTTAGTAATAAGGTCCCGTTTTACCCTTTGAGTACGGAACCCTAAAAAGCTACGAAATCATTCCTACCACAATTACAAACAAAAATAGATACGTAAAACGTTTTTATTCGCGTAGACCTTAAAAAAAGCGCTTATATGTTTGTATTAATATAATTAGACAGAATTCGAAATACTGATGTAAGAGAGCGTTGTGGTGTGAAAGAAGATGTAGTCACAAAGATTGAAAAAGGAATGCTGAGATGGTTTGGCCATTTAAAGAGGATGAATGGAAGAAGATTGACCAAAGAAGTATACCTGGCCTGTGTGAATGGAACAACCTGAAGGGGAAGACCTCGTCGAACATTCTCTGACCAAATCGGAGACGTTCTCAAGAAAGGGCAGGTCAGAAGTACCCTAAACCGGCGAGCATGTATGAAGAATATTATGACAGTAATCGAGGCAAAAGACGTGTGCAAAGATCGTGACAAATGGAAATCCGTTGTCTCTGCCTACCCCTCTGGGAAACAGGCGTGAGTCTATGTATGTGTATGTATGTAATATAATTAAGTATACATATTTACTATGAGATACATAAATTATAAATTTAGGTACAAGGACTCCATGAAATAACATTTAATTTGTAATGATTAAAAAAATAGTTATTTAGCTAGCTTATATTAAGTTATTGTTAAAAATATGATATTATAGGTTCAATTATCAAAATTTATAGTTTTAGATCTATTACTTTTTAATTTTTGTAGGCTATATACTACAGAGCCCTGAAAAGAGCCCTGGCCCAGATGGGCTTTGCAATGAAGTCCTTAAAATTGGAGCACCAACCTTAACTCAACATCTATCCCAGCTATTTAACATGGTATTAGAAACAGAAACCGTTCCAAGCCAATGGTGTAGTTCGGACATAATTCTCATTTTTAAAAAAGGCAATCCGCTGGATATTGGTTTCTACAGACCCATAAGCCTTCTAGCAAGCTCATACAAACTGTTTTCATCAATACTTTTAAAAAGAATAACACAAGACATTGACAAACACCAGCCAATAGAGCAAGCGGGTTTCCGATCAGGATTCAGCACAATGGACCATATACAGAGCCTGGAGCAAATTATAGAAAAATATCGAGAGCATAACAAACCTCTTTATGTGGCCTTTATCGACTATAGCAAGGCCTTTGATAGCATCAGCCACTGTTCGATCTGGAATGCATTGCAACATTCCGAAGTGGATCAAAAATATATTAACATCCTGAAATATATTTATGCAAACAGTACAAGTAAGGTAAAGCTGGAAGTCAGAGGAAGTGAGATAAACATTGAACGTGGAGTAAGGCAAGGCGACCCATTGTCACCAAAGCTATTTATTGCAGTGCTCGAAAATATATTTAAAAAATTAGAATGGTCTAAAAAAGGAGTACAAATCAATGGACGATATCTAAACCATCTGAGGTTCGCTGACGATATAGCTATATTGGCTGAAACTCCTAGGGATCTGGAAGAAATGATGATGTCGTTGGATAGTGAAAGCTCAAAAATAGGTTTAGAAATGAACGCAAGTAAAACGAAAATAATGACCAATAGCCAAAAAAGACCTATAGTTGTAAATGGAAATAATATAGAATACGTCAGCAGCTATATCTATCTAGGGAAGCAGTTATCATTCCTCAAGTCCAGCAATGAAGAAGAAGTGTCACGTAGAATCAACATAACCTGGAAAAAATTCTGGTCACTGAAGGAAATTCTAAAAGGAAATTATAGTCTACATTTAAAAAAGACAGTATTTGACACATGTCTTTTACCATGCTTACTGTACGGTTGCCAGACTTGGGTTTATACCAATAAAGTCAAACAAAAAATTAAATGTACCCAAACATCTATGGAAAGGAGCATGCTGAAGCTAAGAAAAATAGACAAAGTAAAGAACACACATATTAGACAAAAACTAAAATAACTGACGCTCTCACACATGCACTCAAACTTAAATGGAGGTGGGCTGGACACATCGCACGCTACACTGATCAAAGATGGACCATAGAAACCACACGATGGAAACCTACACAGGGAAAGAGGAATGTTGGGAGACCTGTAAGACAGTGGGCTGATGACATTATCCATGTGTCAGGAAACGACTGGACAAATACAGGCAAGGACAGGGATCTGTGGATAAAGCTGGAGGAGGCCTTTACCCAAAAAGGGGTCCATATTTCAACAAATAAATAAACTATAACATTTGAAATGTATCTTGGAAATATGGAATTAAATGGCTTTTTTATTTATTTTATTATTTATATACTACAGAGAGTTGTTTACAGAAGGAATCGAGTGCCATACGTCTTTATATTCAAAATAAAAGGGACACAACACCTTTTGATTCTATCTGGTAGTAATCATCCCTTATACTGTTTTCATTTAATAATCATTATTTTTATTTAATAATTAATGTAAAATACAATACAAAAATTAAAAGGCAAGCAAAGAAAAAAATCTTAGACTTCGATTTTATTCTTTCTTGCATTTTAATTTTTTTAATGTATTTTACATTAATTATTAAATAAAAATAATAGTAATCCCCAGATAAGACGAAAAAAGGAAACCCAAAAGGAGTCTAAAGATCTTTCTGCTTTTCTCTCCGGGCGATCCACCTAGGTTAGGGGCCGCAGGTTTGCCTCGCCGGCGAGGATCGCGTTGGTCCCTTAACCGCTGTTTGGTCAGACCCTCTTTATTTCCTTCAACGGCTTTCAAGTAATTGTCGCTATATTTAAAGCCATTTTGAGAGCCTTCTGGTTTCATCAATTTTAAATTTATAGTATTTAAAACTATTAGCTAAGTAATTTGTTATTTGTTTAAGGAATTATCAAATTTTTATGCGAGAAACCGAGAAAGAGTACGGTCGGACTATTTCAAAAATTTTTGATCCTTTAATATTGTATTCAGTATTCAGTATTCTTTATTTCGTAAACATAGGTACATATTACATGGGTGTTATAGGTATAAAGGTAAACCGCTATGTTTTGCCAACTTAATGACGTACAAAATTTAAATGTTAGAAGTATCTTAACCTAGATTAAATTCAATAACAGTCATGGAATTCATTAAACTATGTCAGCTTCTTGTTAACAATTAAAAGTCTTAAATTAATAGATCGGACCCTCGTATCGCTCTTTGTCATTTATGAAATCTGTGATGGAGTAATAACACTTATTCACTAGATATTCATTCAAATATTTTTTAAATGACTCTAGACATTCTTTGCGCCTAATAGCCAGAGGTATGTTATTATATACTTTAGATGCCATACCAAGTACGCTTTTTGCAAATAAGGCTGTGGTGTGTGGGGCACCGCGTATGGTATGTACATGACGTCTAGAATTGAGAGATTCAAATAAATGCATATTACCTTTTACAAATACTCCCATTTCGAATATATACATCGAGGGTAGAGTTAATATTTTTAATTCTTGAAAGAACGGAGCACAGCTATCAGTTGATTGTAGTTTGCAGAAAGAACGTATACATTTCTTCTGTGCTTTAAAAACCATTTCTCTATCAGTTGAGTTACCCCAATAAATCATGCCGTATCTTATGTTAGAAGCGACATATGCATTGTATGCAACCAATACAGTGCTGCGATTTACGATTTTCGATAATTTGTATAGAGCGTACGCAAATTGGTTAAGTTTTTTACATAAATAATCTATGTGATCCTTCCAAGTTAAGTGACAGTCTACTATAAGTCCTAGAAATTTAGCAGTATCTGTTTCAGAAATTGATTTAGTGTCATATTTAATTGTCAAGTTAGGTTTGTTAGTTTTTTGGTTAAAAGTCATTATTTTAGTTTTGTCGAGATTTATTTTTAAATTGTTATTTAATAGCCATTCAATCACGTTCCTGAGATCATTGTTAATATTATATTCTAATAAGTGAAGATCATTACCCGAAAATAGGATCGTGCTGTCATCAGCAAAAAGGATGATTTTATTATTGCAAACGGTGGGCAAATCATTTATTTACATGTTGAATAATAGCGGCCCAAGTATGCTACCTTGGGGAATACCGTATATAATCGTTCTGGGACTAGATTCATATAGGGTATCAGTTTTTGTTAGTAAGCTGACTCTATTGATAGATGTAACTTGGTTTCGATTTGTCAAGTAAGATTTTATGAGTTGTAGTGCATTACCCCTGATTCCATATCGCTCTAATTTATTTAGGAGTATATTATGGTCTACGTGGTCAAATGCCTTGGACATATCCATAAATAGAGCGACAACTGGAATTTTTCTGTCGACGTTTGTAACTATTTGGGTCATAACTTCGTGAATAGCCATATTTATTGATTTCCGCTTCCGAAACCCATACTGGACTTTAGTTATAAGGTTGAATTTTTCAAAATATGTATAAAGACTGTTGTAGATTACTTTCTCAAATACTTTAGAGAATATTGGGATTAGAGCTATAGGTCTGTAATTCTCTATTGCCGTTTTGTCACCTTTTTTATGGATAGGTTTGATAACAGTCTTTTTAAGTTTCTCTGGAAAATATCCGTGTTCAATGCATACATTGATAATATGGCTCATTACTGGTGCTATGTGAGAAGACACTTTTTTAACTATGCTAGTTGTTATACTATCATATCCATGGCTTTTAGTGTCACTGAGGGAATTCATTATATTAAGAATGTCAAGATATGTCGTGGGTGGAATAAATATGGAATTACTATTAATGTCAATGTTAGAATAATTTGTCAAAACCGTATTAAGATTAGTATTATTAGTAATGTCAATAAAATAATTATTAAAGATATTTGCTATAGTCTGGGGATCAGTAATATGCATGTCGTTTACTCTTATATTTGTAGGTATCGTTTCTTTCGGATAATTGATTTTATTTCTGTTTATAATTTTCCAGGATGCTTTACACTTGTTTTTAGCATTGCTAATCATATATACATTTTGAGACATCTGAGTTAAATTAATGATTTTCTTTAACCGGTTTGAATGCAATTTAAACAGTTGTTCATTTTTAGCATTTGGAACTTTTCTTAGTTGCCATAACAGTTCCCTTTTTCGTTTACAACTTTTTTTTAATCCTTTAGTAATCCATGTCGGCTTTTTACGCAGCATAATTCTTTTCTTCTGAATAGGAAAGCATAGGTTGTAAAAAAGTATGAATAGATCATAGAAAGAATTAAATGCCTCCTTCGCATTAGTACTTTGAAATACGTCACTAAAACTAAGGCTATTAAGACAGTCACAAAATTTTTAAACATTTTCAGGTGAGTAGTCACGTTTGAAAATGTACCAATGATTAGTGGAACAGGTTTTTTTCACAGGACACTTTATTACTTGGGCAGTGTGGTCAGATAACGCCAGATCAAGAACTTCACATTTACTCCCTCTTATATTGTGCATTATGTTATCGATACATTTACCACTTGCTAGCCGTGTGGGCTGCTGTATGCCTATTTTCATGTTAAAGTTCATGAGTAGATTACAGAAATCACTAGATATCTTAGACTTAGTTAAAGTATCCACATTAAAGTCGCCACAGAGGACAATCTTTTTATTACAATTTTTACTGCATAAGAATAGAATGCCTTCTAGTTTGTTAATAAATATTTCGAAGGAATTATTATCTGTTCGAGGGGGTCTATAAATACAGACCACAATCAACTGATGGATTTCCAATTCTACTGCACAGCACTCAATAATGTTGGGAACACAGAATTTTTGTAGATCGATTGTTTTATATTTATGGTATCTACTTATTAATATGCAAGAACCTCCACTTCGTGAATTCCTCATTGAAAAGGTTGCTAGCTCATAGTTAAGTATGTATAAGTGTTCGTTGTCTCCATATGTTATGTTGTGTTCTGTTATACAAATTAAATCTAAATTAAGTGATCTATTTAAAAGTTCTTCTATATGTAGTGTAAGCAGGTCCGATTTATTAATCAAGTCATTTATATTTTGATGAAATATATTAATGAAATTATACACGAAAAAACAAGTTATTTTCTGTTAAATTCTTATTTTCTAGCGAGTCAGGGTTTACATTATTTGACATTACGTTACTAGTTTGGGTTGATTGGTCAGTAATATTTTTTATCTTGTTAGGTAATAAGTCGATACAATGGTAATTATGAGATGAATCATTTGTTTGAGTTGATTGGTTCAGTTTTAATGTAGGCAACATTCTGTTTTCTAATGTAAAAAATTCATATCTTAGTTTGTAGTCAATATGTAAGATTTCTTTCAACAAGAATCTACAGATATTAACAGTAAAATCATAATTATTGGGAACAAACTGCCCATAACCCATGTCTACAAATAACTTATTATATTTATAACACATTAAACGTAACAAGTCATTCAATTTATTGTGATTTAAATAGCGATTAAATGGTATTTGAGATATTATGACGTTGTAGTGATTTATATTTTTTAGCCACATACCCAATTCAATTTGAAAGTCTTGTCAAATGTCAAAGTGAAAAGCTTGTATAAGACTACTAGCTGTGCCCCGCGGTTTTACTCGCGTTAAACATTATAAATTACCACAGCTCCTCCCCCGTAGGTGATAGCGTAATAATATGTAGCCTATATGTTGCCCCGACCTCTTAGTAATATTCATACAAAATTTGAAGTACCTAAATCCATGCAGTACTTTTTGAGTTTAGCCCGGACATACATACAGACAAACAGACAAAATTTCTAAAAGCTATATTTTTGTATATCTATCTATATATATCGATTGTAGATCACGCCCCAAGTATCCTTTAAAAAAAATATTAAATGTACCGTTTTGACTTTCCTACGATTTTATTATATGTATAGATATTTATGTTCCGTTGTACTTGTAAGCTTGATAAGCACAAGTCCACGTTAACACCTAAGTGCTGAGTAAATTTCAGTATTTCATTACGTTAATAATTATAATTCTTACTTTAAATGTGTCTTTAAATATAAATAATTTTTATATAAAAAAAACAAACTGTGCTACCCCGTGCATAAGGATGTCGCTATCTTCTGGGATACAGGCTCTCACCAAGAACAAGAGACAGAGCTACATTACGGAATTAATGTTATTATAATTTTATATTTTATTTTTATTTATTTATTCAGGAAACATACAGTCGTTAACAAACATTACAATATAAGACCAAATTACAATAAGACCAAAAATATCAATTAATTAGTTACGAATATAAGAACTAAGACACGAAAGGCAAATACCTACTTAATACAATATAAACAGTATAAATGAAAAGCTATAATGTCTAGCGATGCTATTATTATAATAGTTACTGTTAACCATCAGTTCGCTTTTAATATTCGTCTTGAATTTTACATAACACTGGTCAATAGGTAATTTTGAAATAAAGAAATGAAATAATTATGAAAGAATAATGAGTTCACAATGCAGTACACAAATAAAATCAAATACAATATTAAAGAAATAAAAAATTGTTCTTCCGTGTGGTCTATTTTAACTCATATATTTTTTTTAATTCGTAAATTAATAAAAAATGCCAGGTCACTAAGCTGTTATTTTTTAATTTATTCCTTAAATAAATAAAAGTTAAAGTCAACTAACTAGCAGTTAGCTAGAGCAGAAGGCTCTAGATCAGTAGCTTAAATAAAAAAACTAATAATCATGTCCATGTCATCAATCCTGAGTATCGTTAGGTATATGGACAGAACCCTAAAAATAATAGAATATTAACACATTAAGTCATTACTTTACATCTAATTACTAACTTTGTAACTTTTACAATCGTAATGGTATCAACTACCAGATGGTTATTTCCACCCACTTATTAACCTTACCACTTATCAACCATTTCAATTCCATTCAAATTCGATTCATATCAAAATCAACATAAAACTCATTTTTCGTCAAACTTAAAATGAATGGTTGGTAATTCCAGAATCCGTAACTTAAGCTCTTATTAAGATCCAACTTACCGTGCTAAGTATGATTACAATACATAACAACATTAACAAGTTGTTAATTAGGTTTTAAAGTGTAAATTTTATAGGATGTAAACGTAACTAATTGTGGTATAATTTCGGAGATAATTTGAAGACATGGGTCAAACTTACCACCATGTCGTGAGCTTTGTAATTATGTAATTAGGAACCCACCATCTAATTGGTAGTAAATAAAGGTTAAGCTTAATTTAAGTGTATGTTTTTTTTATGTCATAGGGCGACAAACGAGCAAGCGGGTCCCGGGATGGTAAGTGATCAGCGCCGCCCATGTACACTTGCAACACCAGAGGAGTCACGAGTGTGTTTCCGGCCTTTAAAAGAGTCAGCAAACAAGTATTGCTGACCCTTCCCCCGACCCCGATGAGCTCTGGTGACCTTAGTCACATGCAGAAACAAAACATTAAGCTATTAATGTTATTATAAAGGAATATCTTCTGTAAGATGGAAGTACAGACGCCAGCACATCCAGCTACCTCAATCTGTCAAATTTATTTTATAGATTTTCAACTTTATCACATAAGCATAAGGTTCACTTTCAATTGGGGCAATTTGACAGATTGGGGTAGCTTGATGTGCTGGCGTCTGTACTTCCCCAGTCGGGCTGCTCTTTGAGCGAATGAACGCTGACCCAGTATGACGTAGCATGTAGATGACGCAGAGGTCAGGGTGGGGCGGTACATGCAGTACCTTGGCCTCACCCTAGACAGTCGATGGGGCTTCGAGGAGCACTTTGAGCGTCTGGCCCCCCGAGTGCGCCGCGTAACCGGCGCATAACACCGGCTGTTGCCGAATCTCGGGGGTCCTCGGGAAGAAGTTCGCCGTCTCTACGGTGGTGGTTGGTCCCTTTACGGGGCGCCCGTCTGGTCTGAACGTCTGATGGGTGCCTCCCGCTGCAGAACTATACTCAATAGCCTGCAGTGTGTGGTGGCCATACGGATCGCACGAGGATAGCGTACGGTATCTTTCGAGGTGGCGACACTCCTGGCGCGCCATTTGACCTCCTGGCGGCAGTTGACGCAGCGGTTTTCACCGAAATCTTCGTCTGCCAGGAGAACGGGAGGGCGCCAGAACATACGCTCATTGAATATGACGGGATGTCCACCGGCACGTACTAGTGCAGTGGCGCGCACGGCTAGAGCTACGCCTAAACGCGCGCCAACGTGCTGTCGGTGCTATCCTGCCTCACCTCGAGGCCTGGGTGGTTGCGTCACCTACAGACTGACTCAGATACTCACCGGACATGGGTGTTTTGGTGAGTATCTGAACCGGATAGGCCAAGAAGCGACGACACAATGCCACCACTGCGGGAGTGACTTAGACTCGGCGCAGCACACTCTAGCTGAGTGCCCGGCCTGGGAGGCCGAAAGGCGAGTCTTAGTCGCAGAGATCGGACGGGATCTATCCCAGCCGGCAATCGCAGAGGCTATGCTGGCGGGTGACCCCTTCAAGTGGGATGCCGTGGTCTCCTTTTGTGAGGTAGTCATGCTCCAAAAGGAGATCGCTGAGCGGGAGCGGGAAAGAAGTGATCCTGCTCGCAGACGGAGGAGGCGTCGGGGCGGCGGCGGCAGCCGGTAGCCCAACTCCCCCTCGGGGCTGCGGCGGTAGTCAGAGAAGTGTCCGCTACTGCCGCCACTTGCAAGCAGCCCCGGGAAGACAGCGAACTGTTTGTGGCCCAGTCGCTGTGCCGGACTGGCAGGAGTCGGCAATATGGGCGGGCAATCCAGAACCCTCCCAGGGTACGTGTCCCAAAGATCTGGGACATGGTGCAAAAGGGGGAAACCGGAGCAGCATACCCACGTTTCCGGGGCTCCCCCCATTAGGCGCCAAGAGAAGTCCACGGCAGGTAGGTTAGGTCGGTGCGAGTCCGACATACCCACCCGTAGACACTTTTTGCGGGTGGCATGCGTAGGCATGTTACACTACTATTTCTTTTATGTTTTTATTAATTACCAAGTCAAGTATATAACCAAATAAAAAACACGATTATAGTATCACTTTAGCGTCTTGGCCTCTCAGTACATACAGACGTATAAATTCATACAACCTATTTTAATTTAATACAAACATTTAAGTAAATTCCAAAAAGAACGAAACTTTTTGCATTACAAAAGTCCATCCATGATAATCTTAAATAAGATAACTTTTAATAGCTATTTAATCTGCATTTTTATCTTAAAAACGGTGCCCATAATTAAGTTATCAAAACAATTACCCAGAGATTGCAATCGTACTTTTAACGACAAACTCATGAACTTAACTATCACCATTTACATAATTATACCATCAGATCATTAAGCCATTAGGTAATACATACTTTACCATTACAATACTAAGTTGAGGTCATATATTCGAAGGTCAACAACCCTATACGTACGGTTGTCGACGCGTGTCAAACGATCTACATAAATAAAAATACAAACATTTCATTCCATAAAAAAAATAATTCGCAAGGAAAAAACAACTTTATTATATATAGGTTAAGAGTGAAGGGAAATGGGAGTAGCGATAAAATAGGGTTGTCACTTTTTCAAAATGAGATGCTCACATCCGATTGTTTTTATTCAAAACGCTGGAAATGTTTAATTGTGTATATGTAATGTTAGGAAATAGTTGAAATGCAGATTATACTGTTTTATTCGTTTGGTTGCTACGAGGTCACGTATCAGTAACCACGTTTGGGTTGATAACAAGTACTGATTTGATGTTAATAATGTTTTTTCGAGCGTTTCGTCCGACTTTTGTTGGTTTTTAAGTGGTTTCTCAACCGTAATAGCGCTAAAAGTGATATTGTCGACAATTTGTTAGAACATTTTTTTGTATGGTGGGCTCGTATTTTGAATATCTAATTTGTAGTTGTTGCTTTGGATAAACGTGACAACTGACAGCCCTATATTTAGGGTTGAGAGGTTAACATTTTTAGGACTGATATATTATTATCATATTGTCTGACAATCAGCGAAACATTTTTTTATACGAATTGAGTATTTTGGCGTGCCAGTTTTAATTGAAGTATACAACGTATAACTTGAAAGGAATATTTAAGTAATTACGTATGGAACCAAATAATTAGGAGAATTTTCTTTATACATTTTATTTCAAGCACAGGTGTCGATCATATGAAAAGGTATTCTTTTAAAAAAATATATTAGTTATGGTATTTAATATCGATTATATGAACACGTTTAAAACTGTTGCATGTTTTACCAACCCAATAAAATTAAGCTACTTACGTTAGTTATTATGCTAAAAATATGATGAATTATTCCTAATAGTTCACTACCCTAAGGGTAAAACGGGACCCTATTACTAAGACTTCACTGTCTGTCTGTCCGTCCGTCTGTCACCAGGCTGTATCTCATGAACCATGATAGTTAGACAGTTAAAATTTTAGTTGCCGCTATCTATACATATAATAAAATCGTAGTAAAGTTAAAACTGTACATCGAATATTTTTAAAAAAGGATACATGGGGCGTGATCTACTATCGATATCAAAGCCAAAAATAAAGTTTTTAGAATTTTTGTCTGTTTGTCTGTATGTATGTCCGGGCTAAACTCATAAAGTACTGCATAGATTTACTTCAAATTTTGCATGAATATTACTATGAGGTCGGGTCAACATATAGGGTACATATTATCACGCTATCGCCTACGGGGGAGGAGCTGTGATAATTCACAAAGTTTAACGCGGGTAAAACCGCGGGGCACAGCTAGTACATAATAAAATAAATATTTAAGGGGACTTCCATACAATAAAGGTGAATTTTTGGTACGGAACCCTTCGTGCGCGAGCCCGATTTGCACTTGGCCGGTTTTTTTAATGTTATCATCGTACAAATGTGACCAATGTGGTTAAGCAGATTAAAATCGTTGCTAAAATCAACACGGTTTATAAATATGTATATCGTTGTTACAGACGAAAAGACACCGAGTCGCACCATATTTAATGTCAAATCCAAATATGCGTTTAACAAAATTTAATTTTAAATTTAATTTTTTTTATCATATTTTATTTTTATTGCAATCGACAGTCGGGGTGTGAACTTGCACTCTCTACCAGTAAGGATTAACACCCATTCGTTAAGCTAGAAACGATACACATTGGCAGATCAAATCTACGAGTTATTCTGCAGAAGACGCAAAAGCCATCTACCGGCTTGGTTCTAGAAACATAGCCCACTGATAGTTTGAAATTTTTTGATGATGTTCTTATGGTGCGTCCATTTCTCTCCTTACCGCCATTTCAGGACGTCAAAATTATAAATAGAATTGAAAGCTAGAAGCTCCCACCTGTTCGCAAGGGATCGGCTAGGTTAAGCAACTAATTTCTGAACGTCTCCGAGCTTTGAAGGACACGTTAAACTGTCAGTCCCAGTTGTATTTAAAATAAAAAATAAAATAAAAAAGGTTTTTATTCATGTAGACTTTAAAAAAGCGCTTGTAAATAGTCAGAACATGTTCATAGTAATATATAATTAATTTATAATTATTTCTAGGTACATATAGATATTTAGGTACACGGATTGTAGGAAATAATTTACAATAAGATATATTTTATAACAGTAACGATATTTAGCTAACTTGAATTAAGTTATTGTCAAGGATCATGTGTAGGTTTAATTATCTAAATTTTAGCTATATTTTTACTATTTATTCATTAGACTACAGCCTTTAAGCCATGTCAGAGGTCTACTGGGTGGCTTGTAAAACTCACACTAGAGTAACCACTACTCATACGATAAGTAAGTAAGTTAGAATTGAAATGAAAATCAGAGGAATTCTTACCAAAAGATTAGGTTAATAGGTAGACAATTACTTAGAATCAAGTTTCAAATCTGGTTGTTTTGAAATCAATGCAATCTCGTTGAGTTTTAACGGAGCATTTGATGGACAGTATCTTTCGATGAAATCGAGCCAAATTGTGGACAGCTGGCAATACGTACGGTCCACAATAGTTTGCCTAGCATAACAATGTACAGACGCCACCACATCAAGCGACCCCAATCTGTCAAATTTCCCCAATTGTAAGTGAACCTTATGCTTATGTGATAAAGTTGAAAATCTATAAAAGAAATTTGACAGACTGGGGTAGCTGGATGTGCTGGCGTCTGTACAATTATTCGAAATACGAATAATTGTATTAAGTAATTATTAAATTCGAAATATGACTTTACGGTTTTACTGGTAAATGAGAAAAAAACGAGTATGCTTTTGACCACACGACTGAAGTAAAACTTAGATATACGTAACGTAACGTAGGTACTTGAGAGAAAGAGAGAAAGCAAATGTGTGTTTGCACCTCCAGTGTTTAAGGTAGTGGCCACGACATTGTGCCATCGTCTTTTGGGTTTGAACCCCGGGCCAGGCAAGTTTTTAGGTGCAAGCGTTTGGGGGAGCACCTATCTAAGTGTGGACTTTGTGCTCTGCGGTACAGGAATTTATTTCCCTACTAGCTGTGCCTCGCGGTTTTACCCGCGTTAAATTTTATAAATTATCACAGCTCCTCCCCCGTAGGTGATAGCGGGATAATATGAAGCCTATATGTTGACCCGAACTCTTAATTCATGCAAAATTCGAAGTAAATCCATTCAGTACTTTTTGAGTTTAGCCCGGACCTACATACAGACAAACAGACACACAGACAAGAATTCTAAATACTATATTTTTGGCTTCGATATCGACTGTAGATCACGGCCCAAGTATCCTTTAAAAAAAATATACAATGTACAGTTTTGACTTTCCTACGATTTTATTATATGTACAGATAGAATGCGAGCGTTTATAAAAGAACGAATCGAATGTTCCGTTGAATTGTTTTTGTTGAAGACCGTACAGTAGCAGTCAATAAGCTATTTTGATTGATAGATTTACCTAATCAACAAAGCACGAAATTCATATTGCATACCATTTGCAAACGATATTAGAGAACAAACAGCACTCACATACAGTTGTTCTTACCAGCCCCTAAGTCATCAGCAAGGTTAAGCTCCTAGGCACGCGGTCAGTCTATAGATGGGTGACCGCCTAAGTGTCTTACAATGAAAGTAATTTATGATCTTCTCGGTGTTTCAGAGGGCACCTTAAGCTGTGGGTCTCAGTTGTATTCGTTAGACTACTGGGCGGCTTGAACAACTCTGACCCAAGGGTTACCACTGCCCATAATAATATGATAAAGTGAAACAGAGAACTATGAGTATCTGTAAACAAGTTTTAAAGCTACCGTCAAAGCCCTTTATAAATAACCAGCTATGCCCCGCGGTTTCACCCACGTTAAAGTAGTTTTGGCGTAAAACAATAACAAACAAACATCCATACATCTATACTCACAAACTTTCGCATTTAGTATATTAGTAGGATGTGTACCTCTAGCGGTTTTGGCAGTGCACGCCGGAATAGCAGGTGGTAGATGTTTTCCTACCTACTTGACACTTATCGTCATATTTTGGACAATTCACACAATATTTTTATAAATTGTAGCCTATGTGTTATACATACATACATAGACTCACGCCTGTTTCCCATAGGGGTAGGCAGAGACAACGGATTTCCATTTGTCACGATCTTTGCACACGTCTTTTGGCTCGATTACTGTCATTATATTCTTCATACATGCTCGCCGGTCTATGTGTTATTCTGATGTAAAATATATATTATTGTAAATTTCATTAAATTACATTCAGTCGTTTTTACGTGAAAGAGTAACAAACTATCAATCCCTACTTACAAACTTTCGCTTTTGTAATATTAGTAGGATAATCGGCTAATACGAAACAATTTAATTAACTATATGTAGCTTCTAAAACACAAGTTCCTTGACTCATGCCTTTAAAAATCTATAGAAAAAGCCATAACGCGCACCAAGGAACAAACAAAGCATTGCATACAATACATCACACGTGGATTATAAAAATAAATGTATTACTCTTTCAATTTAAAACGCCGTTTTCTAAAGCTACACCGGAGATCGATGACTCACTATAAAATATGTAGGGTAATAACTTATTCGTTACAAATACATTTACACTTGTGAAATTTGAATATGGAACAAATTTGAAAGAACCTTTTTAGTTTTCAACTGTAACATTAAATTTGTAATTCGAATGCGTTTATTACTTAGTAAATATTAAACGCAGTTGCAATGGACTTTGTGACGGGGTAATAAGGATTGTTTTTCTTTGATGTAGTTTTGGTAATTTGTACACATCTAGAGGTGACGAGGTAGGAAAATATTCGGCTTCAGAACATAGATGCGGAATGATAGTGCGTGACATATTTCAGGGTTGCCACTCCTTATTATGAACAAAGTTTAATCAGTTTTGACAAATTACTGAAAAACTGTGTTTTATAATGTGAAAAAGTTTTATAGAAACAGTGATAAATAGAGGTAATTATTTATTTCAGAAAATAATGTTGTATCTAAATAATGTATTCACAGTTTTATTAATTTTCCGTGGCTCATATGAATACATTAATTTAAGGCATAGTTCCCAAAATTGAGATCCATAAATTTCATGTTTTTAAATCATACTTATAAAATAAGAATAATAAGATAAACCTGAAAAGAAAAAAAATATCAGTATCAGCCTTAGTTTGAAAATTGGTGGTGTTACACCCCCGTGTGTCGGCGAGCATATAAAAATATCGTTCCAGTACTTGATCTCTTTCCGATCGTGTTGAGTATCCATCCCATTGGATCATGAGGGTAAGGAAACAGAAAGTTTGCGCAGCTTGTGATACAGATGGTTATGGATGGTCTCAGTGGAGACTGGCCACCATGCCCAAAATTCATCTTGGAGAAATTTATTATTATAGGTATATCAACTTTAAAGAAGAATGTTCCATTAATATACTGGATGAATTGATATGCTTAAAGAGGATATCAGTTATTAGAGGGGACACTTGTACTCTTTAATAATATGCTATAAGGCTATCAAACCGTGAATACATTACATATTACTTTTTATGATTGACTCTTTTAAATATCAATAATCATCATCATTATATCAGCCGAAAGACATCCACGCTGGGCAAAAGCCTTCCCCAAAGATCTCCACAATTGCCGGTCTTGCGCTATTCGCATCCAGCGATCCACAAGTACATCAATCCATCCTGTAGGGAGCCTGCCCTCGCTGCGTCTTCCGGTTAGTGGTCGCCACCCGAGAAAATTTCTGCCCCTATCAATATAATTCAATTATTCATTTTAGAATTTACTACAATTTAATAGAATTATGCAACAAAAGCTATTACCGGTTAGTAGATTTACCATAGTAATAAGTTGTTAGTAATAAACTTCCAATTTAAGCAGTCTTACTCCTAATCCAGTTTGTAATGTGGCAGCCCTATTTATGATACATGGTGTTTATTTCGCTGCGCTGACGCATCTCGGTGACTCAGTGCCTGTTTAGGTAAACCGTTCTCGCGTAGTAGTACGGTAATAACGCGGTTCAACATGTTGGGGAACCGATTAGAATTAATTATTTATATTTTAGTAGATTTATACAAAACAAATAACAGTCGGTACTTTTTAGGGTTCCGTACCTAAAGGGTAAAACGGGACCCTATTACTAAGACTTCGCTGTCTGTCTGTCTGTCCGTCTGTCCGTCTGTCACCAGGCTGTATCTCATGTACCGTGATAGTAAGACAGTTGAAATTTACACAGATGATGTATTTATGTTGCCGCTATAACACCAAAGACTAAAAAACAAAATAAAATAAATATTTAAGGGGGCTCCTATACATCAAACGCGATTTTTTGCTCGTTTTTATAGATAATGGAACGGAACCCTTCGTGAGCCAGTCCTACTCGCACTTGGCCGGATTTTTTGTGTACATTAAAGTGTATTTATTTTTTATTGTTTGTGTAAATAAATTTGTTGCGCGTTTGTCTGGAGCATTTGCCGTATGGCTGATGGCATAGAATATCATCCTGTGGGGGGCATAGAAGGCGTCCCGAGGGAATATATAGAGCATCGACCAGGTAGCAGTGTTTCTCTGTGGACTACGACCATTATACTGCGATTGCCAACATGCCTGCCAATATTGGCGAATATGGCATATCATTCCAAATGATGGACACAACTCCATTGTGAAAATCTTTTAGGGAGGCCTTTGTTCAGCAGTGGTCGTATTTAGGTTGACATGATGATGATGATGATATTTAGCTCTAGTTAGACAGTGCTGTTGGTTATTTAAATATCATTGCGTTCCTTTCGATTATAGCTCGTATGAAAATTATAGGACATTAGAACTGTTACTCTAATTACAGCTACACCCTTTACCGGGATATAGTTACCACCATATTTAGAACTCTATCAGCTTGCGATAAAGTTCAAAACTAATAAAGAAACACACCTACTTCCTTAAAAGCCTAAAATACATAAAACTGGCTTCAACTTTTCTTTTTGAACTCCAATTGGAATATCATGTATATGGAAAAAGATGATCAAAATCGGATCCCAACTTGAAGGGAAATCGGGTTACGTTCATAAAAAAATTAGAAAAAAAAAGAAAATACAGTTAACTTGGTCGGTTAACAAAAGTGTTATAGTTCTGCACTCCGGAGTGCAGAATACTTCATCACGTGTCAATTAATTGTTTGCTTATTACGCATTTTTGGACTGAATCTCATCAAGCATTAAAGTTAGAAATGAAATTCTATTTCAATCCATACTAAATGATTCATAAGGCTGGTTATGGAGTTAAATACGGTCCTGAGCTGAGAGTAATCTGTAAAACGGTTTGACTTCAATATAAACAAGTCGTCTATTCAAATGTATTAATGTTCACGCTAAGGTCCCAAGTTATTTTTCTTTTATAAGAAGGAATTTATGAGAACAAGACACAATACTAACTTGACAATTATCTCGATATAATTATTTTAAACAGTTTCCTATTTCTTTTCTATAGATGGGAACCAGATAACTGATATACTACATATACTACTTTTCTGTTGTAAGTAAACAGGGCTACATATCAAGCTAAACATTTCCAGTATAAGCTGATCTTAAGTTGCATAAGATTTCTATAAAATGAAAGGTCAGCTTATATTTGAAACTAGCTGTGCCCCGCGGTTTTACCCACGTTCAATTTTATAAATTATCACAGCTCCTCCCCCGTAGGTGATAGCGTGATAATATGTAGCCTATATGTTGACCCGACCTCTTAGTAATATTCATGCAATATATTAAGTAAAACCATGCAGTTATTTTTGAGTTTAGCCCGGACATACATACAGACAAACAGACCAAAATTCTAAAAACTACATATATTTTTGACTTCGATATCCATTGTAGATCACACCCCAAGTATCCTTTTTGAAAAATATTCAAAGTACAGTTTTGACTTTCCTACGATTTTATTATACAAATAAAATAAAATATGTATAGTTGTATAGCTTGATTTGTAGCCGTATGTAGGTACCTCTAATGTTTTGTCAAAATAAAACTCAAGTTCCACAATTCCCAAGCCGAGTAGTCCTCTTCGGCACCACTAGTTGTGTAATAGTGACAGATTTGGTCCGCAGTTACTAATGCCAACAAGCCGACACGTGGAGACCGGCCATACTCGTGGTACTTACAAGGATATTATTAGGAGATAATTTGTTCAATAACTGCGACTAATAGCAAAGAAGGAAGAGGAAAGTGAAATCTTGACGAAAAATTACCTTATAGATGGTTTTGTTGTAATTTATTGGGTTTGTGGATACGATAAGTTACAACTTTACTGATGCAACATAAACCCAAATATATCATAGTAAACATTTCTGTTCTAAAGGTTTGGGGGTGTGATCTCTGCCAAAATAAGAGTGTTATTATATTAAATAGCTTACAACTAATATCTGGAGTAGTCTATTATACGGATCTTGTTTGGTACAAGATCCGTCCAAGGAACAATTGCCGTGCGTTTAAGCACTTTTGGACTATTGGAATCAAATATAACAACTCACTTAGGACCCTTAAAATTGCTACTCGGTGCTTTTGCAGCTGGTTTCTCTAGTTACAGTTCTCTCGTGTTATGAGGCTCCAGCCCCGTTATTATATATTATATATATATCATTCTGTCTCCCACTTTGAGGATTATCCCTGGCAAAATGAGTGTGATATTATGTTAAATAGCTTACAACCAGTATCTAGAGTACTTTATTATACGGATCTTGTAGCAACAAGGAACATCCTTCCGTGTGGTTAAGCACTTTTGGCATACCTACTATTGGAATCAAATATAACAGCTCACTTAGGACCCTTAAAAGATCCTCGGGGCTTTTGCAGTTGGCTTTTCTAGTTGCAATTCTCTCGTTTTACAGCGTTTTTCTCTAGAGGAAAGTAGAACTAATTATTTTATAACAACTCTTTGTTTCTTTATGATTAAGATCGGGATCCGAGACAGTTAAAGGGATTCCTCGGAACATGGCTGAGCCTCAACGCTCAATGTCATTTGATTATGTGCCACTGTTGGCTTACAGAAGTTGCAGGGGGGTGTAAGAGGGAGGGTCTAGTCCCAATGATCTAAAGGCTGCTGGTTCGTTCCTATTCTTTAAATAGACAACTCACACACTAGGGAATTGAATACTTGTGTATCGGAGTATGTACATATACGTGTACATCTGTACACGTATATGTGGTATGTGGCTGGTATCTACCAGCACATCAAGCTACCCCAATCTGTCAAATTTTCCCAATTGAAAGTGAACTTTATGCTTATGTGATAAAGTCTGAAAATCTATAAAAGAAATTTGACAGATTGGGGTAGCTGGATGTACTGGTGTCTGTACTTTATGTCCGTTAATTATATGTTTGTAAAGTAGGTACCTCGTGAAACAGGGATTCATTTACCTATGTGGACATTGTCTTTAAAAAATAATTATGTAAGTCCATGTAAAGTAGAATCAATGAAATTAATAATAATAATATCTGGGGACAATGTCACACAGATAATCCTAGCCCCAAACTAAGCAAAGCTTGTACTATCGGTACCAGGCGACGATATACATACTTATATAGATAGATAAATACTTACATACATAGAAAACATCCATGACTCAGAAACAAATATTCGTGCTCATCACACAAATATTTGCACTTACCGGGATTCGAACCCAGGACCACCAGCTTCGTATTGAGGAACACTACCAACTAGGCTATGGTGACCGTTGATCGCAGACGTCAAGTTATGCCACCTTGAGCGCTGCATACGATCTTACATCGGCAGTTGGGGCGATGCACGGACCGCCTCCGGGTAAGTGGACTAATAATTGGGTAGGCAGTCTAGGCAGACATTGCTGTGAGATCTGTTATCAATAGCAAAGGATATAATTTCATATCAGATATTTAAGCGGTTTATAACTGGTTAAACGTGACTTTTAAGTACTACGCGAATTGGTTAAAAACTTAAATGATCATGTTAAGTATAATAGTTTTCAAGTTAACTAATTAAGGCTATTTTTCCTGAGGAGTGAACGTCAGTATACCGTCACGCGTAAGATGTACAGCGTTTTAGGTAAATATAGTTCACCGTCTAAATCCTTACAAATATTATATATTAATGCGACAGTTACTCTGTCTGTCTGTCACTTTGTTATGCCAAAACTACTGCACGGATTTAAATGAAATTTTGTACACAGTTAGTCTAGAGCCTGAGGCAGGACATACGCTCCTTTTTAATGTGAAATAAGTATTGTAAGGGGTTGAAAGGGGGGATAATAAGTTGTATGGAACTATTGTCACTTTTAGAGTTAAAAGTCAAGCTTCTAACTCTAAAAGTGACAATACTTCCATACAACTTTTTATCCCCCCTTTCACTTACAACTTACTTTTTGGACTATTGTTTTGTATAATTTTTACCCTCAAGGGTGTAAAATAAAAATAGGGAAAAGGGGATGAAAGTTTGTATGGAAATATTTAAGGTTTATGTAAATGTTTTATAAGTTTATTATAATTCTGATATATCTCTAATATGTTGACTCTTGTCGCAGACATAGAAAATATTAGAGATATTATGATGTAATATTTATGGAGTTATAACAAAATATGCGGACGAAGTCGCGGGCACAGCTAGTTGGTTATAATATTATAATTAGATCACGAAACTTTGCGACAACGGTGGATAAACATACTTTCATTGCTTTTTCTTTTTAATTCTTGTATCTGGAGTTACAGTTAGTAGGAGGCTTTTACTGCTTCACCGGAAAATAGAGGCAAGTGGGGAATCGAGCTGTCTAACAATTTACGATGACATTTATATAACAATGTTTGTCCTATAGCAATAAGACAAGCGTGCCTAAGATGATTCTTGGGAGGGGCTTTTGTCCAGCAGTGGAGTTCTTATAGCTCTTATGGTTATGATGAAGATGTTTCTAAGATGATGCTCTATATGTATTTTTTTAATCGTTGAATGACGGGCCTGTTGGCGTGTTTGGCAAATACTTGCTTTTCGCGCCGGAGGTCGTGGGTTCGATCCCCATCCAGGACAGATATTTGTGTGCATGAACACGTCTATTTGTCTGGGTGTAATTTATCTATATAAGTATGTATTTACAAAAGAAAAGTAGTATAAGTAGTACATCAGTTATCTGGTTTCCATAGTACAAGCTCTGCTTAGTTTGGGATCAGATGGCCGTGTGTAAATGATGTCCCAGGATATTATTATTATTTATTATCTTCGAAATTATTGTACAAATAAAAAAATATAAATCAACTTTATTATAGAAACTTATTATTATTTTATTGGATTTCGTCGTTTGAGATTCGTATCAAGTATAGAGTTGACTTAAAATCCTCTTTCTGCTTAGAAGTAGGTAAAAAAGAGTATCTATTTCTAAAGTACCACCTGCATCGTTTGCTAAGTTATCATTAGCATTACTTACGCATTTGAATAATACTTAGATCCATTATTGCCTTGTAAGGATAGCGAGCCTTCAGGTTATGTCTATTAAAAAAAATATTTACACCATATCTTGGGATCTCAAACGTCAATTTATCTACGTATAATATTATGGGATTGAAGAGCCGTGACTATTAGACAGCTGCAGTTTTAACTTATATACACTAGCGATGCAAAAAACATACATAATGTGTTGCTAGTTGTGATATAGGTATTCTTAGATAATAATAATGTCCTCCCGACCGAATTTCGGCTACGGCGGCCAGTCTCAATGGAGACTAGCCAATTGCGCAGGACATATTATAGTGCACAAGTGTGTGCGCAAACACAGGAGCACTTTCTATTCCATCACTCTCATGATCCGATGGGACGACTAGCGACACGACCAGAAAAAGTTCAGGTACAGGACCGACGGTTTTACCTGCTCTCTGAGGCACGGGGGTGTAATACCGCCGACTTCCAGTCTTCCAGGCTGATACTGAGAAATTTCTTTTTACGGAAAAAAACCCAAAACTACTTCAATAAAATTACAGCTTACAAGTAAAATACCGATTTCAAGACGATATCTGCTCAAACAGCCCACGTCGTGACTTATTTTGATTGGAAGGCTTATGTATTGGCCGAGGTACGTAACAGCTTTCTGATTACCAGAGTATTAGTATGATAAATTAGGAGATCCTTTTGTATGGAAGTTGGAGTTAAAGGTAGGATCGGTTATCAGGGACCTTTTAAAGCAAGTTGCGTTAATACGCGGCAATCAGTGCAACTTTTGAAACGGAGATTTATTTATACCTTATTTATTCAGTTCAGCAAAGCTATAGGTCTATAAATAACGCTAAAACTAGAACAAGTACCTTACAAAATAAAATCTATATAAAGTACCAATTAGCTTAACTGGCTACCTAACTATACATCAAGCAAACAAAACGCACTTTAATCTGAATGCAACAAAGTTGCAGCGACAAACTCACAGGATGTTTTTCAATTTATTCAAGAGATTGACTAGAGATCGCAATCGTTCGAAATTCGACCATTAAGTTTGTATTGTCAAAGATATTCAAGGCAAATAATGTTAATCTATTCTCAGTTTTTAGGGTTCCGTAGCCAAATGGCAAAAAACGGAACCCTTACAGATTCGTCATGTCTGTCTGTCCGTCCGTATGTCAGAGCCACATTTTTCCGAAACTATAAGAGTTGTACTGTTGAAACTTGTTATGTAGATGTATTTGGTGAACCGCATCAAGATTTTTACACAGAAATAGAAAAAGAACAATAATTTTAGGGGGTCCCCATACATACAACTGAAACTCATTTGTTTTTTCATCGTACTCATACACGTGGGTTGTCTATGGATAGATCTTCAAAAATGATATTGAGGTCTCTAACATCATTTTTTCTAAACTAAAATAGTTTGCGCGAGAGACACTTCCAAAGTGGTAAAATATCAATGCAACGTGCAGGCTCTGCAATGAATTACCAGCTGCGGTGTTTCCTCAGCGCTACGACATATCCTTCTTTAAATGAGGTTTAAAAAGAGTATTAATCTCACTGTAGGCAGCGGTTTGCTGTGCTCCCTGGCACTGCGAATACCCATGAGCAGCGGTTACCACTTACCATAAGGTGGGCCGCTAGCACGTCTGCCTCCTAAAGCAATAAAAAAAAGATAGGTAGTATTAAGTCTAGGTATTTTTCATTAAACATAGACAACTAATTAACCCTTCTAGCATTTTCATACAGTTGAGTTATCTCATGACATTTAAAATCTAATAAAATCTTGTACGATGTTAAATAATCCTTCGTGTGTGAGTTCAACTTGCACCTGGCTGTATTTTAAATCGTAAAGTGTGGTGTAGTGTCACGTTAAAACATTTTACAAGGCTAAACTAACACCTTGTATTCCTAAGTAAATTACGGCAGTTGCATGCTAATAGAACGGATAAGTTAAAATGTAGAGTAATTGCGTAGATTGTGCTTGTATGGTAAGAGTCGCAGGTACAAATTTATTCTTACCTTAGCTCTCCCCGGTATCATGAAAATTGTAATATAAACAGTGGACCGAACTGAATGAGCTTAATTTGCCTATGATACTGATATGAAACTATATCAAGCACAAAAAATATTGTTTTTCACTAAGTGGTTTCCTTTAATGTGTTTAGTTTATTGGGTAGATGGCGCTGCTTAAGTTTTCTCTACTATTTATTTTACACCATGTATCATTATCATCATAATCATATCAGCCGAAAGACGTCCACTGCTGGACAAAGGCCTCCCCCAAAGATCTCCACAATTACCATTCTTGCGCTATCCGCATCTTGCGACACTCGCAAGATCATCGGTCCAATTTGTAGGTGGCCTACCCACGCTGCGTCTTTCGGTTCGCGGTCGCCACTCGAAAGCCTTTCTGCCTCAGCGGCCTTTGACTCTACGAGCTATACGGCCTACCAACTGCCAATAAAGCTTGGCATTTCTTCGGGCTATGTCGGTTATTTTGGTTCGCCTTCGGATCTCAGCATTTCTGATTCGATCTCGCATGGAAACGCCAAGCATAGTCCTCTCCATTGCTCTTTGGGTGACATTAACAGCCCACTGATCATAGGCTACAGTGACCGCGTACCATCAGGGAAAGCGGGCACCGTAGCTTATGGACGCTTGCAACTCTTTCTTCTTCTTCTTTTTTATTTGGGCAGTGGAAACAATGGTGTTAGAGTTAACCACTAACGACAATAACCAGGACGATCAGCTAATGTGTGTGTAGGTGCTTTACCTTGTTGATCTCTTATTGACCGGTGGGTGCAACTGGCTGAGAATTATTATAATACTAGCTGTGCCCCGCGATTTTACTCGCGTTAAACTTTATAAATTATAGCCTATGTGTTAATCCAGGGTGTCAGCAAACTCCATATCTAATTTTATTAAAATCGCTCCAGCCGTTTAGACGTGAAGAAGTAACAAACATACACACTCACAAACTTTCGCCTTTATAATATTGGTGTGATTGTTGAACTATAACTTGTAAAATATATTCCATGAGTCAATTTGTATATAGGTACTCCATGATTTGCTAGTGAACAAAACTAGTGCTATAGCTAGTGACTGCCTCGTTAGTCTAGCGGTAGCGTGTTCACCTGCAGAGAATGAGGTACTGGGTTTAAATCCCGGGTCGGGACAAAAGTGATTTTGTGACTTTTCTAAAAAAAAAAAATTCTCAGCATCAGCACAAAGTCTGGGAGTTGGTGGTATTATAACCCCGTGCCTAGGAGAGCACGTAAAACCGTCGGTCCTATACCTGACCTCTTTCCGGTCGTCCCATTGGATCATGATAGTGATGGAATAGAAAGTGCTCCTGTGTTTGCGCACACACTTGTGCACTATAATATGTCCCGCGCAGATGGCTTATCTCTATTGAGACTGGCCGCCGTGGCCGAAATTCGCCTAGAAGGACATTATTAGTGAACAAATGCTACTATTCCGTAAAATACTTTTATCGGATAAAACTCTGTAATAAACATCCACAGTAATGATGCGTTCAGTATTCTAGCAATAGTCTTGACATTTTGTATACCTGAAATACTTAGTATAGTAGATGGACCCACTGAGTTTGTTTCGCTGGGTCTTCTCAGTTGGGGTGTATTGGATGGATACGGTGTAGCATTAAAGCGCGACCGTCGTTATTAACACAAGGTCCGTCATAATAATAATACCTTAATATAGACAGAACCATTGACAATATGTAGTAAAAATATTAGACATAAACTGTATGTAGTAAAAATAATATAATTAAACATAATCTCTTGACAATAACTTGATACGAGCTAGCTAAATATCATTGCTATAATAAAATTAATTTTATAAATGTTTTCATGCAATGTGTACCTAAATATCTATGTTACTAGAAATAATAATGAATACAACTATATTACTAAAAACATGTTCCGACTATTTACAAGCGCTTTTTTATAGTCTACGTGAATAAAAACCTTTTTTATTTTATTTTATTTACTTAACTAATTGATATTATTACTTTTTTCTATTACATAATTTGACAATTTTAAAATCGACATCGATGGGTGTATTTGACTGCCGAAACTACCTGGCTAGTACAATTCTCAGTGGAAATACTCGATACAAATGTGGATCGGACTGTGTACGCAAAGCTTTACAGCGTTAGTATAGATTATGCGTACAACACGTAGTAGGGTCCGGAGGCTGTAGTCATCGATCACAAATTGAAGGGCGCGCCTTCCGACGCTTTCACACTCGGATTTGTTAGCTCACTTTAGTTTTCTGTGTTCGGATTACGAGAGCATTATTTAGCTCCGTGTGAGGACGGGGAAGTATATAATAAAACTTCACCGTAGCCTAGTTGGTAGTGCTCCTGCCTACGAAGCTGGTCGTCCTGGGTTCGAATCCCGGTAAGTGTAAATATTTGTGTGATGAGCACGAATATTTGTTTCTGAGTAATGGATGTTTTCTATGTATTTATCTATCTATATCATCTGTATATCGATCTGTGTGACATGGTCCCCAGATATTTTTATTATAATTATTATTGTATTGCTTGCCAAAGGACCGCTGGAGCCTCTTGGGTAACTATATTAGGGAGATCATTCCACCGCCTCAGGGTAAGTGGTAGGAAGTTTTGCCGCAACCATTACGAGGTTGTAAAGCTTCTATGAATAACCGCAAACTTCTCTTGTCAGGCCTGCGGCAGGCTATGTCGCTCTCGCATCGGTTTGTTTAGCCACCATAAGAAATATCTCTCCGACAATGCGCCGTAAATCGTCTGTAACAGACACAAAGGATATATATAAAAAAAAAAATGTGGGTTATAAATGTATTGCCGATGACGCAATATCGGGCCATCTGTGGTCCAACATCCGAAACTGCTTGGTAAAGGGTCACTGTGGCCTCTCGGGTATATAACTATATCAGCGAGATCATTCCACCGCCTCAGGGTAAGTGAAAGGAGGTTTTCCTGACCAACATCTGAAACGACGGTGACCGCTGAGGATATCAGCTGTATATCTGTTTGTGACATTGTAACTCCCAAAGAGCTCCACATATTTATTTTTTATACGCTTAATATAACTCCGTTAAGTTCATTAAAAATAAACAGGTCTTTTTCTATTTGAATTTTTGACGGGCTACGACTATAGTTAACAATTCTAAAATGTCTGTGTTTACGAGTGAAATGAAATAATGAAATGAAATAATGAAATTTATTCAGCACTTGGGTATTAACATACACTTGTACTTGTTAAGTTCAAAATGCAGTACACAAACATAGTCGAACACAGTATAAAAATTACAAAAATATAATTAGTCTAAAAAAATTAATCTATTATTTTGAAATTTAGTTGCAAAATATTAAAATTAAAGAATTGAAGGCAATGAGCATTTGGCTAGCGCAGAAGGCTCTTAACCAGTAGCTTATATTAAACGATTAATACCTAATACCTAATATTTTAAAAGGACAGAATTCTAAGAGAGGGTGTGATCAGTTGCACGGTATCACCAATGACGTGTTAAGGGCCAAAGCGATCCTCGCCGCTGAGGAGCCTACCCTAGCTAACCTGCGGCTTTCTCTAGCTACCTAGGTGGACGACCCGGAGAAGAAAGCCACAAAGAAACTCCGGGCTTGCTTTTTTCGTCTTCTTTTGCTTTTTGTTGTCGTTTCATTTTTTTTTTTTTTTTAAATCATGTATTTTCTTACATTGGGATGGGCGTTATGTAGGCTAATGCACGCACAGAACCGTTGTCATCTAATGAATCGAAAACATTAAATTGTAAATGTGAGACAATAACATTAAATTTCACTCAAACAATTAGAATAACCTCTTGCTAGATGAAAATACGGTGGGTACATCCGCGTACATTTACAAAATTAACAAGTCACACGAAGTCAACCAGAGGCAACGACTGTATGAAAAAATAAAATATTATGAGTACCCCAACAGCAGTTCGACCAGTTACCGCAAGCAGCACCCGTTCACGAGTATGACGTGAGGGACAGCCATCGCCTCCCTCGCCATATTAGAGGGAAGGAAACGACCCGACCCACAACGCCACCGCAAGCATTAACACACAATGGGAGCATGACAAACTTACAACGGGTAGTTCATATTGAAGTCGTTAACAGCCTTCGGCCGAACAGCGTTTGACATGTTCGAGATAATATACATTTGTTTAATAATAAGAATATGCATCTAAAAACTATATTACAGAATTATTTCTATAGTCAGTTGAGTAAAATATAAATGTATGTCCTTGATTTAACATTAAGAGTAGTATATCCTTAACGTACCTAACACTAAGATGTTTCTCGTGTTTAACCAAGCGACCAAGCGTTTTTGTCGTTTAAATAATCATTGAGAGTGTAATAGGCCTTTTTCATTAAAATATTCCTGACCTCTGACTTAAACTTAGCATAGGACAGTTCCTGAAGATTTGTCGGTATTTTGTTATATATTCGGATACTCAGTCCGACAAAAGAAGAATGAACCTTTTGTAAACGATGAGATTCGGCACACAATTTGTGTTTATTTCTAGTGTTTATTGTGTGCGTGTCACTTCACTTTTGAAACAAATTCAAATTTTGTCGCACATAAATTATATAAGCATAAATATATTGCAAAGATACCGTTAATATATTTATCTCTTTAAAAAACTCTTTTAAGGAGAATCTCGCGCCTAGCTGATAAATAGCTCGTACTGAACGTTTTTCTAGAACAAAGATACTATGGATGTCAGCCGCCCTACCCCACAGTAGTATACCGTAAGACATAATACTGTGAAAGAAGCTAAAATAAACCAGGCGCGCAGTATCTATGTTAGTAAGTTGTCTAACTTTTCTAACAGCATAAGCAGCAGGGCTTAATTTTCCAGCCAAGCTGGATATGTGAGTACCCCATTGAAGTTTACTGTCTAAAGTTATGCCCAGAAATGTAGTATATTGAACAGATTCCAACACTTCATTGTTCAATACCAGATCTGGACCAAAATTTCTCACATTAAGTGTGGTGAATTTAATGCACTTTGTTTTTTTAGCATTGAGAACTAAGTTATTAACCGTGAACCATTCGGTAATCAGTGTGAGAGCACTATTTATTTCAGCAAGGTTATCTCTGTTTCGGTCTACTTTAAAGATAAAAGAAGTGTCATCTGCGAAAAGGACAACATCACAGAAGTTCTTTAAATAATGTAGTAAATCATTAATGTATACTAAGAATAAAAAGGGACCAAGAATGGAGCCTTGTGGCACGCCTAAAGTGACGGCAAACGTGTTTACTTATATGACTGTTGTGAGTGACTGGTTTGTTGGTCTAGAGCAGTGTTTTTCAACCTGTGGGTCGCGACCCCCTGGGGGTCGCGTGATGAAAAAGGTTGAAATACACTGGTCTAGAGAGTCCAGGACAAATTTTTGTGCGACGGACACGATAATTTGTACTGTGTGTTGTATGTATTAAGAAAATAAATATGTCTATTAATTGTCCGGTGGTAACCGGACAACTAATAGAGCCTGTAATATGGTAATATTACAGGCTCTGCTAAGTTTGGGATCAGATGTCAGTATGTTAGTTATCACAAGATATTTATTATTTAATAATAAGAAATTGAGTATAAGAGGATTATTTAATATCTTAGTACCACAGTCTGAACAGCTACCATCCCTACACAACCCTCAATAATGATCCCAACATTTCTATTCAAGGGAGGCGATATTAATAAGTCGGTCCCTAGCCCTCCTATGCTTAACATGTAATGCCTGATCCTTCCCCACATAGATAAGCTCTATTTTATTTTAAATCGCTTTTTTAAGATCTCAGATCGAGATTGATGTGGAATTTGAGTTTTGATACAAGAATAAATCACACTAATATTATAAAGGCGAAAGTTTGTGAGTTTGTTACTACTTCACGTCTAAATGGCTGGAATGATTTTAATAAAATTTGGCATGGAGTTAGCTGACACCCTAGATTAACACATAGGTTATAATTTATAAAGTTCAATGCGGGTAAAACCACGGGGCACAGCTAGTCTTATATAAGTCTAACAAAAATTAGTATTTGAACGCATTTTTAACCGGCTTTAAAATAAGGAGGATGACCTCCTTATTTTAAAGCCGGGTAAAAATATTATACTCAACAATTTTTATTTTCAAACTAACCATAGCCTTCTAAGGTTTAAGCAATTGATTATAGAGGAATAGAGACGAAAGAAGTTGAAGATAGAATATCTTAACTTAGTACTCAACATCTATCTTCAACTGAACTGTTGCTAATTTGTGATTGTACCGTGTGCAATTTTTTTTAATGTTCATATTGTGACCCTACCGTGCTGTGATTGATGAGGAAGCTTCTGATTAACAATGTCAAAAACTTATCTAACATAATATCAGCCGAAAGACGTCCACTGCTGGACAAAGGCCTCCCCCAAGGATCTTCACAATCGCCCGTCTTATGCTGCCCGCATCCAGCGGCTTCCCGCGACACTCACAAGATCGTTGGTCCACCTTGTCTCCGGTTCGTGGTCGCCACTTGAGAACCTTTCTGCCCCAGAGGCCGTCGGTTCTACGTACTATGTAACTTTTCAATACTAGATTACATTTAAGCAATATATATATTGGACCACTCAAAAAGCATTCTCTAGCGAATAAAAAGAAATATAAATCAGTTCACATATTTAATATGAATCGCATAACACGCATACACTCGATTTGTAAACTTAAAGTTTTGAAATAACTGTCTCGATTATTAGTTGATTAAGGATAACAGTTACTTATTTAACTTAATAAGTTATGAATTTTTTTAGAGTAGGAGAGGGCCCCTAAAACATTTGTCCAGTCCGGGATGGAATTCATGACCGCTCGGCAAACTGCATCGGTCATATTGAAGCATCCTTAATTATCATGCGAATATATTAAATTGTCAAATATATAAATATACTTTCAGTATTTCAGTAGTTTCAGTATTTAATAAGTATTGTGTAAATATTAATTTGTTGCTTTGAACTAGAGGCACAGACTTGAATAAACTCAGCTAAGCCTAACGAGCTTTAAACTATTGTTTTAACTTGAAAACAAATACCTAACCTACTAATTTAATATTATTTTATTTTAATTAGTAACTAGTATAACAATGTCATTGTAATTAAGGTTGTTGAAAACCAAATTTATATTTGTCTTTAAATCACAGACCATTTAAGATAAAGACATCGTTTCTATTTAGTTTGGGGCACTACATTTGGTTTGCGGTGTACCTACTAATGTACATCTGAAATCTTAGCGTAGTCTGACCGAGTCAAGATAAATGACAAATAGCAAGAAATGGCTTTTTATCCCTGGTTTCTTTTTGTACAGTTTGGATATTGAATGTTATTTGTAGGCGTCAAGCACAATCCGGTAATTATCCGGTAATTAAGATTAAGATCTATATGTTAGGAATGTCATCCTGTAATCAATTTATTTAATCGCAACTGGCAGGTAAATATTAATTCCATTCGGATATAAATACATTGCGGAAGGGGAAAATTAAGAGTAGAACGACAAAGATTGACTCTTTAAGTATTTAATTCAAGAAACTGGTACAATAATCGAGAAAAAAAAAATCATCTATATAGTAGTTATCTGTAAACTCGTCCGAATGTAAATACGTTTTGGCCATATTCCTAGATATTTCAGGGGCGTTTGATAATACTTGGTGGCGATTTTTGTTACAAAAACTTAAGTTACGCGGTTGTTACAGTAATATATATTCGATAATCACATCTTATTTTGTACATGGCTCTGCAACTCTTAAGCTTGGTCACTACAGTCACTAAATCGTTAACCATGGGTTGCCCCCAGGGCTCAGTGCTCGCGCCGTATCTCTGGAACTTGGGTTTTGATGACTTCTTGACATTACCCTTGCCATCACGCTGCTCTCTAACGGCATATGCCGACGATGGCCTCTTACTTATACAGGGTAACTCCAGGAGAGAGTTGGAAAATCTGGCTCAAACTTGCTTAAGTATGATAAGTGAATGGGGTAAAAGAAATCACCTTACATTTGCTCCTCATGAAACCTACCAACTCCTTCTTAAAGGTGAACTAAAATCTCCCCCGAGCGTAGAACTTAATAAATGTTACTGCAAAACGCAAGATATCAACGTGTTATTTGGGTTTAGTTTTAGAAAAGAATTTCTCGTTTATAGAACATATTAAATCAGTTGGGGAAAAAGCTAAGCGAAACTTTTTTGCACTCACAAGGATATCGACGGCAAACTGGGGCCTCTCTTTTAATACTCTTAAAATCATTTACGGGGCAACCTATCTTGGGTGTATATGCTACGGCTCGCCTGTGTGGGCTGATAGGTCTACCATCGGAGCTGCTCGCCGTAAATTACTACAAAGCCAGAGGTTGGCGTTGATATTTCTGTGTAAAGCCTATAGAACAGTAAGCACAGAGGCCCTACCTGTCCTAACGGGTGTACTTCCGGTTGATCTTGAAGTTCAAAGACGAGCAGCGATGTATTATTCTACGCGCGATAATTTAGAAAATGATTTCTTATCATTACACGACCGTACGAAAATAACCAGGCTATTTATGCCAATAGCTGACTTAAATAACGAACTACTAAATGAATAGCAATATAGATGGAATACCTCAACAAAGGGTCCCCATTTGCACCAGTTCTTTCCGGACGTACGCGAACGGTTAAACTTGGCTAATCATAGACCATTGTGTTGGACAATTTCTTACCGGACACGGCAATTTTAAAAGTAAATTGTATAGTTTCAAATTAGTAGTGGGAGTGTGATCTCTGGCAAAATCAGCGTGATACTATGTTAAACAACTTGCAACCAATATCTGGAGTAGTTTATTATACGAATCTTGTGGCAACAAGGAACAACTTCCGTGCAAAAAAAGCGCCTAACGTTTTTGCCATACCTACTATTGGAATCAAATATAACAGCTCACTTAGGACCCTTAAATTGATCCTCGGTGCTTTTGCAGCTGGCTTCTCTAGTTGCAAATTTCTCATTTTATGAGGCTATAGCCTCTTTACATCATTCTGTCTCCCGCTTTGCTCTGGAGGGAAGTGGAACTATTTCTAACTCCTCCTTTTTTGTCTTTCTGATTAAATTCGTTGCGGGATCCAAGACAGTTAAAGCGATTCCCCGGGACATGCCTGAGCTTCACCGCTCAGTGTCATTTCATTGTGTGCCACTGTTGATCCTGGCTTACAGGAGTTGCAGTGGTGGGTAAGAGGGAGGGACTAGTCCATTATATAGTAGTTAACCCACACAAAACTTCTTCTTGACCCATAGAATAGTCGCCATGGTTAGATTTTTTATAATAACATTTTAATTACTCATTAACTATATAGCTTATTTTAGTATTTTTAAAGTTGTGCTGACATAAAAACTCTTTTAAAATCTTATTTTATTAATGTTATACCCATTTTTACCCAGTTGGTAACCCATTACATCATCACTGTGATCAAGTTTTCTTAGAAGATAAGTCACAAATTAAACAAAACTTGTTTATCGTCGTGCGTTGTAGTAATATTATCCCCCCCCCCCTCCCCTCCTCGCCCTATAACATTTGATTACAAAGTCAAGACATTAAATTTTTTCACTGAGAAACAGTGTCTAATGAAATTAAAGTTATCATAGTAGCAATGACAATCGTATCTGTTTTTTATGAAGTCTAATCTAACTTGTCTGTACATAGAAAATAGGTGTTACCGATAAGAAAGTCTAAGATATACTAGAATATTAAACAGACATATTTTATTCAAATTGAAATGTGAGCCGTAATGAATTTGTGTTGTAGACATCATGTCTGTAAGTGTTAAGAGAAATTGTTTTAATTAAACCAACTTCTTTACAATAAATCAGACCAATGTAAACTTTATTATATTGTTTTAAGGGCTATTGTAATTGTAGTTCAGTTTGATAAGACAAATAAGTGCTCTCTTACACTAGGACGGTGTATACATTGTAAATTTTAATTAGTTTAAATGTGGCTGTAACACTTGTTCCCTTGAGAGGCTTTTGTTAACACGTAGCTACAGGTTTTGAATATCTACGTGTTTAAAAGGTTTTATTCTCTATCCAATTAAAAAGTAAGGCTTTAGAAGTTATGGAAGGGTTATAATTTCTAGTACTTTAAAACAAAAGGTAAAATTTTATAAGAACGAATATATTCAGCTTTTTTAAGGGTGGTCTTAGACTGTTGTTCTTATCAGTTCATATTCAATCGGCGAAGTTAACTTGGGACTTAGACTTAGGCGTGCGGTCTGCCTATAGATGGGTAATCTGAGCATCTCCTTCGTGATTAGGTAATCGATTCCCGCTGGAGTCAATAAGCAACAGTTGCTAAACTATCTTAGAAGACTACAGGGTAGTTATCGATGTCAGAGATGTTCAAGCAACATTACTAGCACATCGATAACTCCTGCCTACACGATTAAATTAAAATAGTTTCATTCACAAATCTGACATCAGACGCCCACTTTTTGAAAACAACCTCCACAAAGACCCATCATTTGAGAGGATATGACATAATCACCATGCTTGGCAGTCGGGTTGGCGATCACCGTATGATGCTACCTCTGGATCCCCTCGGATGAATTTTACGCCCCTAACGGGATGAGAAGGGGCGGTGAATTTATTTGCCGTCAGGCGCACAGCACCATGATAATTCTAACACCAACAAAATACACTTGCTGTATAGTGTCAGCGAATTTTACCACCGCGAATCATCCAGTAGGGGGCTTAGAAGACATCCCGATGGAACAGATATCCCCTCAGGATTACTTCTACGCTGCTGCCTGTTCTAAGTGACGTAGGTCACTTAGTTTGTAGTATTTTTCTTAGACTGCTTGAGCCCCGCTCGCCACCATTATCAGCCATGAAATCGTTCTGGGCTATCGGTAAACAACATATTAAAAAAAGCACTTAGTATTTCTTATATAAGAATAAGCTTAGTACACTTTAGTAAGAAATCTAGTGTCGTAGCACCTTAACTTGAGCAAAATTGAGCCAAGCTAGGGCAGGTGCTCCAGCTATCTAGTTGATCTATACGCTTACAATAAATAACTCACTACACGGCTGACGGGGCCGATAGCGAAAACCTTTCGATATTTGTTTATGAATACTTGATATTTTGTATTAAAATAGCTAATATTGTGCTATTTAATACCAAATACGAACTGTACAGCCGATAACTTATATAATAAAAAGCATTAATGTCAACACGTCGTATTAAATAAAGTACATAGAATTACTAAGACGACTTAACTTAGTTAAAGTGTTATTTAGACATCGTTGGTATTTTATAATATTTACCTTTCTTGCAAATTGAGCCAGACTTTCACTAAGTAGTGTCATAATTTATAATTGAAGTAATATTATAAGTAGGATTAAAAAGGAATCTATTTCATATTAATTTATATAAACTAGGGATAGCTGTTTTTCGAAATCCACCATTAAGTTTCTACTGTCGAAAATTATAGATATTAAAGACAAATAATATCAATTAATTTGTTCTCAGTTTTGACTTTTGACACAGTTTTTTGTAATCTCTTCTTAGTTTGTCAGTATGTCAAAAGCATGGTAGGGCATGTAATGATTTTTTAGTAAAAAAATTTGCTTCATTAGAAGCAAAATAAGCATAGTAGATAGGAATAGACATTAGCCTAATAAAAATTACTTCTAATGTCTATTATGTAAAAAATATACGCTTTCTGCACTCCTCCATATGTACGTTAACTGTTCCAAATTTCAAACTCCTTAGCAATTTTCGTAAAAAGATACTTCACGTATTAATATTATGATAAGAAATTTCAGCCTTCTTTCCCACTCTCACTTTGTCCCGGAAGAAAAGGGAACTGCATTTTCTTTAACTCCTCCTAGTTTCTTTCTGACTAACTTATTTGCGTACCTTATCCTCTCTCATTAGTATCATTTCATTATGTGCTACTGTTGATCCAGGCTCACAAGAGTTGTGAGCTCACAAGAGGCTCACAGGCACAGTGGATAAGAGGATGGTACAGACGCCAGCACATCAAGCTACCCCAATCTATCAAATTTCCCCAATAGAAAGTAAACCTTATGCTAATGTGACAAAGTTGAAAATCCATAAAAGAAATTTGACAGATTGGGGTAGCTGGATGTGCTGGCATCTGAACATCTGTACATTATAAATAGCCGTAACATTGGGTATGAGTAGGTATATAGTCATCATCATCATTACAGCTAAATAAGTCCACTGTTGGACAAGCCTCCCTCAAGAATCGTCTTGGGGGATATACCATAATCGCCACGCTTGGCAAGCGGGTTGGCGATCGCAGTAAGATGGTCATAGTAATCAGAAGGAAGCTGCTGCCCGTCCTCTGTTAGATATTCCCTCGGGTCGACTTCTACGCCCCCCACGGGATGAGATGGGGTGATGATATTCTGATCCTGATATTTGTCGCCGTCACCACACAGCAGGTATATAGTACGTGTGCACTATAATATGTCCCGCGCCGATGGCTAGTCTATCAAGACTGGCAGCCATGACTGAGCTTCAAACAGACAGAGCATTTTACATGTTACTGAATAAAAAAAAACTATTTACAAATGCCGATGTCAATCGTGTAATAATTACTTCTCAATAGCTGTAATATAAATAGCAGGGTAAAACACCCAGTTATAGGCCCAATGCTTACAGAGGCGCGGCGGATAAAAGCAGCGCTAAGCGGATATTGCTACGGGTCGGCAATCACTGATTTCCGCTTTTCCGCCAGCAATAATACAGAGTCGTATCGATTTAGCCCCTCTGTTTGTTTGTTTTTGATGTGTAAACGTGTTTAAGTGAAATTATTAATTAACTATAGAACCGTTGGTTATAAGAGATATATTTAGAAGTTAACATAGGAAAAACGCCCCTGGGACGTTCTTAAGCTACTTGGTTGAGATACTTCTAAAAAATATTTAAATGCGGTATGCATTTAAATGCGCGATCGAATCAAAGACATCGCAATCCGCAGGTGAACCAAAGTAGCCTACATAGACCAAAGAATTTCCAGACTGAAATGGCAGTGGGCAGGACACATAGCTCGTAATACCGATGGCCGATGGGGCAGAAAGGTTTTCGAGTGGCGTCCACGACCGGAAGACGCAGCGAGGGCAGGGCCCCTACAAGGTGGACCGACAATCTTGCAAGGTTCGCGGGAAGCCGCTGGATACGGCAGCGCAGGACCGGCTATTGTGGAGATCCTTGGGGGAGGCCTTTGTCCTGTAGTGGACGTCTTTCGGCTGATATGATGATGCATTTAAATATTTTTTCTACTGACCACTGAAAAAGATGAATGGCGAACACAGAGCCCGATGAAAGAAGGACGTATGAACGTAAATCCTAGACTTCGTATTAGAGTTTTTAATGTTATACATGCGATAGTTTGTGAATGAGTAGAGGTGTTTGTTACTCTTTCACCCAAAAACTACCTAACTGGTTATTTGAACCAATGAAACTTGTATTAATATAGCATAAAAATCCAAATTACACATAGGCTATAATTTAAAATTTATACCGTGGGTGAAACCGCGACGCATAGTTAGTAATATTATAAATGCGAAAATTTGTGTGTATGGAAGTTATGGATGTATGGATGTTTACTCTCACGCAAAAACTACTTAGCGGATTTTTATGAAACTTTTTAGTTATATATGCTAATAAAACATAGGCTATAATTTATAAAGTTTAACGTGGGTAAAACCGTGGGGCACAGCTGGTTAATAACGTAATAAAATCTTTTATGTATTTAAATCTGCCGCGCTACATACGACTGTCTACTATTGCTATCAAACCAAATAGGCCACTATTTTCATGTCTATTATTAAAATAATAACAATATCCTGGGACATTATTCATACACGGCCAATCCCAATCTAAGCAGAGCTTGTACTATGGAAACCAGATAACTGATATATTACATACTTATACTACTTTTCTTCTGTAAATACCGTAAATACATACTTATATAGATAATTACACACAGACTCAGGACAAACAGATATGTTCATGCACACAAATATTTGTCCTGGGTGGAAATCAAACCTGCGGCGTGAAAGGCAAGCATTTACCAACCACGCCGCCCGGCCCGTCAAAAATAATGAATGTTGGTATGTTATTAATTCTGTTGTTGTACCACAAAATGATCAATGTTAGCGCGGGATTAGATAATTTCCGGTTGGTGTAATTGATTTTTCGGATAATTTTAGTGGCACGTTGTGAATTTGTGGTACGCGTCGTAATTTGCGCTTTAATTGCTTGTAGAGGGGATCTATTGATTTGGAATTCAATTAATAGTACATATAGTTCACTGAACTTACTTATTAACTTGCATAAACAGTGTTGTAAGCTGATACATCGACGACGGTCACCGTAGCCTAGTTGGTAGTGCTCCTGCCTACGAAGCTGGTGGTCCTGGGTTCGAATCCCGGTAAGTGCAAATATTTGTGTGATGAGCACGAATATTTGTTTCTGAGTCATGGATGTTTTCTATGTATTTAAGTATTTATCTATATATATATATACGTATGGATATCGTCGCCTGGTACCCATAGTAATAGCTTTGCTTAGTTTGGGGCTAGGATGATCTGTGTGACATTGTCCAGATATATTATCTATACAAATAAATAAAATTGGAGTGTCTGTTTGTAACATTGAAATAACCGGTTTTTACTACATTAATATGAATATATATACGGTACATACACCAAAATAACATTTTTTACAATTTTTGTCTGTCTGTCTGTCTGTTTGTTCCGGCTAATCTCTGATATGGCTGGACCGATTTTGACGGGACTTTTATTGGCAGGTAGCTGATGTAATAAGGAGTAACGTAGGCTACTTTTATTTTAGAAAAAGTCTTTTATTTTACAAAAAAAAAACGAAATAAACTAATTAACATGCGGACGAAGTCGCGGGCACAGCTAGTTATACATGAAAGTCTCTCGGACAGAACATTTTTTTTTTGTTTATTTTGGTATTAGTAGAAATTAATTAGATTGTATGTTGACTGGCTTGTCAGTCTAGTGATTAGTGACCCTGAGTGCTAAGCCAGAGGTCATGGGTTTGATTCCTGTTCTATATATGGGTGTAATTTAGTTATAATATGTATTTTTTTAGAAATATATAATTATGTTTATCAGTTGTCTGTTTGCCATAGTAGAGGCTCTGCCTAGTTTATAATAATAATAATATCTAGGGACAATGTAACACAGATCATCCTAGCCCCAAACTAAGCAAAGCTTGTACTATGGGTACCAGGCGACGATATACATACTTATATAGATAAACAAATACTTAAATACATAGAAAACATCCATGACTCAGAAACAAATATTCGTGCTCATCACACAAATATTCGCACTTACCGGAATTCGAACCCAGGACCACCAGCTTCGTAGGCAGGAGCTCTTTCTTTATTTCTTTCTAATATAATGTTAATTGCAACAATATATACTTATAAGTATCATATTTATTTTGAGGAACACAAATCCACCCATCGTCCGCCCAATATTGCTTCTGTCAGCATGGTGTTACACTTTGTTTGATCAAACAATCTATGAAGATTATTTACACCTTCCAACATAAAACAAAACATCAAGAACATGCAAATATTATAAAGCCCTTTCCGTGATATTTCCTTCGCGTTTTAGATGTTTTGCACACAAACACCCCGTATCTAAAGCTTAGTCATAGTAAAGTTCCTACAGTAGTACAGATGCACTCACCAGTCCGTCAATAGATGGGTGACCGTCAAATCAAATTAAACAAAGCAGTTGCCATTGTTGTTTAGTAATTCATGTACAAAAAGCAAATATCTTGGGACATCTAATAATAAAACCCTGGGACATAATTTACACGGCCATCGGATCCCAATTTAAGCAGAGCTTGTACTATGAAAACCAGATAACTGATATACTACTTTTTTTTTGTTAATACCCACTTATATAGACAATTACACCCAGACTCAGGACAAACAGACATCTGATCTGAAATGCAAACTATGCTATGGCAACCAAACAACGGGGGAAATAATTAAACATATTATATAAACATAAATATTCCTATATTATTGATAACCGCTCAATTGCTTCAAAATATTTTTTTTTTGCCCTCGAGTGCTAGCTGCTCTCGGTGCACGGCGAGCGTTCAACCCGCCTCAACTAAAACTTGATTTATGGTTTTCCTAAAAAGGGCATTTTGAAGGTTTTGACTGTTCTGTATAGCCAGTAAAATAAGGTACAAAAGTGTATATGTTAGGTTATTTAAGCTCAAATAAATAATATTCCATTAGCGTTAAAACTAGAGGTGCGAGTAAATGTTAGTGTGTGAGTTCTAAATCAAAATTACAGAAAATTTAAATTAAAAAGTGCATAAATATTTAATATATCCATAAACTAGATGAATTACTTGATATGATCATGCACATTTGAATATTGTTCATGTGGAAGAATGACAAAAAAACACGGAACGAAAAGAATACACAAATTTTAAAAGTCGCTCACTGAGATTCAACTACCAATATTAGAATATTTTTGTTCCGTGAAGTTGGTAATAATACGTTTTGTCTATGCTCTTAGTATTAGAATTGTTTTGGATACGTTTAAATAGAGCTCTAAGCCATTGTAATAAGAATCATAATGATTTTAAAATAAAATGTCAAAATGCAACCACGGTTGCAGCGAGCAATGTAGGCATTTGAAATTTTGCAACTGTGGTTGCAGAAAGCAATCGAGCGGATAAATAACCTTCAGCAAATAATCGTGCTAATCACACAAATATTTGTCCTGGGTGGGGATTGAACCCTAGACCTTTGACTTAGCAGTCAGGATCACTAACCTCTAAACCAAGAGACCAGAAACAATATGTTAAATATAGGTATCCAAAACAAAAAAAATATTGTTGTTGGATCCAATACGAAATCGTTATTTTATGAGACGTTAATATTTTATTGTGTATTTCTTGCTGATATACACGTTGACCCAAAAACAGAACAAATAATCGTGCTCATCCAAAAAGATTTGTCCTGGGTGGGAATCGAACCCACGACCTCTTGCTTAGCAGTCAGGACAATCAGGCACTAGCCACTAGACTAAAGGACCAGTCAACCCAGCTACCACTTATTGAGTAGTGCCGCGCGGAGTCACGCGCGTTAAACTTTTTTGAGTTATAGCGTATGTGTTATTCAAATATATAAGCTATCAATGTCCGTTGCATAACTTTTGCGTGAAAGAATAACAGACATCCATATATGCATACTCACAAACTTTCACATTTATCATATTATTATTATAGTAGGATATTACATTCTGTGTTTACTGTATTTCGCATTAACTGTGGCCTAGACTCCATCTTACAAGGGTAGATTTTATTAGAACGTGATAGATTGGCTCCGGTTTTCAATGACCTTTCGATCCCTCCATTTTCGCTTTTCATAGCTCTTATCACTTTGAGTGTAAATATATTTCACCTTATGTATTAGGTTAGATAGAAGGTTTGGTCCTTGATGAGTTAATATAGGTCATTAAAGCATCTTCTACACGGTTGCAAACCAACGTCCCAACAGAGGTCACCCTGATGGTTGCCATCCATCTAGACTGCAGAACTGCAGTCTATATGGATGGCAACCACCAGGGTGACTATCTAGACTGCACAACTGCAGTCTAGATGGATGGCAACCACCAGAGTGACTATTTAGACTGCACAACTGCAGTCTAGATGGATGGCAACCACCAGGGTGACTATTTAGACTGCACAACTGCAGTCTAGATGGATGGCAACCACCAGGGTGACTATCTAGACTGCACAACTGAAGTCTAGATGGATGGCAACCACCAGGGTGACAACCTAGACTGCACAACTGCAGTCTAGATTGACATAACCGCCAAATTAGTCGAATTTCTTAAATTTCCGTGCTTCAGGGGCCACTTAAAGCTGTCAGTCACTGGTATATTCGACTATTATCTGAGTCTACTCAACTCATATTCGAAAAATGTATGTAATTTTTTGGTAGATTCATATTATCTTTGCTATAAGATTTCTTAAACAAATGGTTTTTTATCAGATCGGATGCCAAATATCATATAAAAATCTACTTAGGTACCATTAAGCAGAATAACAAACATTACTAGTGTTGCTGTTCAGATATTAAGTTCATCCATTTACTTTAGATAGAACAGCCTTGACGCGATGCTATCATCCTCAGGATGCCATTGCAGCTATCTCTGACTCCTGCAAAGACACCATCAATTTGATCCTCCGCAAACATACTTGATGCACTACAGTCTCTAGAAACAGTATCTAGAAGATATACTGAACAAAGTTAAGCACCAGCTATTGTTCTAAATCGTTAAATAGCTAAATCTAAAACAAAACTCCACAAACCAATACACTCATAAATTAATTCGAAAACTCATCTAAATCTCCTAATTGTAGGCCACACAATACTTGCGAGACGGTATTGTGGGCTTGTGCGCCTAATAGGCTGGGACCAGTGACAAAAAGCTACTCTTATAAAACGTAAATTTGTCCAATGTTACGGCAACTACGCTGTGAATAAAATATTCTTTTTTAAATTGTATGAGCAGTGGTTGCCCTTGTATTAGAGTTGTTGTTCAAGCCACCCATTGGGCCTCTGGTAATCTGACCAGCTCAACGTCCCCATCGAAGTACGGAGCCGAGAAAATTATCTACTATGGCGATTAACCATCTGTTGACTGTCCGGGTGTCTAGTTGCTTTACCTTTCTTTTCACTTTTACATCGGTGACAGCAACTAACTAGGAGTGCCTCAAAAATAAATAAACAGTCATCGTTTTACATTGACGGTCAGCTTAATGACATCCAATGTTGGACGAAGGCCGCTCCGAAAGATTTCCACAATGGAGCTGTATACATCATTTGGAGACATACAGGGAGTCGCTGATGCCCGTTTTTTGGGAGGTTTTTCCCGCAGTTCAACTTCTACGTCCACAGCCGCAGAATGAATTGGGGTTATTAGGTGCAGGGGAATATTCTTATCCGACAGCCACACGTCAAATTTTACATTAAAAGAATATATTATTATTAAATTAAGCCATTACTTTATCTTTTTTTTTTCTTTTTAAATTACACTTTTTAGGTCTTATTGTACATCATTCTACACGTGCAGCCTGTGGACTAACTATACTCAAAAATCTTACAGTGCCCTCCGGGTTCAATTTAATAATGCGTTCAGGATGCTGATGGGGCTGCGGCGATTCTGTAGTGCATCAGGGATGTTTGCTGAGCATCGCGTAGATTGCTTCTACGCTACGATGCGTAAGATATGGGCATCTCTGGTGCGCAGAATACGTGGCAGCACCAACAGCATCGCATGATCGCTAGACTGTAGTCGGCTAGACTGTATATACGTCAATCATTGCTGCGCCATTTCGCATGGAATGACGCAGCAATGAATGGTAAATTTGTTACATATTTTAAAATACTTATTACTAACAGTAGTTTATAAGAGAATTGCTACTTACTTATTGGACGCTAATTTGGTCTGAAAATAATAATAATAAATGTTTATTCACATCTCACAAGGAATTACAGAAAACAGCAGGTTTACAAATTGCTTGAAAGTAAAAACGGTCCTTGTGAGAGTCTGGAGTCTGAACTAGGTCGAAACCTGTACTAAAGATCTCCAAATTCTCTCCGGAAAATTCTAAAAACTAGGTGCCACGTGTTGTTTTGTGTGATGTGAATGGTTATTATGATATACATACGAAACATGCAAAATAATATATAAAGATCCTATGTGAGTGAAGGTATGTGTGTGGGAGTGTGTGTACAGTGTGTAAGAAGTGAGTGAGTGGAGTGAGAACAAGGTAATGTGAGTTGGGTCCTTGGTTGGTCCAGTTTGTGGTTCTGGAACCGGTTTCTATTGAGGCAAATTGTGAGATTTATTCTAAAGCTTAATGAATAGTATTTATCAGGTCTTCAGTTTCTTCGTATGGCAGTGTAAGTAGCCAGGCTGTTAGTTTTTGCTTTCGCTTGGTTTATCATATCTGGATATATAAATACTTTTTTATTGATCTTGTTGTATAAAAAGGGGAAAGCTGTAAATAAAAATAATAAAGTCTTATTATTATTATTTATCAGAGTAGATTTAGATCACGGGATGTTCGGCTACACTATTGTAGGCCTAAAGTCATTCGCGTCAGGCTATTGTGAGGCAAGAAATATGGAGCAATTAAATATGAGTTATGATTTCACAACCCTTACATTTTTGAGGCGATACCCCAAAAATTAATCACCCTTGTGATTTTGGTGTTTTGGTCATTTTATAGATTCTCTTAAGGCTGTTTTATCTATGGCATTGCGTACCCAAGGGGCATAATAGAAGAGCCCTATTGCTGTCTGACTATTTGTCTTTAATAATATATCTTGAACAATGTCACACAGATCATCCTAGCCCCAAACTAAGCAAAGCTTGTACTATGGGTACCAGGTGACGTTATACATACTTATATAGATAGATAAATACTTAAATACATAGAAAACATCCATGACTCAGAAACAAATATTCGTGCTCATCACACAAATATTTGTACTTACTGGGAATCGAACCCAGGACCACCAGCTTCGTAGGCAGGAGCTCTACCAACCAGGCTACTATATGCTTTATGTCATACACCACCACACCTTTAGTTCACACCGAAAATGTGTTATGAAGGAGATCCCAAAATAATAGACTAATAAATATTTATCCAAGAGTTGTTAAGGCCCATCCTTCAGTGCGAAGTCGTATAGCACTTTAGGATATTTTATATGCTATAAAAAAAAAAAAAAAAAAATTTATAATGTGCCTATCTTGATATTGCAAAATATTTAGAACGAGCGACAGTGATAAACTGCAAATACTCTAAGAGAAATATTTTTACATTTTTAGCGAGCAAGTGATTTTCAGCAAGCGAGCAAGACATTTTTAGCAAGTGATTTTCCTTGAAATAATAATATATAAATATGCTGATAAATAATATAAAAAACACAAAAAAAAACTTCGTTTAAAAAAACCGACTTCAAAAACTAAAAAGTATAAAAAAAATATCTTAATAAAGATTTAATTTAATACATCACTTATAATATAATATTAATGAAATAATATAATTTGTATGTGCTACCTATTGATAGGTTTGAAGTCGGTGCCAAGCCAAATGTAATAGTAGGTACCACACTCGCCGCGCTTTACTTTCAGCGGGATAGCTTCGTATTTCTACACAAACAACCCAAGCGTGCAGACGTCGTTGACGGTCGTTTTTATGATACAGTTTCATCTGTTTCATATCAATTCATATTGTTCTTTAAGTTTATTTACTTAGGTTAATCTTTAGTGTAGGAGTTTCATCACAAAGTATGAAAGCTGTATGTAATATTAACTTTTATTTTGCTTAGGGCTTGGCACCGACTTCAGACCTATCAATAGGTAGCACATACAAATTATATTATTTCATTAATATTATATTATAAGTGATGTATTAAATTAAATCTTTATTAAGATATTTTTTTTATACTTTTTAGTTTTTGAAGTCGGTTTTTTTAAACGAAGTTTTTTTTATTTGTTACTTTTTAGTGTCTAGCTATGGTTAGGACTTCGAAAGGTGCCGCGCGCCTCAAAACTATAGATCCCAACAAACGAGAAAGGAAAAAAGAAACATCTTCCGAAAAAATGTTGTTCGAAACTCTTTTTCACGTTCTTGTGGGACAGTGAATGATCTAAAAGACCGTTTGTAAAGTAAGAAAAACTACATAAAATTACGTTCACTCTAAGAAAACTTGCACAGTACGAGTCTAGACTAGCTAAGATTTATGAAAGTCTGAACAGCAAGCGCATAGGTTAGGCCGTATTTATGACCATCTAGCTAACGAGTCTGTGTGCTGAGGGCTTATACACTAGATCTTATTATGAATTGAATGATCTTATGATCGAATAGCCATCTAGTCTGCTGAACAGAGGGTAAGAGTCTATGAAGACTAGGTCTTATTAATGATCGATTAGCCAACGAGTCTACTGAGCAGAGGGCTGATAGCCTAGGTCTTATTTATCATTGATTAGATAATGAGTCGGACTCGCCCGTGAAAGGCGGAATGTTTCTTTCCGTAGCAGCAAGTATTTGAGTTGATAGAATGGAAGGTAAATTGCGGTTTACGATTTATGACGCTTTAAAAAAACTACTTACTAGATCTCTTTCAAACCAATTTTCGGTGGAAGTTTGCATGGTAATGTACATCATCTATTTGTTTTAGTTTTATGGTTCTCTTAATTTAGAAGTTACAGGGGGGGGGGGGGGGGGGGGGGCATTTTACGCCTTTGGAAGTGTCTCTCGCGCAAACTATACAGTTAAGAAAAAATTATATAATAAACCTCAATATCATTTTTGAAGTCCTATCCATAGATACCCCACATGTATAGTTTAATTTTTTTTTTAATTCAGTCCTAAGTAAGTATAGGGAACCCCCAAATTTTATTGTTTGTTTTTCTATTTTTGTGTGAAAATCTTAATGCGGTTCACGGAATACATCTGCTGACCAAGATTCGACAGTATAGTTCTTATAGTTTCGGGAAAAAGTGGCTGTGACATACGGACGGGAAGACATACAGACATGACAAATCAAGAAGAGCCTTTGTGAAAGACATTTGGGTACAGAACCCTAAAAATGGCAGCTATTCCGCATCAAACTAAAGAAGAATCACGTAAATCGGTTCATAAATCTCAGCGTAATCGGTGTACGTACATAAAAAATACGCTGGTGCTAAAAGGTGCGCCTACATGCGCTTCCAAAAAAAAAGCTTATACGTGCGTATGAAACGCTAGTCGTCTGAAATTGTTGTTTATGTTCATGCCAAGACACACTTGAACAGGATGAGTCTAGCTTGACTAGCTAAGATTTACAAACGTCTGTGCATCATCGACATCGTCCACTTAAACAAAAAATTTCATACAAAAATGTCCATAAAATGAAAACTACTGGGCCAATCTATATAAAATTTTTAAGGGACCAAATGGCAACTATTCCGCATCAAACTAAAAAAGAATCACGTAAATCGGATCATAAAACTCCGAGTAATCGGTGTACATACATAAAAAAAAAAAAAAAATACCGGTGAACTTGAGAACCTCCTCCTTTGGAAGTCGGTTAAAAATATCTCAATTAATGGTATTTTTGTGCTCACCATAAAAAAGAGAAAAAACAGGTGTTTACTTTTTTATTTTAATGGGTAAATAGCATAAAAGTGGAAATTTGTTACAAATATCTTGTAATATACGTTTTAAAAGATAGCTGAATATTTTTATTGATGAGGAACGATTATTCGTTTAAATATTAAACAATTAAAAGCACCCGTGATATATACGGATGGCCCTTAATAAATCATAGATAAAGTTAAGTGTCCTTCGAATGACTGAACAAGTGTTTATAGGGAGTGAACATGTCTCTAGACCAATCAAACTATGTATGAACCTAACATAAGCTAACGGTACCACCATTTGCACTACCACAAAACAATACACTTAAGTCCATCGTCCAACTATTACATCTGCCCATTCAGCCCTACTTCCTGCACATTACAATAGTTATTTGCGCCTTTACTTACTTACTTATTATATTATATATATAGTGGTTACCCTAGTGTCAGAGTTGTTCAAGCCGCTCAGTAGGCCTCTGACATGGCTTAATGACTGTTGCCTAAGTGCTGCAACCGGAACTGCTTAACGTACTCGCCGAAGTACGGAGCAGCTCAAAAACTACTACTACTTTGGCGGTTACCTATCTATGGACTGATCGCGACCCTAGTTGCTTAACCTCACCGATCACTACGGACTTGTGAGCATCTGGCTGTGAGAGCTTTAGATTTTTAGATCTCTGGATTTGAGCGTTTAGCAAGTTCCATCGCTCTCACGCTAATATAAAAAGCTTTTAGAAGCTTACCTAACTTCGGAGGCTATAGCTTAAAAACGCATGTATTTTTTTTAAATTCAAAACTTCTAACAAAGAATTTTTAGTCTGCATTTTTACCTGATCTTAAAGCTAAATGAACTTAATCAATGCCTTACTATCTAAGTTTTCTCAAGAATTTGAACAAAGATCCACCCCCTAGAGGTATTTTACAAAAATTCTTGCACATGCTCCTAGAGCACTATAATAACGGTTAAACTTTGAGATCACTATCTTAAAAATAAGTTTAAAAGTTCTCCGGTAACTAACTTGAGCGAAGAATTCTAAAAATTACGTCCAGTCTTTTGTCTACTTCGAAAAACGTTTTGTAAGTATTAAATATATTTTTACGGATATTCTATAAAAGTTTATTTAAAACTGTAAAATTTGGTGTGTGGTGACGGCGGCAAATATCAGAATGTTATGATCCCGTAGAGGGCGTAGAAATCGACTCAAGGGAATATACTACCGGAAGACGGGCAACAGTGTCTCTCTGTGTAGGTACTATGACACAAAACATTTTTTTCTCTCTGTTCCAAAATCGACAACACTAATGTGTACAACATCTTGTATGTAGCCACACAAAAGTTGTCCTATATGAAAATATTTGTTCCGATTCTGAGTGTACTTTGTATCTATTGATTTCATGTTTGTAATTATAATAATAATATCTAGGGACAATGTCACACAGATAATCCTAGCCCCAAACTAAGCAAAGCTTGTACTATGGGTACCAGGCGACGACATACATACTTATATAGATAGATAAATACTTATATACATAGAAAACATCCATGACTCAGAAACAAATATTCGTGCTCATCACACAAATATTTGCACTTACCGGAGTTTGAACCCAGGATCACCAGCTTCGTAGGCAGGAGCACTACCAACTAGGCTACGGTGACCGTCGATACGGTGACCGTTTGTAAAGGCCCTCACTTCACAGAGATTAATTTTCCACTAGAGAACTGGTCTTAGAACCAAATTAATCACACTAATATTATAAAGCCGACAGTTCGTGAGTGTGTGAGTGTGTGAGTGTGTATGTTTGTTACTTCTTCACGTCTAAACGGCTGGAAAGATTTAAATAAAATTTGGTATGGAGTTAGCTGACACCCTAGATTAACACATAGACTATAATTTATAAAGATTAATGCAGGTAAAACTGCGGGGCGCAGCTAGTTACAAATAAGTTACTAGCCGAATTTCTGCCACGGCGGCCAGTCTCAACAGAGGTTAGCCATCTGCGCGGGACATAGAGCCCGTGCTCAAGTGTTTGCGCAAACACAAGCACTTTCTATTCCATCACTCTCATGATCCGATGGGACGCCTAGCGACTCGACCGGAAAGAGGTCAGGTACAGGACCGACGGCTTTACGTGCTCTCCGAGGCACGGGGGTATAATACCGCCAACTCCCAGACTTCGGGCTGAAGCTGAGTAATTTTTCTTTTTACAGAAAAGTCCCAAAATCACTTTTGGCCCGACCCGGGATTTGAACCCAGGACCTCGTTCTCTGCGGGTGAACACGCTACCGGTAGACCAACGAGGCAGTCATACACACACCATAGCAGAATATACACACCTTCGTTCACAAGTCATGGCTAGTCAATGTAGGGAACACTTGTATAAAATGTGCTTACCAATCGACCCTCACCTGCATCTTTTTGTCAGTTCTCGTCCCGAGATTTGAACTCTGAAGAGGAAAATGTCTAATGAAGCATTAAAAGCCTCTTAGCAGAATTAAAAAAGTCAAGTTTAAAAAAAGTATTATCGAAGTCGGTTCAGACTCTACGGAGGAATAAAATACAATAAATAAAAGTCGAATTGATAACTTCTTTCTTCTTAAGTCGGTTAAAAATACGGTAGAATCCCCAAATACCGTCCAAATTCTCACACCACAACAACAAGAAAGTAAACAAGTTGGACAAGTTGTTTACGCACAGACAAACAGAACAACAATAAGGTACTAATGTGTCGCTATTATTAACGATGTATATATTTTTTTCTTTATATTCACGTACCGTAATCTGAGACATGTGGCTTACCGAAAATAGGTCGAATATGCTCGGAAGGTGAAGGCACCTATTATGTGTTAAGCTTTGTATGGAAATATGAGATGGTCTAATCCTAATAATCACGTCGCATTATTTTTGTTGATATAGTTTAGGTTCGTTAAAATATTTGACGATTGTATGTATGTACATATTATTATGTATGTTTGTGTTAGGAACGTTTGAATACGTCATTCCGAAAGTGAATACAAAGTAGAAGTTAAAAGTCAAGTTTCGATGTAATTTTTTTGGAACGAAGTTCCTTATCGCGCGTTGTGAAAGGGGGCTAGACGGAAAAAAATCTTACGAAAAGTTGTCACGACACTTTGTTTGCGTGCGCATGTTTCTCTGTCTGTCTCTCTCTCTCTTTCTCTCTTATAGAAAGCAAGCCAGATATTTTCATTTCTATTTCGCATTGAACAGTGTGGCGTCGCGACGATTATTTTTGTTGAGTGTATACAGGTTTTTTGTACATAATAAATAATAAGAAATAACTTCGTTCCATCCGGGTGTCCCTTGACACCTCTCAAGTTTTTTTTATACATTCAATACTACAATAATACATACTACTAATACTACTCATAGCTTAATGCTCTCATCAGTCCGTAAGTGTCGGTGAGCTTAAGCAACTAGTCTCGCGGTCAGTGCATAGATGGGCAGTCTTGGGTTAGCTAACTATTGAATTCTTTTGTTAATAGTTGTTATTGTTACACTGCTACTTGTAACATATATCTTTTATTTTCTGTACTGTTTCTGTAAACAATTGTTTGTGAACCAAATAAATAAGTAAATTTCTCAGCGTCTGCTTGTAATAATCGGAGTACATATGTATGTTTGTCTTCAGTACGTTTGTATACTTTATTCCGAAAGTGAATACCACTTTATAAGTCAGTTTTTCATTTTTAAACGTGGTACAATACTATAATAATACACACTATAATATATTACTATAAAGTATGTTGTATTAAAACAACAAACTATCATAAAATATTACGACTGGAAACTACGCTTAATTATTATTTTAAATATACCTCCTTCTTTTTATTTATCCACATATAGTTACAGTTAAAATAATGTAAGAAAGATAGATAAAATTATTTTAAATATCATAATATTTAACATAATTTAATACATATCCTTATCATAATTAGTACATCAGCCATCAAGAACTATAATATACAAACGGCTATGTAAATATATATTTCCACTAAAAATGTTCTTTGCCAGTGTCAATTATGATAGGGACTAAATGCTGCTCAACCAGTTCTGCCTTGCTACCAATATTATTGACATCTGACTTCGACTCCCATATCCAGCCAGCTAATAAACCAGCAACTAAAAAGTTTAATCCAGCTGTAAGTCTCTATCAGCCTTCTGAAAACCTGCAATATGTTTTTACACAAAGACTGTTTCATTCGGAAATCGAACCCACGACCTCCAAGTCAGATGACTTATAATAAATATACCTCTCAGACACAGAGGAAGCCCTCAAAACAAATTACACAATTTTAATGCAATCATAAATCACTCAACATATTAAGTCACAAATTAAACCCAAACTGGCAAACTTAATTAAAAACAAATCTAGAGCCGACAAGAGTCCCGTTTACCCTACCGTAGGGTCAAAGCCCTTGTTGTCGAGTTAACCCGATTAGGTTATTTTTTACTGTTTATGGTGTAATGAGGTTGCTATCGCTTATTAGTTTAACGGGGACTGGAGGCTTCATTACTTGAATACAGATGGAGAGTGGACGTCTCTTATTCATGTCATGAGTTACATTTACAGTTCATGATAATAATATAAGGTCATAATATATGAGATGGGATAATTACGCTTGTGTGTCACGACATAAAATAAAAAAAATATAATAATCATCATCATTTTGATTGTACGTGAGGCGTAGCGGCTAAAATAGTCGCTTAGCCGCTTCGTCTACTATTTGTGTGACCCGTAAATAGTTGTTCTGAGTCTGGACGTAATTTGTGTCCGTCTATTATATTATGTTTATCATGTAACCCCCGGCACAGGGATTAGATTACCTAGTGCGAGAGTTGTCTTTTTATGATAAAATAAACATATATAAACATAAATGCATCTTTATCTTTATATCAGCGATCTTTATAGCAGATGGTCACCGTAGCCTAGTCGGTAGTGCCCCTGCCTACGAAGCTGGTGGTCCTGGGTTCGAATCTCGGTAAGTGCAATTATTTGTGTGATGAGTCATGGATGTTTTCTATGTATATATGTATTTATCTATCTATATAAGTATGTATATCGTCGCCTGGTACCCATAGTACAAGCTTTGCTTAGTTTGGGGCTAGGATGATCTGTGTGACATTGTCCCTAGATATTATTATCAGCCGAAAGACGTCCACTGCTGGATAAAAACCCTCAAGGTCCCTCTACGACCTCCACAATGTCAGGTTTTGTGCTGCCCGCATCCAGCGGCTTCCCGCGATCCTTGCAAAATCGTTAGTTCTACTTGTAGGGGCCTGCCCACGCTTCGTCTTCTGGTTCGTAGTCACCATTCGAGAGCTTTTCTGCATCTGCGGCCGTCGGTTCTACGAATGCCCTGCCCACTGCCATTACAGTTTGGCAATATAATATTGTAAGGCAATCGAGCAAGCTGGTCATTAACTCGCACAACCAGAGAGGCCGCAAAGAAGAAAGTAGAAATTAAAGAAATGAATATGCTCGCTATATTGTTGCCATGTCAGAGCAGATCGGAAAAACCTGATAGTTAATTGATTCCACAGAGTAGTAGTGCGCGATATAAAGTTTCTCGTGACAAGCAGAATGAGACATGCCCATTCATCATCATAACCAAAAGACGGCCACTGTTGGACAAAAGCCTCTCCCCAAAGATCTCCACAATTGTAATTGGTGTTGTGCTACCGGCATCCAACGCGATCATCATATTAGCCGAAATACGTCCATCGCTGGACAAAGGCCTCCCCTTAAGATCTTGCACTATTCGCATCCAGCGGTTTCTAGCGACCCGCACAAGATCATCGGTCCATCTTTTGCTTTTCATCTATTGCTCTTTGAGTGACGTTGAGTCTTCTAATAAGGTCCATAGTGAGCGACCACGTTTCTGTTTCGTAAGTCATCACTGGCAACACACACTGGATTTTCGACTTCAAACACACGGCATTTGGAACGAGTAGATGTTACGTAGCTTCCCGAACGCAGCCCAGCACAGTTGCATTCTTTGACCTTCTTCTCGAAGTTGGACCTACCTAGTTGGATGGTCTGTCCTAGGTAAATATAGTTCTCTACAACTTCGAGTGCAGAGTCCCCAACCTTAAATTGAGTGGGTGTAACATTGCAAGTATTTCAGGTAATTTTAATGTAGTAGTCACAAGTTTATATTAAGGCTATGGTAACCACTTCCGACAAGCCCGTGTCATTACTATATGGCTGACTTGGTAGTATAAAAGCTGAATAGTTAAAAATCAAAGAATACTTGTGTGTCATTGAAGTAAGCGTTTTGTATCGTATTTCTTACGATACGAAATCGCTTACTGTAATGCCACTCATGCAAAGGAACAGGATTAATGATATCGCATTCAAACAGTCATTAATATTTTACATTTTTATGTTAATTTCGTGACACGTTGGACATTTACCTCACTTTTTGTTACACCAGCTTTGCTGATGGTTTCACTTGACTTTTGTTTTTTTTACTGACTTTAAAAAGAGGGAGGTTATTGATTTAATATTTGAATTGTATGGTGTTTACCATAAAACGGGCAGCAGCGTTTCCCTGAGAACTACGACCATATTAATAATAATAATGTCCTCCTAGCCGAATTTCAGCCACGGCGGCCAGTCTCAACAGAGATTAGCCATCTGCGCGGGACATATTATAGTGCTCAAGTGTGTGCGCAAACACAGAAGCACTTTCTATTCCATCACTCTCATGATCCGATGGGACGCCTAGCGACACGACCGGAAAGAGGTCAGGCACAGGACCGACGGCTTTACGTGCTCTCCGAGGCACGGGGGTATAATACCGCCAACTCCCAGACTTCGGGCTGATGCTGAGAATTTTTTCTTTTTACAGAAAAGTCGCAAAATCACTTTTGGCCCGACCCGGGATTTGAACCCAGGACCTCGTTCTCTGTGGGTGAACACGGTACCGCTAGACCAACGAGGCAGTACATATAAGGCTGACCATATTACTGCAATCGCCAACCTGGCTGCCATAGGTGGCAATTACGGCACATCCTCCCATTCTTTGGGCTTATTTTCTCCAGCTGTGGCCGTAATTTGTCCGACATGAATAAGACAAAATATTAGGTAAAACACAAACTTTCATCCACGGTAAATATTATGACCAACTTACTGTAGGTATGTATTTTCTTTAACCATATTTCACATTACTTTTCTTTTGAAAATATACACTAGTATATTACTTACGTTGACAAATAGTTAAATATCGTATTCAGTGTAAACATTAAAACGCAGTGAACACGCAAAACGAAAGTAAATAATATTACTATCTTGACTTTTTGACGGTAGATAATAATTATTGCAACAAGCGGAAAGAGACATTTCTTTTCGGAGTCAAAAGTCATTGTTTCACTTTTACCCCTTGTACTCCTGGGGTAATAAATTTTAAGGAAATATTTCAAGTTATTTGTTTCGTACAGTACGGTTTCTTGTTTAGGTAGAAAGTAGGTTAACAGTTTTAGAGGGTGTTAATATATTTATTGAAGTTCATAATACTCAACGTCTACCTAATTTATTACATCATCAGCCTGATAACGTTTGGATTGGATGATCTTAATTTGGATTGGATGATCTTAATTTGGATTGGATGATCTTAATAATCATTTCTCCACTACTTCGGCCATTGATCATCTGACCAAATCTCAAAGTATTGCCTTTGTAAATGGTCTAGCGCGTCCTAATATAAACCCTTTTGTTTTCTCTCCAGTCGATTCAAACGAGATCAAAAAGATAATCCTTTCTGTCAAATCCAATGCAGTAGGCTATGATTGTATCAGCCGAAAAATGATCACCTCAACTTTTAGACCAACTGCTTCCTGTCCTTTCCCATATTATCAACCATTCCCTTGAATCTCGATCATTCCCGTCCTTATGGCGTAAAGCCTATGTCCTTCCCCTTTCTAAAGTCTCTAATCCTTCACTTCCTTCGCATTACCGTCCAATTTCCATACTTCCATTCCTTTCTAAAATACTAGAATCCTGTGTCCATAAATAGCTTTCCAGTTTTGTAGTCACTAACAACTTAATAAGTATGCTGCAATCTGGTTTCCGACCAGGGCATAGTACTACCACCGCACTCCTTAAAGTGACTGGCGATATTAGAGCAGGCATGGAGGAAACCAAAGTCACGGTCATGGTTTTGGTGGACTTTTCCAACGCATTTAATACCGTCAGTCACGATATCCTACTATCTATCCCTTCCCATCTTATGATCTCAGACGAAGCGCTGGAATGGTTTTTCTCATATCTTCAAGAACGTCAACAGTCAGTACGTGTCGGAGAGTCTTCATCGAACTGGACAAACCTTGACACAGGCGTTCCACAAGGCGGTATTCTTTCTCCTCTTTTATTTTCTGTCTTTATAAACCTTTTAACTTATGATCTTCAGAGTGCGTATCATCTTTATGCCGATGACCTTCAACTTTATGCTCAGGCGGATACAGATAGTTTGCCTGAAGTCATTGGGAAGCTCAATAGGGACTTAGACCTAATCAAGGGCTGGTCTGATAGGTTTGGCCTCACAGTCAACCCTGACAAATGCCAAGCCATCATTGTAGGAAGCTCGCGTTTGATGAGCAGAATTGATTTAGATCAAATGCCACGCATCATTTTTGATCAATCCGCTATTCTATTTAGCCAATGTGTAAAGAATCTTGGGTTACAGATTGATACGACTCTTAGCTGGATGAACCAGATTGCTGCTGTCAGCCAGAGTGTCACATACATTCTGCGGAGTCTCTATCGTCTTAAAAACTTCCTTCCATCTGAAACTAAAGTAATGCTCGTGCAGTCCTTAATCCTTCCTAAAATTGACTATGGTGATGTGTGCTACTTTGACCTGAATGCAGATCACCTCAATAAGCTCGACCGACTTCTAAATAACTGCATTCGGTTCATCTTCAATCTACGAAAATACGATCATATGTCATCTTACCGGGCGAAATTAAAATGGTTACCAATTCGCCAGCGCAGAAACTTACGTGCTCTGACTACTCTATACACTTTACTAGATTCTGTTTCTTCTCCTTCATATCTAACTCTTCAATTTCAATACCTTCATTTAAAATACAATAAAAATCTGCGTTCTTCTCATAACCGCATCCTACACTGTCCTTCACACCGCTCTGATTTCATCCACTCTTCTTTTCTTATACAATCTATTCTCCTCTGGAATGCTCTTCCACCAGAAATCAGAATGGCTAAAAGTCGTTATTCTTTCAAAAAGAAAACTCGGGAGCATATAACCAAAAAGTTATTGGCAGAATCATCACATTAGTATTATTTTATTTATTTTTATTATTTATATGTATAATATATATTGCTATATTAGTATATTATAATATGGGTATTGTGTATTTTATGTAATTGTATGAAGTATCTATATTTTTACTCTCAGTTTTATTCATTAAGCTCACAGTGCACCTACCATGTAATCTCTGCATCACCCCAAGGTTGACTGGCAGAGAATGCCTTCGGCATTAAGTCCGCCTTTGTACATTATTGTGCATAAAGTTTAAAATAAAATAAAATAACGTCCACTGCTGTATATAGGCCTCCCCCAAAGATTGCCATTCAGAGGCTTTTGCCGTAGTCACCGCGCTTAGCATGCGAGTTGGCGACCGCTATGCTGCCCGTTGCCCAACCATCTGATGTACCCCTTAGTCGCCTAGATAGAGTCGGACCATACGGGTAGAGAACTATAGACACAAATAGGTCACACAAATAGATGTTCTGAGTCTGGATGTAATTTGTGTCCGTCTATTATATGTTTCTAAAGTACCCCGCGACACAGGGATTAAATTAACCACTGGAGCGGGCGTTGTCTTTTTTAAAAGGAAAAAAAATAAAGAAAAGATAACATAACTAATAACACTTTTACGTGACATTTTGAAATGGCTGGTCGAAGATTCACGTGATTAGAGAGCTGGTCTATACTTGGGTCAAAGAATTAGCATTGCCATTCAACCTGGCAATGCTATCAGCCTTCTGGGAACGTTCCCTATGGTAGTGATGTCAAGGGGTTTCTTAACACCTACGCTGATTGTCCGGAAGAATTATTTATGTCTCATATTTATATAAATTTTAATTAAAGATGCATTCATATTCAATACTTAAGTTAAGTTCGGTCATTTACGTTTATTATATTTAAATGATTATATATGTATTTTAGTAGAAGGTTGAATCTGTATTTAAGATGTTCATGACTTAAACATTATTCCATCATAAACAATTCTTAACCGGAGGAAAACTATTCTCAAGTCAAATTAACTCGCAGCATTCATCTTAACAGCCTCATAATTAATAATAAAACAAAATTTTCCACCAAAAACACTCCCATTTACAGTGTTCATACGCACATAAAAATAAAATATATTAACACAATTGTATAGTTAATTATAAAATGATGATATTATACTATTTTTAACACTAAGTCAACGTCCTATTAATATTAATAATTTTAGTAGGTAACGGTTACTATTGTTATAGTAAAGTTAATTTGTTGCAATTCAAAATGATGTAGGCAGGAAACTAAGTCATTGTGCCTCTATAGTTTATGGGCGCTGATAAGATCATAAAGGCGTGGAGAAGTTTTCTTTTTTTTCATATTAATTATGATGTTGGCGTTTTATTTATTGGTGTATCTTTTAAAAAAGCGTGTTCTTGTACAGTTATGGATTATGGGAGTTCTTTATTATTTAAATGGATTGATGCTATTATATTATAATGATCTTCTAGTTATTTTATCTTCTAAAGTGTTAATTAAGTGATAGTAAACATTACATTAAGCAACTTGACAGCTATTATAATAATAATCATTTTAGGTACATAGCATCTTAAACATAGTTACAATTTGGTAGTTTGGATTTAGACCTTTGTGAGAGCTGGAGTCTATACTGGGTTCAAGACCTGTATGACAGATCTCCAGGCAATCACCCTCTTAAATTACTTAACTTAATGCGGATATAAGTAATAGTTTATAAGCTTCGTTGGTCTAGCGGTAATATTTTTATCTGCAGATAATGAAGATTTGGGATCGAATCCCAGGTCAAGTGTAAGAAGGTAATCGAGATTTTTCACTACCAGGAGGATAAAACTAACAGCTTTATATGCTCTTTGGAGCAATGGAAAATAGTAAACTTTGTAGCACATACATTTTTAGTGTAGGACTGTTGTTGGCGTGGTTGGTAAAATGCTTGCAACCGCAGGTTGTGAGTTCGATCCCCATCAAACATAGATATTTTTGAAGTTATACTTCTTTTGGCGCGATGGAGAAAAATGATGAGAGTGAATTTTTACGATGCGCGCGCACACCGACACCAAAAAATTTAACAGCATGAAGTTAGTTCTAGGTGGTATGACAGTGAATTTTTACGATGCGCGCGCATACCGACACCAAAAAATATAACAGCATGAAGTTAGTTCTAGGTGGTATGAAAATGTATGAGAGTGAATTTTTACGATGCGCGCGCATCGTAAAAATAACAGCATGACGTTAGTTCTAGGTGGTATGAAAATTGATAACTATGTTCAAGTAGTATATTAAGAAGTATAACTTCTAACGCGTGTACATAAGTACACACAAGTTTTTTTTTTTGCATGAAAATGTATATTCGTCCTGAGTCTGGGTGTTATTTACTATATAAGTATGTATTTACATAAGAAAAGTAGAATATGTAAGTGGTATATCAATTATGTGGTTTGGGATCAGATGGACGTGTGTGAATAATGTCCCAGGATATTACTTTTTATTCCCACACTGTAATATATCTGACCCGACTGGGGAGAGGCAAGAATTGACAGCACCAACTTCCTGACTCCAAGCTGCTACTAAGTGTAAGTCTTACCAGAAAAACCCCAGTAACACTTTTTGACCCGACCCGGGATTTGTACCTAAGACCTCATTATCTCCGGTTCAACACGCTATGACTAGGCCAATGATACAGTCATAGGCAACTTACTACAACCACCATCATCATCATATCAGCCGAAAGACGTCCACTGCTGGACAAAGGCCTCCCCCAAAGATCTCCAGAATTGCCGGTCTTCCGCTATTCCACTTACTACAATACCACTAAAGTATAAAAATCGATGGAAATTCATAAAAGCGGATGAATACTGGTATACATTGCACTCATTGGATCGCGTGCGCTATGAAATATGCAATGTACTTAGTATCTACCCTCAGAACCTGGCTGCTACCCATATACAGGTCGCATGATGCACTTTATAGATGTTAGAAGAATGGATAAGGAGTGAGAAAGTAAAACTATAAGAAATGGTATTTAACGCGAGTGAAACCGCGGGGAATAGCTGGTAATAAATAAATATCTAAGCAATAATAATAAATAATAAATATCTAATATTACAAGAGCTGTGTGGTTATGCGATGTCAGTAGACCTCTGCTTCGCTTTAAAGACTGCAACAAGCGGGATATGTGTAGCTGGGAAAAGCTCGCTGAAAATAGAGTTGAATGGCGCAAACGTGTAGTGGAGGGTCGTAATATCTGTGATGAAGCCTGGTTCGGAGTACTTGCTGATAAGAGACAGAAGCGATATGAAAGCGGCTCGGCACCCGTCTGCCAAGCGTGGCAATTATTGCATTATCCCGCCAAGATGAATCTTGATGAAGATTGAATCTTATCTTGGGAGGACTTCTTACAGCTGTTATGACGAAATAAATATCTTGGGAGGACTAACACACTACCATATGATCCCAAACTTGTTAAAGCCTGTACTATGGCAACCAGGCAACTAATGAACTACACGTTGTCAATCTTTAAAAAAACCTTGGTGATATTGTGTGCTAAAATTCACAAGATCGTTCGGTGATCTTGTAAATTTTAGCATATATCTGTGAATCTTAGTAGAGATATTAGAGAATTGTCTACAAATAAGTTTAAAAGAATTATTAAAGCCAAATTGTGTAGCAAGACATATTACAAAATTTCTGATTATTTAATTAAATAAAAGTGCTTGGGATTGAGTTGTTCTGAGTCAACACATGATTGTAATTAATCTTAAGTATATGTTATTTTAAAAAAGGGTTCCTACTGAGTTTTATGGCAGTGTTTCTCAGTAGCTGCCACGTCCTGACTGCACGCTAGGGTAAATATGACGATTCCACATAAATGTAAAATTTTTACGGAATAAATAATTTTTGACTTTGTCTTTGACTTAGACTTTCTCGAGACAAATATGAAAACTTCGTTTATTCTTAGATACCCTAGAGGTAAAGCGTGACACGGGCCGGGCTGAACCTTAATACAAACTGAATAAGTGTCATTAAGTAGTACAATTTGTTAGTTCCGTACAAAATCTAAATTATGCATGAAGCCACGGATACATCCTGCCTGGAAATGAAGTCCTGGTAAACTAATACGTGAGTTATATTATCCCATTATCGTAAATTTGCAAGAATTTCTTACAGATTTTTGGCCCGAGCTCCCCCGGCAGCACACTTTACTTAACCGCAAGCACATAGAAGAAGCTAATTTTTTTGTGGAATCTCCTCCCTCTTATCCACCACCGCAATTTCTGTAAGCCAGATCAACGATGGCACACAATGAAATGACATTGAGCGGTGAGGTTCAGGCATGTTCCGAGGAATTGCTTTGACTGCCTTGGATGCCGCAACAAATTTAATCAGAAAGAAACAAGAGGAACTGGAAAAGAACCAGTTCTACTTCTTACAGAGGAAAGTGGGAGACAGGATGATATAATGAGGCTAGAGCCTCATAAAACGAGAGAATTGCAACTAGGGAAGCCAGCTGCAAAATCAGCAAGGCTATAGTTTAAGGGTCTTATCAAGGGAGCTGTTATAGTTGGTTCCCATAGCAGGTATGGCAAAACACTCGGAAATAGTTTGAAGATTGAAGTAAAAGATGAGTTGTTATGTAATAATAAAGACACACCACATCCATATACTCCATATTCTCCCTCCAGGGATTAATCCGGATTAAAATGTCAGCAAGAAGCCACTTACGGTTCGATATGACGTTATGAAGTAATGCGCTGACAATTTGCCTCCATTCAGTAATTGGCCGCTCAAACGAATATAAATCGTTTTGACATTAAAATGTCTATCACAATCCCTTGACATGTTATTGTACACACAATTTTAAGAGCAATTTCTATTTATTAAGTTGAAAACTCCTTTAGGCGCGTCGGGTATTTCGAAAATGGAAAGAAAACAATTGAACTCGCGACACTGTTACCGTTCCCCGTATCGATAACTTAATGATATCTTAAACAGTTACGTTGCCTGGTTGAAATATTATTTTACAAATATTTATTTTTCCTTTAAAAATGACTTTCCGCGCAAACGATTTTTCAAACGATTCGAACAATTCATTATTCATTTAGTACAAAATGAATAATGAATAGAAATAAAATCCGGAAACTCATCACAGGTGGCGCTACTGGCGCCGCCGGGCCCAATTGTAAATCTAAATCATCAAGGGACCCAACCAAATCAGCAAAAATAAAATGAGGTGAGGTTGGTAGTAGAAGACTTTACTTTGGGAGTAAGCTGGTAAACGCGTGAACAAAGCGTGAAAAAGCGTGACGAGAGCGTTACGAAAAGTGTGATCCGGCGACGTAAACGGAAGTTGAGAGAGATATATAAGTTAGTGAAGATAGAAAGAGAGAAAGTTGGGTTTCGTATGTTACTGTAGAGGCGAGAGAGACAGATACGAGGACTCATTTCCATTCTCTCATAGCCCAATACGATTCATCTAAGCTTTATTTCAGAAATATGGTCTAAATTACACTCGATTTTTACTCTTGATAATACAGGATTCTAATGGTGAAAGAGGTGAATTTTTAAAACGAGTTAAGTAGTTTTGGATTATTTAAAGAAACAAATAAACATACGAGTAATCAAATCTTTTCTCTTTATAATATTAGTTTAGAAAAAGGTAAGGTTACAATAGGCAAGTAAATTCAAGAGCAAATTTAGTATATAATAGCGCTAATAAGATAATTCCTAATACATTCTAGAATTCAATTTGGCCTCGCTTAAGGCCGTTAGGTTGTTAAGGTTCTATTAATTTTGAGTGCGATTGGGAATTCGAAGTTACGAAGGTTGAGTGCCTTAATAATCTCCGTTATTAATAAAATCTTATTAGTCGAATACAGAGGGAATTTAGGCTTCTATTTATATTCAATAAGATTGTGCAAACTAAATTCTGATTCGACGCACTCGGCATTAATACTACGAAGTTTTAAGTAAAGACGCTAGCACATCCAGCTACCCCAATCCGTTAAATGTCTTTTATAGATTCTCAACTCTATCAAAAAAGCATAAGGTTCACTTTTAAAAGGGGAAATTCGACAGATTGGGGTAGCTTGATGTGCTGGCGTCTGTACATCGGCACAATCAGTACTTTTTACTGAGTGAGTAAAATAACCTCGCTTCCGTTACTTACCACAAGTTATTAACACAAGGTCCGCCATAATAATAATACCTTAATATAGACAGAAGCATTCAGACAATATGTAGTAAAAATATAGCTAAAACTATAAATTTTGATAATTAAAGTTAAACATAATCTCTTTGACAATAACTTAATACAAGCTAGCTAAATATCATTGCTGTTATAAAATAAATTTTATAAATGTTTTCATACAATCCGTGTACCTAAATATCTATGTAACTAGAAGTAATAATACATACATAACTATATTACTTCAAACATGTTCTGACTATTTACAAACGCTTTTTTAAAGTCTACGTGAATAATAATAAAAATATAATAATAATAATATCTAGAGACAATGTCACACAGATCATCCTAGCCCCAAACTAAGCAAAGCTTGTACTATGGGTACCAAGCGACGATATACATACTTATATAGATAGATAAATACTTATATACATAGAAAACATCCATGACTCAGAAACAAATATTCGTGCTCATCACACAAATATTTGCACTTACCGGGATTCGAACCCAGGACCACCAGCTTCGTAGGCAGGAGCACTACCAACTAGGCTACGGTGACCTCTGCCAAGCGTGGTGATTATGGCATATCCTTTCAAATGAAGGACACAACACAAAAAGACGTGTTGTGTCCTTCATTTGAAAGGATGTGCCATAATCACCACGCTTGGCAGACGGGTTGGCGATCGCAGTATGTTGGTCATAGTACACAGAGCGACGCTGCCGCCTGTTCTCTGATAGATATTCCCTCGGATCAACTTCTACGCCCCCTACGGGATGAGAAGGGGTGGCGATATTCTATGCTGTCAGCCACTTAGCAAGTATATAGTTGTAGGTATTTTTTTTGAAATACAACGCCGGCACTATGGAATCTAATCCCTGTGTCGCGGGGTACTATACAAACATATAATAGACGAACACAAATTACATTCAGACTCAAACCAACTATTAATCGGTATCACAAATACTTGTCCGGCTCGGGAATCGAACCCGGGACACGAAATAGCGAAGCGACTGTATTAGCCGCTGCGCCACACGTACCATAGTGTATTATGTTTTATGACTTCGTTACTAGATGGCGTTGGCAGTTCCATCCATATTGTAATTCGTGCCTACAATATTTTCTTATTAATTTAATTGTCTAGACGCCCGCCCCGACTTCGTCCGGGTTGATACACTAATTGCGTTCGGACTTATTTATTTCATACCCTGTTTTACAGGCTTAAGGGTAACATTTTCGGAAACGTGTAATAATTTACCCGGAAGCCTTATTAGTTATTGTCATGATTCTAGCTTTAAAACAAATGAACATTCTATAAAAACATTGAATCCCTAATTCACCCCCTTAAGATTAAAATGTTGAAAGATACCGATTTATTTGTAAATTTTTTTCAACCAGAATCAGGTGTATAAAATGTACTTTTATGCAACCGTTCATCCTAACTTTACCCTAAACCGAAGACAAAATGGGCATTATGTATTTCCTATATGTTACTATGAAATATGATATACTTTCAAAGGTCAAGCAGATTGGTTTGGGAGTTGAAGCGTAAAAAGGTAACAAACAAACCAACTCACTTTCTTAACTATATAAGTATGTATTCTAACTCAACATCTTTATCTTCTACTATATATTTATGGAGGTTAGAAAGAAAAAAAACCGTCTCTTCCCAACTAATTCTCACCATTCTTCTTCAACACCAAATTTTAAATGTGTTTGATTCTAACCGACTTCAAAACGAGGGATGTTATCAGTTTAACGGTATTTTTTTGCAAATATTTCCGTAATTTATAGGGTGATTTTGATTACTTTTTTTATTCGATATGGAATGCTTTCAACATTAATGGATATTTGTTTTTTATCTTGGGACAACTAAAACACTGCTATTTGATCCCAAACAAGGCCGTAAGTGATCGGAGAGGTTAAGCAACTAGACTCGGGGTCAGTCCACAAATGAGTGACCACCAAAGTGGTTTAATTTATGATCGTGTCCGTGCTTCAGAGGGCACGTCAAGCTGTCAGTCCCGGTTGTAGTCAGACAAAAGTCGTTAAGCCACCTCAGAAGCCTACTGGGCGGCTTGAACAACTCTGACACCAGGGTAACCACTGCCCATACAATAACACTTTTGTATTTTCTTCTGCAACTTTCTTCTAGCAGGTCTGCTGGAAGAGATTTCTTTAGAAATAAGTAACACCCTTGTACACACGGCTACATATCAAGCTATGCATTACCAGTATAAGCTGATCCCGCATTGTGTAGGATTTTGATACAATGAGAGGTCAACTTATAGTAGAAATGTATAGCTTGATATGTAGCCGTGTGTACCTCTACTTCAAGCTATGTAAATTTCCTTTTGTTTATACGTTGTGTTTACATTAATAATAAAAAAAATAAGTAAGTAATTTGGTAGAGAAATTAATTTTAGTCCGCACTTTAGATTAATTAAATCAAAGACCCTTAATATTTAACTATAACGATAAAAATATAAACAGCAGCAGCCTAGCTTAATTGAACTTTATTGTGTTATTATGAGAACTGATGTCCTAAATGAACAAAATAAAGCTTTTATTATTCAAACCTTCTTTTAATAGCGCTTGTAAAAAGTCCGAACAAATTCGTGGCATTATAAGTAATAAACATAATTAATACTAGGTTTCGTTTGCTGTGTGGTTTGCAGTCACAAAGAATATCTCCATCTCATCTTACCCTGAGGCGTGGAAGTCATCCCGAGGGAATATCTTCCATAGAACAGGCAGCAACGTCTCTGTGTGTACTATGACCGACATATTGCAATAGACAACCCGTCTGCCAAGCGTGGCGATTATGGCACCAACAGCATTCTAAAAATGATAGCGGCCCGTATTAACTGCCCCTTTCAGAGACACTGGCTAGGTATGGCACTGGGTCGGATTTCTATATAAATATAATATTAATACCAAAGATTTTAAATTATGTATTCCTATCGTTTTAATCTGTTTAAATTGAATTATAAATCTGTTAATTTTAATTTATTATGTTTTTTATTTGATATTATTTACTGTTTGTTTGATTTTTATATGAATTTGATTACATTGACATTTCACGTTATTTTTTAAATTATTAATTTATTTATGTTTACTACAATTATAAAAAAAAAACTCAGATCATATTGTAATTATATAGAATACATTTATAAACTAAGTTAAATAGATGTCATATTATGGACTTTTAAGTCTGAAATAAAGATTATTATTATTATATTATTATTATTATATCCCTCCAAATCATGGACAAAGCTCCACCGTGGAAATCTTTTAGCTCGGCTGACCTCATGATTCGTTAGTTCGTTCTTGTCGGAGGCCTACTGGGTGGATTGAACATCTCTAACAACTAGCGTAATCACTGCCCATACGTTAAAGGAATAGAACTCACGTAAATTATGGAGTTTTTAGTTTATTTTACTTTATTAACTACTTCGTTACCTAGACTTAGGATGGTTACTAAGCGAGTAACCACTTTAAGTCCAGGGGCTCTACCGGCTAAATTGCCGAACATCGATTTCTTAAATGGCGTTCAAATAATTAAAGGATAAAAATTACAAAATCAATCGTTAAATCGGCTTCAACGTTGACAATCGATTCCGGACCATTTATGACGTCACATGTGCTCATGGAAGCCGATTTCGTTAAATCACTGATTTAGTCATGTTTAACCTTTATTTATTTGAACGCCATTTAAGAAATCGATATTCGGCAACTTAGCCGGTAGAGCCCCTGGACTTAAAGTGGTTACTCGCTTAGTAACCATCCTAAGTCTAGGTAACGAAGTAGTTAATAAAGTAAAATAAACTAAAAACTCCATAATTTACGTGAGTTCTATTCCTTTAACGTATGGGCAGTGATTACGCTAGTTGTTAGAGATGTTCAATCCACCCAGTAGGCCTCCGACAAGAACGAACTAACGAATCATGAGGTCAGCCGAGCTAAAAGATTTCCACGGTGGAGCTTTGTCCATGATTTGGAGGGATATAATAATAATAATATAATAATAATAATCTTTATTTCAGACTTAAAAGTCCATAATATGACATCTATTTAACTTAGTTTATAAATGTATTCTATATAATTACAATATGATCTGAGTTTTTTTTTTATAATTGTAGTAAACATAAATAAATTAATAATTTAAAAAATAACGTGAAATGTCAATGTAATCAAATTCATATAAAAATCAAACAAACAGTAAATAATATCAAATAAAAAACATAATAAATTAAAATTAACAGATTTATAATTCAATTTAAACAGATTAAAACGATAGGAATACATAATTTAAAATCTTTGGTATTAATATTATATTTATATAGAAATCCGACCCAGTGCCATACCTAGCCAGTGTCTCTGAAAGGGGCAGTTAATACGGGCCGCTATCATTTTTAGAATGCTGTTGGTGCCATAATCGCCACGCTTGGCAGACGGGTTGTCTATTGCAATATGTCGGTCATAGTACACACAGAGACGTTGCTGCCTGTTCTATGGAAGATATTCCCTCGGGATGACTTCCACGCCTCAGGGTAAGATGAGATGGAGATATTCTTTGTGACTGCAAACCACACAGCAAACGAAACCTAGTATTAATTATGTTTATTACTTATAATGCCACGAATTTGTTCGGACTTTTTACAAGCGCTATTAAAAGAAGGTTTGAATAATAAAAGCTTTATTTTGTTCATTTAGGACATCAGTTCTCATAATAACACAATAAAGTTCAATTAAGCTAGGCTGCTGCTGTTTATATTTTTATCGTTATAGTTAAATATTAAGGGTCTTTGATTTAATTAATCTAAAGTGCGGACTAAAATTAATTTCTCTACCAAATTACTTACTTATTTTTTTTATTATTAATGTAAACACAACGTATAAACAAAAGGAAATTTACATAGCTTGAAGTAGAGGTACACACGGCTACATATCAAGCTATACATTTCTACTATAAGTTGACCTCTCATTGTATCAAAATCCTACACAATGCGGGATCAGCTTATACTGGGTGGATTGAACATCTCTAACAACTAGCGTAATCACTGCCCATACGTTAAAGGAATAGAACTCACGTAAATTATGGAGTTTTTAGTTTATTTTACTTTATTAACTACTTCGTTACCTAGACTTAGGATGGTTACTAAGCGAGTAACCACTTTAAGTCCAGGGGCTCTACCGGCTAAATTGCCGAACATCGATTTCTTAAATGGCGTTCAAATAATTAAAGGATAAAAATTACAAAATCAATCGTTAAATCGGCTTCAACGTTGACAATCGATTCCGGACCATTTATGACGTCACATGTGCTCATGGAAGCCGATTTCGTTAAATCATTGATTTAGTCATGTTTAACCTTTATTTATTTGAACGCCATTTAAGAAATCGATATTCGGCAACTTAGCCGGTAGAGCCCCTGGTTACTCAAAAGAGCAATTCGAAAATGTTGCTGCATATGTGGTTTAGGTAATCGCCTTCCGCACAAGACAACTGTTCCACACAAGTTGTCATGTATGTAAATGTTTGTTCCGAGTCTTAATGTACTTTGTAAGTATCTATTAATTTCATGTTTGTAGAGTCCCCCCACTATAGTGCCTTAGAACCAAATTAATCTGGGGCTCTACCGCCTAAGTCACCGAACATCGATTTCTTAAATGGCGTTCAAATAAATACAGGTTAAAAATTACTTAATCAATCGTTAAATCGGCTTCCATGAGCACATGTGACGTCATAAATGGTCCGGAATCGATTGTCAACGATGAAGCCGATTTAACGATTGATTAAGTAATTGTTAACCTTTATTTATTTGAACGCCATTCACGAAAACGATGTTCGGCGACTGAGCCGGTAGAGCCCCTGGTTTGAGATATTTATTCCTCAAAAGAATACAATTCACTTATATGAGAAACATATTTAACAAATTAAACAAAGGTTTCTTAAATACTAATCGGGTGGTTACTTAATTTAATTTACAATACACAAGTTATGTCTATAGAAAAATATTAAACAAAATTGGGTAGTTAAAGAAAAAAAATATATATAATGATTCGCTTGTAGCTCAGTTGAACATTAATGGTCAAACTAGTATAGGAAGCAAATTAATAAAATAATAATACGAGTATCAGAAACCACGTATGTGGTACGAAACAGATAAATAGCAATTCTCATCCAGTGCCTATAGAAACTGTTACCTACATTCAGATCGAAAATCGATTGCAACTCAACAAAGCTAATTGTGTTAGGCTGCGATTTCGCATGGTTACACTTCGAGTCCCCGTCCGGGTAGCCAGGTACCAAAATCACTATGCCTCGGACATACGTTGTAAAACATTCACAGAGGGCATGAAACTAAAAAAATGGTACACGGGTATAGAGTAAGTTTATGTGTAGACTGGACATTGCTATCCTATATTTATTATAAATAATAATAAAAAATAATATAAAATAAAAAAGGTTTTTATTGACGTAGACTTTAAAAAAGCGCTTGTAAATAGTGAGAACATGTTTGTAGTAAGTAATCACCGTAGCCTAGTTGGTAGTGCTCCTGCCTACGAAGCTGGTGGTCCTGGGTTCGAATCCCGGTAAATGCAAATATTTGTGTGATGAGCACGAATATTTGTTTCTGAGTCATGGATGTTTTCTATGTATTTAAGTATTTATCTATCTATATAAGTATGTATATCGTCGCCTGGTACCCATAGTACAAGCTTTGCTTAGTTTGGGGCTAGGAAGATCTGTGTGACATTGTCCCTAGATATTATTATTATTATTATACAGTTATTATTTCTAGTTACTTATTACAGATATTTAGGGACACGGAATATTAAAACGTTTATACAATTTATTTTATAATGGTAGTGACATTTAGCTAGCTTATTATATATTTTTACGTTTATTGAAGTACTTTACGCAAGTTTGACTTGGAGAGAAAGGTGTGGAATGCGTGACAAGAGCATTATGAACAGTGTAATGGGCGAGGCAAACGGAAGTTGAGAGGGAGATATAGTGAAGTGAAGTAAAAAGAATAGAGAGTTACGTTTCGTATATTACTGAAGGGGCAAGAGAGAGTGAGAGCACACATTTTATTTCTCTCTTTCTCTCATAGCCAGTTCCGTTTAAAGTTTTACTTCAGTAGTATGGTCTAAAGCACACTCGTTTTTTTAACCTTGTAGCTTTCACTGTTTCATTAAACAAGCCTTCTAGGATTAATATTTGTTATTCATCTTAATTAAATGTATTATTCTATTGTTTTTAACAACCAATTTCAACCTTTATTTTTTGTAACTGGTGTAAACATATTATTGAGAATTTTGTTTAGTTGTTATTATTGATAAGTTTAAGATTCAATCAGAATATGAAATATCATACGAATACATATGAACTACAAACTAATCAATATAATATGTACATAAAGCGCCATTTTCTTGAGTAGCGACCATAAACTGGAAGATGCAGCATGGGCAGGCCCATTCAAAAAGGACCGATAATCTTTTGAAGGTCCTTCGAAGCTGCTTGATACAGGTAGAGCAAAAACGCTAATTATGGAAATCTTTGGGGATGCCTTTGTCCAGCAGTAGACGAACTTCTGCCAATGCAACTATATTGAACTGGTGGCGTAGTCAAATTTATCAGTATCAGCCCGGAGTCTGGGATTTGGCGGTATTTACAGTCCCGTGCGACTGAGAGCACGTAAGACCGTCACCTACATCATGAGAGTGCTGTAATACAAAGTGCTACACGGTTGTGCACTATAATATGTACATATATAATGTCCACGCAGATGGCTAGTCTGTATTGCGACTAGCCACCGTAACCGAAATTGGACCAGGTGGATATTATTATTATTATTAGTAATAATATTATCTTAATGTTGGGTTCCTGTCTATGAGTAATTTTGCCAAAGCTTATTGCTAAAAGGGTATGGATTAAAACGTCTGAGTTTTCCCCGTAACTGAATACTATCAGGTTCTGTACTTGATGGCTGACCAAGTTAAATATAATAAAAACCCCGTCATTTCTTACAGACAATCTCGAGACAAGATGGCTGAATTAAGTATTATCACACTAATATTTTATAGGCGAAAGTTTGTGTGACTGTGTGAGTGTGTATGTTTCTTACTTCTTCACGTCTAAATGGCTGGAGTGATTTTAATAAAATTTCGCATGGAGTTAGCTGACAACCTGGATTAACACATAGTCTAAAATTTATAAAGTTTAACGAGGGTACTACCGTGGGGCACAGCTAGTAATATATAAAAACTAAACTATCAGTTCTACATAATCGTTTACTCTTTGCCGCACCAGCGGATGCACAAAAGCAGGGCTCGTCAGACGAGTTCCCACTTTTTTTGTCCCTACGGCTTCGGACCCTACGCACACATGGGCACGTTCGTGTGCGTGAGCGTCCATGTGTGCGTGATCAGCTGATAGAACAGCTGTAGTGATCAATTGGTTTAAATACGTAATTCTGGTATGCGAGGAAATGCGGTGTTGTTGGAGGATGCCGGAATTTGAGGGTTTGGCTTCGGTTCGTTAGTTATGCATTTTTGGGTACTATTTAACTATACTGTATACGAATTGTAGTTTTATTTGCAAGTAGTTATAAGTACTTCGGAAATACACACAATACATTTTTCAGTAACTGTTTGACTTTGATTGACTGTCCTGTTGGTCTTTTGTTCCGCGTTCGCCTCGCGAAGTTTTGCCCCACATAAAAAATTCCGCATTCGCCATACATTTTGTTCCTTTTTAGCCCCAAATGTAATATTTATTTTAAATTTAATATTTTATTCCTGTTTCGTCCTATTTTCCGTTCCTTATTCGCCTCGAATACTTTTTGTGTGCAAATTAATAGAATTTTAGTACAGACAGCATGCAAAGTTTTAAAAGACAATAATTATTCAATCATAAACTAGGTAGGATACTATGGTAGACTTAGTGGTAGCCTACTTGGTATTGGAGAAACAGAGGTTGAAAACTATGATAAATATTATGATTAAAATATGGTATTAAAACATTGACAAATATACTTATACATTTCTAACTTCCTGCATATAATAAATCAGTTCCACCCGTACAACAAAATACCGCCTTACCCATTTAATATTTGACTTGAATGGAAACCAAAACCACATATTTTGGCCTAGCTTTGTATATTATCTAACCAAAGCACCAACAGGCCTTTCATAATAATATTATAACACGTTTTAATTTGCTTACCATACTTTGGTTGGTACTTTAAAGTAGGGCGAAACAGGAATCAAATTTAATGTGGGGCAAAAGAAGAATTCTTTGGAATGTAGGACGAAAAAGTGGGGCAAATGTGGAACAAACCCTTTTGGATTGTGACCCAGACTGCTAATCAGAAGTCGTGGGTTCTATCTCCACCCAGGACAAATCTGTGTATTGGGCACGATTATTTGTTCTGTGTCTAGGTGTAATGTAATGTAATAATAATAATATCCTGGGACATTATTCACACACGGCCTGATCCCAAACTAAGCAAAGATATTGATTTATGATGATTCTTAATAACCAGAATGCTATAACATTTATTTAAATTTTCTAAGTTTATTATAAGAGTTTACGATTTCAAATTATATTAAATTATTTTATTCTTTACCGTGCATTTAATTCACATCGTAATACCGTGTGTATTACTATTACGGTGTGAATTAATTAACCTTATTTTTGTATTAATACTCTTATTAAAATTTCATCTTAAATTAAATCTGATTAATTTAATTTAATTAATCAGATAACATTATAACAAATCCTATACAACACCGTTTATCGAATAACTTTACACTTCGAAGTTTTAAGTTAAGTTTTGTTTAAAAATGTATTAATGAAAGGTCTGTTTTTGTTCGCAACGTGTAGGTACATTATAAAATATTACATCCTACTTATATATTATATTATAAATGGGAAAGTTTGTTAGAATGGATGTATGGATATGGATGTTTGTTACTCTTTTACGCAAAAACTACGAAGCCGATTTTGTTGAAACTCCGCAGTAATATAGCTTATATATCTGAATAAAACCGGGGGAAACCACGGAGCTTGTAAGTTATATGTATGTAGAAGTAGACCTGTCTATGACAAATCTATCTTAAGCAAATTAATAGACAGAATTTATGGAATATGTTTCAAATAAAAACAGAATTGCGAACGTAACGATTTCTTACTGGTATTTAGTGTATTTTAAATCGTAATTCTAACCTCTAAAATGGTGTTATGAGGAAACTTTAGATATGTGTGGGCAACACTGTTCGAACGTTAATGTCCTGATAAAAGTTATGAAGAAGCTTATGTTTTTTACCTTTGAATAATATATCTATTTCCATCATATATTACATGGTGTCAGGTCAGGACATCATAAACTTAATCTTTATCGAGACCCGCCGAACGATTAAATGTATTCTTTTCCATTTTTGAAACTCATACTAGGTGTTCGAATTTTAAAATTAATTCTTATATGGCCTCGGCGCCCATAAATAGCGTTTTGTAAACTTTCCACTAAACAGATATTAATTTCTCTAGTGTAAACAGGAAAAATTTGCAAAATTTTAAAAAAAGAATGCCACTTTGCCAGTCTTACTGTCATTGAGTAGTTGATTCTGTCATAGACTGTTCGTAATAAATTGTAATAGATTATTTATGTATCTTTTTAATTAAATACCTTTGTACTAGTGGTACTTTTAAAGAGTAATCAATAAATTGTGATCCTTAACGAAAGTTGTATGACAATATTGGTGAAAGTTATTAATTAGGGCTATATTCATTGCGTTATTTAGACGTTGTAGAAATATTCTGCATTTTTTATTTAACCTTTTATAATTGATGTAATAAATCGATTTTATTTCTTGTATTTATACGTAACGAAAACACTCAATTAGGAAGAAAATAATGGTGTAAATATATTTTTATATTAATTTAAGTATGATATTTTACTGTCGCAATGATTATCTGTTAGAAAGTATTAAAAAAATATTATATTAATATTTTTTTAATACTTTCTAAATAAATGTAGTTCTGGTCAAAATTTGAACACAACAGCCAATCTCCACAGAGATGAACCAAATAAGCATATCTTGCTTATTTGGTTAATCTCACTTTATAGTGCTCCAATTTGACCGCAAACGTAGATACACTCTCTAATCCGGTCGGTCGGCGGATCGGATCTTCATCATGTGCGTTGCATACTTTCCGATACGGGGTTGTAATACCACCAACTCTCAGGCTGTTACTGAGTGCTTTCTGAATTTTGTCTGACTTGAGATTGGAACCCAGAGCCTTATTATACCCGCTTGACCAACGAGGCTGTCCATTAATCTAATATTATCATTTATTAATCCACCGACTATCTAATACGATATTCCGTTCAAATGTTTGATGAATCTCATGTCATTGACTTTTGGATTCCCATATCGAAATCAAAAGGGACAAACAATACCTATAAAAGCCTGAATGTGAAAAGGATTTTATTTTGAACTTGACGTTTAGTCTAGGATCCATTCTCTGTTTTACCGGTCAATATAAAAGTTGAATAGGTACTTGTAACTGCTCAAAGGTTGAATCAACTTTCGTTCAGTTCCAGTGCTCTGGTACTTGCAGAGAACATTGTTCGAAATGTGAAATGACTGAACGTCACACATCACTCAGGTCACAATTTAAAAATCGAATGCATTCGTGCACCTTGCCTCCCGGCGAGCTTTACAAAAAAGGAACGTATTGACGGCGCACAAATAAAACATCTCTATCCCTTTCGAACTTACAGAAAGCAGTCCTATCACAATCTGTTCCTATCTTTATCACTCCACCCCATATCTCTTATACGTTTTTTCGAAACCCTCTCATTACTATACGGACACACATCTACAAGCTCAGTTGAGTTGTGTAAACATAGTGAGTTTGTTTATTTGTGTTGTGTTTATGTGCATGTGTGTGTAGTCAGCTGAGTAAATCGTGGAGCAACACGTGTTATGTGTGTGTGTATTGTTTAGGTGTCGAAGTGTACAGGATGGGAGATGTAATTTTAGATGATTTTTTTTAAGATCTTTGCCTTTTGAAGTTAACATTAAAAGATATATCATGTATAATTAAAGGATATTATTAAATTAAATTAAAAACGCCTTTTATTTCCAGTTTTCCAATGTACACCTTTAAACTTTGAAAGCAATAGAACGAGAAAAAAAATAAGGAGATTAGTATGTATGGAATCTAAATTAAATATATATCTAATTATAATATTATTATTAAAACATATTCATATAAAGTAGGCATTAATATTATATATTATTGTAAGTACTTTCCATTTCTTCCGGTCTTGGGCTATTTTTATTAATTAGCCTCGCGGTTTCATCTGCGTTTTACTTTATAAATTATGCCTATTCGGATATATAAGCTATATTACTAAAAAGTTCCATCAAAATCAGATCAGTAGTTTTTGTGTGATAGAGTAACAAATATACATACTCACAAACTTTCCCATTTATAATATTAGTAGGATTTAATTCTTGTGATAAAAAAATTATAGTCATTAAATTTAAATGTCATTTAACTTATTAATAGACCTAACCTTCCAACATGTGTCGTTCAATATCAATAATTAAGCGGTTACAGCTGATCAATTTAGTTATAAATACACTAGGTTATTAAAAATTACACGTTTTAAAGATACAATTACCTTTGAAAAATAATTACAGTTCAATTGCCATCCTGACTTCCTAGGGCAGTGCATTCCACAGGAGAATAGACTGAATAAAGAACGAAGCGTTGAGAAAGACAGAACGATGAGAAGGACATTGGATTATGAGTTGAGCGGAGATTTTTATTGTTTTATTGTTATTGATCACTGCCTTTTTCCCCTATAATGACTCCCCTTTGACTAGTTATTTAAGAGATTATTTGTTATTTTCGTGCATCTAGCAAATAACAAATAATGTCTTAAATAACTATTCAAACCGTATTGGCAGTATTATAGAAAAGTGTAACCGTCATACTTTGATCATCAATCGTGGTGATTATAGCTAAATCCCAAGGGCTGTTCCCGGCTTGTATGCGACACGTATATACATACAGATAAGTACAACTGCTACTCATACTTCCGCATTTATTAGGAATTTGACAGGCCTTTTGGGCTAGTGGTTAAGTTAGGACAAATCTTTGTGTGAGCGTCATTATTTGTTCTGTGTTTGTTTTTACGTATATGTATTGACGGGCCCGTGGCGTCGTTGGTAAATGCTTGCTTTGCACGCAGGTCGTGGGTTCGATTCCCACCCAGGACAGATATTTGTGTGCATGAACATGTCTGTTTGTCATAAGTCTGGGTGTAGTTAGCTATATAAATATGTATTTACAAAAGAAAAGTAATATACGTAGTATATCAGTTATCTGGTTTCCATAGTAATAATAATAATAATATCTAGCGACAATGTCACACATATCATCCTAGCCCCAAACTAAGCAAAGCTTGTACTACGGGTACCAGGCGACGATATACATACTTATATAGATAGATAAATACTTATATACATAGAAAACATCCATGACTCAGAAACAAATATTCGTGCTCATCACACAAATATTTGCACTTACCGTGATTCGAACCCAGGACCACCAGCTTCGTAGGCAGGAGCACTACCAACTAGGCTACGGAGTACAAGCTCTGCTTAGTTTGGGATCAGACGACCGGGTGTGAATAATGTCCTCACATATTATTATTATTTAGAAAAGCCGTATGGCTTGCGGCCTAGAAAGAATAAAAGGGCCACCCCACACCATTCCGTGGGTGTCGCAACGACTGGGGGATACACTAGGTAGTCGGGCAGCTGTGCCACCTGTGTACTAGCTACCACCTTAGTGCGATAGCCAACTCGCATTCCAAGCGCGGTGACTAAGGCAAACCCCTCCAAATTATAACGTTATAGAAACCTTTGGAGTAGGTCAATATCCAGCAGTGGACGATATCAGGCTGATGATGTAATTTTTAAAATATATAGAGATAAGTATCTTTATCAGTTTTCTGGTTGCCAAGGCTCTGCTTAGTTTGGGATCAGATGGCATTGTTTTATTTGACCAGAAATAAATTAGTCCATAACTGGCCTGTTTCTAGGTTGTTAGTGACCCTGACAGCTAAGGCAGGGCACGTGGATTCGATCACTGTTCTGTGTAATAAATTACACCCAATTTTTTTTTTTAGTTGTACTTGCAATGAATTATGAAGTATTTATTCAGTGAGTCATAACAAAGGATTGACAATTGTTATTAAAATAACTTAAATTATCAACTAAAGAAACGTAAAACTAAGTACTAAAAATATATACTTATATTTAAATTGAAAATAAAAATATAAATATTATTATACATGCCACCCAAATTTATCTATAATATGTATTAGTATGTTTAGAAGTTGTCCGGTTGCTATAGTACAGGCTCTGTCTAGTTTGAGATCAGATGGCAGTGTATAGTTGTATAGTTTGTCCCAAGATATTTATTTCTAACACTTTGAAACAAAGTATGAAATTAACTTCTATGTTCATAGTACATAGAGTTTCATTTTAAACACTAATTATACTGAATATCGTGTTGGTAGAAGGGTGTTGAGTCACACATAATGTTCTAAGTCCAAATTTCGGGTCGGACCAAAATTTCCAGTAGGTCCAAGAAAGTTGGTAGTACCCCTAGCCTTGGAGAGCACGTATACTGGTTGGTCCTACTCCCGACCTGACCTCATCGGCTCGAGTAAATACATACATTATTTCATGACAAGATTGCGTACCTCGACTCTATAATAAGTCTCACGCAAATGAATAGTCTTCATAAGAATGGCCCGCCATGCGCCATGGCCAATATCCCACTAAAATATTATATTTCAAGAAATCTATATCAAATAATTTCTAATAAAACAGATAACAGACAAATATGACCCTTAAGTTACTGTCAAAAAATTAAAAATGCTTCAAATTCACGTATTAAGATTCACGCTTCACCATTGCGTGTCCACAATTACCGTCAAATTACTTACTTATCTTATATCGGCATATTTCCAGTGAATTCTAAAAAAAGTCCCACAAGATGTCCTTGAAGTCATATGGATGCGCCTGCGCAACAGCTGATGTTACCTGACACGCACAAACACATACAAAATAATCGTACACACGTGCTAGATACGTAGCGTAACGCACACAGATGACAGAGTAAGTTTTGGGTGAATGTGTGTGTTTGTGAGTGAGTGTGCGTGAAGCTAAACAGATAATTTTCAAAGAAACGCTTAATAGTCTCTGAACGTGTTGGGGTTTAAAAAAAATAGATGAACTTTCGTGATTATTGCTCTTAATGACAGTTTATCATTTAGAGTATGTGGTTAGTGGTCGCTTATTATGAGGATAGATGATATCGCACCGTCCCTGCGTACCTACGTGTTGATATTACTAATCTGTGGCTGTTACAGCTGTAATCTATGTCTTAAAGATACTGTGACAGGTGTTCTATGTACTGAGATGTTAGTCTTGACTTGAATTACTGCTTGACATGGAAAGAAGTTCCTATTATTTTTGACATAAAATGCTGGTAGAAAAGCTTAAAATACATTTCTTATTCAAGTGAATAACCGTTAGTAGATTAAACTATAGTAATTAACATAAAATATCCTTGAGTTATAAGGACAGCTATTTGTGTGCATGAACATGTCTGTTTGTCCTGACTATGGGTATAATTATGTATTTACAAAAGAAATGTAGTACATGTAGTATTAAAGCAGTTATCTGGTTTCCATAGTACAAGCTCTGCTTAGTTTGGGATCAGACGATCGTGTGTAAATAATATCCCAGGATAATATAATAAGGATTCATAACCATTGGTTATCTTCTATTACCTAATAGTTGAAAGAAGTTGAATTTAATAAGTAAGTACCTAGGTACTGTTTGCAACTTTAAACGTAAATACAATTATGTAATTATAAATTTAATAGAGCAGAGTAGTGATGTAACGAATATTCGCATTCGCATTCGCATTCGCGGATATTCGCATATTTTTGCATATTCGCATTCGCAAAATTACCGCGAATGTTTTGCGAATATAAAAAAATATTTGAAGGTTAATAGTTGGTTAATAAAACAAAATCTATTCATTTCTTATGTTTTTTAATTTAAGAATAAGTAACTTAACCTCGTAATCACATTATCAGTCTTCTCTTTATCATTTGATATCATTTATTTATTTAAACTATATGCAAATGAAACTTACAAAAATGAATTTTTCCATTAAACTTTTCTCAGTCTTTAGATATATTTTCAAAGTATTTAGATAATAATGAAACTAAAACTATGTTCAGTACAGTAGACCATAAAAATAGTCTAACTCTAAACAAACAAAACAAAAATAGATTCTCAAACAAAATACTTCTCTTCCTTAAAAAAATATTTTTGCATTCGCGTTCGCGAATGTTTGCAGCAGATATTCGCATTCGCATTCGCGAATGTCCAAAATTTGACATTCGTTACATCACTAGAACAGAGACATGGTCGCTTACAATGTGCTTCAAAATATGGCTCAACGTCAACCAGAAAGCAAGGGACAAGGCTATGTTCGGATTGTCATTGTGCATTTGTTTCGCCTTTTCTGGCCACCATTTGTCCATCACGCCACGATTGAGCTTTCTTAATTCTGAGGTGCTGATTATATATATGTATGTGTAAATTGGGTGTACGGGAGGGCTTTTTTAGGGGTTCTAGATGTTTACTTAGTGCTGCAGCTAATGTTATGTCGTTTTGATCGAACCAATCTTCAGTGATATTGGTTTTTAAGCCGAGTATGTTGGAGGCACTTTTGGTAGCTTTTGTTGACAGAGTCTGCCACGTAGCACATGAATCGCTATCGTCAGTATTTGGACCTGCCATTTCGTTGTTCAGCGTCAGTTTATATTTCTCACGTACTTCAGGGTCTTTCAGTTTTCAGTCAGTCCAGACATGGTAATCGTTTCCAATGAGATCGAATCGGAAATGTTGAAATCCTCAGGCGAACCAAAGAAACCGATAGAGCCTGGAGAATTACCGAGCTGGATGGGCAGGGACATAGTATCTAGAAACAACGCCCGCTGCGCTGAAGTAGATAGGTTCTCGAGCCCCCCACAAGGTGAACCGATGTTCTATTAAGCGAAGCCGCTGGATTCGAGTAGCAACAGACCAGCAAAGGTTAAGATCTTTGCAGGGAGGTTTTTGTTCAGCTGTGGACGTTTTTGTTGTCTGACATGATTATGACGATGTTGAATTAAAATTAGTTTCCGGTTTAGTGCGATTCTGAAATGACAATCTTACGTTTTTATACTTTAGAAAGAGGAACCTGTTAAGTTACACGTTACTATTAATAACTTCGCTAAAATTGTAGTTATAATAACCAGAAATTTAAAAAGCGATATTTAATCATTTATTACATTTAAATTACAACGTAATCGACAAAATTTGTAGGTAAATCATTCCGAAAGCATTCGACATCGAATAAAATAAATATTAAAAGTGATTCACAAACAAACTAGAAATCGCGTTATATATAAAAAAAGTATATATAAAAAAAACTTACACAAAACAAAAAAAAGGAAAGGAAAGAAGCTGTTGTCTACAACGTAGGTGATATTGTGGCCATCAAAAAGACTCAATTTTCCCAGGGTTCTCAACTTTTCCGGAAGTATATATAGTTAGTTTTTTTTTATTATCATTTCGTTTCTTAGCAGTTAATTCATATGGGCCTAGCATATGAAGTAACTGCAAAGAAACGAAATAACAAACAAAAAAAACTAACTTTTCTTTTACAAACTTACGTAAACTTACAAAAATCAAAGATAACAATTATTTATTTGCAGTCTATTAAAATTTAATTCAATTCCCACTCATATAGCCATCATATAATCTAACAAAAATAAAATGAATTTTTATTAAATTGAAACACAATTTTTCATGTCGGAAGAAATGTCAACACAATGAAAATTCTATAGAGCTTAGTAACGAGAAACTTCAAGTAAATTGGTTTAGATTAATCGCAGCAAACCTCGGGTTGGATTGGTCATCAGTCAAACGGTAGTTACAATAAGCCAAATAAGAGATGATTTGACATTTTCTGCTCAAACTATTTTGTCAAAGTCACAGATGTAGAAATTGGGGATTTTATTCTTATTTGTGAACAAAAAGAGATTAATCGATAATGTACTACAAAGGTGTACTGATATTGTAATAATATAACAATTATACACGAGAGTAACATTAGAACAGACGGACAGGCATCATGCCAGAGAAAATGTATTTCTCCCTGCCAGTTATTTGAAATATATTAGATGAAATCTCTATGGATGAGTGTCCAAGAATGAATAAAGATACCCTTAACATTGCTGAACACAACGTAGAATACCCATTTGACTTGATCTTAGTGTGGGTGGGTGGGTTAATAATAACTAGCTTTTACCCGCTTTTTCATCCGAAGTCGAAATCAGACATCGAAGAGGTTAAAACCGTGGATCCGCGTAGTCGGACTAACTTAGTATCGTATTTAGAAATATATAAGTATGTTTAACAGTTTTCTGATTGCCATTGTGTTACTTGTCCCATAATATTTGCTTTTATATGTATCGTATCTGATGAGCAGGCGCAGCTCAATTGCAAGAAGACCCAAACATTAGTATATTTAAAACTAACTAATTACGAGACAGGCAGAGTCAGATATTGATTCAAAGTCCCAGAAAAAAAGTAAAAGTAATTAATAATCTCAAAGTTGTTGATTTCCATAGATGAATGTTAATTCCCACATTATTTAAACTACACGTTGTATTTATCTTGCGATGTATTCATGTCCGGATCCGACCAAGAATACTGTCTTAGAACATTATTTATAACGTTTGTAACAATAAAGTTTTACTTTGAGATGTATTGCAAAAACTTAAAGCCTTTTTGAAGTTACTTTCAAGATAAACTGCCATGAACAGGTAGAATTTTTTGTACTTGGGCTCGTTTAGCAGTTTCAAGGCATTTTGTGTCTTATAACAATTGCCATAAGGTTGCTATTACACTTTTGTTACCAAGTTCCTGAAGAAATAAAATACAATTTTATATTGAATACAGCGATTGATTGTTGGTGTTAAAGTCTAAGTAAAGTATAATGTCCTCCTGCTCGAACATAGTTCACAAGTGTGTGCGCAAACGCAGAGACACTTTCTATTCAATCACTCTCATCAATCGGGCGGCTAGTTACACGATCGAAAAGAGTTCACGTACAAGACCGACGGCTTAACGTTCCTGCAAGGGGTATGATATAATATACCCCCATACTTCAGGGTAATACTTTTAAAAATAAATCACTTTTTGGTCCGAACCAGGATTTGAACCCAGGACTTTATTATCTGCAACTAAACACTATACCGCTAGACCAACGAGGTTAAGTAATAAAAACATTATCTAAGTGCCTTCAGTTATTTCAATACTGTAGTGCACATTTTTTTTTTCAACAGAAAATGTATAAATTGCATTTGTTATTAAACATCAAAAAAATTACAATATATAAACACTATTATTCGCTATTCACGTTGCATTATTTTATTTATATATTCATTTAAACAAGTTTAGTAATGACCATTTTATAGTTTTAATATTGTATATATATACATTATGCCTGCAGGGTTCATGTTTGGTACTGTGTTACTTTACTATCTTAAAGACCTGTGTAAAACTCATGAAAGCAATGAATTCATTGAAATAATATAACAAAAATAAAGCGTGTGTGCAATTCACACACGACAGAAGTCATACTTCAGAAAAGGAGCCTAAAAGAGAATGAGATAAATATATAACATCAGGATAGAATATTCGGATAATTAAACGGTTTATTATTTCTATAATATATTTACCGAAATAGTGTACCTCGGCCAGCGTATCAGCTTGTCTGTACAACGAGGCAACGTTGCCAGTTTTTTGGGCACACTACCCGCCGATTGTGACTTAAATACTATTTTCTAAGTAGAATTGTACCTAGAATTAAATATATATTTTATCCCTTTTCAAAAAGCATATTATTGATTTATTCAAATTCTATGTTTTCACTTTGAACAAATGACACGAGAGATATAAATAAAAATTATAGGTCAAAATAACACAGATGTATAGGTACAATAATTAACATAAATTAATGAAAGAACGAATTATAATGCGCAAACGTAAAAAATAAAACAGGTGAGTGATACACCACGTTGTTTACGACATGACACATTTGCCGCAGGCTTCGTTGTACGCAAGCGCAGACACGTGATACCATTGCAATCTATCACCTTTACTCTTTATTAAATTATCTTTACTTCGGACGGCATTACGCAAAAAATTTGACATCGAAAGGAATTGAAAATCAGTTCAGTAATTTTTGTGATTATCAATTACAATCAAACACCCAAAAAGTACATCACTCACCTTCGATTTGCCGATGATATAGTAGTCATGGCTGAGACCATGGAAGACCTCGGTACAATGCTCGATGACCTCAGCAGAGTCTGTCAACAAGTGGGTCTGAAAATGAACATGGATAAGACAAAAATCATGTCCAACGTCCATGTTGCACCCACTCAATTGAAAGTTGGTGACTCTGCACTCGAAGTTGTAGAAAACTATATTTACCTAGGACAGACCATCCAACTAGATAGGTCCAACTTCGAGAAGGAGGTCAATCGTAGAATCCAACTCGGCTGGGCAGCGTTCGGGAAGCTACGTAACATCTTCTCGTCCAAAATACCGCAGTGTCTCAAGTCGAAAGTCTTCGACCAGTGTGTGTTGCCAGTGATGACATACGGAACAGAGACGTGGTCGCTCACTATGGGCCTTATTAGAAGGCTCAAGGTCACCCAAAGAGCAATGGAGAGGGCTATGCTCGGAGTTTCCCTGCGGGATCGTACCAGAAATGTCGAAATCCGCAGGCGAACCAAAGTCACCGACATAGCCCGAAGAATTGCAAAACTGAAGTGGCAGTGGGCGGGGCACATAGCTCGTAGAACCGATGGCCGTTGGGGCAGAAAGGTTCTTGAGTGGCGACCACGAACCGGAAGACGCAGCGTGGGCAGGCCCCCTACAAGATGGACCGATGATCTTGTGCGGGTCGCTGGAAACAGCTGGATGCGAATAGCGCAAGACCGGCAATTGTGGAGATCTTTGGGGGAGGCCTTTGTCCAGCAGTGGACGTCTTTCGGCTGATATGATGATGATGACCCACAAAATTAAATCTTTCCTCTTTATAAAATTATTTTTACATAAGTATTACTTCTTGGAAGCCGGTGGATGCAGGTAGGTACGCGACTGTGGAGATCTTTGGGGGGTGACTTTCTCCAGCAGTGGACGTCTTTCGGTTGATATGTTAATGATGATAATATATTATGACTCCAGGTATTCAAAAGCATTATCTGTTTAATGCTGGGCTTAAATGTAACCCCCCAAATACCTCCACAATTACCAGTCTTGCGCTAACCGCATCCAGCGGCTTTCGGCAACCCTTACAACGTCATCATCCATTTTGTTGGGGACCTGCCCACGCTGCGCCATCCGGTTCGTGGTTGCCAGTCAGGATACTTTCTATCCCAGCGGCCGTCTGATCTGCGAGGTACGTTCCTTGCCTGCTGCCAGTTCAACTTGGCCTACCAATACCTACATAATAATATACAGAATTATTTAAGGTTTCCCAAGACGACTATTACAATTTTACCACAAAATAAACTCTTTAGAACATGTGACATTCACCAAATGGTTTAACTAATTTATCTGCACCATATTCCCTTGCAGCTTCTAAACAGCTGATATTTTATCATAAACAATATTTGCCTGTACCAAGGAAAATACACTTTACAATTCATAGTTAAAGTTGAATTTCATTTGCATCGTCAAAACCTCCCAGCAACGTTTATTTTTTGTCCGCTCACGTGTGAGATATTTCTATCTATGTGAATGTGTGTCTATAATTGTGTAAGTATGTGTGAGTGCGTGTGTGTGTGTGTGTGTGTATGCCCTTTTTTTCTTGTTTCTGGCTTTACAAGTCTTTTAAGAAAGGGTGGGATTCAAATAATACATTACTTGCATAAGTGTATTGTTTTGATTTGACCATTTTTACGTTTTGGACATTCATCTTGGATTTTATTGTAAGGGTCTGGTTTCGGGTATTGTGTGTGTCTTCCTTTATTTACCAGGTATGATGGAATCTATGATGATCTGATAAGGGTATGAAGAGTTGTGGTTTAAAGCTTTAGGAAATGTACTTAATTGTGTGGGTACATTTCCAATGATAACCGATGCCTCTATAATAAATTAATAAGATTTCTGGGTCGTTAAATGAAGCATGTACACGGTGGAAAATATTAAAAAAGCATTAAAAGCATTATTTTCCCATGAAACTATGTATACATTTACAATTGTACATCGACTTAGGAAACGTACAAAAAAAATGCCATTAGAAAAATTCCATCTGTGCATACAAAACTAGTTTTTCGTATTATACTGATACTAACTTGACGTATGGGCAGTGGTTACCCTAGTGTTAGAGTAGGCCTCTATCATGGCTTAAAGTATGTTGTCTTATGATTACAAACTGTACCGACGCGACGGCTTAAAGTGGACTCCGAAGCACGAAGACGCTTAGAAATGAAACCAATATAGTGATTACCCATATATGGACTATCCGCGTGCTTAGTTACTTAACCTCGCCGATCGCTTACGGACCGATGAGAGCATCTATGAGCGGCTCATTTACTGACTAGTTTTCTTTAATTTTTCATTTATATTTATGCACATATGTTGTTACAATTATGAACAAATATTACTATTAAGCAAATAGGTACATTTATATGTTATATATATATCACTAGCTGTGCCCCGCGGTTTTACCCGCGTTAAATCTTATAAACCACAGCTCCTCCCCCGTAGGTGATAGCGTGATAATATGTGGCCTATATGTTGACCCGACCTCTTAGTAATATTCCTGCAAAATTTGAAGTTAATTCATACAGTACTTTTTGAGTTTAGCCCGGACATACGTACAAACAGACAAAAATTCTAAAAACTATATTTTTGGCTTCGTTATTGAATGTAGATCACGCCTCAACTATCCTTTTTAACAAATATTCAATGTACAGTTTTGACTCACCTACAATTTTATTATATGTATAGATATACATTAAATAACCATTTTGACGGTAACTAAACCAAATTAACTAAACAGTTAATTAACTAATTTCTTGAAGATTCTGTTGAAATGGTTATTCAAGTTTATATTGATAGTTTTTGATAATTCTATACTAGCCCCGCAGTTTCACCCGCATTAAACTTGATAAATTATAGCCTACGTGCTATTCGGATATATAAGCTATATTACTACAAAGTTTCATCATAATCCGTTCCGTAGTTATTGCGTGAAATAGTAACATACATTCAAACACCCATAATCACAAAGTTTCGCATTTATAATATTAGTAGGAAGTAGGATTATAATTCCATATGATCGAATATAGGTCACGATTTAATAATCTATTTGTTCCTAGAATTCATATTTAGTTAATTTGTAATACTACAATTCATGTTCTGACTATTTAGAAACGCCTTTTTAAAGTCTATGTGAATAAAAACCGCGTTTTATTTATTTTATATGTAGGATTGGGTAAAATCTAAAATCCACGACGGAACCAGGATCACACCACACCCCAAAATAATAAAAACTATAATTTACGATCAAGATTATACATAAACGCACACCCATTTACACTTCTATAGAATTATTCCTTTTGTTCCTTATATCGTATAGTATTATTATAGCGATATTGTATTTTTACGTAACCATTACAATGCAGAAGGTCCACTTTGTCCAAGCATTTGCATAACTTTAACCCGTTTTCCCTGTGATCAGTGTGGAGTATAGTTGGAAACTATAGCAAATAATGGTGTATGGAGAATGAGGTGAGTATTATGGGGCCTATTGTTTAGGCTCCGTTACTCGTTAGGGAAGCCCACGTGTTGGATAAGGGTCGCAGTTGTTTTGGGTGAACAATGTTGTGTTTATGGTTTGGTTTGATATATGGATTAAAAAAAACAATTTATAAAGGAGGGCAGATTAAAAATAATAACAAATATTTTAGGATAACTAACACACTGCCATTTGGTTCCAAACAAGTCAGAGCCTGTACTATGACACCGAAACAAGTGCGAATCATACTTACGCATTTCTAAATGCATACATATTATAGATAAAATACACCCAGACATAGAACATAAACAATAGAATATAAACAAACATGATCAAGGCACAGAGACTTGTCCTGAGTAGAAAAAACCCAGTTCAATAAGAGGATGGGTGATCACTGGTAACAAGACAATTAAGTTATACCGCTAGTTACTACAGGACATTATACAGGACTGCAGACTAGTGAGGGGTGATATCGTGATGCTCGAAATATCTGAGATACGTGATATAGAGTAAGGCCAATATGAGGATGGGTGATTGTATATCGTTCGCAGACTAACGCAGAGTGCCTACCCCAGACAGGTAGAAGGTACTTAAGACCAGCCGGACGATTTAATTTATGATTTCCCATTTCAGATATCAGATTTACGCGTTGCATAGCAAATAATGATATAAAATTGAATTGCATTTAAAATTAAATAAAAATTAGAAATTAATAAACAAAACAGACAGAAAATTATTTGTAAAATACTGGTTGGTCTTAGGTTAATTTTTATTTTATATATATATGAATGAAAAAATGCGTAATAATTTAATCGAGTAATATTTAATATTATTTAATCAGTTTTAATACAAAACTCTTTAGTTCTAGGAAAGTCGCTTTACGTCATATCATCGTCACGTGCCAACATTTTTTGATACCTATTTCAAATATTTTCTTACATTATTGTGACGAATGTATCGATAGGGCTCGCGTAAAACGTTCTAATCTTAACACCACGTGCAAGAATCACGTGTACAAGCGGTGGCTATAAAACAAACGAGCGGCGGACATAACCCCAACCATGACTTAATTACATGGTACTGGTATAATTTAACCTATTTTAGGTAACGACTTGAGAACTAAACATTTGATAATTACATAGTTTTTATGAGCATCAACAAAATCATTATTATGTTAGAGTAAATAAAATAACGAATCGGACTTAAAACATTTACTTGATTATTATCATTAGGTGGCCCGGTTGGCGTGGTTGGTAGATCCTTGCCTTTCACGCCGCCGCTTGTGGGTTCGGTTCCCACCCAGGACAGTTATTTGTGTGCATGAACATGTCTGTTTGTCTTGAGGTTGGGTGTAATTATCTATATAAGTTTCAGTTATCTGGTTTCTGAAGTACAAGCTTTGCTTAGTTTGGGATCAGATGGCCGTGAGTGAATAATGTCCCAGGATATTATTATTATATTATTTCAACCGAATGGTGTCGATTGCTGGACAGGAACCTCCCCCATAAACGACTAAATTAATCTTTTTTAAGGTTATAAGTAAGTTATAAGTAAAATACCATATTTCTAACATATTATTGATGTACAAATTATTTATTGCTACCAAATTTGCGCACCCTATGCGGCAGAATGTATTGGATTTTATCTATGTATTACCACCTACCATTGTAACCATATTCTCGCAAATAAATGATGATTGATTGATCGATCAGCTGATCTGAAAGAACCTACGCTGTCCAGTCATCTTCTCTGTCAGCGTGCTGCATCTACCCTGTATTCAAAGTAAACTCAGAGTTGGCATACACCCCACAAATAACTTTACTTGACAAAAAGTTTTAACACCTTCGTCCGACTTCTTTGCCTATAGAAACTGCTACTGAAGGTTTTATTAACATTTTGAATTCTTTTAGTTCCATTGGTTTCCATTTTTGGTTATATGGTTTATATAAGCAGTTTCCATGTTGTGTTTTTCGTTAGAAACGTGACAGTCTGTACTTTTGACCTAAAAAATACACGAAGGAAAAAAATAAACTGGCAGTAAAGTTTTAAAATTAGCAAGATGTGGTGGTAACCAAGGACGTAAAATAATGGTAGAGCTCTTGGGCGATTTCAACAAGGGTAGCCATTATCAATGAAGAAGAGCTTTTAATTATCATATTGCATACTACCCGTCTCCACAAAATAAGTAACTCTTTTATGGGGCAATGTATAAGATTCTATAACAAACTTCCCAATGATATTAGAGAATTGTCTACGAATAAGTTTAAAAGAACGCCAAATTGTGTAGCAGGGCATATTACAAAATTTCTGATTATTTAAGTGATAAAAGTGCTTGGGATTGAGTTGTTCTTAGTCAACATACATGATTGAAAATAAACTTAAGTATATTATATTTTAAAAAAGGATTCCTACTGAGTTTTCTGGCAGTGTTTCTCAGTAGCTGCCATGTCATGAACTGCACGGTAGGGTAAAAAAAAATATGACGATTCCACATAAATGTAAAATTTTTACGGAATAAAGTACCTTTGACTTTGACTTAAATATTCATTTTTGGTCTATAAGAAGTCAATTCTTGGAGAATGTCATTCTTAATTTATAACTACCTTAACTAAACATTACTTCTTATTGTTAAGTAATAGATTGAGTCAATGTAATTTAGAAAGAAATAAATAAAATACCTTTATTGACTGGCTTGTAGGTCTAGTGGTCTACGACTGCTAAGCTAGAGGTCGTAGGTTTGATCCCCACCCAGGATAAATCTTTGTTTGATGAATATGTGTGTTTGTATCATATACTTGTATCACATACTTAAAAAGATAATTACGCCCAGACTCAGGAGTCTGGGCGTTATTATCTTTTTAATGTATTTACAAAGCCGTGTGTGAATAATGTCCCAGGATATTATTCATCATCATTACAGCTAAATAAGTCCACTGCTGGACAAGCCTCCCTCAAGAATCGTCTTGGGGGGATATGCCATTATCGCCACGCTTGGCAGGCGGGTTGGCGATCGCAGTAAGATGGTCATAGTACTCAGAAGGAAGCTGCTGCCCATCCTCTGGTAGATATTCCCTCGGGTCGACTTCTACGCCCCCCACGGGATGAGATGGGGTGATGATATTCTGATTCTGATATTTGTCGCCGTCACCACACAGCAGTCGCCGTCACCACACAGCAGTATATTGTTGTTTGTTACTTCTTCACGCGCAAACAGCTGGAGCGATCTCTATAAAATTTGGTATTGAGTTAGCTGTAACCATGGATATGGCCTTATACTATGACAGCTAGAAATTGTAACGACGTTTTTACGTACGTACGTACGTACCCGTGTAAACTTTGTAAATTATAGCCTTAATACATAATAATAATAATAATATTCTGGGACATTATTCACACACGGTCATCTGATCCCAAACTAAGCAGAGCTTGTACTATAGAAACCAGATAACTGATATACTACATGTACTATTTTTCTTTTGTAAATACATACTTATATAGATAATTTACACCCAGACATGTTCATGCACACAAATATTCGTTCCGGGTGGGAATCGAACCCACGACCTCCGGCGTGAAAGGCAGCGTATCTACCAACCACGCCAACAGGCAACATAGGTTATAATTTACAAAGTTTACGCGGGTAAAACCGTGGAGCACAGCTAGTTTAGAAATATAAAAATATGTCTATCATTTTCTAGTTGTCATAGTATAGGCTGTACCGTAATAGTTGTCTCAAGATATTTATTTATTCAAGATTTATCGATTTTTTGATACTTCATCTTATTTTGAAGTTTCATCCTCTGTGAATTTAACAACAGTATCCTTTCTTAGCATTCTGTATTAATAGCTTTTGCACTTTTTAGTACATATCGTGAAATGCGTGACTTCCAGGGTTGCCAACTGAAAACCAGCGCTAGGTCTAACCCACCTAGCTAGTGCTGAGGTGGTGACCCTTTCGGCAGAACATGCAAGAATCGTAGTTGTGTGTGTATTTTCTTCAAATCTAGGTATGTAGTGTCTTGTAGAACTGTGTGTTGTATATTTGTACTCCTCATTTTCTTGTGTGTTGTGCTGAATTAAATGTTTTTCATTTTCATTTTCATTTTCAAATGTTATTATGAATATAGGCATAAAAATCTATTAAGTGCGTCACTCGTGAATAAACCTTTTACTACCTACATCTAACCAAGTTTGCACCCTAGAGAGCCCATTAATGTTTTAACCTCAGCCGATGTCTGAATCTTATTCGTGACGTAAACAATTCTGACACTAGGCTGGTTGGCAGGCAACCCCAAGAGAATTGAGAACACGTAGGGGTGAAACAATACTACTCCCCACATTTATAAACACCACAGCATTTGACAGCTAAACAACATTATATTGATTTTAACAAATTGTATGTTTGTTATTGATTTTCGTATTAATAAAAATACTAAACAAACTATGGTTTAGTTTGTTTAGTATTTTTATAGTCAGTGCAAAGTACTAGGTGTAATTGAGGACCTTGCTGCTAAAGGGAGGCAAGTCCAAATTTCAAAACTGTTGGGTATTTAAAAAAAAAGTGAAAAAAAATTAATTGATGTATTTATGTCTTATCGTTAAATGGCATAATATAATACACACTTTATTCAAGATTTAAAGGCAATTAAAGATGTTATAGAATTACTACGTTTTTTTTAAGTTTGGATCTGCCTCCGTTTTGCACCAAGATTAAAAAAAAATGCTACCCTATTTTGTATTAACCTTCGGTATGCCTGGTAGGGTCTGTCAGACCCAGCTCTGCAAACAAACCGTTGTTATTCATTCAAATTTAAATTGTGCGCCTAACCGCATTTAGTAGCTGGCCATTATGAATTGCTAGACACCTTCCACCCGCACCCTCAGTCCGGAGCACGCTCCCGTGGTAGTTAGGACATGTCTATATTTTCCGCGGGTCTCACAGACCCGACCAGGCATACGGCGTGACTTTTTTATGTAAGTTTTTTTGGTTATGTTTTTGGAAATTATTATTATTTTTGCGCTGAAATATAATATTTATCACATTATTAGTTTCAAAATGAATAGCCATCTCTGCGATGGTGATATTAGTAATTTATTACTAGACGCGGCTGAAGAAGATGACGTAATTTTTTACTTTTGTGGAGACGAGTCCGATCGCTTGAGTCAGGGTAGCGAAGCATGTGATTCAGAAGCAGAGAATAATGATATAGGAGAGGCTGCTGCGGAAGGAAGTTTTTCAGGTTCTGAAATGGGTGTGCCGTTGGCTACGCTAACTTCATTGCCGTCAGGAAGAGCGTACAAAGGTAAACATGGAACTATATGGCACAAAAACCCTGGTCAATCTAACGTACGCACACGAATTGAAAATATAATATCTGGTACATCAGGAGTAAAGCCTCAAGCTAGAGATGTAAAGGCCCTTGTAGAATGTTTCGGACTCTTCAGTTCTATTACGGAACTGAAGGTTGCAATCGGTCTGATTTATCTCGCAGGATTATCCAAGTCTGGCAGACAGAATTTACAAGATTTTTGGGCAATGATGGAAGGGGTGTTCGAAAATCGACTCCTGGTGTAAAAGTAGATTCTAAGTATGCTCAGTCAAGAAAGATCGCAAAACGCAACATATCTGTGAGACCTGTAAGGGTCACATATGTCTGGATCATGCGATTTTCCAATGTGCAATTTGCTTCCGTACCAGAGCCCTGAAAATGTTGATAGAAGTGATGAAGACGGAATATTCTATAGTTTTTTATAAGCACATGGAATTGCCTTATATTTTATAAACTCTTATTGATATCTGTTTAGTTTTTTATAAGTAATGTGTGTTATAAAAGGAACGAAGTAGTTCTTTCTGTTAGAAAAGGCCACCTTAGTTTAATTAAAATAACAATTCATAAAAGTTGTTGATTTGCAATATTTTTTCATTTTAACCTATGATATACACCTCTAATAAAAATATTAGTGCATTATAATAACTTATTAATCATAAATTATTTGAGAAATAACAAGTTAAAAAACCGGGTTTCACAGACCCACCAGGCATACCGTGTAACTTTATGCCACCAGGCATACCGAAGGTTAAGGATAATAAAACGCGTAAACACGGTTATTTTTTTATTTCAAGAATTATTAATCAGTGCACAAATAATTAAACAACTAAAAGAAATACAAAAACGAACGAGTGCCTAGCAAAAAATATTTTTTAAAGGTTAACTTCAGCTTGATCATCGTCGTCTTCGCTTGAAATATGATCAGTTGGTCCGACAGCTTCACTTTTAAGGGCCCTATAGAAATATAGTTTATTTGGTGGAACATAGTTCTTTACCAACTGCATAACATCGTTGTATTTAGCCTTTTTCAACGGCAATGCATGATCATATAGCGGTTTCTGAGGCAGAATTGATAGTTGGGCTTGAGCATTTCTCTTTATAGGAAAATAATCAAATACAGGCGTTCCCGTTGTAACACTGACTGCAATAGTTTCAATGTGATCTTAACTGTATTTAAAAATACGATATTGAGATATTTTGAATCGTATCTTCTCTGTATTTGTTATTACGTGCGTAATACAATCGGCATATTCAGAAGTCGTAAATATGTAATCATTCCTTCTATTAAACTTTTCTATTACGCCGAAACACCGATCACACGGTAAGAAGCTGTACTGCACTGACTTGTTTACAAATGATGTAATAATTTCATTTGTTGCAAGAAGGAGGCAGGTCCGGACCTGCTCCGTTCTTGCACCAAACAGAATAAGGTAGCAGATCCAAATTGTGTAATAGCGCGCTTGTTTTTCATTAGATTTGCCTCCTAAATGCACCAAACCATAGGTAATTTTTTTGTTTCAATTGTAGGTGAAAAAAAAGGTAACGGTTAAAATTTGGATCTGCCCCTCTTTTGCTGCAAGGTCCTCAATTGTAATTTACTGTATACTATATTATATTAATTATATTATGTATTATTATTATTATATTATATATTATTATTATTTTCTTTTTTGGTTCTTTTTTTCTCAGCTTTTGCTGGCATTACTTAACATTTACGGGCAAGCGCCAAGTAAATGATAAGAATTTACCTAGTCATATGTCCGTCAGTTCCATTATTGTCGTCGTCTAGTTGGAGGAATTTTCTTACAATCCGGCAAGTATTTAGTATGGCCGCTTTTTGCATATGAATGTAAATTTTAGGTTTTAAATCAATAAGCTTAATACTGTGGTGTATGTGTCTTGGGATTACTCCAGTACTTGATAAGACTATTGGGACGATGTTTATTTTATTCTGTTACCAGATTCATTATTATTATAATATATTAATAAATCTATTTTCTTCTTCACCTTCTTCTAATCGGATTATCACATCAGCCGAAAGACTGCTGGACAAAGATACTTCACCAAAGAATATCGCCACAATTGCCGGTTTTGCACAACTTGCGGCTTCCAGCAACCCTCACAAGATCATCGGTCCATCTTGTAGGGGGCCTGCCCGCGCTGCGTCTTCCGGTTCGTGGTTGCCACTCGAGAACCTTTCTACCCCAGCGGCCGTGAGTTCTGCGAGTTATCTGCCCTTTCCACTGTCTGTCAGTTTTAAATGTCCTACTACTGTTATGTAAGCTAGTTATGTTAGATTTTATCTTTTCCTTAATATTTCTAACATAAACGATACTAAAAACTATGAAAATTTATCTTGACTAGACATCTGAAATAATATGTGACCCGAATGAAGTCACTTGAAGCTACTTTATCAGATAAACGCAAATTTCCTGCAACTTGGAGGAATAAAAACGCAAAAATTAAACGTGTATATAACCAAGTCAATAAAAATCCGTATAAAAACAAAATAAGGAAATCCTTAAAAAATGTTCTTAGAAACAAACGTGGATTTCTAAGAACTACCTGCCAGCATCCAAAATTGTTTTTTGTGTTTCTATTTTGCTTTTAAGACAAACCTAAAAAACGACTTTCTTTTAAAGAAGGTAAGGTTTATATTCCTGTGCTTAACAGTGGAGCAAGAAGGTGAGGGTTGTCAAAAAAAAATTAAGGAAAAAATGAAACAAAACTGCACATCAGTAAAGCCCTTAGGGCTGGTCATAAATCAATAATGAATCGAATAACTATAGGCACTTAAATAATGTTTTTGTTGAGAAGACGGATGCTGCAGGTTGCGTGGTTATTAAAATATGTATAATGGTTTTATACCTGTCTTACTAGTCAAGTAAGTTTTTAAATTGCAGTACATGATTAGTTATAAATGTTGTAATAGTGTTTTATAAAGATACACATGCTGATTAACAGCGTTCTACATTGTAAAATACAAACAAGTACCAAGCATAAATTATATTTGTTTTATTATATTTAGAAGGGTGTTACCAAGAGAATATTAAATTTTATTTGCACGTGTAGTGTAGATATGTCGTTCGTAGCTTAAAGCGTCTACCCCGGACCGGTAAAGCGTGCTGGTTCGAGACCAGCTGGATGATTAAATTTATGATTTTCAATTTTTGTGTTAAGTATAATTGAAAGGATAGTTTTAGTTATCATTCTAAGATAACTTATAATCAATAAACATATTTATGGCATTCCACAATGTAAACTTATGTTGATAATATGTTAAATTAGTAGTGAATCATGGACCCTGTTGGCCACAGCAAATAGGAGAGGAAGAGAGCTCTGATGAACTACATACTCGTATTTATTTATAGATGTTTAACTATAGTTAAAATTATCATTTAGATGCTCGTCAATACTGTTATAACATTTTCTTATAAGTCATTGCTTTAATTTATTTATAAATAGATTTAATTATCGTAATATATTTAATAGACATTACTCAAGTTCTTCTTGCATGAATATTCATTTTAAGACTTGGTGAGTAACCCATTTTTATGACGTAAATGTTGTTCAGTTGTTTATCTTCTCTTTTAGTGATAAAACGGAAACATTTTCACTCGATCTCATCTCTTTTAAGGTCTTATTTATTATTTATAGAGTAACTTGTAAGGTTTTTAACTGAATTCCAAAAGAAGAAGTTTATAAAACGACTATATGTTTTAGAAGTAAAATGACTACCACCGTTGTGACTCGAAAATGCGTTGAAACAAAAAAGCGACAGTAAGAAGAGAGAGTGCTATCGTGTGTCTTTGAAACACTGCTTTCGACGGAACTTACGGAAAAAGTGTATATCGAACCCAGGACACGATTCGGCTAGGCGACTGTCGTAATCGTCGCACCACATATGAAAGTAACCTTCATATTTAAGTAAAAATATTTTACTTTGGAGTGACTTATTTGAATGAATATCATCTGCTAATACTCCCACGGAAGTTGAAAGAACACTTGAAAGGAATTGGTCACTTCGGATCTTTAGGGCGTGGCACTTAAACACCTGTATTCCGGGACCCATTTTTTATAAAAGAGCCTTTAGAAGCAATTATGTTGAAAAACAAGGAACTGCTTTTATAAGTAAGCTTTGTTATAATATTATTATTCTAGATAGATGTAGACCTTATCTTGTATATTGTAACAAACTATTGTCAAAATGCATTCCTATGCCGAACAAGCAATTTGTTAAATAAACAAACAAAATCTTTTAATCTTGACATATTTGTCAATAAAACTGAAACAGTGAGACGGGTACTCAGCCTAGACTTTTTCTCTAAATTTAACACTTAGACTTAAATTAATTAATTTTAAGCTGATCACATATTATGTATAACATATACCACTGTCTATTCGTGGAGACCTGTAATTGGCTTTCAATTATTATTTAGCTTTTTATTACTGTTTTTATGTGCTGTTGGTCTTCCTTAATATTAAATAAAAAATATTACTGGGCACAATCCAGACAAAATAACAAAAGTATGTTATATGGTTTGAATAGGCAGATTGCCCTAGCTCTATATTACTCAATAATATCATTTATTGCACCGTGCCAAGCAAAATCTATCTCAATACCAACAAACACACATTTGTCGAAGCCAACAGCCTGAAACATAACAAGTCTGACAAACAGATCTCGAAAGCCAATAAAAGTCGTTGACTACCAAAAATTCAGTTGGATTCGCAACTTGGACAAAATCAGTCGCTCCGTAGAGCCACTGAGAGTTCCGAACTCCTGCGAATATTCAAAAAAGGTTTGCCAAATAAAATTTCATCTCACGAACTGAGAAAGTTGCGGCAACTTCTTCAACTAGTCTTCTATAAAGTGTTCGTAACATCTGTTGTATGGACAGCCAGACCAACTTTAATCTGCACTCTTTATAACCTCTAATACAACACGATAAGACTCAAAATTACGGAGTTCCGAAAGGAAGTGAACTGGGCCCCCGCTAGCGTTGGTTTTGTACTCCAACTGGTAGCTTGTTCATAAAAATAAAGGGGTATATGTTTGAATGGAAATGAATAATTTTGATAATCTTTTTATTAAAATTCTTAAATTATTTTAATGGTCTGGGAACGAAGGGTAAGGCGTCATTAACAATTACTTTTGCTTTATAAGTCGATAAAGTAAAAAAGGGTTTTGATGTTAATGAGGTTGAAATGATTGATTTTATACAATACAGACGAGTAGAGTTATAAGCGGTATAAAGGATAGTGTGAAGCTCCTTAATAATGGAACTTCTAAATCACTGAAATATTAATATTGGTAAAAAAATACTACCTTAGTAAACTATCAATATTACAGAAAAATGTATTAGAAATAAAAAGAAAATAAAAATAATAGGAATAACTGGGGACATTTAAACGCACTTAATAATAATATCCTGGGCCGGTTGACGTAGTTGGCAAATGCTTGCTTTTTACGCTGGTGATTGTGGGTTCGATTCCCATCCAGGACAGATATTTATGTGCATGAACATGTCTGTTTGTCCTAAGTCTGGGTGTAATTATCTATATAAGTATGTATTTACAAAAGAAAAGTAGTATATCAGTTATCTGGTTTCCATAGTACAAGCTCTGCTTAGTTTGGGATCAGATGACCGTGTGTAATAATAATAATATCCCAGGATATTATTATTATTCTTATTAAAAGACAGCCATCTGATCCCAAACTAAATAGAGCTAACCATACCAAAATTTATTTTTAGAGAGAAACCAAATAATTGATATACTAGAGGTACATATACTACTTTTTGGAAAACATAAATGTTCGTGCACACAAATATCTGTCCTCGGTGGGAATAGAACCCACAACCCACGGTTTGAAAGCAAGTACGTACCAACCACGCCAACCGACCCGTCAAATTGGCGTCAAGACATTTGTAGAGTCATGTGATTATTTTGGTGTAAACAATCCTTCAAGATATTATATTACTATCTGTGCCCCGCGGTTTTACTTTCGTTAAACTTTGTAAATTATCACAGCTCCTCCCCCGTAGGTGATAGCGTGATGATATGTAGCCTATACGTCGACCCGACCTCTTAGTAATATTCATGCAAAATTTTAAGTAAATCCATAGATTTACTTAAAATTTTGCATGAATAGGGCTAAACTCAAAAAGTTCTGCATACAGTACTTTTTGAGTTTAGCCCGGACATACATACAGACAAACAGACAAAAATTCTAAAAACTATATTTTTGGCTTCGATATCGACTGTAGCTCGCGCCCCAAGTATCCTTTTTAAAAAATATTCAATGTACTTTTTAGACTTTCCTACGATTTTATGATATTATATTATGTACCAACTCGCGTATTTACCTCACATTAATCCCCATATTACTATGATTGTCTTCCACCCTCCATACAAATCACTTACATTCAACAATTAAGTTCACCCCTCTAATTGGCGCGGCACTTGCAGAGCTGTATTAAAGCTACGACGTACTGCACTCGTTTACAAGTTAAATCGGGGGAACCGTACGCCAATTAATTGAGGGACTTTCCGGGGTGAGCCTGTGTCGCGAGAGCCAGAGCTAAGAAGGAAGCGAAGTATTAATATATTAAGTAAACATAAAGTGTACTGGGACAACTAATATATATAATATAATAAACTATGGCCACCAGACCGCACATCATAATCTTAATACCATTCTGACAATATGTGGTAAAAATTTAGCTAAAACTTAACATTTCGATAATTAAACCTATACATGATCTCTTTGACAATAACTAATCTAGCTAAATATCATTACTATTATAAAGTAAATTGTATTGTTACTGTTTTCATACAATCCGTGTACCTAAATATCTATATGTAACTAGAAATAATTATATATTAGTACAAACATGTTCTGATTATTTACAAGCGCTTTTTTAAAGTCTACGTGAATAAAAGCTTTTTTATTTATTTAATTTTATTTTATAATCATACTCATATAGTTCTAAATACATACATTATATAGATAAATTACATAGAGCAGAACACGGAACAAATACTTTTATTTATTTATTTGGGATAAAAAGAGTGATAATGAACTAAGCTAGTTTAACATAAAGATAACTTAACACTATTTAACATTTTCCTTATATTAAGAATACAATTTGTCCTGGTCAGGGATCGAACCCATGACCTAAGATGTTGAGTCGCTAACAACTAAACCAACAGGTCAGTTAAATATTGACCATCATACTGCGATCGCCAACCCGTCTACCAAGATTTTAGCATATCGCTCCAAATGATGGACACAACTGCAATGTGGACATTTTTTGAGAGGCTTATGTCCAGCATTGGACGTTATTTGGCTGATATGATATAATAATTACAACCGTATCACGAGTACTAAAACCGGCTTCTAAAACCGAATCGAAGAGAACCATTTGCGTGGTTGGCAAATGTGTTTTTCACCCCTGGAGGTCGTGGCTTCGATTCCCACCCAGAACAGATATTTGTGTGCACATACATGTTTGTTTGTTCTGAGTCTGGGTGTAATCCAATATATCATCCATATATCTCTGCTTAATTTGGGATCAGATGGCCGTGTGTAAATAATGTTCCAGGATATTATTACTATTATTATGTGATGCCTTTCCAAAACTTGGATATTAAATTTAATACAAAATTTGCTGATTAAAAATTATTCCCCTTCCTCGCCTCCATGCTGAAGCAGTCGAAACCTAAACGTTAAACGTCCTTGATAGTCAAAAATAATTCATAACATTAGTACTATATTCTTATAAGTTAATTTGTGCACGTACCATCATCACCCAAAGTTCGACTGGTAGGCCTTTGGTAGTAAGTCCGCCGTTGTACAGTTTGTGTACAAAAACTTTTAAATAAATAATCCCTTTCTTCATTAAAAGCCACCTCCATAACTCTTGGCTCCAACACCCAATGTCTAAAGCAAAACTGCTTTACAAGTCTGTGTACTATTCGCGCTCATTTACAAGCACGTATCGACAGTTAGACCAATTTAAATTATTGTCAGCTAAACTACGCCTGTACTATGTACTCTAGTTTAATTGGTCGTTGCACAGATCTGTGCATTATGGCATATTAATGTACTATTATCCTACTAATATTATAAATGCGAAAGTTAGTGAGCATGGATGTTTGTTACTCTTTCACGCAAAAACTAAGGAACAGATATAGTAGAATTTAACTAAATCAAAGCAAGGCGCTTATAGCTAGATGCTCTCACCGTTCCGTAAGTGATCGATGAGGTTAAGCAACTAGGCTTGCGGTCAGTTCATAAATGGGTAACCACCAAAGTGGTTTAATTTCTGAGCATCTCCGTACTTCAGAGGACACGTCAGTCCCGGTTGTAGTTTTAAACAACAGTCGTGAAGCCATGTCAGAGGCCTACTGGGCGGCTTGAACAAATCTGACACTAGGGTAACCACTGCCCATACGATAAGTAAGTAAGTACTCAATCTATTTAATTCAAAATTCATTTATTCCGTTAAAATATTACATTTGTGTGAAATTGATTTTTTTTACCCTACCGCGCAGTGCATGACGTGACAGTTACTGAGAAAAACTGCCGAACTAACGAAGGAAATATTTGTATAAGTTTTTAGTAGAATGTAACTTAATTCAATTCCAATGTCATTTATACCGTTAAAATATTACATTTGTGTGAAATCGTCAATTTTATTACCCTACCGTGCAGTGCATGACGTGGCAGCTACTGAGAAACACTGCCGAACTAACGAAGGAAATATTTATAAAATTTTATTAGGTTATATCAGAATGTAATTGAATTCAATTGCAATTGCAATTTCACTCATTCCATTAAAATATTTCATTTGTGTCTTCAATTTTTTTACCGTGCAGTGCATGCCGTGGCATCTACCTACTGAGAAACACTGCTGAACAAACGAAGGAAATATTTTATATATTTATTTTTAGTTTATAGGAGAATGTAACTTAATTCAATTCAATTCCAATTTCATTTATGCCGTATAAATATTACATTTATGTGGAACTAGCTGTCCCGTTGTTCCACCCGCATTAAACTTTATATATTATAGTCCATGTGTTAATCCAGGGTGTCAGCTAACTCCATACCAAATTTTATTAAATTCGCTCCAGCCGTTTAGACGTGAAGAAGTAACAAACATACACACTCACAAACTTTTGCCTTTATAATATTAGTGTGATTGTAATTTTTTTTTACCCTACCGTGCAGTGCATGACGTGGTATCTATCTACTGAGAAACTGCTGAACTGACAAAGAAAATATTAATATAATTTTATCAGTTTATAGTAGCATATAACTTAATTAAATTCCAATTTCATTTATTCCGTTAAAATATTACATTTGTGTGTCGCGATTTTTTTTCCCTTACCGTGCAGTGCATGACGTGGCAGCTACTGAGACACACTGCGGAAGTAAGGAAGGATATATTTAAACAATTTTATTAGTTTATAGTAGAATTTAACTTCATCACATTCAATTCCAATTTCATTTACTCCGTCTATATAACATTTGTGTGAAATAGAATTTTTTTACCTTACCGTGCAGTGCATGACGTGGCAGCTACTGAAAAACACTGCTGAACTAAAGAAGGATATCATTACAGAAGGATATCATTTCTGCTGTGTGGTGACGGCGTTAAATATCAGAACCAGAATATCATCACCCCATCTCATCCCGTGGGGGGCGTAGAAGTCGACCCGAGGGAATATTTAACTGAGGAAGGGCAGCAGCTTCCTTCTGATTACTATGACCATCTCACTGCGATCGCCAACCCGCCTGCCAAACGTGGCGATTATGGCATATCCCCTCAAGACGATTCTTGAGGGAGGCTTGTCCAGCAGTGGACTTATTTAGCTGTAAAAAGAAGGATATATATATATAATTTTATTAGTTTATAGTAGAATGCAACCAAGGAAACTTAAGTGGTCATCCCGAAAACGATTTAACTGTAGTTTTAACTATACCAATAAATAAGCCGTAATCCATTTTAATTTACCATCGAGTGCCATTAGCAGAATCTCCTCACTGGTCCTAACTGCATCTTAGCCCAGCATTTGTTGTGAATTAGTGGTGTGTGGCGTGATATACGAGTTTAAGTTCGTTTGTTCTGTGTAGATTTGTTACCCAGTTCGCTATTTGTCCTACTCTTATCTAATTGTGGAGTTTTAACTGCTGCAGATATTTATGTCCTGTTTTTATGTGCTTTTGTTCTGTTTATGTAGTTTGTATGTCTGTTGGTTAATGAGTATCGTAAATCTAGATTGTGGTCTTAGATGAGATAATTAACTACGTATCTCAAGGACCGCATGCGGATAGTTAGATCCCCAAACCTTTATTACGGATCTTACAGAAGCCAAGCAATAGCAAAATTTGCACAATGATAATTCTTGGTGTTGGTGCATGTAATACTTTATTGGCCACACCGGGATCCAGACAATGCTATTTGTTGTATAAGATTTATGTACTATGTTGGAGTGGGGGGAAGGGTCCGCAACACTAGTTTGTTGACTCTCTCTTATAACGACCGGCAACGCATCCGCGACTTCTCTGGTGTTGTGAGTGTACCTACATGGGGGGCGGTGATCCCTTACCATCAGGTGACCCACTTGCTGGTTTGTCGACCTCTTATACAGGCTAGCCGAGGAGTTGACGTTCAAACGCAAAATTTAAATTATACTTTATGATGAGGAGTATCCGAATTCTACGATCACGATAAGAGTTCTACGATTTTGCGTAGTGTCGACGGTCACCGTAGCCTAGTTGGTAGTGCGCCTGCCTACGAAGCTGGTGGCCCTGGGTTCGAATCCCGGTCAGTGCAAATATTTGTGTGATGAGCACGAATATTTGTTTCTGAGTCATGGATGTTTTCTATGTATTTAAGTATTTATCTATCTATATATCCGAATCACCCCCATGTATGTATATCGTACCCATATACCCATATGGTACCCATAGTACAAGCTTTGCTTAGTTTGGGGCTAGGATGATCTGTGTGACATTGTCCCTAGATATTATTATTATTATAAATTTTTTAATGTGTTTTTCGTAAATTTCACCTAACATCAGTTTTTTTCGTTCTGTTGAACATTTCTGATTTTAGTTTTTTTCAAGTTAATTTGTGATAAATAATTAGCATAATTTAGGTTGCCTCTTTCCTTAGTAGATTGCGGAGCAGCACTAATGGCATCCTAAAAGTCATTGCTGAGAAGTATAACTCCTGCATTGTGAAGGAGTTCTTAAGAGTCCTAATGAAGTAGGAGTACTAACATAGGTTAAGAAAAATTGTTACTAACACTTTGGATGTTTATCTGAAAATAAATTATTGTTATGTTATTATTATTATAATTTAACCTAACATCCTAAATAGTATGGTTTATCTAATCATTGCAGAACTTACTTAGAATTTATTCGAAAGTTCAAAATTAGGATTTGAGCTCAGGCCTCATACATTTTCAAAGTATCAATAAACAATAAAATCGTAGAACATACATGGGGGTGATTCGGATACTCTTCATCATAAATTATCTAAATTTTGCGGTTGAACGTCAACTCATCAGCAAACCTGTATAAAAAAAAGCAATGCGGCACAAACTTAAGTCGCTGCTAAGATTATAATATTTTAAGATAATTATTTCGGATTTTGCTTAAAATACGGATTATTTTACAAAACAAAAGATTTGTTTTATATTTACAGTTAAATATTACTTGTAAATTAATATTTCTATGTACAAACTATTAAGTTCATAAGCCTCTGAAACTGCTTAACACAACAAAAACTTGGCGGGCGCCTTCCTCTCATCGTGACTTGCTCTTTCATTGATTCATAATTCATCATCATTATCCGCGCATTTGCTTTCCTCTCCCAAATTCATTTAGCTACAATATGTTTTATATTGTGGAGATAACAGATGGTATATCCTCTTGATGTAGATACATATTTATGTTATGTTACGTGTTAAGTCATTTCAGTTGGTATAACTCTTATTTCTTTTATTCCTGAGTACTAGCTGTGCCCCGTGGTTTTATCCGCGTTAAATTTTATAAATTATCACAGCTCCTCCCACGTTGGTGATAGCGTGATAATATGTAGCCTATACGTTGACCTGACCTCTTAGGAATATTAGTGCAAAATTTGAAGTAAATCCATGCAGTTCTTTTTGAGTTTAGCCCGGACATACATACAGACAAACAGACAGATATAGATTGTAGATTACGCTCCAAGAATCCTTTCAAAAAAAATTCATGTACAGTTTTGATTTTCCTACGATTTTATGAATTTCCAAGCTGAAGTGGCAGTGGGTAGGGCACGTAACTCGTGGAGGTAGAAAAGTTCTCGAATGGCGACCACAAGCCGGAAGACAGAGTGTGGGCAGGACCCCTACAAGATGGACCGATGATTTTGTGAGGATCGCTGGATGTCACCGGGTACAGATAGCGCAAAGGCAATTGTGGAGAGCGGGAGGCCATTGTCAGGCAGAGGGTGTCTTTCCGCTGATATGATAATGATGATAATGACGATGATGAGGTAGCCGTTGCTATGTGGCTGACGGCAATATCAGCACCCTATCTGCTGTGAGGGCGTAAAAGTTGACCGTGGGAATATATTCCAGAGAATGAGCAGCAGCGTTTCACTGAGTACTATGACAACAATAAATAAATTAATATCTTGAAGAATGCATTCCAAACTAGGCAGAGCATGTACCAAGGCAACCAGACAACTGATATACTTTTATATTCCGAAATACATATTTATTTCACCCAGACAGAGAACAAGTTATGGTGCTCATTACACAAAGTTTTGTCCTAAGTGGTGATCGATTCCATAACTCTGGCTAAGCAGTCAGCGTCTTTTATCTATTTTGTTATAAAATAAGAAATCTAATTAAATGCCCGGATTTCTCATCAGTAGTACTCTTACTGTATATACTTATTAACATTAAAAAATCCTTACCCAAATAGCTATGACTGTAACAGAAACAAACTTTACTTTGACATCGTATGAATGTTCATAAACAAATGTTTGCTTGTGTTCTAGGTACAAGCCTTTGCTATTCGCTTTGAGCAGCGAACTCTAGCCAGAACCATTTTCATCAAAAGCTCGGATTTCGATATGGCGTGTGTATATTAGCGTCGAACGGGTCAGAGCAATATCTCTATACTCCAAACTAATTGTGCAGCATTCCATTGTAAACGTATTGTTTTACATGCGCTGTCTAACCCTGTGTGGAAGGATATGGCTCAAGGCATAAGATGCAGCGAATAAGAATTGAAAGTTTATACTGCATTATCATTAAATAAATAAATATCTGGTTTGCCATAGCACAGGATATGCCTACTTTGAGATCAGATGGACTGCCATCCCAAACTAGGCATAGCCTGTACTATGTCAACCAGACAACTGATAAATTTACTTATATATTTTAAATACAAACATAAGTAAATGACAAACAAAAACTGAACAAATAATCATGCTGAACACTTCAAAAAATATTCTGGATGGGGATCGTACTCACGACCTTTGGGTTAGAAGTCAGGCTTTACCATACAATAACAGTGGGCTCAAGAATTACAAACTCATTAACTCGCACTAGAGACTAACTCCTTTGGAGAGTGAACCTCGGCTGGTTACTGATGAGGAGAAGCAAGAGAGGGTCGGTTTTTAGGGACCATTTATGCAATTGTAGCTATACCTTAATGGCCGTAAACGAGGGCGGGGCACAGGAGAAGAGCAAATATATCGTTACCCATTTAGATCACCAAATTGACAATATATATGTCAGTTGCCATCGTGTAACGAGTGAGTGACGCGTAAAGTTATAACAGGATAGACTGGATGCTAGCCCTAATAGAAATCGGAAAAGCCAAAGGAGAAGAGCAAATATAACATTAATCATTCATCTAGTAAAGCCCCAGTATATATGGCAGTTGCCATTATTTTACTATTGTGTAAGGCATGAGTGCCACATAAAGTCATTAGAGGGTAGATTGGAATACGGCCCTAATAGAAATCGAAAATATCAAGGGAGAAGAGAATATAGATCTTTACCCATTCATCTAGTAATATATACATACATATATGGCACGCTGGTATATATGGCAGTTGCCATTGTTTTAATATTGTATAAGGAATGAGTGCCCGTAAGGTTATAACAGGGTAAACTGGAAATCGGGCCAAATAGAAATCGGAAGAGACCAAGCTAAAGAAAATATATATCTTTACCTATTCATTTAGTAAAGCTCCAGAATATGGCAGTTGCCATTGTCGACACGCTTGTGTAAGGAAGGAGTGATGCAGTAAAGTTATTATAGGGTAGACTTAATGCCGGCCCTAATAGAAATAAGAAAAGCGGTGGTATATGACAGTTGGCATTATTTTACTATTGTATCAAAGACGAAGAGCTGGAGAGATGACGGGGGAAGAGAAGAGATTAATATTAGTTTCTCCCGCGCTCTCCTTTGCCTCGCTCCACCAACAATACGGGTTCATTATCATTTCATGGCATGTGTCGGCATGAATATTTCTCTTTGATTAATTTGTGTGGCATCGCGTTTATTAGCCTTCATAGGTGCTGTTCATCGCTAAGATAATTAAGTATTATGTTTAAGGAAGATGGATTATTGTATTGAATTGTTTGGATGGTGTTTGTTCCAGCTCAATTTATAGGAACTACCTTACTACCATAATTTACGCTCTAATCAAGAACTATCTATCCTCCACCGATTGTTTTAACTAACACTTTCTCTAGACTCCCTATAATCAATACTCGATAGTTAATTGCGTACCACAGTGTTATTGATAGATATTGTTTTAATATGTATGGACCTTGTCGAGAACAGTAACTCAGAGACCGCAGAAAAATCAAAGTTGTCTAAGTTGTACCCAAAAATCTGTCAAAAAGTTGTATCCAAAAGTTGTACCCAAAAATTTCTATATTTAAGAGAGGTAGACAGATAAGTAGTAAGTAGTCATACAAATGATAAGACTAGTCTGATTATAATACACAAAAAATGTTTCTCATTAATACCATCGTTTATAAATAAATATACTAACTATGACTTACCTCATAATCAGTTTACTTATTTGTGAACAAGTTTACATGTCAAAATGGTGCCATAACATTAAATTATAGGCCTTGAAATGACTTGAAAGGATCAATTGAACCGCACCAGCAGCATGCAGGCACGCAGTGGAACTCCACCACTAGTCTGCTGAAATAATCTGCCGTGTTATAGGATAAGACAGGGGTTCCCCTGACATGATCAATTAACGATATATATATCATCATCATCATATCATCCGAAAGACGTCCACTGCTGGACAAAGGCCTACCCCAAAGATCTCCACAATTGCCGGTGTTGCGCTATTCGCATCCGCATTATATAGATAGATAGATAGATAGATAAACTCTTTATTGTACACCTTAAGAAATAATACAAAAGCGACAACATACAAATTATTATAGTACAATTGGCGGCCTTATCACTAAGTGTGATCTCTTCCAGGCAACCTAGGTAGTATTATATTTATATATATATATATATATAAATATAATATCTTGGGACATTATTCATATAGCTTGTACTATGGAAACGAGATAGCTGATACCACTTTTGTTTTGTAAATACATGCTTATGTAGATAATTACACCCAGACTTAGGACAAACAGACATTAATAATAACAGACATGACAACAGTCACATGGACATGTCCATGCACACAAATATTTGTCCTGGGTGGGAATCAATCCCACCACTGTAGAAAGCAAGCATTTACCAACCATACCAACAGGGCAGTAGGTTTTAACAAAACTGTATTAAAGTGTGACCCCAGGGTTGCCCTAAACGCTAGAACCATTTAAGTAGGGTAAAGTATAAAGTTCTTTCATTTAATGAACAGCTCCACTGGGGATAACCGCCACTTTACAGAGTTCACTCAGCATTATAATATTAATATCGCGTTCTATTCTTGGGTATACCCGTTTGCCAAGCGTTGCGATTATGGCATATCCCTCTACATGATGGACACAATCTTTCGGCGAGGCCTTTGTCCAGCTGATGATTTCCTTCTTTAGGTTTTATGGGTGTACGTAACATTGTCACCGTTGACGGTCACCGTAGCCTAGTTGGTAGTGCTCCTGCCTACGAAGCTGGTGGTCCTGGGTTCGAATCCCGGTAAGTGCAAATATTTGTGTGATGAACACGAATATTTGTTTTTGAGTCATCGATGTTTTCTATGTATTTAAGTATTTATCTATCTATATGAGTATGTACATCGTCGCCTGGTATCCATGGTACAAGCTTTGGTTAGTTTGGGGCTAGGATGATCTGTGTGACATTGTCCCTAGATATTATTATTATTGTCGGTACCCATCAAGAAGGGGAAAAAGTCTGCATTGTGTGACTAATGCCACGTGTATCATAAAAGTCATAAGCTACGCTGGTGGACCGATGATGGTTTTTTAGGGTTCCGTAGCGTATCTTTAATGTGTAATTATTTAGAAATTTATTTAATATAAGCATTTTTATCAGCCGTCAGGTTGCCATTGTACAGGCTCTGCCCAGTTTGAGATCAGATAGTAATGTGTTAGGTGTCCCAAGAAATATTTATTCAGTATCAAATTTTGTTATAACGTGCCCAGGAAAGGGATGAATTCCAATGACGTCGAATAATCGAAACCATACATAATTGCAAATTCACATTATACCTTTTGATTAATGGTGAAGGTAGGACCTATCTTTACCTTTTCAATTAATCAATGGCTTAGTTAATTACTCCGTGGTGTATGGTAAACTTTACCCGAATTTCTTGTCGATTCTGTAGATCCAAGTCATTTAATCATTACTTAAGCGAAATGGCCCAAAGTTTACAAGACCCATAAATATAATCAATGGTTTGTGGTCGCCTGACCCCATGGCGGTAGATCACAAGTTCAATTCCCATTAGTGTTTTAAGTTACAATAGTAGAACGGCCACAACGTTAGGTCGAAACGAATGCGAGTTTGAATTCCACCCGTTGCAGTTTCGCAATTAATTTGTAATACGAAAATTGAAATTCCTTATTGATTCGCCATCTTTAATAAGTGGCCAAGTGCCCATTTAATTTCGTTTAAAATTCAATTATATTTCAAGTCATTATGATACGATTTTGAATGGTATATTCAGTTGGCTATTCAACAAATTGGGAGAATCTCGGGGTAGAGAACAGAAGCATTTGATTGAAAGTGCTTAGTTTTATACAAAAGCGAAGCGTTACTGTGGTTTCTTATAATTAAATTCTAAGAGTTCTGAAGAGAATTTCTGAAGAGGCGGTTTTGCCGATTGACTTCAGTCTATTGTCATTTACTACGGTAATAATCTATGTCACTTAATGTTGAGATTGAAGTGTATTTCTAATCAGAATACGTAGACCAGAGTGAACAAAGCACATTAGTGTATTAAATTATAAATTTTTGATTTTTATAACATTCACCATTCCAAGCGTAAATCTGAACTCAAAACAGGGAAATAATAAAGTCAAACCAATCTGCTCTGTCGTTAACCTATGAAACAATGAGTTTCCTTGGTAACACATTTATAGAAGACTAGCTGGGCCCCGCGGTTTAACCCGCATTCAACTTTATAAATTATAGCCTATATGTTAATCCAGGGTGTCAGCTAACTCCATACCATTTTTTTTAATCGATCCAGCCGTTTAGATTTGAAGAAGTAACAAACATACACACTCACAAACTTTCGCCTTTATAATATTCGTAGGATATAGGTGTCATCCATGGGCTTTGTTTCTAGAAATATGGCTACCCAATTTGTTCAACTGTATTCATCTTAATTTAATTCTTAACTAGAATTTGATAGTTCTATTGCAAGATAAAAGATAAAGACTTTGTGGAATCAATTGTCTGCAGAAGTATTTCCGATCCGGTATGATATGGCAGCCTTCAAGAAGCGAACCTATTCCTGTATAGTTTTTGTTTATTGTATATAAAGGAGAGACTTGCATTACTTGATGGTAATGCTCGTATCCTCGCTCATCTCCCCGCCAGTAATCGCCCCGAGTCGAGGTTTGAACCCCAAAACCCCGTGGCCTCCGGCGCGGGTATTTAGTTCCTAGTCTATATTTTTCTAGACAGTTTGAGCCCACGCTCGCTTCTATAGTCTGGTGAAGCTGTGAAAGTCTCCTAGGCTAACTGAATTAGTCAAGATTTATAAAAAATCATCTTATGGTAAATGTTCGCCGTCGCCCGAACACGATCAATCGCAACACTAGAGAGGCTGCAAGTGCGTTGCCGGCATATACATAAGAATAATGGCCCGCTTGAATATTCTCAAGAAAGTCTTTTCAACTATTTCTAGTAATGAGGCGCTCATAGCTAGATGCTCTCACCGGTCTGTAAGCGATCGGCGAGTTTAAGCAACTACGCTCGCGGTCAGTCCATAGATGGGTGACCGCCAAAGTGGTTTAATTTCTGAGCGTCTCCGTGCTTCAGAGGGCACGTTAAGCTGTCGGTCCCGGTTGTAGTCATTAGACAACAGTCGTTAAGCCATGTCAGAGGCCTACTGGGCCGCTTGAGCAACTCTGACACTAGGCTTACCACTGCCCATACGATAAGCAAGATAAGCAAGTAATAGAGAAAATAATTGTATGTAACAAATGAATATATGTTTCGTTCTACAAGCGCCATGTTGAAATAAAGCTTATACCAACATGATACCGTTTGGTCTCAAAGAGGCGTAAAAACCAACAATCGCACCTTTAGAATTAAAGGGACCTTATTTAAAAAATAATGGTTTTGACTTTATATCAAAATAGTCCTAAAATTACAATGTTTATCGATTTAAATTAAAACACAGGCCGATTTTGGCGTAGAAAGCTAAATCACCATTAATTACAAAAAATGTAACCGTTCAAATCTTTATGTAACGATTCCCCCCAAAATCATATTTTCTAATTAGGTCACTATAATTCTAAAGGTTACACTGTTTATCGATTTAAATTAAAACACAGGCCGATTTTGGCGTAGAAAGCTAAATCACCATTAATTACAAAAAATGTAACCGTTCAAATCTTTATGTAACGATTCCCCCCAAAATCATATTTTCTAATTAGGTCACTATAATTCTAAAGGTGCGAAATATTGAGTATTGATGAGTTATCTAAATATTCAGCGCTAGATCAAAGTTGTTGCTTGTTGATTGAAGATCGGCTCTTTGACTTTGTGTCCAATGTGTTTGAAAACCTGTGTATTTGCTGAATGGCTATGTTATGAACACTCTCAATGATTGTCTACCTTGTTGGTTTAACGATGGTTAATGGCTATCTGTTATGATTTTGAATCGAATTCAAAAAAGGAGACCGTCGGCCCCTACGCTTGGTTGGTAAATGCTTGCTTTTCACGCCGCAGGTCGTGGGTTCGATTCCCACCCGGGACAGAAATTTGTGTGCATGAACATGTCTGTTTGTCCTGAGTCTGGATGTAATATCTAAATAAGTATGTATTTACAAAAGAAAAGTAGTATATGTATTATATCGGTTATCCGGTTTCCATAGTACAAACTCTGCTTAGTTTGGGATTTAATATATAACTTTAAATATTTGCACGACGTATTCTGTCGAATATTGTGAGACCAAAATATAATACCATCGAACTGTAATACCTGACTTCTCGCAAATAAAGAGTTCATTCATTCATTCATTCATATGACCGTGTGTGAACAATGTCCCAGAATATTATTTTTTTGATAAATCTGTCGTGTTTGTGAACCAATTCTGGTAATTATTATCTATTCGTTTTGGAATACTTTCTATTTATTTATATTGGAGCATTGGCTCCAATATAAATTAGGATTACAAACTTAGGCTTTATAATGAAAAGTTGAATCAGTCATGTCTTTTAATCACTAATTATATCGGATTGAAATTTCATTCTTATCATCTGTATAATTGGTCGTCTTTTACCGTGCGTTTCACAAACACTTTTTACCGCACACTACTTCTCTGTGGAATCAATTAACTAAGGAGGTTTTCGATGCCAAACAAGCTTGCAGCCCACCTGATAGAAATTCTTCACCATTGCCACGCGTGCAACACTCACGGCATCACTTACTCAGCTAAACAAGCAGAGCTCAGTCATCCAACTTAACTTATTTAATCTCGACGGATGAACAAAAGCCTTTGACAAAAAATAAACAATTTATTTTCTCCATTTTCGTCAACTGATCACAGAAACCCCGCTGCTTATTCATCCCTTAAATGTAAAAAGAACACAAAATAAGATGCATGCAAAGCAAACTGTCATGGCCACATGGATGTGACGTCATAACGGAAATTACTTTAACATGTTAGCAACAAGACGCTTAGGACGATCACTGAATTCTGATGAGTTTGCAGTTTGGTACTTCGTTGGCGACGTGTTTGAGGAAACAGATATACTATTAACCAGATATTACGGGGATTACGAGCTCTACTGTAACTTTTCTGCTGCCATTTTTAATTTTTTTATATCCGAGGGCGACAAACGAGCAAGTGGGTCACCTGATAGATAGATAGACACTTTATTGCACCAAATCAAAAATATCACATCGTAACATGAATTACCTTAAACTATAAGGTACAAACGGCGGTCTTATCGCTAATGTAGCAATCTCTTCCAGACAACCGTGGTCCTGATAGTAACCTGATAGTAAGTGATCACCACCGCCCATAGACACTCGCAGCACCAGAGATGTCGCGGGTGCGTTGCCGGCCTTTAGGATTCAGCAAACAAGTGTTGCTGACCCTTCCCCCCCACCCCAATGAGCACTGGCGACCTTACTCACACTCGGAAACAACATTAAAATAATTAATGTTATAATTAAGGAATGTCTTCTGTAAGGTGGAGGTACTTCTCCAGTCAGGCTGCTCTTTGAGCGAATGAACCCTATGTCCTCCCTCTCTTAATATAATAATAATAATAATATTTTGGGACATTATTCACACACGGTCATCTGATCCCAAACTAAGCAGAGCTTGTACTATGGACCCAGATAACTGATATACTACATATATACTATTTTTTTTTGTAAATCATACTTATATAGATAATTTACACCCTGACTCAGGACAAACAGACATGTTCATGCACACAAATATTTGTCCCGGGTGGGAATCGAACCCACGACCTCCGGCTGTCTTGTCTTATATAAAAACTCTAATAAAGACCGAACTATCAACATTATTTGCCCCTTTTATTCAATACAATAATAGGTTCAGGGTGCTGCTGGAGCACCCCGCTTTTGTATCGCATCAGGGATGTTCGCTCAAGCGTGAATAGATTGTTAGGGTTATGTACCCAAAGGGTAAAATGTGACCCCATACAACATACCTAAGTTTATTTGGTAGTTTTTGCTCGATATTGATAACAACAATAGGTACACGCTAAATATGCCGAGCAGCAGCGGAGGTTCCAAAAAAAACCAAAATACTTTAACTAATTTAATTAAAATCAAAGTTACAATTATAACTTATTACTAATTAGAGCTAGTGTGGTGCGTTTCGAAGTTGGAAACGAAGTGGCCGAGCTCTGATGACACGCGGGCCGATGCGCGGTGTCACTTTCGCAACGAGGTTACACGTGCCGCGAAGTCAGCGATTCTGTCGCCATGCGCAATACTAGGTATCGTTGCAGTGTAGGTACTGTCAGCAATACTCATGTAGGGTCGGCACATAACACCTCCCCCTGAAGTTCAGCAACTATTTTAAGACGTTTAGTGAAAATGTTGCTGGTATCTGGAGCTTGCGTTGAGGTACTTCAGGAACTGTGTAGGTGTGAGTTTGATCCGTCGTCGCAGCAGCCGATGAAGATTTCTCTTCCGAATGTTGCAGCCTGTAGCGTAGACAGCGCCGGTATAGTACTGTGACGACGAGTACTATAATTCCCAGTAGTGTCATGTAAAACGGGATAGTGGTGTGGTAGATTGGTAACGGATCCAGATGTATGGGTATTTGCTGATTGATTTTATCTTGAAGATCGTGTAATTTTCTTAAATTGATGGAGTGTATCTTGATTGGTGACTGGGAAGTGCGGTCTTCATTTTTATTGAACAATACTTCAGATATCTTCATAGGCTGGCCTTGTACTCGGTCATTTACGTTGACTATGGTAAATTCATCGGTTCGTAACTGGCAATTGTGAGGAATTGTTACTAAAAAGCTGCCGGTTAATACGCTGTGTTCATCTCGTTCGCAGGTGACTTGAACTTTGGTTGGTTGTGGGAAAACCACCACGTAGTGTCGATCATCCAACTTCTCCATGGCTTCTCGTGATAAAGTGACGCTGGTCTTCTTACAGGATTCATCTGTAGCCTGGCCGTTGACTATCTTGGTTACGCAGTCTGGTTGAGATGTTATTTGGTGGTTGAATTTTTCTTCGCAGAGATACCTCTCAGTTAACTTCGGGCATTCAGCCTCTATATACACATGAAAGTTTCTAGTGATAGCTATAAAAGGATAAGGGGGAACTACGACCTGACTGTTCTTATTCGGAACTATTGCTAAACGATAAAGGGTATACACTGAAGGGGAAACTATGGGAAATTGGAACACTATCACAATCTGATTATCATTATAGTATGATCCCGGTTTAACTACGTCGTAATATTGCCTAATTTCTAAGTCTAATAACTGATCTTTACTATAAAAGCTTTGCAGCTTTCCTAGCATACTATTCAATACATCTAAAGTTAGAACAGAATGATGCGTATTTGACGCCCGACTAAAAGCTAAAGCATCTTCAATTCTACGTAATTCACTAAGTAACTTATCTATATTATCACTAACTATAGCTAATATTTGCGAGAACTTAGCGATCTCTATAAAACTATGTTGAGTAAATGAGTTTTCACGAATTAAAGTATGTAACGTTTTATTTATTTCAATCTGATTTTCAACAATTTCAGTGATTATTTGAGACTGTTGATTCATCCAATCTTTGCTGAGACTAATATGGTTATTCTGCTGTGATATAATTCTGTCTTGATTGTCTCCAAGTGCTTTGATAGCGTTATTATATTAAATTGCGTCCGTGTAATCTAAGTTCCCTGTTAAGCTTTTAACTACCGAGCCTAACCCATCAATTAGACCTCTTTTAGATCTGGTAGGTTTTAGGCTTAGTAACTTAAGTGAAGCTTTGTCTAATTTATCACTTAGGTGATCTAACTGTAATTCATACATAGCATAAGTATAATTATCAAGTCTATTCTTTACGTCATAGAGTTGTAATTTCACTGAGTTAATTTTACTATCTATGTCAGTAAGCTCCACATACTGTAGGAAGGTATGGTAATGAGTCGTAAGTCTCATAGGTCCCAATTTAAAGGGTAGAAGTCCAGGTCCTGTATCGAGTCCTTCAAGTTTTATGTCCTGTCCCTGTATGAGGCCGGGAATCAACATCACCAGTATTATCCTGTAACAATTTTGCGCTATTAGGGACACGTTTTAGCCTGGATTTAGCAATAGGACCGCGTTTTTTGGATGTGTATATATGAATAGGTAAATCGGCTAAAACTGTATCCTGGGTAAACCTAGGTGCAAGTTTTTGGCGGCTAGCACCTGGATTAGAAACAAATATCTGTTGTTGGGGTAGATATTCTGCTTCCGGCTCCCGATTTTTGTTCCTATTTTCCATTATAGTAGTTCTAAGAGCTGAAGTCGTTTCATTGATTAGTTCGTACACTGTTTTCATTCGATCCCTATGAGTCTGAGTGTATTGTTGTAGTAAATGTTCTGTCAAATCAATGTCTAATGGGTCTCTGGGGTCAAAATGTCCTAATATAATGTCATACGGTCTACACTTCGTGAAACTGTGGACTGAACTATTGTAGGCTATAAGAGCATAAGGTATTAAATTGACAACAGGTTCATCTTTATGCTGTAATTTTAAAATACGAAGATGTTCAAGTAGCGTTGAATGAAACCTTTCAATATTACCATTATCGTTAGGGGAATGAGCTAAAGTTTTATGATGAGTAATCTTATGAATCTTACAGAACTCTGAAAACATTTGGTTAGTAAATTCGGTACCTTGGTCAGTTACAATAGTGAGCGGTAAACTATGATGCGTGCAAAATGTTAGTAAAGCTTGTACTACACTGAGAGCTGTGCCATCTTTTAAGTTGTACGCTTGGCCATACTTGGAGAACACATCTATAAATGTCACATATTTTTCATTTTGTGCTGTAAATAGATCCATGTGAATAGTTTCGAAAGGTTTTGTAGCCGGTGGAACTATATTAAAAACTGGTTTGACTGGATTTCTATCGTATTTAGCCTGTCCACATATTGTACAATTATTTATGAATTTAGAGATATGTTCTTTCATTTTAGGCCAGTAATATCGCCGCGATAACGCGAGAAAACACTCGTTTATGCCACGGTGATTCGTTTTGCCATCGTGATAGTGACGAATAATATCTTGTTGCCTGAGATACTCTTTAACATTTTCCAATTCCGTTTTAGCGATAACCAAATTCATAGCCGAACTTTTAAATTTTTCCTGTAAAATGGGCACAATTCTATACATAGCTAGGGGTGGATTTATAAGGAGAGCCGTTTTAATTTTAGGGTTTACATATTCTTTTATTGCAGCAACTAAATCATCTTCCAAATTAGATTCTGACAACTGGATGGACGTTCGAGTATGTGTATCAAATGGTTTAGTTGCCGTCGCACGTTTTTTAATGTCGCCTACTAACGTCAGACATATTTGTCTATGAAATTTGTTAAGAGGTTCTTCAACTATAGGTATTTCAAGTATGGGGTTCTCATTGTCAGTATGTGCAGTTAAAGTCGCAGAATCGTCTAAGGTCTCCGGTCTATTAGTAGGGTTGGCAATCATTGAACTAATCTCTTCATTATTGATTTCTACACGAGAAAGTGCATCAGCGTTAGTGTTATTTTTGCCTTTCTTGTAAACTACTTCAAAGTCATATTCGCTTAACTTTAGTCGCCATCGAGTCAGTCTAGAGTTGGGTTCTTTCAGGCTCATTACCCATTGAAGGAGTTTATGGTCAGTCACTATTTTAAATTTACGTCCAAAAAGATAAGGTCTGAAGTACTTGGTGGCCCAGACAATGGCCAACAGTTCTTTTTCAATCGTACTGTAGTTGATTTCGCTTTCGTTCAGTGTACGTGAAGCGTACGATATGGGTCTGTCGGAACCTATGGGACCTTGAGAGAGTATAGCGCCTAAAGCAAAGTTAGAAGCGTCAGTCGTGAGAATAAATTCTCTAGTAAAGTCAGGATATTTCAAAATTGGGTCATTCGTGAGTAAAGTCTTACATTTCTCAAAAGTGCTAACATAATTCGGGTCCAGAGTAATTTTCCTACCTTTCTTTAAACATTGTGTAAGGGGTTTGGTCATTCTAGCAAAGTCTGGTATGAATTTCCGATAGTATCCTATCAGGCCTAAAAATTGTTTAATTTGTTTTGGGGTCTTAGGTAGTGGATACTTTTCTATTACTGAAATTTTGTCGGGGTTCGGCTTAATTCCCTCATTACTAATGACATGACCTAGGTAAGCAGTCTCAAGCTTTAAGAATTCGGATTTATCCAATTGTATCTTAAAGTTGGACTCTCTCAACCTCTGAAAGACCTTTTCAAGATTGACCATGTGCTCCTGAAGTGACGTGGAATAGACTATAATGTCATCTAGGTACACCAGGCATATCACGTTTTGTAGGCCTCTGAGTACATTGTCCATCACACGTTGGAAGGTGGATGGCGCGTTCTTGAGCCCCATTGGCATCCGAAGGAACTCAAAATGTCCATGTTCAACGTTGAAAGCGGTCTTTTTAATATCATCAGGGTCCATTTCAACTTGGTAAAACCCGGATGTCAAGTCAAGTGTCGTAAAATATTGGCATTTGCCCAATTTGTCTAATACGTCTGTTATATTCGGTATGGGATATTTGTCATCTATAGTCTTCTCATTGACCTTACGGAAGTCAACCACCAAACGCCACTTTTGCTTCCCTGTAGCATCCACCTTTTTGGGGACAACCCAAATAGGTGAGCTCCAAGCTGATTCGGACGGCCGTATTATGCCTTGTTCTAACATTTTTGTAATCTGGTCACTAACTTCCTGTCGGTGAATGAATGGATAGCGATAACTTTTTGTATAAACGGGGATTTCGTCTTTAGTTTTTATACTGTGTTTGATTTTATTCGTAAAAGTAAGGGATTCACCTTCAATATAAAAAACGTCAGAATATTTAGAACATAACATCACTAAATTTGCCTTTTCTTCCTCATTCAAATGATCGACGCGCAATCGCGAAACTACTTCTTGTGCTCGTGTCGATGATTGTTCGGTACGCTTGCACTCAACGTTAAGCAAAGTTTTTTGCGGCGGCCGATCTATTGAAAACACAATATCGTTCGATGTTGAATTTTCAATTTCAACTAACGCACGACTATTTTCTACGGTGGTTAAACATTCGTGTATTATACAGTTACAAAGAGTTTGTTCATGTACTAAAATCTGTCCGTCTTGTGCGTTCATTGGCAGTCTAAGTAACTTAGAACTATTGGCGGGTATTATGTTTTCATATAAATTTAAATTCCGTGAATTATATATGCAAATTTGATTGACTGCAAATTTGGTAGTTAAAGTCAAAGCTTTAAGGTCCAATTTAGCATGCCATCTTGTAAGAAGATCGAAACCTATCAATCCATCAAAACGGTCATGAAATTTATACACATATAATTTAATATTTTCAGAATCATTAAATTGATTAAAACACGGTATAGTTATGGAATGATAATGTCTACTGGTAGCGTGGACATTGGTGACCTCAAAAGGGTCGTAATTTAATGGAACACCGGGAAAATATTTTTTTACCGCTTCCGGGCTAATAAAAGATTGATTAGCGCCAGTGTCGATTAGCAAGTTTAAGTCAGGGTTTGTTACATGGATGAATGGAAGTTGCCGTTGTGTCTGTAGATTCAGTTCTATTTGGATCTTTTTGATGTCATAGCTCTCTGAAAATCCTCACTTGTAGAGGGTTGCATTTGGCTATTCCGTTCAGGGTCATTTTCGAAGTCAGTTTCGGGTGTCTCGTCCTGCTGGTAGCATGCATAATCATTGTAGTCGGTATAGTCATTATGTTCATAGTAATGGTCATACGTAGGCTCATTATCGTAGTATTGTGTATTATAAAAGTCGTCATAACCGGAACATTCGTTAACGTTAACGTCACGACTCTTGAAATAATTTGAAGGGGGTGGATTTCCTTGTCTAGACCAATCCCATTTTGGTTGGCTGGGTGGTAACTGTCTCGGTGTGAAGTTGACAACTCCACTCATTGGCTTAGGGCCATTATAATGTTGGGGTAAATGTCGCGGGGTCATTCGGAATATATTACTCCTTGGGTTATAGTTTGGCGGTGGAGCACCGAACATTTGTTGCGTACGCGTCGGTTGACCACGTGGCTGGTTGAATGTAACATTGGGCCGATTTGTCTGATTAAATTGACTTTGAGGCGCCGTGTGGGGATGGCTTTGGTTTTGCATAAAGGTTTTCGGCATGGGCATATTGCTAGGCCCCGGTATATTTTGGGGTACAGACACATTATAAGGCACAGATATTGGAATACTACGAATAGCAGGCAAAGCAGGGTAGGAAGCATGCATGGGAGGTAAATTAATATTATTACGGTAAGGGGTTCGATTAGTTTGATAACTTTCGCTTCTCTGTAATAGGTACATGACATTAAGTTCTTCCTGTACATACTCTAAAGCTGTCTCTATATTAGCGGGACGCATACATCTTATACGGGACCCCAAGGGTTCCTTAAGGCCACGGACAAACACCTGCTTAGTCAGGTTTTTATAGAGGTCTCGCTTTGCTGCAATAGTTGTCTCAACTGTTTCATTAAGTGTCACATATGTCATTATCGTACTAAAGAGCGTCTGGCATCTATCGTAAAACTCTTGAGGGGAGTCATGGCCTTGGGTTTGCAAGGACAAATCGTTGTATAGGGTGGTCTCGTCTCTACGATCCGCAAAATTATTAATTAAAGTATTTCTAATTCCTGCCCAATTTTCGGGGATACCGTTTGAGTTGACAGTCGAGGCGGCGGGACCTGTGATTTTATTTAGTATTCCGTTAAGCAAAGATTGGTTGTTCAACTCAAACTCGGCCCCTACCTGTACATATCTTGCGACCAACTGGTCACAAATTCGAATAAATCTTGTCAAAACATGTGGGTTTCCATCGAAATCCGGGACTAGGCGGAGGGCCTTGTAAATTGTGTCTAAATCATTAGAATTCATACTGTCTGATTCTATATCTAATTCTCTAATCGTATCTAGTAATCTGGCCCTTCCGGACTGCCTATAAGAAACAGTCGGTCGGGAGTCTAAATTCCTAGGATGGAACAGTTTGAATATAATAACTACTTAAGGATACTTAAGGATAAGGGAGAGCGTCACTAGAAAAATTCTTGTGCACTTACTTGAGCATGTGGTTTCTTCTGAGCGGCATCGATGTCCGGAACCTGCCTCCACGTACAGCCCGACGGTTCTTGATACTTGTACTGGTGCCTAGAGTCACCCGGGCGACTCGCCTAATTTTCGATTTTTTGAAAATTTATCTTGCGAACCGGCCCGCAAGTATCCTACCGACTGCGCCAAATATGCCGAGCAGCAGCGGAGGTTCCAAAAAAAACCAAAATACTTTAACTAATTTAATTAAAATCAAAGTTACAATTATAACTTATTACTAATTAGAGCTAGTGTGGTGCGTTTCGAAGTTGGAAACGAAGTGGCCGAGCTCTGATGACACGCGGGCCGATGCGCGGTGTCACTTTCGCAACGAGGTTACACGTGCCGCGAAGTCAGCGATTCTGTCGCCATGCGCAATACTAGGTATCGTTGCAGTGTAGGTACTGTCAGCAATACTCATGTAGGGTCGGCACATAACACGCTTGAAAGTTTTAGTTATATATTTACTTTAAATATAAATAATCAAATTAAAATAAAACAAGTCATTAAGGGGAGGTTCTTTTATCGTTTTTATAGATAATGGTACCATCGTGGGCAAGTCGGACTCGAACTTGGGCGTTTTCTTTTTCTACCTTTATGTGCAAACTAGGTGTGAAGGCTATGGGCTACCTCAAACAGAATACGAGCTATGATCACAGACAGGCTGGGCTGGATCACATAAATCGCTGCTGTGCAAGTTCGCATGGAGTGCTGCAGTGATGATAGAAATAAAGATATTTTTTTTTATTTTGATGAGATCTGAGTTTTACGTAGGTTGACTGTTAAAAGTGTAGTTCTTGTGTCTGTAGGCAAAGAATATTAACACCCCATCACATTCAGTGGGAGGTGCAGAAGTCGTTCCGAGGGACTATCTCTCAGAGAACGGCCTGCAATATCTCTTTGTATGCTAATACCATCATACTACGATCACCAACCCGTCTGCCAAGCGTGGCGATTATGTATATCCAAGCAAATGATGTACACAACTCCATTTTTTTTTGGTCGGGACTAATCCCTCCCTCTTACCCACCACTGGAACTTCTGTAAGCCAGGATCAACAGTGGCACATGAAATGACACTGAGTGGTGAGATTCAGGCATGTCTCGCTTTAACTGCCTTGGATCCCGCAACGAATTTAATCAGAAAGAAGTAAGAGGAGGAGTTAGAAAATGAATGTTCCACTTCCCTCCAGAGCAAAGCGGGAGACAGAATGGTGAAAAGAGGCCATAGCCTCATAAAACGAGAGAATTGCAACTAGAGAAGCCAGCTGCAATTGCACCGAGGATCAATTTTAGGGTCCTAAGTGAGCTGTTATATTTGATTCCAATAGTAGGTATGGCAAAAGCGCTTAAACGCATGGAAGTTGTTCCTTGTTGCTACACAACTCCACTGTGGAAATCTTTTAGAAAGGTCTGATGAAAGAAATGTAAAATCTGAAGATCATCTGTAGAAAGTGGGTAGGAGGAAATCAGATTCCTGTATATCGCATTAATGCGCAAAATAACAAGGGAGATAAAACGCAACACTGCGGCACGCCAGACGGTGTATAGCCCCCGGAAGAGGTAATATCTTCGATACAGATTAGAAATTCAATGTTGTTATTAAAGGTACACTAACTAGGTACTTTAAAGAATACTTTAGAAGATTTTACTCTTATAGTAAAGAAGCAAATTGATTTACTCAATACAAACACTAGCAAAGGCGTCACAGCTAATTGAAAATAGTTGTCAATGGCGTAAGTAGTAGCGGAAATGAACTAAAATTACTTCCTATTCAATTGTCTGTAATTTGCATTGTTAATGCAATGTATCGGTAAGGAAATGGATAAATTTATAGAATAATATATTTCATATAATCATTTTTCTTGTTCATTCCTATTTGATACGGCTCCCAATTTAATCTGCTACAAATTCAAAACTAGTACAGAAATGATTCAACATAATTTGTTTTTATTCGATACAAAATATGTAATCTTAAATTAAGAACCCATTTGTGATATAAGACATTTTGATTTAATTTGATTTATCTGGTTCACCAACAACTTAAACATTTACACAATTCTTTAAAAATAACACAATATTTAAGATCTAAATGTCCAGTTACTTATAGGTAAACACTACATTCAAAATTATATGAGCTACTTTTACATACATATTATATTATACTATTTTTTTTATGTGTAACCTTAATAAATATTGATAATTTTCCGAAATAATCCTAATGAAACGTGGTGGATATCAACCTTGTCACCGCATTCGTTATATAATTTTGTCATTCGGCAAAGTCATAAAAAATGTATTCTTATCATTTATATTTAGTTATATATCAAATTATTATTAATATATATTTTATGACTGCACGTGTGGCGCAGCGGCTAAGACAGTCGCCTCGCCGCTTCGTGTCGCGGGTTCGAGTCCCGGACAACTATTTGTGTCACTCATAAATAGTTGTTCTGAATCTGGATGTAATCTGTGTCCGTCTATTATATGTTTGTAAAGTAACCCGCGACACAGGGATTAGATTAGGTACCTAGTGCGGGCGGTAATTCTGTTAATAAAAAAACAGTTTTCTTCATTAACATTCCTTATTTTCATCATAATAGGGCTCCCCAAAAATACCGCCAACTCCCAGACTTCGGGCGGATACTGAGATTTTTTTATTTTTACAGTACAATCCCAAAATCACTTTTGGACCGACCTAAGATTTCCAGAGGTGTGCAATGATCGTGACAAATTGAAATCCGTTGTCTCTGCTTACCCCTCTAGTAACAGGCGTGAGTCTATATTTGTAAGGCCCAATGCTATTAACTATTGCTTAGTTCCGTGCAGTAAATATTTCTATGAACGAAACGGCGAAATAACTACACATCGCACGTATTTAACAATAAAATCCAATCTACGGCTTGGTACTTTAATTGAAAATTGACCTGTCTGCTGCACACCGTGTGCCGACCATGTTCTCCGAATGAAGACACGAGTCTTCAAGTAGTGGTGGGGTAAAAGCTTTATACTGTTCTACTGCAACGGAAATGGAAGGTCTTTAGATCGCTTGATTACAGATTGGAGTTAGGTGTATGAGTGTGGCAGTGATTAGTGATTTTGTTTTACCACTTTTTCAATGTAATGTCTCTATTTATCAAAACCTTTTGATAATTTAGATGGGCCTATTGAGACCGCCTGTTGATGTGGTTGGCAAATGCTTGTTTATCACGCCGAAAGTCGTGGGTTTGACCCAGGACAAAATATTTGTGTGCATGAACATGTCTGTTTGTCCTGATTTTGGGTGCAACTACCTATCTATATAAGTATCTATTAACAAAAAAAAAGTATATGTAGTATATCAGTTATCTGGTTTCCATAGTACAATAATGTTTAAATAATGTCTCATGATATTATTATTATTATATTAACTTAATTCAATAGTAAAATTGCTTTCGGGTCTCCGCATGGGGGAGCAGCTCCACCAAATTAGCTTTTTAGTAAAAAAAATCCAATAATTATTTAAGGCACAACCCCACACCCGAAATAAAATGCAGCCAATAATGGTCCCACTGCAGGGAAAGATCCATACTAAACACGCTGGCCTGGTGCGGGTTGGCAGACTTCACATACCATAAAAAACCAAGGGTGCTTTAGATCCCATGACTGAAGTCAAACTTCAATCGTAGCTGGCTACGAGAGAAAAAAAATGTGCTCTCATCTCTCTCTATTGCCCCTTCAGTAATATACGAAACGCAACTCTCCCTGTTACTCTCTTCCCTATTTTGCATCATACTTTTCGTAACGCTCTCGTCATGATTCGTCAGCTTACTCCCCAAGTCTAATGTGAGTAAAGTTTTACTTCAACAATTTGGAGAACTATCAGCTTTCCTCACGATGTTTTTGTCTTCAAGACACGCAATTCAGATCTTATTCTTTGAACAAGCAAAATATATAGATGAACTCGTGAAAGCCGCTGCTGGGAGCCGCTAGATGTGGGAAGCGTAAGAGCGCAATTGTCGCTCTTACGCTTCCCACATCTAGCAAGCTTTTTAGGGAGACCATTGTCCACCGGTGGACGTCTTTCAACTGATAAGATGATGATGAAGCAATTTTAAGAAATATAATTTTTGTAGGCATTAATCTCGTTTGCAATACCGTGTGAGATAGACAGAGAGATGGGGAGACAGGGGTGGGCTATCACTTTTCCTTCCTTGATGATTTCTACTAGTCCACTCCTAACGCACGTGGCGTTAGGGTCAATTCATGTAAGCGATGTTCACCCTTATTTAAACAATATAATAGTCCATATTTCTGTGGAGATATAAAAAATATTTACACGCATTCTACCGTATACGCGCGTTTGCGTATTTTTTCATCTCAGAAAAAATATGAGCATTACATTGTTGAAATAAAGGGTGAATTTGCTGTATTACCTTTTAGATTAACGCGTTGAAAATGCGCAAGCATGAAATTACCGTTCAAGAACTTCATTCTAAAAAATGTATAATACATTTTATCGAGAGTAAAAGACTATTACACCCTTCAGACGGAGAAGTTTCTCTAATTCTTTCCTTAGAAATACGAGGCTAGACAGACAAATTTAAACTTATCTATCCAATCTATCTATTCAGTCCGCCACACAGATCTAAAATGCAACACTGCCAGAATTTACAGCAAAACCTTTTCCCAAAAATAATGACTCCAAAAAACCTTAACAAAACGCGAGGGCGGTGATCCTCTAAACGTAACTGTCTCTATTGATTTATTGTTCGTGTAAATTTACTTTATTCCCATTAAAAGTAAATCAAAGTGGGCTGTAAATCGTCAAAGTCCTGAATGCACCCAGCATAACATGAGCTGTGGAGGTTCAGCTTATATTTCTTGTATGTTTGGGTGTTTGAGGTCGAGTTATAGTGGACGAGTGGTCGGGATAAAGCGTAGTGTAGAACCACAGACCACGTTTGTACAGTCAACATTTGTGCAACGGCGGTAGCGATCATAAATTTTGTTATTTTTTTATTCTATTTATATAGCACGCGATTCTTTTGATCGTTGATAGAGAGTTAATGTGGTAAACGTTTTATTGTTTACTGAATTTTGAAAGCTGTTATTGCTTTGTAAATATCCTCTACGGTTATAGCTAGTTGCGCCATTCAGACATCTGCTCATGTACTCATTCTTACGAGTTCACGAGCAGATGTAAGATCTTTGGCCACTATGGCATCAATAATCACCAACACAAACTGAGACTGTCGAATGTTCCGATCTGCAGGACATGTGGGGAGGAAAATTAAACAATGCTGGGAATCGAACCTACGACAGGTTCGATTCCCTCCACATGTCTGTTTGTCAAGTGTCGAGGTGTAATTATGTATATAAGTACCTATGTATTTACAAAAGAAACGTAGTATAGGTACTACATATACTACGTTTCTTTCAATTGTCTGGTTTCCACTAGCTCTGCTTAGTGTGCTAGTATATTATTATTATTGCTTGAATTACAGAATCCAGTAGCTTTTTATTAGTCTCCAATGTGTTCATATAAATATGTATAAAACTTGGTAGCGCAACTCAAAACAACTAATTGTTTTGTAAACCTGACACTTGGTTTATCTAAAAATTGATTGAAACATAAATAGTGTTAATGTTTACAATAATACGATAGTAACAGGACACCGTGCTGCGCAGTTCTAACGTTTGTTGTGATAGGAGATGTCCCTTACCATTGGAACATCGTATTACTGCCTAAATAGCCTAGCGGAACATGTTTAACCATAAAAATGAGTACTGTTTTAAATCCCAGGTCGAGTCAAAAATTATTCGGATTTTCTGGACAAGAAAAATACCTGGTTGGCTGTTGGTTACTGGTGTTGCTGGTGGTTATGGTAACGATATTGTTATCATCCATGTGGTTGACAATGACACCAAAAAGAGATCAATTAGAGGGGAACAAATCTAAAAAATTTGCGCCCGCCTACGTATTGTTGTTGTGTTTGTGGAGTTTTTTTTATTTTGGATGGGATTGCGCTTGACCACGATCTCACCTGATGGTAAATAAAGATGTGGTCAAAGGTGGACCGCGCATACCCAAAAGTTGCCTGTTCATTCTAACCTTGAATAAACCTAAATGTTGTAATGTCTGGAAACACGTCGTTCGGGAGGGTGTTCCACTGCTTGGCCGTGCGTATGATGAAAGAGGAAGCAAAGCGTTTCGTATGGCATAATTGGATTTCAACAACAAAGCGGAGGAGACCCTCCGACGCCTGGTACTCCGATGAAAAAAGGGGGGGAGGGGATAAGTTCATAGAGGTCTTGGTTAGGGTTCGTCTGAAACAAGCTTTGTAGAAATCTGGAGTCTACTGGCAGTCATGTGAGTAATCTTCCACAGTCGTGTCAGATTCAGAGCATAAAGGAAGTTGCCACATGCCTGCATAATAATATGCCCTGCTAGTCTCCGGTGAGATGGACGCAGCCAAAATATGGCATGGAGTACTCGCCGTACATGACGTTTTGTAACTTTATTTATTTTGACATTGAAAGTACTATATACATACATTGCAAGTACAGGATGGAACGATCCAAATTCCATTCTGAACTAGCGGTCCTTTAGAAAGCTAAAACCTTTTAAATCTTGATACGGGAATCCAAATGTAGGTAGACAAATTAAAATCTTAGCAATATTTAACGCTACATCTGACGTATTAACTCGCATAATTTTATCACCTCACATCAACTGTATTTTCATTCGAGTTTTGATAGTAATACAAGAGCTTTCCTCTATCCTCGACTTATTATTGTTAATATAATATGGTAATAACATTATCCATTGTTTCTCTTGTTTAGGTACTTAGCTTTTTGCGCACTTTGATTTGTATTGTTTTAATAAACGTTTTATTTAGACGTAGTTCTATGGAAGTGTAAATAAGTAGCATGTGCCGGCAACACCTGGCTTCATAAATATTGACTTTTGTGTGATTCTTGGTAGAAACTGTATGTTGATATTCGTTTGTTATCTCTTAAACTGTATAATAAAGAAGACTGGGTGTTATTGCATCTGTGTCATCACCTTTATCTAATTCAAACAGATAAATCACAAAGGCCCGTTGTAACTTTAAATATATCATCATATCGGCCGAAAGACGTCCACTGCTGGACAAAGGCCTTCCCCAAAGATCTCCACAATTGCCGGTCTTGCGCTATCCGTATCCAGCGATTTCTAGCGACCCGCACAAGATCATCGGTCCATCTTGTTAGGGGCATGCCCACGCTGCGTCTTCCGGTTCGTGGTCGCCACTCGAGAACCTTTCTGCCGAGCCTCTGTAGAACCGACGGCCGCTGGCCATCGACTCTACGGGTTATGTGCCCTGCCCACTGCCACTTCAGCTTGGCAATCCTTACGGCTATGTCGGTTACTTTGGTGCGCCTGCGGATCTCAACATTTCTGATTCGATCTCGCAGGGAACCTCCAAGCATAGCCCTTTTCATTGCTCTTTGGGTGACTTTGAGCCGCCTGATAAGGCCCATAGTGAGCGACCACGTCTCTGTTCCTATCTAATTAATTCAAAACAGTTCAACAATATCAAACAATACTAATTCAAGCAGTTAAACCTCAAAGACTCGGTGTCTCTGTATATAGTCTATTTCAAACAGTTAAATCAGAAAGTCTCGGTGTTACTGTATGTAGGTTCACTACAACTGCTGAAATCGTATTTAGGCAACCGTACCCAAGTCACTTCTATCAACAGAATTAACACAGTTACTAAAACAGACACCACATACCTTTCAAGTCCTGCAATTACTACCTATGGTGTTCCCCAAGGAAGCATACTTGGTCCCTTATTGTTCAATATGTACATTAATGACATGCCCAAAGTCTGCAACAATAAAATTATTCTTTTTGCTGATGACAGTACCATTTTATTTTCCAGCAATGACATTAATTCTCTCCAAAATAATATTAACACTGACCTCCAAAATATAATTGAATGGCTATCAACTAATAATCTAAAAGTAAACCTTGACAAAACAAAAATAATGACATTTAATCAAAAAACAAATATACCTAAATTGACCATACAGTATGACAACAATGCGATCAATGAGACGAATAATGCAAGATTCCTTGGGCTTCAAATTGACAGCCATTTAACATGGAAGTACCAAATCGAATCCCTATGTAAAAAATTAAACCAATTTTCATACGCTCTATATCAGTTATCCAAAGCAGTAAACCGGCATACTGTGTTGGTTGCGTATAATGCATACGTAGCCTCAAACATTAGATACGGCATAATATACTGGGGCAACTCAACAGACAGGGACGTTGCTTTTAAAGCCCAAAAGAAATGTTTACGTTCTTTTCTAAAACTGAAATCGAATGACAGTTGTGAACCTTTCTTTAAGGAATTAAAATTACTCACTCTACCATCCATATACATATTTGAGATGTGCGTATTTGTCAAGAGTAATATTCATCTATTTGACACTCTTGGCTCTAGACGTCATCCAAATACCATTCGTGCTACACCTCACAATACAGCCTTATACGCAAAAAGTGTCCTTGGTATGACGTCAAAAATTTTCAATAAAATACCGCCACCCATCCGAAATCAGGAATGCATTGACTCATTTAAAAAATGTTTGTTTGAGTTGTTAGTGCAGAGATGTTACTACTCAATCACAGACTTCATAGATGATAAGCAAAGTTACAAAGGTTCCACTTATTAGTTTCCTTGACATGTCTAATGTGTAATTAAAATTAATATTTATGTCGACCACTTCAGTTTTGTACGCTGATTATATTCGGCAAAACATAGCGGAATTATTTTTTTATATTAACACCAATGTATACCTATGTTTATCAAAACGAATAAATGATTACTGATTACTGATATAAATGTATCAAATTCAAACAGTTAATTCACAAAAACTGGTTGATACTGTAAATAGGTATATATTTCAAACAGTCAAGTCGCATAAACTGGGCGTGACAGTACTAGGGTACATAATTCAAATAGTTAAATTACAAAGACTGAGTATTACTGTGTAAAGATATCAATAGAAATTCAAACAGTTCAATCACAAATATATAAAATTAATAATAATAATATCCTGGGACATTATATACACGGCCATATGATCCCAAACTAAGCAGGGCTTGTACTATGGAAACCAGAAAAAAACAAAAATACAAAATCTTTATTTGTCACAAACGCAGGTAAGTATAAAAGTAGTTACAAAACATATGTGCACCATGTTTTACTCTTTCGAGCATACAAATACAACATAAACTGATTGGATAACATTTCCATACGCATGCTTAAAAACTACATTATTTGACTATAATTAATTATTATCTTACTGACTATTATTATAAGAAACATAAACTCAGTTAACTGATATACTACATTACTATTTTTCTTTTGTAAATACATACTTACATAGATAATTTACACCCAGACCCAGGACAAACAGACATCTTCATGCACACAAATATCTGTCCTGGATGGGAATCGAACCCACGACCTGCGACCTGAAAGGCAGCGTATCTACCAACCACGCCAACAGGCCCGTCAATTAAATCTTTTTAAATAAATAAAATATAAAAAAGGTTTTTATTCACGTAGACTTTAAAAACCGCTTGTAAATAGTCAGAACATGTTCGCAGTAATATATAATTAATTTATAATTATTTCTAGGTACATATAGTTACTTAGGTTCACGGATTGTAGGAAACAATTTACAATAAGATTTATTTTATAACAGTAACGATATTTAGCAAACTAAAATTAAGTTATTGTCAAGGAGCATGTGTAGGTTTAATTATCAAACTTTTAAATTTTAGCTATATTTTTACTACATATTGTCGAATGGTTCTGTCTATATTAAGGTACGAATTAAATGTTATTATTATGGCGGACCTTGTGTTTATAACGACGGTCGCGCTTTAATGCTACCATCGGATCCAATGCGCCGGATCCGAAGCGGTTACAGATGTGGAGCTGTCTGATTTTTAGGTACGTTTTGTGCAATACCGGGCTCGCTCGTCCAATTGAAGATAGGACACCAGGCGTTGACTGTAAATACTTATATCGAAGTCACAAAGACTGGGTGTTACTGTATATAGGTATCTAATCAAACAGTTCAATCTCAACGACTGGGTATTACTGTATAATAATAATATAATAATAGCCTTTGTCCAGCAGTGGACGTCTTTCGGCTGATATGATGATGATGATGATGAATAGCCTTTTATTCCTAAACATAAAAGGTTACAAGAAGTCCCTAAGTTCGGTGTGCCTTTTGGCATAGGCTTCCTCCAATTACTTCCAATTGGTTCTGTCCCTTGCTACTCTCGTCAAGAATGGTCCCGCTGTCTGTTTTAAGTCATCTTCCCATCTCCTGACTTGACGACCCCTACTTCTTTTGCCGACTCTTGGTTGCCAGAGAGTGACTTGCTTGCTCCATTTGAATATGTACATTTTTTTTTTTTGTTTTTTTTTTTATTGGAATAACATATTTTTTTGGTTTGTAAACCCACCAAACTGCGCAACAGTTTGTCGGCGGGATTAGCGCTTGTTTTAAATTCCTTAAACTAAGTACAAACTAGCTGTTTACATATAATTTTGATAAATAATTGTAACAGTAGTAATTTTGTCAAACCACTTACAAAACATAATCATTCACAAAATTCAGTTAGGAGTATTTGTTTAACTTTATTTTTTAGGGATGCTTTACTTATCGCACCATGTTCTTTCCTAAGCCAAGAAAATAGATTATATGTATTACTGTATAGAAGTATCTAATTTGGATCGTCATGTTATCTCTTATTCTTCTCGTCCATTGCAAAATACATCATCCATTACCAAGCCACATCGTTTCTAAGGAAAACTGCTCGGAACCAAACCATAATACTACATTACGTGCCTTTAAGTCACACCTATAAATGACGTTAGCGACACGTAATACCTACTAGTGAATATTTTACTACAGTCGTTGGGAAAATGTGGGGGAGGCATAATAATTGTGGAACTTGTGGGGAGTTTTAAGTAACGTTATGTATGGTTAGATTGGCTAATATAATGGTAAAGACCTTTCTACTTTGACGGCGATTCCTTTGAATATTGAGTGAGTTGTTCCGTAGTTTATTTCTTGCCGAGAAATGTGACTTCAGTTAACATAAAATGCTTTAATAATACACTTGTTGATCTAGTGGTCAGTGACCTAAATTACTAAGCTAAGTCGTGGGTTCGATCCCCACTCAAGACAAATTGTTGTATGATGAGCATGATTAAATAAAATAATACAAAAGTTACACCCAGACACAGAACAAATCATGTTTTGTGTCTGGTTTAATTTTTTCTATAATATGTATGTTTTGAGAAATATATAAGTATATTATTTAATGACTAGTCGACAATAACACTTCATTAGCCCTTACCTTTATAATAAAATAAACAAGACACTAGATATATATCCTATGACCCTACGAAATTGCAAAAAATGTTTACACGAATGGCTGAGCAATCTAAGTTATGAAGAGCTGGAGAGTCTCGTAGAGTCTTAACATCCTATACACCCATTAATTTCCTTCTAAATCTCCTATTACCGAAATTAACATATACTCTTTTTACAAACTTTAAACTCTATAACCACACACAATCCCTCAACCAAAACACACAGACACCCACTCACACGCACATACACACACTCAAAGCGAAGCGTAACATTTTCATATTAAGAAAATCCTACTAATATTATAATCGCGAAAGTTTGTAAGTTTGGACATATGTTTGTTACTCTTTCACGTAAAAACTAATGAATGGATTTTAATGAAACTTTACAATAATATAGCTTAAACATCAAAATAACACATAGGTTTACAAAGATATTGTGTGAATTGTCCTAAATATGACGATAAGTGTCAAGTAAGTAGGAAAAAATCTACCATCTGCGAGCTATTCCGGCGTGTACTGCCAAAACCGCTAGAGGTACACATCCTACTAATATTATAAATGCGAAAGTTTGTTTACAGATGTATGGACGTATGTTTGTTACTGTTTAACGCCAAAACTACTTTACGCGGGTGAAACCGCGGGGCATAGCTAGTATCCAATATAGCTATCACAATGAACTTTAATAACCGTTTCACTTCGGATATAAATGGCAATCCTTGCGGTCAAGCCAAGTCTGAACCCTCTGGGGGCGATTAACTTCTTACAGTAAACTTTCACAGGATATATAGGTACCTCTCGAAACTGGCACGCCCTTTCGACATTTACAGTTATGGAGCTGAAAACAGCAGAACTTGACTTACAACCTCTAATTGGTAAAAGTCAATTTTAGTATGAAGCTAAATATCCCCTTTATAGCTGAGAGACAAAAGTCAGCACATCAAGCTACCCCAATCTCTCAAATTTCCCCAATAGAAAGTGAACCTTATGCTTATGGTATATAAAGTTGAAAATCTACAAAAGAAATTTTACAGATTGGGGTAGTTGGTTGTAGCGTCTCTACATTCTATTTTTATTAAATTTATTGGATTTGGAGTCCATCATCGCAGTCATGTTAATTGTTTTTTTGTAAAAAAAGGCCTAGGTTGAGATCTCAAGTTGGGCTAAGTGATACTATTATTGTGGGTTTGATCCCCGTGAAGGAAAAATCTTTTACTTCTACGCCCTCCACGGGATGAGACGATGTAATCATATTCTGATATGAGCCGCCGTCACCGCACACAGACCTACCCTAGTTAACCTTATTAGGACGGGTGGATCAAACCACAACGAGAAACTTCTAAACCATTTTTCCAAACTCGCTACTCATATATAATTAGTGTCAAAAGTGGTGTGAAAACTTGTCCGTGAAGTACCACTGATATACATAATATATCAAATTGGCTCGGGACTGCGTAACGAGCGAGGGGTTGCGAGGGATGGATATTATTTTGGAGTTTCATTTTTGTGGAGAAATATCATAAAGGGGAACGTGTTTAGTTTTAGGTATTTGAGATATGTAAATTGAACAATAAGTGCGCGTGGCTGGAGATTGGGTACGGCGGCCGATTTCAACGGTAAGTACACATTTTAGTGCAGGAGTTTGTGTGCACATTCGCGGACACATTTTAGTGCAGGAGTTTGTGTGCACATTACTTAAACTAGATAATTAAACATAATCTCTTGACAATAACTTGATACGAGCTAGCTAAATATCATTTCTGTAATAAAATAAATTTTATAAATGTTTTCATACAAGATGTACCTAAATATCTATGTTACTAGAAATAATATCTAATGTATACAACTATATTACTACAAACATATTCTGACTATTTACAAGCGCTTTTTTAAAGTCTACGTGAATAAAAACCTTTTTTATTTTATTTTATTTATTCATTCGCGGACACATTTTAGTGCAGGAATTTGTGTGCACATTCGCGGTAAAATTCTCCTCCCGAATTTTAGCGCACTTTATTATCAATAAAGTGCGCTCTCTTATCTTCAATCGCACAAGAAGCCTGCCTTTTCACGTATTAACGTAGAGCGATAGTTGCATCGCCACGTCAGTAACCAGCTAAAGTCGAGGTACAAATCTTTAGGTATTTGCCTACTTTCACATGCCTTAGTACGTCGCAGTCGTGTATGCGATGCTGGCTGGCGATTCCACCAAATGGGACGCCGTAGTCTCCTTCTGTGAGCCAGTCATGCTCCAGAAGGAGGCCACCGAGCGGGATCGGGAGCGAGCCGATCCCGCTTGCAGATGGAGGAGGGGTCGGGGTGGCGGTTTGGGGCTGCGGTGGCAGTATGAGAAGTGTCCTCTACTACCACCACGTCAAAGCAGCTCCGGGAAGACAGCTACCTGTTTGTGGCACAGTCGCTGTGCCGGACTGGTAGGAGTCGGCAATAGGGGAGGGCAATCCAGAGCCCTCCCAGGGTACGTGCTCCGACCATCTGGGACATGGCGCAAAAGGGGAGCACCGGAGCAGCATACCCGCGTTCTCGGGGCTCCCCCTATCAGGCGCCAAGAGAAGTCCACGGCAGGTTAGGTTTAGTCGGTACGAATCCCGACATACCCACCTGCAGTCACATTTTGCAGGTGGCATGGGAAGGTATTCCTCCTGCATTATCAAAAAAAAAAAGTTAGGTGCTCCACAAAACACGGTCAAATAACACCTCTAACATCTAGACTCCGAGGCTACTACTGGGTGTGAGATTTACTAGAAAACTCCGAATAACACTTTCCATATACATTATAATTATTTCAAATAACAAAACCATTCCTGTGATCAAGGCTAAATTATAAAGACATTAACTAAAACCTTGATCAAATTTCATTACACTATAACCATGATATAAATACTTTTGAAACTATTCCGCTCAACCCTATCTACCCCGACCAAGACTAACCCTTTCCTAAATGTTAGACAGTTAATATTTTAGGGAATTGAAAATTGGAATTTCAATGAAGACACTTTATGGTTATGCGAAGTGTTTACTGGGCCATTGGTTCTGCCTCTTTTTGGTTGTGTCGGCTCACCCATCCCTCACAGAAGCTACGGTGTACAATTGTAGATTATGATGTCTTGAATTCGAAGCGCGGGTCGTACCACGTTTTTTTCTGGCAAGTACATCTTCCAGTAGACGTTAACGGTGTTACACCCTCGTGCCTAAGAGACTATTGTACCTAATCTCTCCCCATTCGTGTGGGCTAGCTTATCCCAATAGATCGTGGGGAAATATGTGCACTATATTAACTCTTCTCACTAGTAAAAAAGTATATTTAAGACTTGAATTTTTTGATGTAAATTTTAACAAGGATTAATACATGAGATCATGAAATTCTGATTTCATTTCATTTCTGAATATTATAGTATAAATACAATCTATTGAAATTAATTAACGAACAGACAAAAGATAAAGTTTAGCATCAAAACTTGGTGTACTACATATAAAGATAAGATAAAGATAAAGATTTATTTACCAAAATTATTTACATATTCCTTAACTATTTTACATATATCAGTGAAATTACAATATTAATATCTATACATATAATAAAATCGTAGGAAAGTCAAAACTGTACATTGAATATTTTTTGAAAAGAATACTTGGGGCGTGACCTACAATCGATATCGAAGCCAAAAATATAGATTTTCGATTTTTTTTCTGTGTGTCTGTTTGCCTGTATGTATGACCGGGGCTAAACGCAAAAAGTACTGCATGGATTTGCTTCACATTTTGCATATTATCAGGCGATCACCTACGGAGGAGGAGATGTGATAATTTATAAAATTTAACGCGGGTAAAACCGTGGGGCACAGCTAGTTAAAAATAAATTACAATTTGGACTCTCATTATCATCATTATCCTCATTATATCAGCCTATAGAAAAGTTGGAGTCGGATATATGTTTTTATAACGGTAATGTATAGTTTTAACATAATAATATTATAGTTACATAAAGTCGTATTTTTATAATTGTAATACCAACACTTTCGCATTAGGTCCAGGTCTGTCATAATAAACATTAAGAAGAGAAAAATAAATAAATACAAACTAGAAGTCTACTAAACGAGAAAGAAAAGTCCCCCAACAACCCCAACATAATGTTTCACCCAAGGAATTGTTCGAAAGGGTAATAAAAAGTTAATATTCGTATCAGAAGTTATCAAAGTTGTGGTGATCCTCCAACTAACGATAGCCCTATCTGTAGGGAACAGATCTGTGTCCCACATTTGATAAAGTTTACTTCGTACGTGTCGATAAGCCAATATGACTAACTCTGGACCGTTAGGTGTCGGTACAAGTCTTAGGAATTACGCAGGCAAACTATATGTTATCATCATCAACCCGATATCGTCCACTACTGCATCCTCCAAATGTTTCTATGACGTTGCCATTTTGAGAGGTTTGCCGTAATCTTGACATGAAGAAGAAGAAGAAAATACATTTATTCAGTAAACAAGCACAGACTATCACAACAATATATATATAAATAGGTACACCTACAGAAGACCTTAATGGTTATCTGTGCGAGTCCGAATTGGTCCCATCTCAGCACTAGCTGCAACATTAACTGTTGCAGCGCTGGTTTTATGATGGAACCATGTAAAATAGCTCACAGACACATGCGAGTTGGCGACCGCAGTTAGGTGTTAGTAAGGGATAGCGTGACAATTTATAAAATTTAACGCGGGTGAAACCGCGGGGCACAGCTAGTAAAAATAAATTAATAAATAAATAAAATAAATATCATCCCGTGGGTGTCGTTAAACAGCCTCCTGTGTACTAACACAGGAGGCTGCTTAACGACACCCCGCGGTTTCACCAGCGTTAAATTTTATAAATTGTCACGCTATCACCTACGGGGGAGGCCCCGTAGGTTATAGCGTGATAATATGTAGCCTATATGTTGACCCGACCTCTTAGTAATATTCCTGCAAAATTTGAAGTAAATCCATGCACTACTTTTTGAGTTTAGCCCGGACATACATACAGACAAACAGACACACAGACAAAAATTCTAAAAACTATCTTTTTGGCTTCGATATCGATTGTACATCACGCCCCAAGTATCCTTTTTAAAAAATATTCAATGTACAGTTTTGACTTTCTTACGATTTTATTATATGTATAGATTTTAAAAAGACAACTCTCATACTAGGGTATATAATCCCTGTGTCGCGGGGTACTTTACAAACATATAATAGACTGACACAACTTACATGTATATATATGTGTATATGGCGTGGCACTGTTATTCTTTCTAGACCGGAAACCACACGGCACAATTACATTTACTAGTTAAGGATTTGAGAGTGCACTTGTGTGTTTTCACACACTTGTGAACTACAATAAGTCCCACGAAGATGGCTAGTCTACATTGAGATTAGCCGCCATTGGGATCCACTCTTATATGCCTCTCGTATGTATAAGGATCCACGGCCAAAATTCGACCGATTTGAATGAAATATCAATCAGAAGAAGCAAATGAATTATATCTGTACCGCTGTCTGCTTCTAACTTGCACCACAATATTTCGATTAGTAACACAACAAATTGAATCTTAAGCCGTCGCAATAACGGTATTTATGGGACTTTACGCCTATTGGACTGTGACTCACGCACTGATAACAATTATGTGCCTGTTTCACAGTTCTAGTTTACATTTAGAGATCTGATCTAGTATTGGCTCAAAGGACAAAGCTTGGACCGATAGACATTGAAATTTGTTGTTGCAAGACCCTATCAATCGATTTAATTGCTAAGCACTATGTATAGACGCTAGAACATCAAGTTACCCCGATCTGTCATATTTCCCTAATTGAAAGTGAACCTTATGCTTTTGTGATAAAGTTGAAAATCTACAAAAGAAATTTGACAGATTGGGGTAGCTGGATGTGTCTGTACATAGTGCTTAGTACTTAAATCGATTGATAGGGTCTTGCTGAGTCAAAGCCAAAAGATTGATTCCTAGAATTTTCATTACGCAGTTGAGACACCGCACGATAGATTCATATTAACAAGGTGGTCTAGTGGTAGCGTGTTCACCCGCAGACTAAGAGGTCCTGGGTGCAAATCTCGGGTTGGGCCAAAAGTGATTTTGAGACTTTTCTGAAAAATTACTCATATCAGCCCGAAGTCTGGGAGTTGGCGGTATTATACCCCTATGCCTCGGAGAGCACGTAAAGCCGTTGGTCCTGTACCTGACCTCTTTCCGGTCGTGCCGCTAGGCGTCCCATCGGATCATGAGAGTGATGGAATAGAAAGTGCTCCTGTGTTTGCGCACACACTTGAGCCCTATAATATGTACCGCGCAGATGGCTAATCTCTGTTGAGACTGGCCGCCGAAATTCGGCTAGGAGGGCATTATTAACAAGGTGATATTTGTAACGTTGCTGTGTACGTACATCAGAATATCATCACCCCATCTCTTCCCGATGGGCGGCTTAGAAGTCGACCCGAGAGAAAATCTATCAAAAGACTGGCAGCAGCTTCTTTCTGAGTACTATGAGCGTCATGCTGATATTGCTAACCCGCCTGCCAAGCGTAGCGATTATGGCATATACCCCAAGATGATTCTTGGGGGAGGCTTTTGTCCAACCGTGGACTTCTTAAGGTGTTAAGATCATTGACGGTCACCGTAGCCTAGTTGTTAGTGCTCCTGCCTACGAAGCTGGTGGTCCTGGGTTTGAATCCCGGTTAATGCAAATATTTGTGTGATGAGCACGAATATTTGTTTCTGAGTCATGGATGTTTTCTATGTATTTAAGTATTTTATCTATCTATATAAGTATGTATATCGTCACCTGGTACCCATAGTACAAGCTTTGCTTAATTTGGGGCTAGGATGATCTGTGTGACATTGTCCCTAAATATTATTATTATTATTGACGTACGTCCGTAACATTATTTTGATTATTAGGATTACCAACAACAGTTTTTGAAGTAAGTACCTAAAACGATTTTAGAATGTATAGTATATATAATAGTATAACCTATTTTAGTTCAGATATTTAAATACAAGGTCGATATTTCAATTCCCTTACCAACACCCAGCTCTTATAATATCTCAACCGCATTTTTACCAAATTTTTTCATACATGTTATATCTTTATTTCCTCCTGGTTGCCCCAACCGCGAGAAAATCTACATTTAGCGGGTATCTAATAATTTTTTCACGCCACAAAGGTGTTTTTCCCTAAAAACAAAAAAGTTTCGGTGAACAGGGGCTGCGTGACGTGTGAAACCGGATCGCGGCGGATTAGACCAGTTTTGACCGCGTTTGTTTATTTTTTAATATCACAAATGGTTTGGGCAGGTAAAATTGAATTTGTATTATGTATTTATATAGGAATGAATGGAATTTGTGGTTTGTATAAGATTTCTTTTATAATTATATTGCGTTATTATTTATTTACCGTTACTTTTATAACTATGATTGCCCTTGCTAATTGCTGGATTTGTGGTTTTCCTTAAGATTCTTCCTTGTGCATTGACCCAATAACATCTAGTACAGGTAATAATAGTAGGTAAATCTATACTAATATTATAAAAAGGTAATGTTTGTGAGTTTGTGACGTTGTAAGGGGTAATCTCTGGATCTACAGAACCGATTAAAAAAAATATTTCACCAATAGAAAGCTACGTTATAGTGGAGTGTCATAGGATATGATTCATCATCATAATTTTTATTTATTCCGAACTTTTCACCCGAAGTATTACGCGGGAGAAATAAGCAGGGACAAAAATATTTACAACGCAGAACGAAGTCCGCGGGCACTGCTAGTACCTATACATATAATAAAATCGTAGGAAAGTCAAAACTGTACATTGAATATTTTTTTAAAAGGATACTTCGGTCGACAGTTCTGTGACGAAGCCTGGTTACTTGCTGATAAGAGACAGAAGCGACATGAAAGCGGCTCGGCACCAACCACCGCAAACTTCTCTGGTCAGGCCTGCGGCTGGCTATGTCGCTCTCATATTGGTTTGTTTAGCCACCAAAAAAAAATGTCTCTCAGACAATGCGCCGTAAATAGTCTGTAACAGACGCAAAGGCCATATATATTATATATATATATATATTCAGAGCATTGATATTGAATGTCCGATTTTGATCGTAGATAGATAGATAGATCATCTACTTATGCTGCTGACTGTACCGATACATAGTACGACAACGCGTCAGTTCTTTTTCTATACGTCAATTACAGACACCCTGTGGCCTCCCACAGGGTGTCTCTGTAATTGACGCTGCCCACATTTTTTTGATATTAGTTGCCACTTCAGAAAATATTTGCCCCAACAGCCATCTGTTCTACGAAGTATGCGCCCCACTCTCTCCCAGTTTAGTCCTTTGATCATCATCATCATCATCCACCACTGCTGGACAAAGGCCTCCCCCAAAGATCTCCACAATAACCGGTCTTGCGCTATTCGCATCCAGCAATTTCCAGCGACCCGCACAAGATCATCAGTCCATCTTGTAGGGGGCCTGCCCACGCTGCGTCTTCCGGTTCGTGGTCGCCACTCGAGAACCTTTCTGCCCCAACGACCGTCGGTTCTACGAGCTATGTGCCCCGCCCACTGCCACTTCAGTTTCAGTTTTCCATTGATATAAAACCATATTCTGTTACTTGACTCTCAGGTGGTTAAGTGTGATAGTTTTGACGGTAGTAATTCGTTTTAACAGCGCCGAAGTCGTATATACCGTCAGATGGCATCTAAAAATTTAAATAACGCTCAACTTTAAACATAACATGAAGTTCTCAAATGGCAAAAGTAATCTACTAAAGAGATAATAAAATGGTTTATACTTTTAGTTTTAATATCATAAATGGAATTACGATGTGTTGTTATTCAAATTTGTGTAGATGAGACAAAAATCGAGCAGGTTCTTCCTACTTTTAATATTCTTTGCCGTTTCTTTTTATATAAGAGGGGGATAAACTAGCAAGTGGTACACCTGATGGTAAGTGATCACCGCCGCCCGTGGACACTTCCAAGATCAGAGGGGTCGTGGGTGGCATTTATATTAATCAGCAAACCAGTGTTGTGGACCCTACTCACACGCAAAAACACAACATTAAATTATTTCGTTATTTCGTTTGTGTATATTAAGCCTCAATTCTATTTTAAAACATTTAGGACCCGACAGCTGTGGCTGAACGCCACAGTGGCACTGCGTGTCATTGCTGCCGGTCATTTCACATTTATGGAGATAGACACCCAAATTGCATCGATGGAAAGTCGTGTAAGATGAGCAATGTTAATAATGAAGCTTTTATTTCGAATAAATAAGGTCTATTGTTCAATTTCATCCAATAATTTCAACATTTACGATTTCGATTGATCTTCTGACTACGAGCAGCCCCAACCATTTCTCTTCGTCTATATAAAGACACTGGTAACTGACACTGTTCAACGATACGCGGATAATTAGAATCGTCGAAATCTGCACAGGAACCAGGTTAACCGAAAGAGCTTAAAGAAGAGCGATTTGGAGTCAAGAATTCGAACCATCTGAAATTTTAAATTCCTGAACTAACACACTAGACGTTAGCATTGGGATGACATATTTCACTCTGTGTTTCAGTCAAGCTCGTTGGTCTAGCAGTAGCATGTTTAGCAGATAACAAGGTCTTGATTTCAAATCACAGTTTGGGCTCAAACTGTTATAAATAGTTTCGTATCAAGGAAATTTTTCAGGAGCAACCAAGGGACTGAAACTTGGCGGTGGTCCCTCTCTGGGGCTCGAAAACCTGACTTTTCGTTTCCTCAGTTTGCCCTTCCCATTGGATCGTGACAGAGAATAGACACATATGTATGTAGTATCTATTACGAGTAGACTGTATGCCATATTTAATTCAACATTATTCTCTCATAAGTCTGAAATGAAACTAATACATAAAATGAACGTCATAGACAACTATGATACCAGTCTGATTTATTATCTTTAACTGCTTACAAATTGATGCAGATGTCGATATTTCAGACCACGTAATACACTCATCTGCGCATTTTATTACGGACTCAATTAATAAAAACAAGCAACAAACGTAATTAGTTTTGTGCGTAAGTAATTGTCTTTAACAATCAGCTGATGCGTATATCCAATCTTCGCAATAAAGCGGTTCGCAAAGGAGAGTTTAATGATATGTCTAATCGTACCAAATGGAACCAGAAGAAAGAAGATACACAGATATGAAAAATAACTGCTAAATTTTGGCCCGACCCGGGATTTGAACCCAGGACCTCATTATCTGCTGTTGAACACTCTATCGCTAGACCAACGAGGCACTATGTTGTAATCCTGTCCATAGTACTGAATTCGCGCTATGAAACTCAAAACTAGGAAATAATACACTTTATCATACAAGTTTGACATTTTTTATATACAACAAGTAACTTAATTAACGCACATGCTGAAAATAGTTTGTTCAGACTCGTTTACTGAATCGATTTATATCATTTTTATATAGGTAATTTTTTATTCCAAAATAATTAAAACTACGGAAATTATTGACATATTAACCCTGTACTGTCAAAATGAATTGAAATGGACCGTAAATCAAAGTAATAAGACTTTTAAAATCGCAGTTAATTTGTATTCATACAAATTCCATCATTCAATACAAAATAAAGAAAACTAAACTTTATTGAAAGAAACTAATTTAGTAAATAACAATGCATATAGATGTTAAATAAAAAATTCAGTGTATGTATTATGTTTACAACATAATATTCTAATTGGGGTTTCTGAGGGTGTGCGTTAATTACGTTACATGTTGTAGTTACGATTTATATATACCGGCATATAAAAAAAAAAAAAAATATCTAGGGACAATGTCACACAGATCATCCTAGCCCCAAACTAAGCAAAGCTTGTACTATGGGTACCAGGCGACGATATACATACTTATATAGATAGATAAATACTTAAATACATAGAAAACATCCATGACTCAGAAACAAATATTCGTGCTCATCACATAAATATTTGCACTTACCGGGATTCGAACCCAGGACCACCAGCTTCGTAGGCAGGACCACTACCAACTAGGCTACGGTGACCGTCCCTTTATAAAAAAAAAAATATATGTATATATTTTTTTTTATAAAGACAACGTCTTCATTAGGGAAATTAATTCCTTTGTCGTGGGGTACTCTGGAAACATAATTGACGGACACAAAGTCCATACATCCAGGCTCACTATTATGAGCCACACAAATAGTTGGCAAAGGAATCGAACCCAGGACACGAAAATAAGGCTACATCTCTCAATGGAACTCGTTAACTTATCTGCCGGTGCCGTCCGAATCTTAGCAACCAACCGCCTATCGGTTATATTTATGATTTTTCAGATTTAAGGTAAGCTTTCTACTGGAAAAATACTATAGAACTAAAATTTGTATCAGTTTGCCTTAGGCTGTCTCTAACGACCTGTTAAAAAGAATACAATAGTCACAATCAGCTGGTCCAACACGCGTAAGTCAGTGCATCAGTACTGGTATTACGCAAGTCCTTACGTGATCTATCGCTGTGAATCACGCTGTTGCCGTCCGCATGTACAGTCGGTACACGTCACTTATGATAGTGTTGAGAATGACTTATGATCATTGTTCTGTTAAAATTTAATTATAATAACGGGAATAGTCCTTAAGCCATATCAGAAGCGTATTGGGCGGCATGAACCACTTTGACATCAGGGTAACCACTGCCCATACGATGCTGAAAGAAAGATAACCAATGGCTACCCTACCCTATATTCAATCACTGACGACTGTTTCCCAGAGGGGTAGGCAGACACAACGGATTTCCAATTGTCACGATCTTGCTTTTGCCTCGTTTACTGTCGTGTATATTGTTCATACATGCTCGCCGGTTTAGGGTATTTCTGACCTTGCCTGTCTTGAGAAAGTCTCCGATTTAGTCAGAGAATGTTTTTTTTTTATATCAGAGGGCGTAAACGAGTAAGTGGGTCACCTGATGGTAAGTGATCACCGCTGCCCATGGACACTCGCAACACCAAAGGTGTCGCAGGTGTGTTGCCGGCCTTTAAGAGTCAACAAACGTGTTGCTAACCCTTCCCCTGCACCCCAATAAGCTCTGGCGACCTTACTCACACTCGGAAACACAACATAAAAATTATTAATGTTATTATTAAGAAAAGTCTTCTGTAAGGTGGAGGTACTTCCCGAGTCGGGCTGCTCTTTGAGCGAATGAACGCTATGCCCTACCTCTACTAAACGTTCTACGAAGTCTTCCCCTTCCGGTTGTACCATTCACGCAGGTCATACTTCTATTGTCAAACTTCTTTTATTCATCCTTTATAAATGCCCAAAACGTCTAAGCAAACCTTTTTCAATCTTTGTTTGAATTGTATTGTAAAATGGTGGTTATAACAGGCAGTCTCAACGGAGTCTAACCATCTGCATGGGGTATATTATAGGGTATCAGGGTACCTGCTTGCTTTGTGACTGACAGTGAAGAATGTCACCACCCCAACTCATTCTGTGGAGGAGCATAGAAGTCATCCCGAGGCAATATCATCCAATCAACGGGCAGCAATGTCTTTCTGTGTATTATGCCTATGATACTGCGATCAGCTACCCGATTGCCAAGCGCAGCGATTACAGCATATCCCTCCAAATGATGGACACGACTCCATTGTGGAAATCTTTTGGGAAGGCCTTTGTGCAGTAGTGGACGTTATTCAGCTGACATGAAGGGTATATATGATTAGGTATCTTCTCTATTCCCCCACACTTATATTTTGATTGGACGGGGATACATGACCGGAAAGAGGATAGATGTAGACGTGAAACACCGCCAACATCCAGACTACTGTTACTGAGAACTTTCTCAAAAAAAATATCTCAACATCACTTTGGTTTTCTTGCTCTAAGCCAAGATTTGAACTGTAGACTCATAATATGCAGTAGAACACGTTATCTCTTGACGAATGAGTCAAGATATAAATAATGTTATTTAATGGGTTCCATCAACAGGTTTCCAGGAAGAAATTGCAGCTGCGATATTTTTTTTTTTTTTTTTTTATTATTACCAAAACAAATATTTATAAAGTTTGAGTACAGTTCTTTCTGCCACTTAAACCACGGGGGTTTGTGTGTGACAGCAAATTCGATTCGACTCAATTTGGTCGGTTTAATATATACAATACTAAGTAAACATATAACTAAAAATAACAAAATCAGAAGTAGGTACACATTGGCTTAGTTTTGATACCATCCTGACACAATGCTTTGTTTGTATCGGGAAAATGTCACAACGAAGTTACAATAATTGGTCTAACATGTGTTCTTTTAGAACAGTTTTAATGTTGTACATTTTTATTTTATTTCGTACGGAGGCAGGTAGTTCGTTAATTAGCCGCGGGATTAGATAAGCGGTAGTCCGCTCGCCATAGAAGTTGTTTGCTGGTGCAGTAACCAGTTTATTTTGCGCGACGCGTCGTGAATACACAGGGTGATTTATTTTGCATTGGTGATGCTCATCAAAGAATTGTTCTTTAAGTAGATTAAATTTAACTTTTATATTTATTGGAAGTGTTTTACAGTACTTAAAAAGTTGAGACTCCTCGGTAAGCTGGCTTTTACTATTAGATGGAATAATCAATTTAAGTATTCTGCGCTGTAAGTTATAAATGGAATCCAGGTATGTTTTGTGTGTCCGCCCATAACTAGAAAGGCCATACGATACGATGGAGTCGAAAAAGGCATTATATAGAAGTAATCTGGTTTTAAACGGAATGCGTTTATTTATGACATACATTTTGGCCAAAATTGCACGTAATTTTTCACCTGTTCGTTCAATATGCGGACCCCAGTTGAATTTGTCGTCTATAATTAATCCTAAGTACAAGTGGGTTTTAACTTGACTGATACTTGGGCATTTTAAATCACATGGTGTCAGTTTATGCAGACAATGGTGCGTATGGGCTACTAGTTTAGGTAAAGGGGTTTTGCATTGTACGTAGGGAGATTTTATGTGCATTACTTTGGTTTTCTGAGCATTTAATACAAGACCAGCGTCATGACACCATCTACATAATATGTCAAAATCTTTTTGTAGTAAGTCAGCAATAACGGTAGGGCTTTTCCCAGTAATCAAAATACAGGTGTCATCAGCAAATTGGAAAGACTTGCACCACTGGAATATATCTGACATATCATTGACATAAGCTAAAAAGTGAAGCGGTCCACTCACTGACCCTTGTGCTGTACCGTGAGTGACATAAAATGCATCACTGAGGCTGTCGGAAATCTGAACCTGGTATGTCCGGTCTTTTAGGTAATCAGCGCACCAGTTGTACATCGGTCCCCTCAGTCCAGACTCTTCCAGTTTTGATAGAAGTCAATAAATAGTGCCAATACGTGTTTTTTTTCGTTTAGAGCCGTATTGATGTAATCTGTAAACTGTGAGAGAAGAGACGTGGTACTTCAATTTTTTTGAAAACCATATTGTGAATTGCTTATAATTGAGTTTTTAATAAAGAATGAATGGATTTGATTACAAATAAATTTTTCTATAATTTTATCGATTGATGACAACAAGGTAATTGGTCGGTAATTAATTTCACAGTCTCTTTTGCCTTTTTTGTAAATTGGGCGGACACACCCTAATTTTAGGTCATTTGGGTACTTTCCTGTATTAATGCTGACATTTATAAGATGGGCAAGGGCTGACGAAATTTTTCCACTTATAGCTTGAATATCTACTACTCTAATTTTGTCCAAGCCGGGAGTTTTTTTGCGGTTTAGCGATTGAATAAGCTTGTGTATTTTTTCTGGTGTGGCTTTTTGGAATCTAATACTTACATTTTTGTAATTTTTTGAGTCACTCGTTAGGAGACGTAGCTTACAGTTGGGTAATATTGATTGAACCGAGTTATGGAAACCACAAGCGAATTTATTTGCCAGTTGATACGCGGTTAAGTTTTGAGATTTGAAAGCTTCTAAAACAAATTTATCAATTGATTGAGTTACCCTCCCACAGATCGAGTTTAATATCATCCAGAGTTTTTTTGGGTTGTTGTAGGTTTCTTTGATTTGATTTTTATAAAATTGGTTTCTGTAAAATTCTATGGTTTTGTGTGCCTTATTTCGAATTTTATTGTACTTTAAATGCAGAACGTTATTGCCCGGGTCTTTCTTCCATTGATTAAAACACTCATCCTTTAGCTCGCATAGTTGAGCGACGTTGTCATTTATCCAAGGGACATTCATTCGTAGTTTATGTTTCGCACACACTAATCGCATTGATTTTTTTAAGGCGTTGCTAAAGGAATATTTAATAAAGTTATAAACTGATTCCGTTGTGTTTAGTTGATTAGTTTCAGCCCAGTTAATCTTATTAAGTTCATTATGTAAACACTTCCTATCATAAACATTGTATTGAGTACGCAAAGCACATGATTGCCAATTGTACTTTAAATAAGTACTTTAAATAAGTACTTTAATAATCTCATAAATATAATTTGCAATGATCATAATAAACATAAAAACGTGAAGCATAAACTTTGTACTCCTTTTTACGAAAATTACGCGGACGGAGGAGTATGAATTTTGGAACTATTAAAGTTCATACGGAGAAGGAGTGCAGGTAACTAATATTTTTATATATTATAATTTGTCAGCATGCTTCTAAAACCACACTTATGCGCAAAAGTATTTTTTGTATGGCTCCATTGATATATAATAATTTACCAAAACACTGGAAAGAGTTAAGTAAAAATGAGCTCAAACAACATCTTAAAAATTTTTTAAGCGATAAATCATTTTATGACATTAACGAATATTTAAAAGTAAGTCTCTAATTGCACTACATAAGTCAAAATATACTATTTTTTAATTTTGTATCTAATTTATTTTCTTTTACATTTTCTTTTCTGACATTACTTTAATTATTTTTTATTAGTATTATATAATTTATTAATTGACTTCATTGTATTAAATATTAGTGCAGGTCTATGAACCTAACGAAAATTTGTACGCCATGTGGATATGGCAAATATGACTGTTAAATCTTAAGTTTACTACTATCTTGCATGCAAATTGTGTGTATACTCATGTTTGGACAAATAAAATATCTTATCTTATCTTATATAAAAGGCATTGAAAGTAAATTATTATAATACATTAGACTCACTACTATGCTTTTGACACCATGACAAACTGGGAAGAGATGACAAACTGAATACCAAAACCGAGAACAGATTAATATTATTTGTTTTTAATGTCTTAGTATAGTCTTTGATATTAATAGAAATGTAATGGTCGAATTTCGAACAAGTGCCATCTCTAGTAAAGAGTATTTTAGGTAACTTCTTTTTTGTATAATTATGCACGTGTTTTGAGGGTTCCCTACTGAAATGGTAATTAATAATTAAACTCTTAAAAAAACATAAAATAAACTTCAAATTTTTAAATAAACCCAATGATATAAAAATAAATTGGCCCACACCAAAAGCATTCACTATCGGTGTAAAATAAATATATAAAAGAATTAAGAAGTCACTTTATTTACAAAAAAAATTCAAAACGACTTTTTGTACCCAGGTTTTCTTTTAAGACAACGCCCGCACTAGCGTATCTAATCCCTGTGTCACAGGTTACTTTACAAACATATAATAGACGGACACAAATTTCATTCAGACTCAGAACAACCATTTATGGTTCAATTTATGGGTTACACAAATAGTTGTCCAGCGCGGGACTCGAACCCGAAGCGGCGAGGCGACTATCTTAGCCACTGCGCCGCACGTGCAGTATTGAGATTTGAACCCAGGATCTTATTATCTGCGGTTGAATGATGTCCTCCCGGCCGAATTTCGGCCACGGCGGCCAGTCTTAATGGAGGCTAGCCAATTGCACAGGACATATCATAGTGCACAAGTGTGTGCGCAAACACACTTTCTATTCCATCACTCTCATGATCCGATGGGATGCCTAGCGACACGACCGGAAAGAGTTCAGGTACAGGACCGACGGCTTTACGTGTTCTCCGAGGCACGGGGGTGTAATACCGCCAACTTCCAGACTTCGGGCTGATACTGAGAAATTTATTTTTACGGAAAAATCCCAATATCACTTTTTGGTCCGACCCGGGATTTGAACCCAGGACCTCATTATCTGCGGTTGAACACGCTACCGCTAGACCAACGAGGCAGTTGAATACGCTATCATTAGACTATCGAGGTAATCAATATTTTATTATTTGTATGTTACGTGACTACCTTTATGCAAAGATTTTGAATATTCTATTGCGATAAATAGTTTAAGTCCGATAAAAAAAACTACATAATAAATTTATATTATTTCTTTTTTTTATTTTATTGATATACCTACGAGTGCAGTTAAGAGAAGATAAATTAGTACGTTTCTTTAAACAATAATAATTATTTCCAGTTCTAAACAAGTATTGGAATTAAATTCCTCCACATTTTAATTACAACGGTACTAAAATTATTAAAAATCAACTAGCCCTTTGAATCTACACCAAATAAAAAGTTTGTTTATTCCAAGACTTGATAAACGCTCGAATGCACTGACACAAAAGCGGGGGAACTAGCGGGTAACCGCGCGGTAACGCTACACAGGAGAACAAATTGTTTAGTTGTATGGGTAGTGCTCAACTATCATATCAGCCGTAATACGTCAAAAGGCCTCCCCAAAACTCGTCCATTATTGTGGAAGATAAGGTTATAATCGTCACATTTGACAGACGTGTTGGCGATCACAGTATTATAGTCAAAGTCAAAGGTACTTTATTCCGTAAAAAATTTACATTTATGTGGAATCGTCATATTTTTTTTACCCTACCGTGCAGTGCATGACGTGGTAGCTACTGAGAAACACTGCCAGAAAACTCAGTAGGAATCCTTTTTTAAAATAAAAAATACTTAAGATTAATTACAATCATGTGTGTTGACTCAGAACAACTCAATCCCAAGCACTTTTATCACTTAAATAATCAGAAATTTTGTAATATGCCCTGCTACACAATTTGGCTTTAATAATTCTTTTAAACTTATTCGTAGACAATTCTCTAATATCATTGGGAAGTTTGTTATAGAATCTCATACATTGCCCCATAAAAGAGTTACTTATTTTGTGGAGACGGGTAGTATGCAATATGAGATTATTCTTATATCTAGTATTTACATTATGTGTATCGCTCCTTTTACAGAAGGAATCGATATTTTTATGCACATATAGTAAGTTTTCATATATATACTGAGATGGTACAGTTAGAATGTTGACCTCTTTGAACTTTTCTCTTAGAGACACTATCGGGCCAAGATTATAGATAGCTCTTACAGCTCTTTTTTGCAATATAAATATGGTGTTAATGACAGCAGAGCTACCCCAGAGAAGAATTCCATAGGACATTACACTATGAAAATAACTGAAATAAACCATTCTAGCTATGTCAACATCAGTCAGCCGTCTAATAGTTTTCACTGCATATGCTGCAGAACTTAATTTGCCGGACAGTTTTTCTATTTGTGGGCTCCATTGTAGCTTTGAGTCAGTAGTGATACCCAAGAACACAGTTGATTCAACAGGGTCCAACCTAGCTCCATTAAGTTGTACATTGGTTGTCGCCTGTTTCACATTCGGTGTAGTGAATTTTATGACTTTAGTTTTATTATCATTAAGCACAAGATTATTGGCATTAAACCAATGAACAACTTTAGAGATTGCATCATTAACATCGTCAAAATTGCTTAATTGTCGGTTTATTTTGAACGTCAGGGAAGTATCATCTGCAAACAACACAATCTCATGCTTATCCCTTACATAGTAAGGTAAATCATTTATATAAATTAAAAACAAAAATGGGCCAAGAATTGACCCCTGTGGGACGCCCATTACCACTGGAGATCCCGGCGATATTTTACCGTTTATTTCGACCTTCTGAATTCTATTGCCCAAGTAAGAAGTCAGAAGTTCGAGAGCCTTGTTCCTAATACCGTAGTGGTGTAATTTTCTGACCAGAGTATCATGATGAACGCAATCGAACGCTTTGGACAAATCGCAAAAGATACCTAATGCATCTTGCGAGTCTTCCCACGCCGCAAATATACTTTTTATTAAGTTGACCCCTGCATCTATGGTTGAACAACCCTTTGTGAATCCAAACTGTTTCCGGTGGGGTAAATTATGTATATTAAAGTGTCTGAGCAGTTGGCTAAGCATAAGCTTTTCAAATATTTTACTAAGAGTGGGCAGCACGGAAACAGGTAAAAAATTTGAAGGGTCTGAAGTATCACCAGCTTTAAACAAAGGAATGATTTTACTATACTTCATCAAGTCAGGAAATACACCTGATGCAACACAGCAATTGAACACAGTAGCTAAGTGTTATAGTAATAATTGATGAAAAATTCTTACCAGATAGACCCCACAGATCCTTTGTGTTTTTCATATTAATACTCTTGAAATCATTTAAAATATCTTTAGAACTAACCACCGAAAATTCAAAAAATGTGTCACACGACCCTACGCTTTGCTTGAGTATCTGCTCAGCAGATGTAGAAGAACATGAAAGAGAGTTAGTAATTATGACTGGAATATTCGAAAAATACTCAGTCGCAATCTCCAAATCGCCTTTAATATGTATGTTGTTTATTACTAAGTTAAAATCACGACTACGTATTTTTGATTTACCTGTCTCAGCATTAATTATCTTCCAAGAAGTTTTGATTATATTTGTAGAAGATTTAAGTATATTTTTTATGTGCAAAGATTTAGCAGCGGTACAGGCTCGTCTAAATGTTTTAGCATATTGTTTCACATATTCTTGAAAAGCTGTATTATGATTATGGGATCTTTCTTCATACAATTCATACAACCGATTCCGACTTTTATAGATGCCTGGAGTTGCCCAATCACTGAATACCAGACGGTCACTTACAGACAGTTGTTTGGGTGTAAATATTGTGCAGAACTCATCATTAATCAAATTGAATAAAGAGTTGTACAAGTGATCCAGATTATCATGATAGGGCAGCCATGCTATTTGTTTTACTATATTACATTTAAATTTTTCTAAGCGGTTTTCACTAAATGGAATATAGCTTATATGTTTTATTTTAATTTTTGGAACATTTGAATAAGTTACCAACTGACCTGAATGATCTCACTGAATTTTATTGATTATTGATTTAAATAAAGGTTTTACAGTGCTAAATATATTATCAATGCATGTAGCACTTGTAGCAGGTACTCTAGTTGGTTCTGTAAAATTGTGATATAAATTATAGGATTTAAACAAATTTAATAAATTGCAACTTATTGTGCTTTTCTCCAAAATATTAATATTAAAATCTCCACAAATGATAACTGTTATATGGCTGTTAGATAATTTATTTAATACATCCTCCATAATATCTGAAAAAGTATCAAATGGTGCACAAGGAGGTTTGTAAAGACTCAAAACAATAAATTGTTCCAACTCAACACATGAAATCTCTACAACTCGCTCAACAGAGAGGCTCACAACATCACTTCTTTCTTTAAACTTTAACAACTTATTTATTAGAATTAGAGAATATAGTCATAGTACTCAGAATAACACTGCTGTCGATTCTCTCTCTGGTACATTTCTCCTCGGGCAGATTTTTATGCCCCCATGCAATAAGATCGGATGCTGCAATTCTATGCTGTCAGCCATGCGGCAAGTATGAGATTTATTCAAACCAGCCAATATGAAATAATGAAATTTATTCAGCACTTGAGTATTAACATACACTTGTACTTGTCAAGTTCACAATGCAGTACATAAACATAGTCGAATACAGTATACAAATTACAAAAAAAAAATTAGTCCGTCCGTGCGGTCTGTTTTATCAGATATATTTTCTTAAATCCTAAAATAAATAACAAGTTACTAATCTATTATTTTGAAATTTAGTTGTACAATATTAAAATTAAAGAATTGAAGGCAATGAGCATCTGTCTAGCGCAGAAGGCTCTTAACCAGTAGCTTAAATGAAACGACTAATACCCGAGGCCACCCTTTTGGGCCACAGCTCAGGGGGCCACTGAAGCAAAAGGACAGAATTCTAAGAGAGGGTGTGATCAGTTGCACGGGATCACCGATGACGCGTTAAGGGGCCAAAGCGATCCTCGCCGCTGAGGAGCCTAGCCTAGCTAATATGAATCTAACATTGGTTAGTGACTGCCGTCTGATGATACCTAGGGGAATTAAACCACTTTGGCATTACTTGCTTTTCCTTACCGCCTGTTAAGCCTTAAATAGGCTTTGCTATATTCTTTTTTCATTGTTTTTTGACCTTAATACAAAGTGATATGGTTGAAATCGATATGATCACGTATAGTACTCAGCAAGTTTAAAAATTAAGCAGTGATGTCAAATGGCAATTGAAAACAAAGGAAGAACGATAATATGCTTCATACAATTTATGTGAAATGCGTTAAAACCCTCCCGCTCGCCCGCCCGCACTTTACTGTAACCGAGTTCTAATACGCACTATGTAAATACGTTCCTATGTAATAAAATATGATTTTAATACATCACGTTTAATATCTTCGTCTTTAACATGTAAACATTTGATTCGAAGCTATAAAGAACATTGCGTTACATAAAAATACTATACAGATTTTATACAGTAGTACAATTATGGTTTTTATATACATATAGCCTTAACTGTCGTCACTTAACCGCGGATATTCTTTCGCTCTTACCGGTTCGCAAGCGACATATCGACAATACAATATATAAATACCTATATATAAAATTAAATATTTGTTGTGCCCGACAGGGTTCATAATGCTCCTAGCTATAAAGCCTAATGTTTACCATCTAAGTTCACACTGTGAAATGTAAATAAATGATAATGAATACCTAGGTGCCTGTTCAGTTTATAGAGGACCGGAAATGTGATATAATTTTTGTGCCGCTGCATGCTTTGGAGGGCATGTTAATCTGCCATTCCCGGCTGTAGTTTGATAACTGGGGTTCCCGCGCAAGATAACTGAAAGAACAATGGCGAATATTTACCTGACTGTCTTAGGAAGCGTCTACAAATCTGACTTATGCAAAACTTAATCATTTAATTAGTTCAGTTTTTGCACGTACTTCATTTTACATGTAAAAGCCGAGGATAAATTATTTAATTAATTAACTTGTATTTGATTAAAATCACATCCGGTGATGGTTTTGTTCGTGGCTTGAAGTACCAGAGTTGCCACAAAAAAGGAAACGTGTACTTTGTTATTAGAAAATAATTATTATAAAATCCGATTGAAATAGATGGTGCGTAAGTAGATCGAAGAAATTGACAAATTAATTTAAAATATTTTTACTAACACATTTATATTTTCATGTTTAGGTTTATTATTTGATATTATATATTATTAAACACCATTATTATTTCAAATAAAAGAAAATGTTATGGCAACACCTCTCGTCATGACAACGTCATTTTGACAACTGTGTAGCGCGGTACTATTTACACCATAGATAACTACATACTGTGCTTGATTGTATTTAGTACGAGTATCTTGTTGTTTTGTTTTATTCTTTGGTTTATTTGTATTTCTGACCCTCGCATACCCCCTGGACTTGATTATCTGCCCCAAACGACGACTTGTGCGTTCTTACGGACTACCTATCTGCATAAACGACCAACTGCTTTCTCTAAACGGACCGATTGTGCTTAAGGATTTGTATATCGTTGGGTGCTCGAAAATGAATAGTCTTAGGCCTACACGCATCTTGTGCGTGAATTGCAACATTTGCGTCAACACCCTGTGGCGATATCGGATCTTAGATCAAAACACAAGAGTTTGTAGCGTGCTCTGCAACTGGGTTTATCCACAAATCGTAAGTTTTAACAATACTTATCTGTATGTATTATTTATATTTATTTTGCTATTTCAATACTTACTTAGTACTCTTAGATTTAAAAATAAATCTACAACAGGCACCAGCCTCTCACAAAGTAGGTCTCTAGATAAATTAACAAAATGTACAATCAGTGTGTATTCTTAGGGACGGTACCATTCCTGTATTGTAAATCTTTGTGAGAGGATAAATAACTGATTATTATTATTATTCCATAATATAATTAGATCAATGCCATCATTGGCATATATGTCTGGAGAAGTACTAAATAGCAGAAAATCAGATATATTTTTTAATTTCCTAAATTGTAAATGTCTGTTTCAACATGTCTGTGACACAAGTCACCAGTCTGGTGGCAACACAGATTGCTAAATTACATTAATTGCTAATAATTATTCTTTTCCTTAACTTTTAGATTACTGAGGATGATTATGTTTGTGAAGCATGTTGGGAACTTTCAATGGTTGCAGTAAATCAGAATTTGCAGAAAAATATTACTGCCAATGATAATCAAGCTGGACCAAGTCAACGAGGCCATGTTAATGTGTGTCTTCTGTGTGGCTGTTCAATTGCAAGAAAGCAAAATGACAAAGTTTTAAGAGACAACCCAACAGAACTGCAACAGAACATGATAAATATTATTAGAATGAAAATAGAACCACGACAGGTATGAAAGAATTGATCTTTGACTTTGTCTTATTAATTTAAAAAAATATTTCTTTGGTCTGTTTCCTTATTACATATTTTGTATTTGCTCAATATAAATAATATATATGTTATTTTTGAAGTATATAAATAAAAATTATAAACCTGAAATGACCTGAATGGTTCTAAAAAGAAAGAAAGCAAATTCTATTTATCTTGTTATTGAATTACCTGTATATGTTTCCTAATTTTGATTTACTTTCATTGCAGCTGACACCTTCAGATAGAGTGTGTCATGCCTGTTGGTTGCGCACTAAGAGAGAAGCTCTCCGTATCAATATTGTTGATGAAATGAGATCACCTGCAGCAACACCCCAAATACCACAGGATAATGAAACCCCTGAGAGTCCACAAACTGAAGAAACTGCTAGGCCAAACGTACTAGAAAATATTATATTACCAGAATATAAGAGGGCGGCCAACACTGGTAATCATTGTGTGTTTACCAATTGCAGTAATACTGGGACATTGCATGGCATTTCTGACCAATTACGTGCAATTATTTTGAGCAATCACAAATATTATTTGCCAAAATTAGCTCGTGTTTGTGGGGACCATTTAGCTAGAAATTCTTGGGACAGTTTATATCAATCAAAAAACAGTATTAATGCATTTAATGCCGAACATGTTCAACATATATTTTCATTTGTTAACGCTTTTAATCCTACTGTAGATTTTGACAACCTCCAAGAAATGGATGAAAGGATTTTCGCATACTGGGTAGGATTGTCTAAAGAAAAATTCCATCTACTTCTAGAAGAAGTACCAAGAATTTTAGAAATTAAAGGGGGAAGACTAGGACTTGTGTCTTTGTTAATAAAGATGAGAACTGGAGACTCCGATGAACGGATTGCAACTTTAGTGCAAAAGCCACGTCGTACCTTGGAAACCCTGATGGACCGAGTCCGGGAAGTGCTTATACAAGACTTTGTGCCGAGATACTTAGGTATAACACATTTATCCCGGGAGCAGTTGCTAACCCATAATTTAATCATTCCAAATGGTTTATATGGAAATGAAAATAACATAATAGTAATTTGTGATGGTACATATATATGTATATATAAATAAAAGTTCTAATTACATGTTCCAAAAAGACACCTATTCACTACATAAATATAGGAATTTATTAAAACCTTTCTTAATTGTTGCTAGTGATGGTTATATTGTGGATTGTTTTGGCCCATACAAGGCAACAATCTCAGATGCTGACATAATGACATCCTTATTTAGTGTTGAAACATCTCCTCTAAGGCTGTATTTCAGAGAGAATGATGTTTTTATATTAGACAGAGGATTTAGAGACAGCATTAGCTTATTGGAAGAATGTGGTTATCGCACATATATGCCACACTCCCTGTTAGAAGGTGAGCATCAGTTGACTACAGCTCAAGCTAACCAAAGCCGCTGCATCACCATTTGTAGATGGGTGGTAGAGGTTGTAAATGGTTACATTAAACGAGATTACAAGATATTAAGGCAGGAGTATTTTCATAGATCTCTACCACACATGATGGAGAATTTCCAAATAGCAGCAGCTTTATTAAATAAGTTTGGCGCTCGCCTAAGAAATAATGAGTATGCTAATGAAATATTAAATATAATTAACGAAAGAATTAACTTGGAAAATAATCTGGCAAATGTGGTAGAAATTAATAATATGAACCGACGATCAGCCAACTTCCAAAGTCTCACAGCAGACCGACATAATGTAATGGTCTTTCCTACATTAGATTATAGAGACTTAATATTGTTCGCCTTGGGAACGTATCAAATACGTCAAGCCCGCTCATATTATGGCGAGCATATACGTTTTCATGGCGGATATAGGATTGAAGTGTGCAGTGAAAGATTGAATTCCTCTGAATACAGCTTACGAGGCAATGGAGAAACCACTTTAATAAGAGGCAAAATACAATCGAGACATGTATCGAGAAAGAAGTACTTTGTCTATATTTTGATAGAAAATAATAATAATACAGGCAGATCAGGCATAGCTGAATACTGCTGCAACTGTTTAGTTGGTCGGCGTACTGTAGGTTGTTGCACACATGTTATGACGCTCGTGTGGTATCTTGGATGGGCTAGGCATCAAACAAATGTATCAGCTCCGGCAGAATTCTTGGATGACATAGTTGTTAGAGAAGATGAATAAAATATATTTAAAATATTGACGACTGTTTTATTTAACCTCTATTAGGCTTCTTGTCTTGTCTTCTTGAGGAAAAGTAACCAATGGAATACAATTTTCGTCAGTCTTCTGTTTACGTTTCCTTGTCACCCCTCCGCTCTGCTTTAATAATGCGATCGTGGTTAATATAAAACTGACTTTAACTCGTAAACAAATACAATAAAGCGTTTGTCTACAGGCGCTAATCGGCGAAAATGCCAGTCGGTGTGAAAAATTATTTTTAGCTATTGTGAAAGCCAACGATAAATAGTTAGATTTAATTAGATCTAACTGCGTTGGTAGACGATATACATATGTTACTGGTACCTATATAGGTACGTAGGTTACTGAGCAGGCTCATGCGTCGCCACGTCGCGTCGTCGCGTTGGTTGCGCGCGTCACCCGGGCATCTGTTTCATAAATCATTAGTAGTCTCACTTTAAATAAGGCCTATAATTCGATCACTGCATATAGGTCGTTAACTAATGCCCTCTTCTAGATTTGTTATATAGGCCTCAATATATCCCGAAGCATAAAGGTTTGCTTAAGACTGCGTTACGCTAGAAATGTATGAGTTTCTAGGTATTGTTATATAGGCCTCAATATATCCCGAAGCATAAAGGTTTGCTTAAGACTGCGTTACGCTAGAAATGTATGAGTTTCTAGGCAGATATTGAATTGTGGTTAGGCAGGGCGCATTTTACTTTCATGTTGATATCATAACCTCAAAATATAAAAATGTAAATATATTTTTTCTGTGACCTTCTCAAACAAAAAAAAAACTGTGATTATGTCAAGTAATGAAAGCCCTATAGTTTTCATATTTTTCTCAACATAGACGCTACGATTCGATGTCAGGTAAAATGAAGTATGGGAACTTGCCATTGTTCTTTGTGTGACCCATTACAGTTGTTCTGAGTTTGGATGTACTTAGTGTCCGTTTGTAAAGTCCCTCGCGAATCCGGGATTAATTTCTCTAGTGCGCCCGCGTTGTCTAAAACAAAAACCAAAACATTTATGAGTTTCAGTTCTAAGTATGGGGAACCCCCACAATTTATTGTCTTTTTTTCTATTTTTGTGTAAAATCTTAATGCGTTTCAGAGAATACATCTACTTACCAAGTTTCAACAGTATCTTATAGTTTCGAAAAAAATGGCTGTGTCATACGGAGGGACAGACATACATGACAAATCCATAAGGGATCCGTTTTTTGCCATTTAGCTACGAAACCCTAAAAAAGCAAAATTACAAGTTACCGAGAAGTAATTGAAAAAATCAATTTCAATTCATAATGTTTTACCGACAAGTAATAGATAAAATCCATTCCATAACATTAGTTTACTGGTTCTTTTCTGCCATGTGGCCAGAGTGAAGGAAGGCTAAATAAATATTTGAGTGAGTAATAGGCCGATCAGTAATTAACTAGCAGGTACTACGGGCACGTAATTACTGCTACTCTAGAAACTCTAGATTGCTTTAAGTAATTTAAATGCCACTTTCTTTGCCCAGGCTTTAAGAGCTGAATGTTTAATTGGGTTCACCTAGTTAAGTTTTTCTTAAAATTATTTCTATAAAAGTAAATCTCAGAAATTATTATTTTTATAATTTTCTAATCAGGCAGGCAGTTGAAACAACTGATAATTGTTTGGTGCTGACACTACGTCTTGTGGTATATATATAATAATATAATATTTTTTTTCTCAATTAAACAATTACAGCATAGGTATTGTAACTGTCTCTTGGACTAGGCGTAAGCCTGTACCGCAGAAGACAGTGCCTATAAATAATTATCTTTAGGCAACTAACACATTGCCATTTGATCCCAAACTAACCTTTACTATGGCATCCAGATAAAAGAAGTGCACTGCCACTTCAGCAATGCACATAATGAAGTGGCCATAGAGCCCACGGCCGCTGGGGCAGAAAGGTTCTCTAGTGGCGACCAAGAACCAGAATACATACATATTATAGATAAATTACACCTAGACGCAGACCAAAGAATCATTCTCATCACACAAAGATTTGTCCTGGGTGGGAATTGAACCCACGACCTCTGGCTTACCAATCACGGTTGCCAATTACTTTTACCGTACAATATTAACTACACATGACCCCTGGGTAGCGATAAATGGTAACAAACTTTAAGTGAAGTAGAAAAAAGCATTTTTCGGGCGTTTTGGCGCCAATGCGGAAAAATACACATCGTAGCAGTGTTTCATTTTCTAAGACTGGTTTAAATACAAGATTTTATATGTAAATATGACAGATTTTAAAAATACGGTCTTGGGCAACGTTAGCAAGTATAGGAAAGTGCCAAATTACCGTGAATTGTAATTTTGTGTGTTGATTCTAAAACTCGATAGAAGCCTTTAGTAAAATCAGTTATCTGCTCTGCTTAGTTTGGGATCAGATGGCTGTGTATAAATAATGTCCAAGGATTAAAAAAGCACATATCTAGTTGCTCTGACTGGTCCGTAAGTGATTGGCGAGGTTAAGCAACTAGGCTCGCAATCGGTCCATAGATGGGTGACCACCAAAGAGGTTTAATTTCTGACGGTCTCCGTGCTTCGGAAGGCATTAGACAACAGTCGTTAAGTCATGTCAGTGGCATCCTGGGCGGCCTGAACAACTCTGACACTAGGGTAACCACTGCCCATACGATAAGTAAGTAAGATAAGTAAGTGACTTGAAAAAGAAATCGTGACCAGTACCGGTTTCCATAATACATGTATCATTTAAATCATGGTAATTATTGCGTGCTTACCATATGTTAAAACTAACCAAAAATGTCTTGCGCATAGTTATTAAAGATGGAGGAACATGATAACTACAGAATTAATTCTGTTACACATTCTTGGAATGATCATCTCTAAAACTATAAGACTGATTTCGATGAAACAGTTCTTCATGCCCCGTTTGTTATATAATTAAATAAGATAGATGATCGAGATTAAATAACACGTGTTGAGACAAAGAGATAATTTGAATAAAATTTTGTTTGTATAAATTGTAAGCAAGAGTAAAAAAAGTAATAATAAAATTATGTCCTCGTATCCGAATGTCAACCACAGCGGCCAGTCACAATGGAGGCTAGCCATTGGTGCTCTAAAATATAACTTAGTTCAAACGCCAGATCTCCCACAAATTGCTATTATTACTATTTTTAAGTATTACTTGTAATTTGTGGAGACGTAAATATTTATTTTTATTATTTTCTTATCTACGCGGGACATATTATAGTGCACAAGTGTGTGCGTAAACACAGGGGCAGACTGGAAAGAGGTCAGGTACATGATTGACCACTTTACGTGCTCTCCGAAGTACGGGGCTATAATACCGCCAACTCCCAGACTTCGACTAAGAAATGTCGGGCCAAAACACTTTTTGCCCGACCCGGGATTTGAACCCAGGATCTCTTTTATTACAATAATCGGGACTAGTCCCTCCCTCTCACTCCCTCTACTGCAACTCTTATAAGCCATGATCAACAGTGGCACACAATGAAATGACACTGAGCGGTGATTCTCAGGCATGTCCCGGGAAATCGTTTGAACTGTCTTGGATCCCGCAACGAATTATTATTATTGAACTGCGGTTGAACACGCTACCACTAAACCAATGAGGCATATAATAACCTCAGTAGGAGCCCGGAGTCTGGAAGTTGGCGGTGTTATAAGCCAGTACCTCAGAGAACACGTAAAGCAGTTGGTCCTGCGCCTGGTCTCTCCCCGGTCGCGTTAAAAAGCTGTTCCATTGGATAGAGTCTAATGTATGCATACATACTGTTTTTGCAATTTTTTTATTGTATAGGTGTATTAGTTAGTTGGGCGATAGGTTTCCGCACTTAGCCTCCCTTGTATAGGTGTATAATAAACTCATAAATCACCAGTTTTCTTTTAGTATCACTTGGCAGGAATTTTACTGAATTAAAACAACGAATTAAAAATATTAGAGATGTGTGGTTGGAACCGGATATGAACTTTGGCCAAATATTCGGTGAAAATAAACAATTCAGCCTAAATTCAACCGAAATTTGGTTCGATTAGATTGTTAAATTTGTTTGATTGTTGAAAATAAATACTCAATGTTCCTGAATGTTTAGTTTGTGAACCAACAACGTGATTAACATACATTTAATTAAAAATCCAATTAAATGTATGAATTTGTATGCCCGCTTGAGTATGTTTCATCGGACCATCTCAACTGGGCCGAGTTGAAACCGGTAGTAGATGAACCTGCTGAGTTTGTTTCGCTGGGTCTTCTCAGTTGGGGCGCATTGGATCCGGTGGTAGCATTAAAGCGCGACCGTTGTTTTAAACACAAGGTCCGTTATAATAATAATACTGAATACATACCTTAATATAGACAGAACCATTCTGACAATATGTAGTAAAATATAAGTTTCAATACATAATATTAAAAACTTCAACTAAACATAATCTCCTTGACGATAACTTAATACAAGCTAGCTAAATGTCACTACCATTATAAAATAAATTGTATAAATGTTCTAACATTCAATGTACATAAATATCTGTAATAAGTAACTAGAAATAATAACTGTATTACTACAAACATATTCTGACTATTTACAAGCGCTTTTTTAAAGTCTACGTGAATAAAAACCTTTTTTATTTATTATTATTTATTTAATTGTAATTAAAATAGTTGTTTGAATAACCGGATCGTTTTTGTTACGTCTCTAATTTTGCTCTAAGATTTTCTCTTACTATTATATTATTAATATTACTTACATACAAACATAGACTCACGCCTGTTTCCCAGAGGGGTAGGCAGACACAACGGACTTCCATTAGTAACGATCCTTGCACATCTTTTTCTATTATTAATATTATCTTATTACATTATTTATATGCTCTTAATATTTGTTCCATATTAAGATTAACTAACTAATTATTTTTTTGCGCATACGAGTATACTTTCCTAAACAAAATAATGGTCCATGAGTATATAAAAGACTTAATTTATTTTACTGTTATAATATATGAGAGACATACTTTATATTCTATTAATTTCAGTAAAAGTATTGCATGTTTGTTTTTTTTTTTTGGGAACCGAAGTTCTAAATCTAAACCAAATTACGCCCGAATGTTTAAATCCGGCTCAAGCTGCGATACTTTGGTCAAACCAAATATAAAACGAAATGTTACCCCTTAAAAATAAAATGTGATTTCCTTTTCAAACAATGGCGCCTCCCAATAATACCTGGTACTTAGAAAAAAGTAGGAAGAAAGTGAAGTGGACGTAAAATAAAGAGTTGAAACTTTTGCATATGAAAATGAATATGTGCAAATTAATAAATAAAATACGACTTCTGTACAGGAATAACAACCAAATGCATTTGCTGATGAGATTAGTGGAGCCAAGAAATATTTTTCGTATATCCCAAACTACTTTCGTTTAATTTGGTTAGTTTCATGGGTGAATAACGCTCCTAAAGATTTCTCTTCTACTAATGTTACAACTTGTATTACAATAAAGTCTAACAATCATTAGAACGAAAAAAAGGCAAAAGAAGACGAAAAAAGCAAGCGCATAGTTTCTTTCTGACTTTCTTCTCCGGGTCGTCCATCTAGGTAGCTAGAGAAATCCGTAGGTTAGTTAGAATAGGATCCTCGCTGGCGAAGATCGCGTTGGCGTCTTAACCCCTGGTTCGTGATCCCGTGCATGAAGTCTCTGCCAGTTACCACAAATTCTTTAAAATTTTCGTATTTTTACATCAGCCCCCTGAGCTATTTCCGAAACCCCATAAGAGGGCACTCAGAGGTATTAATCACTTAAGTTAAGCTGGTTGAGAGCCTTCTGCGCTAGCTAACTGCTCAGTGTATTCAATTTTTGACTGTACGTGTGGCGCAGCGGCTGAGACAGTCACCTCGCCTCTTCGTGTCGCGGGTTCGAGTCCCGCACCGGACAAATATTTGTGTAACGCATAAATAGTTGTTCTGAGTCTGGATGTGATTTGTGTCCGTCTATTACATGTTTGTTAAGTACCCGCGAAACAGGGACTAGATTCCCTAGTGCAGGCGGTTGTCTTTTTTAAAAAGAAAAAAAAAGGAAATTTTTACATAATGGTACTAAATATAAAATTAGAAGCTAACAGACCTCACGCACGGACTAGGTATTTTTTTTTCATTTGTAATATTGTATGTGACTATATTTATATGGGAAGAGAAGTAAAGGGCGTCAAACAAAAAGATGGGAAGATCACCTCAAAAAGGTAGCGGGTCCAGAGTGGACGAGAACAGCGAGAGACAGACAGAAATGGAAAGCTTTAGAGGAGGCCTTTGTCGGAAGACAAGCTGTGCAGTGAAACCGATCGACTCATATGTAAATTTATTGTTTTATGGAACAGCAGTTAAGGCTTATTTTATTTTATTTTATTTTTATGTGACTATATTTATGTACTGCATTGTGAGCTTGACAAGTACAAGCGTATGTTAAAACTCAAGTGGTAAACAAATTTCATTATTTCATTACTTGTATTACCAAAGATTCACCTTTGTTGGTAACCATAGATAAATACAACATGATGAAGAAATTATCCTGTCTACCAACTGTGGGCAACTAAGCAAAAAGGCTGGTAAAGTTAAATTAGACGAGTGCATCACGGTAGCCATATTTAATTAGGTAAGCTAACGAAAGCATTACAACGTTAAATTCTAGCGGTGAGGTAGATAAATCAAATTCATTTTGAGGTGAGGTCTAAGTGGCGGACAAGAAGCGGGTTCACAATAATATGTTCATTTAGTTTTAAAAGAAGAAGGTTTTGTAATAATCAACAGATAAAGAGACGCGTTAAACAAAATCAAAATCATTTATTTGCTTACTAAGTGTACAAACAGGTCTTATTACTCAATAGTGGTGCTTAGAACTTAGCGGCCTTTTGCAGGCGTTACAAATTTGAGAGATAACATGTTATTTCAAGTATGGTATAGCTAAATTTATAGACACAAATTAGTTAATAATGTACTAGTAAAAATAATGTTAGTTAAAATATCTATTCTTTCGCCATATTAATTTATATTTATTATTAGATAATTTTATTTATTAATATTGTTTTGTTATTGTTTTTTGTGTTTAAGTATTCTTCAATGGAATAGTAACGTTTTTTATAAGAAATCATTTTAGTTTTTTGTTGAATATATGGAATTTGGTTTCTTTTTTAATTTCTTGTGGTAATTTGTTATATATTCGTATTGCCATGTATTGTGGACTTTCATTTAATATTTTTAATTAACACGGATAAAGCAGTGTGATTGGCTAAACTTATGTCGCCATCACAACAGTGACCAATCACAGAAGTATTGACTGTCGAGAGCGTTATTAAAACTTGCTTATTTTTCTACTGAATTATGCGTCAAAACTAAATGAATAGAATGAAATTTTATATTTATTTTTTTATGATTTGCTTTAGATAGAAATGCTAACAAATCAAAATTTGTTTTCATTGGAATCCGGGTAATTGATTTTTATTGAAAATTATTGGTAGAATGAAGCCAATTCGCCCTCTCACACTTTCTATATATATATGCTTGAACGTCTTGTAAGATTAATATTCCAATATAAAACAACGCTGTTTTGGCATTCAAATGTTAATAATACTTTTAGCCCAACCCGAAATGTGAACCTAGAACCTCATTACCCTACAACAAGACTAACTAGACAGTTAAACTGAACATCTTAGTGTCACATCTATGCAAGACGTTGCTTCACCATAACTTTACTTGTCATATAAAGGGGTGGAAAAAAAATCCAGAGGTGTCTAGAGAACTGTAATAAAATTTTACTTATGTATGGTATTGTCTTCGCTTCTATTAATTCCGTAGCAAAAATAATAATTAAATAAATAGCCGCTTCTCTCATCACAAAGTCCTACCGATGTTCCCGAGATAACAAAGTGCAGACGGACAGTTTAATCAGGCCCTTACTTAATACTATCTCAGATCTAAATTAATGCAAGTATTGCTCGCGATGTTGTGAATTCAGTTCTACTTTTTTGATAGACAAGTTAGATGGTTGGGATTTGTTTGAAATTCTGAACGGTGTAGAAGGTTTCATTAAAAGTGTATTAAGTTTATAATCGTACTTAACTAAGCTGAATTTATGTGTGTGAGATAGCAATTTGTTCCTATATTAATATTCACTTTACTAGAAATATGTAGCGAATAAATGAAATGTGATGTGTGATGAAAGGGGCGCGAATATTGTAGGTATCGAATAAGCGCGAATATGTGCCTTTTCTGGTGGAAACGTTGGGGTCGTGGAATCCGAGGGCCAAAAGCATGCACAGACAAATAAGTGCACTCTTTATTGAGACGACACATTCCTGGAATACTTGTATAATTTTATTTACAATACATAGTGGCATTGATAGTAGTATTCCGGGAACATTAGCAACGCCAAAATATTTGATTTCTTCGACCTATATTTAATCTGAATTTATTTTTCTTTAATTTGCAACTTAAAATAGATATTCAGCAAATAATAATAATGTCCTCCTAATATGTCAAATATAAAAGTAAAAAATTCTTTATTCCGTAAAAATTTTACATTTATGTGGAATCGTCATATTTTTTTTACCCTACCGTGCAGTGTATGACGTGGCAGCTACTGAGAAACACTGCCAGAAAACTCAGTAGGAATTCTTTTTTAAAATAAAATATACTTAAGATTAATTACAATCATGTGTGTTGACTCAGAACAAATCAATCCCAAGCACTTATATCACTTAAATAATCAGAAGTTTTGTAATATGCCCTGCTACACAATTTGGCTTTAATAATTCTTTTAAACTTATTCTACGAATAAGTTTAAAAGAATTATTATAAATAATAATAATTCTCTAATATCATTGGGAAGTTTGTTATAGAATCTTATACTTTGCCCCATAAAAGAGTTACTTATTTTGTGGAGACGGATAGTATGCAATGTGAGATTATTCTTATATCTAGTATTTACATTATGTGTATTGCTCCTTTTACAGAAGGATTCGATATTTTTATGCACCCCATCTCATCCTGTGGGACGTAGAAGTCGTGCCGAAGGAATATCTATCAGAGAACGGGCAACATGATAGTCATAGTAAACATAGAGACGCCTCTGTCTACTATGACTATCATGCTGCGATCGCCAACCCGTCTGCCAATAGTGGCAATTACAGCATATCCCTATAAAAGCATACATGATGGACACTACTCCATTGTGGAAATCTTTTGGGGAAGCCTTTGGCTCACATGATGCGTGTACAATAAGTACACATATTTATAGATGGAAGAACATAATGTATATGTATATAGAATCCAATTTCACAAATTAAACATGCAAAAAAATGGGAGTTAATACGTTTATTTATTTATTAATTCTTGTACACACATAACATACAATAAATAGATAAAATTACGAAGAAATGAGTAGTAAAAAGGTGCTGCTTATTTCGCAAGAAATTTCTTCCAGCAGGCCCGCGACAGGAATAATTTTACACAGCCATAATGATGTGTGTAGGTCTATAATTATCTTACATACTAATAATTACATACATACTTAAATACATATAAATATTATATCCAATTTAGACTTAACAATAAACTAAATACTAAATACATGTTATGAAATATGAAAATAATCGTAATATAATCCATGAAAATGTTAATAGCCTTAACATTATTTCGGTTATTTATCTTTTAAATTTTTAATACTTAAAATACAATATAGTTTGTACGGCATTTTCTGACTATCCCTAATTTAAGGCACCGTTACTTAAAGATTACGTACCTATGGCAAAGGTAAATACATAATAATAAATAGTAATTGACCCCACACAACAACGTAACAAAGTTCACACCGTTAGCCGAATCGCTGGCACCCCAACAAAAGACTTCACTGAAATATAGAGAGATATTTGTCAAATACCCCGATAGCAATGAAAATGATTTTACGGAACATTTGCAGTGTACTTGCGGATTCTCTGTTGTTAGAGATAATGGTCTGTACTTGCAGTTTGTAGAACTTGGCAAGAGGGACCGTGTTGACATTGTATTGAACTTAGGCTTTTAAAGGTGAGATTGTTAGAGATTTAATAGTGCCCCTGGCTGGCTTTCAGATAGGGTTTAAAGTTGACTAGACTTATTACATAGTGCTCGTCTGCTTGTAAATCATAGCTCTATATATTCACCTAATACAACACCTTTACCCCTTTAGCCAAAGTAAGTGAAGGTTGCCATCGTATTCAACTTAGGCTTTTATAGTTAATAAGTAAATGAATATCTTGGGGCATCTAACACACTGGTATCTGATCCTACTGAACTAGGCAGACATGTACTATGGCAACCAGACAACTGATAAACATACTTATAAACATTTTTTTAAATACGTACATATATCACAAATAAAGATTGAAATAGATAATAACTAAATACAAACTAAAACTATCATTATAAACTTAAAAACAAACGACAATATTACAAATAAATCGCCATCTGCGGGTAAGGTGCCCAAAAAGTTAGCGACATTATCATTTTCTCTCTTTGATCGCCAGAATGTTCCACAAGTCGTCTGGATAACTTCCTGTCAAAGGACCGTACATCAGCATCATGTCCGCCAAAGTACGCCAACTGCTGGACAAAAGCCACCCCAAAGAATGAAGGGATATGCCATAATCGCCACGCTAGACAGAAGAGTTAGTGATCGCAGTTTTATGGTCATAGTTCACAGAGCTTTTACCCGTTCTCTGGTAGGTATTCCCTCGGACGATTTTTACGCCCCCCACGGGATGAGATGGGGTGATCATATTCCATGCCATCACCACACAGCACCATGCATATTATAGATAAATTACACCTAGACACAAAACAAATCGTCGTACTCATCATACAAAAATTTGTCTTGGGTGAAGATCGAACTCACGACCTCTGCATTAAAGATCGGCCGTCGAATCGGGTAAGATTTCATAGGGCTCTTTACAAATACGGCGGATAATGATAAAATGATATACTACATATTGTCCCCGTAGTTGGAAAACTAAATAAGTCCGATTTTGGCGATTTTGACTTTTCCTATTTTCAAAACACCTAAAACATGCCGCATATTTGAGCCTAACAGGCATTTTCGTATCTTATTTCGTTCCAAAGATATAGCCATTTTTGTCAGACAGGTCATGACTCATGACAGATGGAATAATAAATGTCTTCAGACAAACACAATTTTTTTAAAGGAAAAATAAATAACTCAGTAAATAAATCAATAACTGTGGTCAATGAAAAGATGAATGTCGAATAAGTTAAATAACTTGAGTTGTTGAATTTTTCCTCTACTTAAAAATTCTTTTACAAAACTAACTTAGTTCTAGGAAAACTAAATAAGTCTATTTATTTAATTCTGCTATTCAGAATTCTCATATAACGTATCTAATTTATAAATATTTGATGTTATTTATTTCTTCTACAACTAGATAAAGATTAATTAAAAGATGCTACGCAAATAAAATTAAATAAGTTAGGTTGTCATCAAAGGAAATCAGAGGGTCAAGTCCCATTTCGGGTATCAAACCAATGCCACCTTCAACAGATGAGGAACCTTTTTCTGATTCTGGATCTACATGGATTCCGGACACAGAAGAAGAAAATAAAATAAAGACGTAATTAGTTCTTTAATAGACATCAATATTTCATTGGATAAGAAGAAAAAAAGAGTAAAGAGATTTGAACGAATAAGCCCCATTTTGTCCAGGGATTCTGAAGATGAAACAAGTAATATTATAACAACTCGAGCTATTATTGAAACCCTTATTGACCAAGTCTCACCGGGTTACCCTGAAAAAGAATCATGGAACACAATATTTCGCTGAGACAACAGATACAGAAATAGAAACAGAAAATAAGGAAATAGAAACCGGGGTGCTAAAAACCCCCGGCAGACGCCGTTTTACCAAAACCATATACCAAAACCAAATATAACACTCGCATACTGCGGACCGACGAGAAGATCATCGAAGTGGAGGAAGAACTGAGCAGGTTACATTAGGATATCATAAGATTGTCTTAAGTCCGAAGAGAGGGGGAGGACACGATAATCCTAAAATCCGGGAACCTGCTCTGTTTCCGGAACCAACGGCGACCAACTGTCCCAAGGTGGTGTCACCTTGGGATAGTTGGTCACCCTACCACAGGGTTCATAGTTTACAAGTCCCTCGTCCACAACGTAGTGAATATCGAGAGTGTGTCGACTAGGGTGGCGTACCTTGTTCTCAGAATTACCAAGTGGTATTCATTGAAGGTAATACAGGTATACGCGCCGACTTCGCCACGTTTACAAGTTGCTTTCGAGGGTCATTACGAATCGTCTCGCACGCAGGTTTGATGACTTCCAGCCTCCCGAACAAACTGGTTTCCGAAAATAGACCACATATATACGCTGGGGCAAGTTGTGTAGAAGACCAAAAAGTATAAAAAGCCACTGTGTTTAGCGTTTGTGGACTATGAGAAAGCCTTTGATTCTATCGAAACCTGGTCCGTGCTCAGGTCTCTCCAAAGGTGCCAAATCGACTACAGGCATATCGAGGTGTTAAAGTGTTTGTATGAAAACGCCACTATGTCAGTGCGACACCAGGACTACTATTCGAAACCTATCCACTTACAGCGAGGCGTGAGACACGGAGATGTTATATCTCTGAAACTGTGAGAGACGTGGTCGTTCACTATGGGCCTTATTAGAAGGTTCAAGGTCACCCAAAGAGCAATGGAGAGGGCTATGCTCGGAGTGGGATCGAATCAGAAGTGTCAAAATCCGCAGGCGAACCAAAGGTTTTCAAGAGGCGACCACGAACCGGAAGAGGAGAGAGCGTGGGCAGGCCCCCTACAAGATGGGCCGATGATCTTGTGCGGGTCGCTGGAAGACGCTGGGTGAGAATAGACCGGCAATTGTGGAGCTCGGCTGATATGATGATGATGATGATGTTTATTTTTTAAGTTTGTGGCAAGATAAGTATCTGATAACAATACATATTATCTAAACGCTTCTATTTATTCCTTAATATAACTTTATTAATATCATAATACAGCGTTTATTTCATATGAGACCAACAAAAGTTTAAAAAATATCAAACTAATAATAACATACAAAGCCACTAAATTTTAAATTTAAAAATATTTCGAGTATGATAAATTCAATAACTGCACTTATTTCCCCAAATTTTACTCTACCAAATGTATTTAGCTTGTAGGAAAACTAAATAAATAGCCGAAATAAGTAGCTAATTGCAGTTACGTTATAAATAACAGTTGTGGCAAAATTAAACAACTTGATTTTTTATTTGTTATTTAGTTATAGTTAAAGATAGAGTAGGGTTTGTTAAAGCATAATGTGAAAAGTTATCAGGTCCTCAAAATATAAAATTGCCTATACCAAAATTGTCTCACATTTTCTTACAAATGTACATTAACTAAAAAAAAAAACACTAAATCGCGTTTATCTCAGAACTACAAAATCAGAGTTATTTAGTTTTCCAACTACGGGGACGATATACTACTTTTCTTTTGTAAATACATACTTATATAGATAGCTATCTGTGCCCCGCGGTTTTACCCGGGTTCAACTTTATAAATTATAGCCTATGTGTTAATCTAGGGTGTCGGCTAACTTCATACCAAATTTTATAAAAATCGCTACAGCCGTTTAGACGTGAAAAGGTAACAAACGTACACACTCACACAGCCACCCACTCACAAACATTCACCTTTACAATATTAGTGTGATTATACCCAGACTCAGGACAAACAGACATGTTCATGCACAGAAATATCTATATAATGTATAAGTTTAATATTTTTTCTTATTATTTGTCTTGACAATTTTATTTTATTTTATGGCTTTAAAAAATTAATAGCTCGAGTACAAGTGACACATAGAATAAAAGATGAAGGCCAATTTAAAGATTTTAAATGTTTTTAACTTAATTAATTAATTTATATTTTTTTTAATTTAATTCAATTTACTTACCAAGGATAACAATGAAATAGTCCCGATACGCTCATCACAAAATCCTAGCCCAAAAATATCTATCTATTTCCATACTCTCCAAATCCTGTTGAATGGCACTACGTCATGGCCGAAGAGATAATAATAATAATAAAGGACATTATTCATTTGATATTAGACTAAGCAGAGACTTGTACTATGCAAACCAGATAACTGATATACTACATACAGAACTTTTCTTCTGTAAATACATACATACTTATATAGATAACTCCACCCATACTCAGGACAAACAGTTATGTTCATGCACACACATATCTGTCCTGGGTGGGAATCGAACCCACCACCTGCGGCGCGAAAGGCAAGCATTTACCAAGCACGCCAACCGCAATAAAATATGACATAATCCAGGCGATTCATGAGTATTTCTTCATTACAAAATCACACATATCTATAGATTCTCCGTCAACAAAACACATACACAAATATTCATACATATCGCAATTAACTAAAGTTTAACGTTGCCATAAAACAGTTAAGGGTGAACAAATTAAATTATTGTTGAGTTATATGCCTCCTTCGGTTTATTGTGTGTGGGTTCAGACTGAATTAATATGATTTTACTGGTCTATATATTTTGAGTTGAATGAGTTATGAGGTACTAATGTTTGCGTTTGTTTACCGATTATTTGAACCAAATTTGAAAAATGACCTATGATTTAATCAAACATTCGTAGATTTATTTAAGAATGTTACATTTATATTATACTAGCCGTGCCCCGCGGTTTTACCCGCGTTAAATTTTATAAATTATCACCCGGACCCCCGTATGTGGTAGCGTGATAATATGTAGCCTATATGTTGACCCAACCTCTAAGTAATTATATTCATGCAAATTTTTTGGTAAATCCATGCAGTACTTTTTGAGTTGGGCCCGGACATACATACAGACAAACAGCATACAGACAAAAATTCTTAAAACTATATTTTTTATTCGATATCGATTTCAGATCAGGCCCCAAGTATCCTTTTAAAAATATATTCAATGTACAGTTTTGACTTTCCTACGATTTTATTATATGTATAAATAGATTATTTACACATGGCCATCTGATCCCCAACTAAGCAGAGCTTGTACAATGGAAACCAGATAACTGATATACTACTTTTCTTTTGTAAATACTTACTTATATAGATAATTACACCCAGAATCAGGACAAACAGACATGTTCATGCACATAAATACATGTTCTGGGTGGGAATCGAACCCACGACCTCCGGTGTGCAAAGCAAGCATTTGCCAACCACGCCAACAGGCTCGCCATATTAGATATGATTGTTATTAATTGCAGATGGCTCGTCTTGCCCTCCAGATGGTGTAGCATCCTAGGTATACTACGGAGGAGGCGTCGGGGTGGCGGCGGCAGCCGGTAGCCCAACTCTCCTCGGGGCTGCGGTGGCAGTTTGAGAAGTGTCCTCTACTGCCACCACGTGTTAGCAGCACCGGGAAGACAGCGATCTGTTTGTGGCGCAGTCGCTGTGCCGGACTTGCAGGAGTCGGCAATACGGGAGGGCAATCCATAGCCCTCCCAGAGTACGTGTCCCGACCGTCTGGGACATGGCGCAAAAGGGGAGCATCGGAGCAGCATAACCGCGTTCCCGGGGCTCCCCCTATCAGGCGCCAAGAGAAGTCCACGGCAGGTTAGGTTTAGTCGGTGCGAGTCGGAAATACCCACCCGTAGACACTTTTTGCGGGTGGCATGCGTAGGCATTCCTCCTGCCTTATAAAAAAAAATGGTATACTTGGCATCAGTTACGTGTTGTTCATCCCTTTTAGTTCATTCCCTATTGGTCGATGAGCACTTTGTCCAACTTAATCACAGCCAGTAACATAATCTTACTTACTTATCGTATGGGCAGTGGTTACCCTGGTGTCAGAGTTGTTCAAGCTGCCCATTAGGCCTTTGACATGGCTTAACGACTGTTGCCTATTGGCTACAACCGGGACCGACAGCTTAACGTGCCCTCCGAAGCATGTAGACGTTCAGAAAATAAAGCACTTTGGCAGTCTATGGACTGACTGTGAGCCTAGTTGTTTAACCTCGGAGGTGGAGGCGGAGGTGTTTCCGATCCGGTATGACATGGCAACCTTCAAAAAGCGAGCCTATTCTTTTCTTAAAGGCCGGCAACGCACTCGCGGCTCCTCTGGTGTTGCGAGTGTCCATGGGAGGTCCATGGTCATTGCTCGTTTGCCATCCTATTATATAAAAAAAATCCTCGCCAATCACTTACGGACCGTAGTAGCACAATAATACTGTATGGTGTGTATTTTTTAAATCCACAATACTGAAACGGTTGGGTATTCTTATTCTTTATTGCACACAGAAAATAAATACATAAGTTAGAAGTTACAAAAGAAAATGCATGTACATAGGCGAGCTTAATTCATTATTGAATTTTCTTCCAGCAAACCATCAGGAAAGAGAGATTTTCAAAATTATGGGTATAGGCAGTGTACAACAAACTATTATAATTATGTACCTTGTCGGTTAAATATATTGATAAAATACACACTAATAATTACATACGATACCTTATAAAAATATATATCTATTTAATAAACTACATAAACCTACATACCTTATATATACGTAAGTTACAGAGATAAGAAGTGATTCTTAGTTCTGCTTTTAAAAATACTCAATGACGAGCTATCACGGATGGAATGTGGTAAGCAATTCCAAAGGCGTACTGCGCGTAGAGTAAATGAACCATTATAGCGGCTGGAAGTATGGGAAGGAGTCCTAAGAAAAAGAGATGTAGCTGTGCGACAAGGTTTGCCACTGGGCACCAGATACTCAAAGCGTTCACGGAGATAGATGGGAGCAACAGGGTTATGAAGGATGGAAAAAAGTAGATAAAGAATATGACAGTCCCGACCCTGCCGAATAGGCAGCCACTTCAATTGCAACCGGAACTTCGACACGTGGTCGTACTTCCGTAGGCCGAAAATGAAGCGGATGCATAGGTTCTGCAGGCGATCAAGCTTATCTAGAAGTTCTTCTGTTGCATCAAGGAAACAGGCATTAGCATAGTGTAGAAGAGGGAGTAAAAGCGATTGAGCGAGAGTGACTTTAGTCTGAAACGGTAAGAATTTTTGGAGACGTTTGATGGATTGAAACGAACAGGGTATGATAGTGTAAAAAAAATTTTTTAATTGTCTTAAAATCGAGGAAGTAAAATGAGTAACAAGTTTGTCATTTGACTCATATTTGTGGTGAAATCTGTATACATACCTATATATAAATGCGTCTTTGTCTGTATGTCCTTTATAGAATCGTAAACTATGCATTTGATCATGTGATGATCTACGGCAAAGTGTTGTACATAAGCTCACAAAGGTGTCTGAGTTGGTACTTTCAATCTTCGACAGGTGGCGCCAAGGTTCAATGATTTCATATCATGCTGTAGCAACGCGCCTGTATACATAAAATTGAGAGGTATTTCTAGATTGTACGGGTTATTTAAATACTAATACCACTTGCATATGAAGAAATCTCTCCTTCCATTTTATTACTGGCACGTTTGAACACGTCCTTAAGTTAACAACTTGCAAATTTCTCAGCTTACAACTTTATTAGTTGCCAGTTTATATAGACAATCGTAAAATTTACTAAACTAATCTCAAACTATGTCTAATTCTTGTTTTAATGACTTTTGCGGTTCGTGTTTATTTAGTTATGCATAAAGACTCGTTGTCATTTGTGTTTTGTGTTATTTGAACAAAACAATGTTTGTCTCACTAAATAACCTTATATGTATTGAGGTAAGTTGCTTTAAGGCTTTATTCATGACGTTAATTAGAAGATGAATGCTTCAAGAATATTGAATACTTCGCTTTTCGGGAAAAGCATAAGGGAAGTGTCCTCTACTGCCACTACTTGCAAAATAAACCAAAACAAATAATAATAAAGCATTGGCGCATTGGATCCGGTGGTAGCATTAAAGCGCGACCGTCGTTATTAACACAAGGTCCGTCATAATAATAATACCTTAATATAGACAGAACCATTGACAATATGTAGTAAAAATATTAGACTTAAACTAGATAATTAAACGTAATCTCTTGACAATAACTTGATACGAGCTAGCTAAATATCATTGCTATAATAAAATATTTTTTATAAATGTTTTCATACAATCAATACAATGTGTACCTAAATATCTATGTTACTAGAAATAATAGTGTACTTATACAACTATATTACTACAAACATGTTCTGACTATTTACAAGCGGTTTTTTAAAGTCTACGTGAATAAAAACCTTTTTTATTTTTATTTTTTTATTTAAAAGCCTTTATTTAACAATCTTATAAAAATATATAGACACCAGTTTCGCGGAGATTGTCTTGCCATCAGCATAGGCCTCCCCGAAAGCTTGCCATAAAGTGCGGTCTTGTGTCTTCTTTCTCCATGTAGCTCCTGCTATTCTTTTTATGTCGTCTTCCTATCTTCGACGCTCTCTCCCTTTCTTTCTTTTGTGTTGTCTTAGCCCACTTGTCCGTTTTGCTTCTCATCATATGTCCTATCCATCTCCACTTAAGTTTTTTCATACAATATATCACATCTGTAACTGTAGTTTTCTGTCGGATAGTTTCCAGTTTTCTTTTATTTCTTAGTTTAATATTGAGCATACTTAGCAACCAAAATAAAAACTGCCACTAAAAACTTAACTGTATCTGGCCGCACGGCGGATGAGGAGAGATCTATATTCATTATTTTAATTTGTGTAACTGGGGCTCTACCGGCTAAGTCACCAAACATCGATTTCTTGAATGGCGTTCACATAATTAAAGGCTAAAAATGACTAATTCTTTTTTTTTTATATAATAAGTTGGCAAACGAGCAAGTGGGTCACCTGATGGTAAGTGATCACCGCCGCCCATGGACACTCGCAACACCTGAGGAGCTGCACGTGCGTTGCCGGCCTTTATGAAAAGAATAGGCTCGCTTCTTGAAGGTTGCCATGTCATACCGGATCGGAAATACTTCCGCAGCTAATTGATTCCACAGAGCGGTAGTGCGTGGCAAAAAGTTTATTGAGAAACGCACAGTGGCAGATGACCATTCATCCAGGTGATAAGGATGAAATTTCCACTTTTGGCGAGAGGGTCTGTGGCGGAATGTGGCGGCAGGTATAAGCTCGAACGATTCCTCTGAACACTCGCCGTGGTAAATGCGGTAAAGGACACATAGAGACGCCACGTCTCTCCGCAGGGTAAGAGTATCAAGCCAAATAGTGGGACTCCCATCGTCAACGACCATTCGAGCTGCACGATGTTGTATGCGATCCAAAGGAAGAAGTTGATACTGTGGTGACCCGGCCCAGAGATGGCAGCAGTATTCCATATGCGGCCGAACTTGCGCTTTATATAATTGGAGGCGATGGACCCATGTGAAATATCGCCTCGCTCTCCGAAGGACACCCAGCTTTTTGGAGGCCAATTTGGCCTTGTCTTCCAGATGACCGCGAAATTTGACGTCACTCTCGATGTCGACGCCGAGAATCCCTACTTTCGGCTTGATATCCAGAGGAGTGCCCTGAAATTGAGGAGGTATGGCAATGGGAGCTTTTTTGGCAGTGAACGAGCAAGCTTGTGTCTTTAGGGGGTTGAATTGTACTAGGTTGATATGCCCCCAGTTTGAGACTTGGTCAAGTGTTGTCTCAATTTTAGACACAAGGTTGCTCCGACTCTCAATGACGTGTGCCCGAGAAATATTGCAGTGGCCAAAGTAAGAGGCATCCACCGTACTGTCATCTGCAAAGCAATGAATGTCATGGAATTGTAACATATCATTGATATGCAGAAGAAACAGGGTTGGTGAAAGCACACAGCCTTGTGGGACACCAGCGTTCACGGGCTTGGAGTTTGAGCATGAACCGTCGACAACGACCTTGATGCTGCGCTCCGTGAGGAAGCTGGCAACTCATTTGCAGAGTTTCTCGGGCAGCCCATAGGAAGGAAGCTTCGAAAGTAGCGCCTTGTGCCACACCCTATCGAAGGCTTTTGCAATGTCCAGACTTACCGCCATGGCCTCCCCCTTGCTTTCAATCGCCAACGCCCAACGATGGGTCAGGTAGACAAGAAGATCACCAGCAGACCGACTCTGACGAAATCCGTATTGGCGGTCACTAATAAGGTGATGATCCTCAAGATACCGTAGAAGTTGGCGATTGATAATGGTTTCCATTATTTTTGAGAGCAAGGAAGTAATGGCAATAGGACGGTAGTTACCTGGATCAGAGCGATCGCCTTTTTTGGGAATGGGGTGCACTAAGGCCGTCTTCCATGATTGCGGGACTACGCCCTTTTCGTAGGAGAGTCGGAGAAGACGCGTTATAACAGGAGCCAACTCCGGAGCACATATCTTCAGCACAATAGGGGGATAGTGTCAGGCCCACTGGACTTGTAGATGTTAAGGGAGAGAAGTACACTTCGCACGGATTTTTGAGTGAACTTAATGTCCACTAAAGTGCTGTCACACCGTGGGATCGTTGGCGGTGGTTTCTCCCCGTCGTCCAAAGTGGAGTTCGACGCAAAACGAGAACCCAGAAGATCGGCTTTCTCCTTTGCGTCGTGAGCCAGTGCATCGTTCCCCTTGCGCAGAGGTGGAAAAGAAGGCCAACAAAAATTCCCTTCAACAGCTTTGGCGAGAGACCAAAAGGTGCGTGTTCCTGAAGGTAAACGAGCAAGCCTCTCGCCAATTCTGCCGATGTGCTTTGCCTTTGCCATGGCCAGCGCTCTTTTGAGGAATCTGGAGGAAAAGTTGTACTCCTTTTTCAATTGGCAAGCTTTCGCATCCTTAGTAGCTATTGCATCGGCCCAGACTCGAAAGTTTTCTTGCTTTTGGCTAGATGCCAGCTTGCAAGAGGAGGAAAACCAGGGCTGGGACTTGCCGCCGATAGGCACTGAAGAGTTTGGAATGAAGAGTTCCATACCCTGCAGTACCACATCCGCGATGGAGTCAGCAATAGTACTAGGGTCTTCCAGCGAGAAGCAAACTTTTCCCCATGGGTATGATGAAGAAAAGGTCCGCATTTCTTCCCAATCTGCTGACCTGTAGTGCCAGACACGGTGACAGCCCGCAGTGCGAGTACGCAGTCGGCGCGTGAGTGGCATCACACTTCGAATCAGGCAGTTATCCGACGAGCCGAGCTGAGCACCAACGGTAACTTGTAGGCCGTCTGGATGAGAGGTCAGCAGAAGATCCAACAGTGAAGGCATATGGTTTTCCACATCTGGCACACGTGTGAACGAGGGAACCATCTGTGTTAAACCATAGGCCATGGCAAGGGCATGAGCAGATCTACTCGCATGGTCAGTTCTCTGAGAACCAAGCCATTCAATGTGGTGGGCGTTGAAGTCACCGAGCACCACAATCGAGGCTGACGGAGTCTGTTCTAGCACGGAGTCGATGGCGATTTCGACGTGCTCAAAGAGTCAGTCTGTTTCTGCATCACCGCTGTGGGAACTATAGAGGCATGCATATATGCGAGGGTGGTCGTCGCAATCAACACGCAGCCAGATGGAGGAGAGGTCCCTGCCTTCAAGATTGCCTAGGCGGCGGACACAGATATCACCTCTCACGTATACACATACACCGGCTCTAAACACAAACCTGTGCTCAATTTTGTAGCCTGGGTAGTCTAGGTATGATGTATCCGCAGGAGACGAAATCTGAGTTTCCGTCAAAAAGAGCAAAGCCGGCTTCTCCGTCTCAAGATGATGGTGAACAGGGTTTAGGTTGGTGTGTAATCCCCTGATGTTGCAAAAATGTACATGGAGTTCAGGTGGTAGCGCCGTGTTATTTGTGCTCTTGCCTGAATTTGCGAGCGGGATTTTGCCCTCCCCAGAATACACAGGGCAGCCTGAGCAAGAATGCTCAAGGAGGGATTCTCCATTACGTAGCGTACTGGTACCCTCCTGGGGTACTTTTTCTCATCATCAATCGTTAAATCGGCTTTAACGTTGACAATCGATTCCGGACCATTTATGACGTCACATGAGCTCATGGAAGCCGATTTAACGATTGCTTAAGTCTTTTTTAACCTTTATTTACGTGAACGCCATTTAAGAAATCGATGTTCGGTGACTTAGCCGGTAGAGCCCAAATACTTGCTTAGACATTTAAAAATTTACGTAAATTACACCATCTCTAGATGAGCATCAAAATTACTAGCCGTGCCACGCGGTTTCACCTGCGTTAACATCACAACACAGACTCACGCCTGTTTCCCAGAGGGGTAGGCAGAGACAACGGACTTCCATTTGTCACGATCCTTGCACACCTCTTTCGCCTCATTTACTGTCATTATATTCTTCATACATGCTCGCTGGCTTAGGGTACTTCTGATCTTCGGATACAAAAGCTCTAATACTACAAAGTTTTATCTAAATCCGTTTAGTAGTTTTTGCATGGAAGAGTAACAAACACCCATACATCCTTACTCACAAACTTTCAAATTTATAATCTAAGTAGGATGTTACTACAAAGTTTAACAAAATCCGTTTAGTAGTTTTTGCGTGGAAGAGTCACAAACATACTCACAAACTTTCAAATTTATCATATTAGCAGGATAGGATATAGAAAAGGTATGCTATATTTTTTTTCATCAATATCATGAAATGGTCGGCTCTATTTTCTTCTGTAAAAATGATATTGCTCTGTTCTAGAATGCTAAAGTGCTATCGATCGGGCGCATGACTCTCAGGCACTCTCACAGAAGCACTGATGTGTTTAAATACTGCTTCTATCTACCTACATACCTGCTAACCACACAAGTTTGTATAGACGCACTCATTAGGGCTGTCGCGTGATTTTAATATATAAACCGTTGGTGGCGGGTTCGCAATTAAGCGAAATGGCTTCCTCGACGTTGGCTCAATTTACATATTTTTATTGTGGCCGGAAAGTGTTGTCCCTCGAAATGTCTACCAAACGACGCGGTTAAAGATTTTCTACGTATTTTTTTTTTAATGTTTAAATGTTAAGCATTTTGTGGTGTTTACTGTTTATTTTTGAAGTTATACTTCTTTTGGTGCGATGGAGAAAAATGATGAGAGTGAATTTTTACGATGCGCGCGCACACCGACACCAAAAAATTTAACAGCATGAAGTTAGTTCTAGGTGGTATGAAAATGTATGAGAGTGAATTTTTACGATGCGCGGGCATCGTAAAAATAACAGCATGACGTTAGTTCTAGGTGGTATGAAAATTGATAACTATGTTCAAGTTGTATATTAAGAAGTATAACTTCTAACGCGTGTAAATAAGTACACACAAGTTTTTTTTTAATAATAGGTATCTATCTACCTACCCTCTTTGCATTAATAGTCTTTTGTTTTATCTATGTCTACGTTCGTTAGAAACATTGACGGTGAAAACTTGTATTTTATTGTATTTTACGTATAATAAACTGTATGCTGTCTCACCCTAAGACGCGCCCCTAAGACTGAGAGTTCGCTGGTTTGATCCATACAAGACAAATATGAAGGTCCAAAAGTATTAGTTCGTATAGCGGCGACGACAATACATCATCTGTGAAAATGTCAATTGTCTAACTAACATGGTTCATAAGATACAGCCTGATTACAGACGGACAGCAGAGTCTTAATAATAGGGTCCCGTTTTACAGTTTGGGTACTGAACCCCAAAAAGAAACTCCAGCACTAGGCAAATAAAGCCCTGTATCATGGGGTTACTTACAATCATGCAATTCACGGATACAATGTGCACACAGACTCAGAAGAAGCATTGACCACCGGGATGATAGTGAGGCGACTATTTAAACCACTATCCTCATGGTCGCATTTTGGCCACGGCAGCCAGTCTCCATGGAGACCAGATCCGATGGGACTACTAGGGAAACGACCGGAACGAGGTCAGGTACATTTCTCCAAGGCACGGAGGTAAACCTACCGCCAACTCCCAGAATAAGAGGTGATATTGAGAAATTATCGTTACAGAAAAATGCCAAAATCACATTATGGTTGGACCTAGGATTTGAACCCAGAAGCAATACAATTATTAATATAAGTTACACATAATAATCAGAACAGACATCTTATGCGGCATGTTTAGACCAGATATTCGCTTAACATCAGGTTAAAATGTGGTCAGGTACAAGTTCATTGATTGAAAATAATTAAACGCAGCTCTCATAATCCATTCTCCACATTGGCCGGTAAGTGATCAGCGCAGTTTTGCCGTGCAGAATAAATAAGTGGCCTGTTTAGTAATGTAATAAAAATATTGCCGGAAAATTATTTAAGTAACGGTTAAATGATGCCCAGATAGACCCTGTGAGGTCTTCGTGGTACTAACTTGTAAGTGCTCTATGTATATATTATGTGTATATTAATAACCGATTAGTTAGAAGTCAGATAAGTATATTAAAACAGCATAAAAAATCCGATGAATTCAACTCAATTACAATCAAAGTACACATAAGTGGATCCACTTATTTTTCATGATTTGATGAGGATTTTTCATGAAACAAACTTGCATTGTTCACTTCAGGGTCCCTTTCCTAGAAGTATGTTCATCATGAGCCTGATATCATCGTTTGGGGGTGGCCTATGTCTCCGCGCTTGGTAAGCGACTTGGTGACCGCAGTTAAGTGGCAGCTAGTTTTCAATTTATTAAATTCAATAACAATTTTTACATCGTGTCTGAATATTCTAAACCTAATTACATATTTGTGTTATTTTAGATTTACATGTTACACACAATATTACAAAGAATAATTATAGTACAAACACACAATCTTAGTTATTAGTATAGTTAAATTTATCTACGAGTAGTAGTCAAAGAGATTAGTAATTAGTCAACATTCTAAGTCCTTATAAAGCTAGCAAGGAAAATGTCAAGTTTATTTAGTAATTAATTGTAATGTCAAATTAAAAATTATATAATAACAATTTCAAAATACAAAGTAAAAGTATATTTATTCATCTATTAGATTATCATTTATATTATAGCAACATTAGTTCAACAAGAATTTTTTGAGTTTATTTTGAAATACCTTGGTATAGAGTAAGCCCCTTATTTATTTTGAAAATTTATTAAATATATTAATTGATTGATAATAGGCACTGTTTGTAAATATCACGACGGGGCATATTTTTCGTTGGCAGATCCTTCCTCCTTGATCCCTCTCTTATCCGCCTTTCTTCTTCCGTCTCATATTCATGGACATAGTACACGGAGATGGTGCTGCCCGACTACCTCATGTATCCTTAGTCGCCTTTTACGACACCCACAGTATGCGGTGGCCCTGTTATTATTTCTAGACTGAAAACCACACGGTATAATTTTTGAAGTTATACTTCTTTTGGCGCGATGGAGAAAAATGATGAGAGTGAATTTTTACGATGCGCGCGCACACCGACACCAAAAAATTTAACAGCATGAAGTTAGTTCTAGGTGGTATGACAGTGAATTTTTACGATGCGCGCGCATCGTGCGCGCGCATCGTAAAAATAACAGCATGACGTTAGTTCTAGGTGGTATGAAAATTGATAACTATGTTCAAGTTGTATATTAAGAAGTATAACTTCTAACGCGTGTACATAAGTACACACAAGTTTTTTTTTTCTTCAACAGCCTAAATGCACTTTGGGGAGATGTAGTATGTAGATGGATGACCACAACAGCGGTTTCATTTCTGAGCGTCGGTTTAAATAATTCTAACATAAAGGTAACCACTGTCCATAGTCATAAATGACTGTCAATAAAGTCGTTCTCTTACTGATTGCATTTGTCACGGATGTAAGGCCTTAGATAAAAGCGTTCTCCAGATTTTCTCCTACCATACTATTATTAAAAGATTATTTTAAAAGATTCAACGTCTTAATGAACTAGCCTACACATCAGATAACGGTCAACAGATATTATATAATTCTCACAAGACACACAAAACATAAACCACTATCAACCCATTTACCAACCCCATCTATCCACCAATAACGCCAATAATCGTGATTCAGCCAATTAAACGAAAACTATTGACTGCAGTTACGTAAATATCAATTTAGTTAAAAGCGATACAAGTAAAGTTGGGCAGTAAACAAGTCACAGATTTAGTGTGAGGCGTCACCAACTGCGACAACGTGATATGGGACTGTGTCACGCTATCAACCGCTGACATAGAATGATTTGGACTTAGGGCTATGATTTACAATTTATATTATTATGTGTTTCTTTAAACTAAAGAATTTTGTTAAAATTGATGCTGGTGAGGTTAGGCAGTAAACAAGTTACAGATTTAGTGTGAGGCGTCACCAACTGCGACAATTTGATATGGGACTGTGTCACGCTATCAATCGTTGACATAGAATGATTCGGACTTAGGGCTATGATTTACAATTTAAATTATTATGTGTCTTTCTTAAACTAAAAAAATGAGTTAAACTGATGATAGTAAGATTAGGCAGTAAACAAGTCACAGATTTAATGTGAGGCGTCACCAACTGCGACAACTTGATATGGGACTGTGTCATGCTTTTAACTGCTAAATTAGAATGATTTGGACTTAGGACTATGATTTATAATTTATATTATTATGTGTTTCTTTAAACTAAAGAATTTTGTTAAAATTGATGCTGGTGAGGTTAGGCAGTAAACAAGTTACAGATTTAGTGTGAGGCGTCACCAACTGCGACAATTTGATATTGGACTGTGTCACGCTATCAACCGCTGACATAGAATGATTTGGACTTAGGGCTATGATTTACAATTTATATTATTATGTGTTTCTTTATATTAAAGAATTTTGTTAAAATTGATGCTGGTGAGATTAGGCAGTAAACAAGTCACAGATTTAGTGTAAGGCGTCACCAACTGCGACAACTTGATATGGGACTGTGTCACGCTATCAACCGTTGACATAGAATGATTCGGACTTAGGGCTATGAATTACAATTTAAATTATTATGTGTCTTTCTTAAACTAAAAAATTGAGTTAAACTGATGATAGTAAGATTAGGCAGTAAACAAGTCACAGATTTAGTGTGAGGCGTCACCAACTGCGACAACTTGATATGGGACTGTGTCATGCTTTTAACTGCTAAATTAGAATGATTTGGACTTAGGACTATGATTTATAATTTATATTATTATGTGTTTCTTTAAACTAAAGAATTTTGTTCAAATTGATGCTGGTGAGATAGAATAATTTGGACTCAGGGCTATCATTTACAATTTATATTATTATGTGTTTTTCTTAAACTTAAGAATTTATTTGAAAGTGATATTAGTAAGATTAGACTGTAAACAAGTCACAGATTTAATGTGAGGCGTCACCAACTGTGACAACTTGATATGGGACTATGTCACGCTATCAACCACTGAGATAGAATAATTTGGACTCAGGGCTATAATTTAGAATTTATATTATTATGTGTTTTTCTTAAACTTAAGAATTTATTTGAAAGCGATACTAGTAAGATTAGGCAGTAAACAAGTCACAGATTTAATGTGAGGCGTCACCAACTGCGACAACTTGATATGGGACTATGTCACGCTATCAACCACTGAGATAGAATGATTTGGACTTAGGGTTATGGTTTACAATTTATATTATTATGAGTTTTACTTATTCTTAAAGTAACTAAATAATTTAGTTAAAAGTGATGCTAGTAAGTTTAGGCAATAAACAAGTCATAGATTTAGCGTGAAGCGTGACATTGGAATATGGGACTTTGTCGAGCTATTAACAGTGTAATAAAATTTAGGGCTATAGAAATCATCTGCTGTTTCTTATTTTTTAAATATATAGAACTCTACGAAAATTACAATAATGTAACGCAAAGTATCAAAAATTTGTCAATATCAATCATAATTAATTGCGTTAGTCTTAATATCTTTTACAAATTCTTTGAGTATATCGACCCGTGCAAAGCTTGAGCGGGTTACTAGTTTAATAATTACCGTTAGCATACATAGATAAGTATATAAGGTGTTACAAAAATATCTGCCACGGCTTTAATGGGAGGTAGTATTGTGTTTATAGATTACAATAGTGAAGAGCTTTCGTACCCCGAAACAGTTATTTCAATTTGAGAAGATAAAGTAGTTAAATAAACATCGACTCTACTGCGCATAAAACCGTTCACAAATTACGCGCAATGTATCGCTTCGTCAATGAAAACAACTGCTCTCTCTTCTACTACTACTGCTTCTCTTCGGTGAATGAAAACTGAAATCACAATCTGTAATAATACGCAGGCACAAGTGTTTTAAAAGTGAATTTACTTACCAGCTACTGCATTCTTCCAAAAAACTTACGTAAATAAGATGATAAACTTCCCATCACACTTATAACAGGCTTTGGACTGTCAAGTTAGTGTAAGAATCGCATTTTATTTCTTATTATTATTAAACAATAGGTAAGTACAATTTAGATTAATATCAAATAACGATGAATTATAGTAACTTGGCGTGTTTAAAAGTTAATCATCTTATTTACAACAATTGCACCATATTCACAGTTATTTACACACTCCCTACCTACTTATCTACAAAACTGTTGTACAAGTCCACCTTCGCGTTGTACACAAATGAAGGCACGCTTACGTACATGTCTCTTAACTTTATTTAATGTGTCCGTTTCACTTTTCACTAGTCTAAATGCGCGTTTGATTCGCCTTTTTAGTTCTCCTACACTTCTAATATCATGTCCAGTTTGGCCGTACACTAGGTCCTTTACACGACCCCACAAAAAAAAGTCTAGAGGGGTTAAATCTGGCGAGCGAGGAGGCCACGGCACTGGCCCTCCTCGGCCTATCCATCTTTCACCGCCGTACCAGACACCGTTTAAAAATTCCCGTACGCTGATGGCGAAATGAGGTGGTGCTCCGTCATGTTGAAAGTGTAGCCCTCTTATCTCTTCAAGAGGAATACGTTCCAACATTCTTCTTACACGGGTTTGTAGTAAGCGCAGATACGTCTCTCCGTTCAGTCTGTCTAAGAACACTGGTCCTAGAATTCTGTTCCCCAGTATCCCAGCCCACACATTAACACTGAACCGAGTCTGAAAGTGATCAGGCCGCACTACACGAGGATTCTCCTCAGTCCAGTAATGCGCATTGTGTATGTTGAACATACCAACCCGTGTGAATGTGGACTCGTCAGTCCACAGAATATTGCGTCGTTCTTCCGTAATCCAATTACAAAACGCGAGGCGGGCCGCGTAGTCAGGTGGATGCAGTTCTTGGACTCTTGTAAAGTGGTACGGATGGAACCCTTCCCGATTTAAAAGCCGCCACACGTAGGCGTGGCTCACTTCGAACACTCGAGCAACATCTCTGGTGCTCGCAAGAGGATGATGTCGGAAGAAGTCCAACACTTCCTCTTCGAGTTCGGCAGAATATGGAGGCCTGCCTGCGTCAGCCGGAGGTGGGTCAAAACGGCCGTGTTCTCTAAACCTGTACACGGCATCCAGAAGGGTATGATGACTCACTCGCACACCAAACCTCTGCTGGTATAAGTTCACTGCATGCGCAGTTACAGAGTTACACTCGCGGTAGCACAATACCATTTCATGGCGTTCTTGATTAGAATACCGTGGTCTGAAAGGCATTTTTATTAAAGGCGCGCGAAATTCCGGTTATTGACCGCTCGGGCGGGGGGCGAGGTGCGACTGGCGAACGCCGCGCCGCCGCGCCGCGCCGCGCGCGCCGGGCGGTTCGGTAGCGCGTGCGACGAGCGGGGTAACTTGCGCGGGGGGCTGCGCAGTGAGAACAAAGTGGCCCGCGCGCAGCGGCATCGTTTAGCGGCAACAACTTATGAATGAAGTCTACAGAGTGGGTTTATGCATTATGAAATCAATTCAAATTTATACGTACAATTTTTTGTATGAAAAAAAATATGTCATATTATCAATAATTTAACTTTACTATTGTAATCTATAAACACAATACTGTCTCCCATTGCAGCCGTGGCAGATATTTTGGTAACACCTTATATAATTCGAATAATGTGTAATTTTTATGGACAAGTTCACTGTTTTCGTAATGTCAGTAGTTGGCAGATACATTAAAAAGTTTAACTGCTAATTTTGGGCTCTTACCGTCATTCGTGACTGAATTGATGTGAAAATGGATTTCCGTAGCAATTTCCATCTGCCATATTTATTTTGTGTGTATATTTATAGTAGGCCGTTGTTTTAAATTTACTGTCTTTTAAGCAATTTGCTAAATTAAGGCGAAGAAGAGTAAGAAGTTTGTTTTAATTTAATATGTATTAATGAATGTGAATTATCTTTTTCTGTCGGGTAAAATTTCATGATGCTTAAAATGCTATACTTGACTTAATTAGACTTACTTAGACTTGACTTTATTATTATTATTTTTTAGATTTTTTGTAAAAGATAACGCCCGCACTAGGGAATTTAATCCATGTGTGTACTTTACAAACATATAATAGACGGACACAAATTATATCCAGACTAAGAACAACTGTTCATGGGTAACACAAATAGTTGTCCGGCGCGGGACTCGAACCCGCGACACTAATCGGCGAGGCGACTGTCTTAGCTGCTGTGCCTCACGTGCAGTCATAATAGTATTGCTTACCTTCTATGAATTAGTTCTTATTTATTTATGGTATGTAAGTATGTATATGTTGATATATATAATATATTATTATTTATGTATTTTAATGTATATATATGTATATATATATTTATTTAGTCTATGTATTTGAGTATCTATTTAAATCGAATTTAAAGTTATTTTACAGTACATTGCTAGCCACTTTTCTCAATTGCTAATCTAGTCCATCCAACGGTTGTCTGGAAGAAATCGCTCTCTTATGCGATAAGACCGCCAATTGTACATAAATTGAAACTATATCTATACATCTAAATTTTATTCTGTGATGTGCAATAAAGTGTACCTACCTACTAGACCACTACCCTGTCTCCTACTGTGGAGGTCATAATAATCGTTCCAGAGAACGGGTAGTATCATCTCTCTGTATACTATGAGCCCCATACTGCGATTGCCAACTCGTCAGCTAAGACTGGCAATAAATAAAATAAAAATAAATAAAATGAAAAAGGTTTTTATTCACGTAGACTTTAAAAAAGCGATTGTAAATAGTCAGAACATGTTTGTAGTAATATAGTTGTATACATTATTATTTCTAGTAACATAGATATTTAGGTACACATTGTATGAAAACATTTATAAAATTTATTTTATTATAGTTATGATATTTAGCTAGCTCGTATCAAGTTATTGTCAAGAGATTATGTTTAATTATCTAGTTTAAGTCTAATATTTTTTACTATTACTATTGTCAATGGTTCTGTCTATATTAAGGTATTATTATTATGACGGACCTTTTGTTAATAACGACGGTCGCGCTTTAATGCTACCACCGGATCCAATGCGCCCCAACTGTGAAGACCCAGCGAAACAAACTCAGTGGGTTCATCTAATACCGGTTTCAACACGACCCCGTTGAGACGGTCCAGCGAAACATACTCAAGCGGGCATGAACACGGGCGTGCCTCCGAATCATGGCGTATCCCTTAAAAAATTTACACAATTCCATTGTGAAGAACTATGGGGAGGCAGTAGACTTCTGTTGGTAGTATACCTATATACTACAAAGCCTGGCGTTGTTCTGTAAAGCATGTCGGTAATTTCATTCATATATTTAAACAGTTTGCCTATGATCATCATCATCATCATTCAGCTGCATGAAGTCCACTGCTTGACAAAAGCCTCCCCCAAGAAGTATCTTGCCATAATCGCCATGTTTGGCAGATGGATAGGCGATCACAGTCAAACAGTCTATTATTTATTTATTTTCTATCTTCAGTAACTTATACCTGCCACTCAACTACCGTTCGCTTCGCACGATCCCGATCACACTTTTCGTAACGCTCTCGTCACGCATTCACCAGCTTACTCCCCAAGTCAAGCGTGCGTAAAACAAAATTAATAATTATTAATACGATTTTAAATATGCAGTCCAATATCAACTAAAACAGAAACAATATTACCAATAAATTCTCACAAAAACGCTTGAACTAACAAATAAAAAAATTATACACATATGATTCGTTGAATGGAAATAAAAAATCTATTTACCATGCCTCCTGGCCATATAAAGGTGCCAATTTGCGAAAAACCTGGCTATTCCGACATGTGCTGACCATTCGCCCTCGTTCAGTGTTGAAGTGGGAGGTCATGTTACACTGGACGTTTCTCTTATACATTACGTTGGTACAGTTCGTTGCATGTTTGACCGTTCACGAGTGCATAACCGGAGGCAATGCAGTCCGGTTGATTTTTTATTTTTTATCCGGGCCCGCTGAGAGCTGGGCGTTAATCAATACTTTGTACATCGTGCACGCAAAACAAAAAAGACTACATATTGTTTTGAACGCGGATAACAATTTTTTATCCGGATCTACGGCGGGATATGGGGAAAATGAAAGAGTATATTAAATCGATCGAAACTGTATTTAATATTTGTTTTTCTACAATGTTCTGTTGGCTGTTGTAGGTATTAATTTTATTTACAGTGGCTTTTACCAATTTTAGTTCTGAACTTTTGTTTCTATTGACAAAAAGGGGGTGCAAAAAGTTTGATGCGAAAATAGGGGACATAGACACACAGACTGAGCTGTATATGTTTGTCAATGTAGCTCGAAAACTGTTCGGTCTATCTTTTGTAATATATAGTTTCATTGAAAAATTTCTTAGCCATGACTCATAATCATTAATCAACAATTCAATAACAAAATAATTCAATAATAAAATAATTATCAGAAAGAACAAAGGTATTGAAATTAGGTAACAAACATCACAGGTAACCAATTTCATAGTGTATAGAAAATCAATAATTATTGTAATATTAAATCATTGTCATTATCATTATAGATTAGGTAGAGCAGAGTATTTACAAAAGAAAAATATACATACATACATACATAGACTCACGCCTGTTTCCCAGAGGGGTAGGCAGAGACAACGGATTTCCATTTGTCACGATCTTTGCACACGTCTTTTGCCTCGAAGAAAAATATTATATGTAATATACCTGTTATCTGGTGCCCATATCACAAGCTCTCCTTAGTTTAGGCTTAGGTGGCCGTGTGTGAATAATGTCCCACGATATTATTATTAGTTAGTCGCTCTTTTTAGGGTTCCGTAGCCAAATGGCAAAAACGGAACCCTTATAGATTCGTCATGTCTGTCTGTCTGTCCGTCCGTATGTCACAGCCACTTTTTTCCGAAACTATAAGAGCTGTACTGTTGAAACTTGGTAAGTAGATGTATTATGTGAACCGCATTAGGATTTTCACACAAAATTAGAAAAATAATAATAATTTTGGGGGTTCCCCATATATCGAACTGCAACTCAAATTTTTTTTTGCATCGTACCCATACATGTGGGGTATTTATGGATAGGTCTTCAAAAATTATATTTAGGTTCCTAATATCATTTTTTTCTAAACTCAACAGTTTGCGCGAGAGAAACTTCCAAAGTGGAAAAATGAGTGTCCCCCCCACTCTAACTTCTAAAATAAGAGAATGACAAAACTAAAAAAAATATATGATATACATTAACATGTAAACTAACAATGAAAATTGGTTTGAACGAGATCGAGTGGTTTTTTTTAATGCGTCATAAATCGTAAACCGCAATTTACCTTTCATTTAATCAAATGAAATACTTGTTGCCGCGGAACCCTTCATGGGCGAGTCCGACTCGCACTTGGCCGGTTTTTATAAAATAGGATGGCAAACGTGCAAGTAGGTCAACTGATATTAAGTGATCACCGGTGCCCATGGACACTCGCAACACCAGACAAGCCGTAAGTGCGTTGCCGGCCTTTAAGAAAAGAATAGGCTCGCTTCTTGAAGGTTGCCATGCCATACCTCCGCAGCTAATTGATTCCACAGAGCAGTAGTGCGCGGCAAAAAGTTTCTTACAAAACCCATACATTGCGGACAGCATGAGTCGTGCTTTAGTTATTCTGCTGTTCCTTATAAAAAGTTCTTGGAAAAGCGAGTAAAAATCTTGTCAAACAGACTGGAACGCCACCAAGTTGAAAGAGACATACATACATACATAGACTCACGCCTGTTTCCCAGAGGGGTAGGCAGAGACAACGGATTTCCATCTGTCACGATCTTTGCACACGTCTTTTGCATCGATTACTGTCATTATATTCTACATACATGCTCGCCGGTTTAGGGTACATCTGACCTGCCCTTTCTTGAGAACGTCTCCGATTTGGTCAGAGAATCTTCGACGAGGTCTTCCCCTTGCGGTTGTTCCATTCACACAGGCCAGGTATACTTCTTTGGTCAATCTTCTTTCATTCATCCTTTCTAAATAAGAGAAAGAGACAGTATCAGTAAACCGCTTCCGTTTTAAAAACACATCAAAACAAACGAACATCGTTTCATATAAAAATCTCAAATTGAATCTCATTTATCATGTTATTGTCTGCTTTACGTAAAAGCTTTTAAAATCACAGAAAATGTGAAAGTGGTAACAAAGTGAGTTTCAATATAATATGCAAATGTAGAGCTTAACCATGTTACGTAGAGGATGGAGATGAAGACCGGGGATTAACGTGCATTACAAATGTATTAAATACGTTTATTTTCGTTTTAAAATGTTTCCCTTTTATAACATATATGGTGGTAGCATTAAAGGGCGACCGTTCTTATAAATAGAAGGTCCGCTAATAAAAATAAATAATGTACTCCTAACCGATTTCGGCCACGGCGGCGGCCAGTCTCAATGGACGAAAGCGACACTACCGAAAAGAGGTCAGGAACAGGACCGTTGTCTTTACGTGCATTCCGAAGCACGGGAATAAAAATAATATTGAATTCTTACCTTAATATACACACAACGTTTCAGACAAGATGTAGTAAAATATACCCAAAACTATAAATTTCGATAATGAATTGTTTTGTTTTTTTTTAATTTGTTTTGTGGCTGGGTGTAATTTATCTATAATATGTACGTATTTAGAAATATATATAAGTTTGTTTATCAGTCACCTGGTTCTCATAGTATAGAAGTTCTCATAATGTAGAAGTAGAGATATTTTAAGTTTGTAATTTAAGTTTATAGCTTTAAGTTTATAAAACTATTATTTAAATTCTCTGGAAATCCAGACACGGATTCCACGATACAGGCTTGCCTAGTGTGGGTCCACAGGAAATGTGTAACTTGTACAATTTTTATGAAATAAATATTTTATTATTATTATTATAGTCCTGTACTAGACTAGTTTGGAATCAGATGGCAGTGTGTTCGTTGTCAGCTATGTTGTAAACTGCTAACAAATTTGCGACACAACATAGTATAGTTATAATCGCGGCCGGAAAGCTAGTCTCATAAGAGCTTATAACGCTGACTGTATCCTCCTCCTCCTTTGTAAAGTTCCACGTTAAGTATTTGAAAATTAAAAACAAAGAGATTTTCCCATGAACAGGCTCTTGAGCCTCGAGCCGAGTTGACTGAGTGATGTTTACTGTGAGTGCGCTACTTACGGACGGACGCGCTCGGGATTTTTAATTAGTACCTTTGCTTTGATAGAAGTCATTATTTTTTAATTAAGCTGGTATTTAAGTAAGGGAATCTTATATTATTTTCCTTTAGGAAAATACAGACGGATTCCTTCGTTTGAAAATGATCTAAGACTTATTTTTAACAAACATATTCATCATTGTCGCTATGTGAGCTATGTAAGTATGTATTTATTGTACACGCCTATCGTGTGCATATCTCTTACCGATTATTTTTAAGTTAGTCGATTTAAATGTATAACTGTATGTGAGAACTTTTTTTTCTTGTCTATGACTTTATGTATAAAATGTCGTCCCTTCTCTTTGTCTGCCTCTTTCTCTATGGATCAAGCAAAAAAAATGTCGAATAAAGTCTTGAAGAAACCTATTGAAGTTCTTTATTGGAATTGCATATGTCCACCACGAGACATTTACAAAAGTAAAGTATTATCTCTAATATGTCAGTTATTTGGTTTCCATATTATAAGCTTCCTTAAGTTTAGGATGATATCGCCGTGAGTGAATAATGGCACAGGATATTATTATTATTGTTTTATTTTATCTATATTGGCGTTGACGTCTTTTGGCGGACAGTGTTTAGTGTAATTTATGCGCAGGAGTACGTTAGACTAAGAAATGAAGCAAATGACTATCAATCATTTTTTTTTTAAATCGTTTACCAGGCTATTTTAGGCAAGCGAGGGCCTCAGCAATATCCTAAGTAAATCTTGCCAGCGGGTATCTCCTTTGGTCTTCAGCCCTCGGCACGTCTCTTCGGATTATATGAAGGGGTTTCTTTATAAATGGTTTTGTGCAACTGATAGTCCACGTGCTTTTTGTTAGAGACAGGGGGCATTTCATCGATAAGAAGGCAAACTAAGACTCAATATCAGCAATCAACTTATAATACTGCACAGATGAAAGAAAAGACTCGATTCGATTGACTCGATTATTACTGAAGGCAATATACTAGTGACGGGAGGTCCCGATATTTCAAATGAATTTAATGATTTTTTTTATTGACAATGTTAAGAATAACGCGAACAAGAACCTTAATATAAACAAATACCTAAAAATTAAAGACAATTTACATAGCATATTTTTTTCTCCTACCAGTGCTGCAGAAATTTACAACATTATAAAGTCACTGAAAAATACAAAATCTTCAGGTTATGACAATATTACCACAGGCCTCTTAAAATTGATATCTGCATACGTATCCCAGCCACTTGCACACATTGTAAATCTGTCCCTAGAGCAAGGCATTTACCCAAATAGGCTTAAACTGTCTATAATAAAACCGCTCCATAAAAAAGGCTCCAAGTCAGATATAAATAATTATCGGCCTATAGCTCTGACACCAGTAATTTCGAAAATTTTTGAACGAGTGATTCATAAAAGAATTCTTAATTTTTTTGATAAACATAATCTACTAGCCAAAGAACAGTATGGTTTTAGAAAAGGCAGATCAACAATGTCAGCAATGTTTAAATTTGTACAATTGTTAATAAACAACATAAACAAAAAAACACCCACTGCTGCCCTTTTTCTAGACCTAAGCAAAGCGTTTGATTTCGTGAATCATTCTAACTTATCACATAAGCTTGAGAAGAATGGAATAAGGGGTACTCCTTTAAAATGGTTCGAATCTTACTTGAGCAACAGGAGTCAATTTACTAGAATTACGAAGTTCAATCATATTTCCACACCAATTGGTCAGTGAAATCAGATGTACGGGGTTCCCAAATCCTAGATTCCTCCTTAGAATGTGGTTTCATATCCATTAATAATGGTGACTTCACACGTGTTAAGCTGGTAAACGGGCACTTGCAACAAACTTCGCCCGATATTTCGTTTGTATCTTCTGACGTAGCCATTAACTTTTGTTGGAAAGTCTTGAAGGAAAATCTTGGGAGTGATCATCTGATAATTAAGCTGACAATTGATATCGTTAATGATTTCCAATACATAAAGAAACGCAATTATAAACGTGCAAATTGGGATAAGTATTCACAATCTATTTCAGAAAACCCTACCTTTTATAATGACTATGATGAAAATATTCAAGAGAATTATGACAATTTAGTAGATATAATTAATAGTGCGGCGGATATCCATATACCTTTTATAAAAATATATAGCAATCCTGATAAGAAGTTCAAACCTAAACATTATTGGAGTCCTAATCTGTCTAAAATGGTCGCACAAAGAAGGTTAGCTTTAGCAAACTTCAGACGGAACCCCACGCCTGATAATCTAACAAAATTAGAAGATTTGACAGATAAATCTCAGATTGCAATTCGAAAAGCAAGATCCGATGCTTGGCATAAGTTTTGTGATTCGTTTGATGAAAAAGTTTCGGCGTCATATATCTGGCAGCGTATGAAATGGGTGAAAGGTTTTAAGTCACCAAAAGTATATCCGTCTATTAAAAACTCTCAAGATTTGTTACGCTCTCTTACTGCAGATTATGTGTCTAACACAGAACCAATTTTCACTTCGAAGAATGAACAACTAGAATCTAAGTTTTCAATCCAGGAGTTACACAGCGTGTTAAAAAGAAAAGACTCATCCCCAGGTGAAGACGATATATCATATACAATGCTTTATTATTTACCGGACATAGCTAAAAAATATTTGCTTAATATATATAATAACATTTATCAGTATGGTGTAATTCCTTCTCAGTGGCGAAACATTCAAATAGTCCCTATTCCCAAAAGCAGTAGCAATAATACCAGTGAAGTCAAATTAAGGCCCATATCTTTAATATCATGTATTTGTAAAACTTTTCATTTAATGATTTTTAAACGGTTAGAATGGTATACCGAAAAGGAAAAGATACTGTCTCCGTTTACTGTAGGTTTTAGAAAATCTTTTTCCTGTTTGGATTGCTTGACCCAGATGGTTACTTATATTCAGATTGGACTCTCCAACAATATGCCAACGTTAGCTTGCTTTTTGGATATCGAAAACGCTTACAATAATGTGTCAATCGATGCTGCCTCATATGTACTAGATAGTCTAGGGATCGGTTCCAAGCTTTGCAAGTATCTGTGGAGTTTTCTCAACGAGCGTCATTTGAAGATTAAGTTGTGTGACGGTAATTTAATAAGCAGGTCTACAAATAAAGGTCTAGCACAAGGGGATCCTCTATCCCCACTACTTTTTAACTTAATTACTTACAAAATATGTCATAAACTACAAAATGTGTCAGTTTTGCAATACGCGGATGATTTTGTAATATATGTCAGTAATAGGGACATTAAAATATGTGAACGATATGTTCAGAATGGTTTAAACTTATTTGTGGAGTTATTAAACGAACTAGGGTTGGTGCTATCTGTAGACAAAACAAAATATTGTCTTTTTAGTAGAGGTCGGAGAAAAATTCTGCCTGTTTTAAGTGTCGAAAAGCCTTTAGTTTATTCGGAAAATATAAAGTATTTAGGAATATGGCTGGATAGGAGTTTAAACTGGGGAAAACACATTAACGAAATTGTTATCAAATGCTCAAAATTTTTAAATATATTAAAGTTATTAGCAGGAAGGTCTTGGGGGGTGCACATGACACATTTGCGAAAACTATACTTAGCCTTAATTAGAAGTCGTATTGATTACGCGTCGGTTTTATACGATGGAAGTGCTAACAGCCATATTAGTAAACTTGATAAGATTCAGAATCAAGCTTTGAGAGTAGTTGGCGGCTTTATCAAAAGTACTCCAATTCACGTTATGGAGAGTGAGTTACACATTGCCCCTTTATTTATTAGGAGACAATATCTAGCCTATAAGTATTTACTAAAAATCAGTGCTTGGTCAAATAATAGTACTATTAATTTAATTTCTGAAATGAGAGCTCTTACGCACAGCAGTTATTGGGTCAAGAAAAAAAAACCTTTACTCACACAAACAATCGAGGATGTAAAACAGACTGAAAGCGTTTCCGTGGATATTCTTACAATGTTTACTTTTAATATTTGGTTATCAGCTATTGATTTTCATAAATACTTAGCTATGGGTTTGGAATGCATTTCACTGGCTAAATCAAGTTACGAACCTAACACCTTAGTTAATGAAGTTGTGAGAGAATTGGATACTACCTATCGTGGATGGCTGAAATTATATTCTGACGGGTCTAAGGGAGCTCATGGATTAGGTGTAGCGTTTTATGATCCCAGTTGTAACTTTAGAGCAGGTTTTAAAATGATGTCAAATGTATCCGTCATGACGTTGGAACTCATTGCAATTTCGCAAGCTTTGTCCTATGCAATAGACAAAAAGATTGATAAGGTTGTTATATTGACGGACAGCAAAAGTGCACTGCACCACGTAGCTCGATGCGCCTCTGGCTTCAGAGGTTTTTTTTTTTTTTTATTTATTTATTATAAAAATAAGGAATACACATTAAATTAATATTAGTATTCGCCAAACTGCATTACACAGTTTGTTGGCGAAGTAGGCACTCAGTTTTACTTAAATACTACTTAAATACTACAGCTACATACATCCTTTGACTTAAAATAAAAAATAATAACACAAGACAACAGGTAATAATAAAAAAATAACAACAACAATTAAACATGAACAAAAAAAGAAAAATAATAATAATGATAAATAGGTATTATACACAAATACACTGTATAACTATTGTTAGGTTTGTTCTATAATTTGGAGCATGACATTCATTCGTAATTTTTTTTTAACTGTATTGATGTTAGTTTCTTTCGGATTTACATTTCTTAAATAATCGTATGTATTGTAGATCACGGGTGTTAAATACCTTCTGGTTCTTTTCCCATAATAATTTTTAACTAATGGTACAGAAAATTTACCTTTTCTACTATTTTTTGTATTGTATTTATGTATTTTTTGTGTTTTGAAATCAGTGCTATGGAATTGCTCAATCGCTATTAAATATTCTGCTTTAAGTTGAACAGGTAATATCTTACATATCTTAAATAATTGGTCATAGTTAGGTTTACATTTTTGTCTTACTTTCTTATTCACTAGGTATTTTAAGAGTCTTATTTGTAATTGCTTAATGTAATCAAGCTGTGTCTTAAATGTAAAGCCATAGCTACTAAGACCATAAGATACCACTGAATCAGCAAGTGCGTAGTATAATATGTACAATATTCTCTTATTAAGAAAACCAGATAGGTGATAAAATCTACCCAGAATTGTTCTTAATTTACTGCAAACCTCAGACGTGTGATATTTCCAATTTAAATTACTGTCCACTGTCAACCCAAGGTACTTGTATTTGTCTACTTTTTCTATATTAACACATCGACACAGAGCTTTATTTTTGTGTAAGCATTCGTATGTATGGCCCAATATGTTTATATTTTTTAACTCGTCTTTAGACTTACTATACGGCGAACAAATAAGCATCACATTAGTTTTTTTTAAATTGATTATTATACCATTGTCATGCGCCCATTTTGTAATATTTTCAAAATCGGCCTGTATGTTATTTTGCGCGATACTAATATTTTTAGATGAGTATAATAGACACATATCATCTGCATACATATACACTTCACTATGCTGTATTACATTTGCGACGCTGTTTACATGCATTATGTATCCAACTGGGGCAAATACTGACCCAGTTGGTACTCCCTGGTGCACCTTTACCTCGTCCCCAATAGTACCATCAACTACGGTGCGCAACTTTCGGTTTTCTAAGTAGCTCTTAAACCATTTGTTAACTGGGCCCCTGATGCCACATTCATCCATCGCTCTCAATAATACGTTGTGTTCTAGAGTATCGAAAGCTTTCTTATAGTCTATGAATACAGCCAAAACAAATTTACCTTCATTTAGACTCTGATTTACGTAATCGGTAAAGTGCGCGAGTGCCGTGTCAGTGCTGCGCCCCTTCCTGAACCCGTGTTGCGCATCCGATATGATGTTGTTTTTCTCTAGAAAAGTGCTAATTTGACTTATCAAAACTTTTTCCACTAATTTATTTATAACAGACAATATTGCGATTGGTCTGTAATTACTGTAATCTAAATGGCATCCTTGTTTGTAAATGGGTCGTATTATTGATTTTTTCAGCAAATCTGGGTAGATCCCCCCACCTATGCACAAGTTCACAAATTTAGCTAATATGGGGCTTATTTCTTTTTTAATAGTTTTTAAATCTTTGGCTCTAATTTTATCAATACCTTGAGCTTTATTTGTATCTAAGGTATTAATATATTTTTCAATAGTACTTGCTTCTACAGGCTGATAACGAAATGTGACACTACTTGGCGTTACATATGATGATCGGCATAAAAATATATTGTTACAGTTATGTTTTATACCCATTATTTCGTCCGTGAAAGTATTGGAGAAGTTGTTACAAATGTTCAACGTATTATCCGTATTGCCTAAATATTTTAATATAACACTGTCTAAGCTGGTTTTGGTTTTACCTAGCCATTTGTTTATATTTAACCATATTTTACGAAAGTCTTTTTTACATTTTTCTAATTCCGCGTATTTATATCGGTTCTTAGCTTCATCAATAAGTTTATTTAATTTATTTCGTATATACTAGTCTTTTATTCATGTTTTTGGGTGTCGATTTCCACTGTCGAAATAAAGTATCTCTATATTCTAACTTCTTTTTTAATCCATTATTTACCCATGGTTGAGTTATTCTATTGCTTTTAACCGGTTTTTGCATTTCACATTTATCATAAATATTTATAAAAATATTATACATTTTTTCGTATAAAACTACTGGGCAATTTTCTTGTAACAGCTCCTTCCAGTCACACGATAATAATTCTCTAGTAATACTGTTTTCATTAAATATGGTTCGATTTTTACACTTAATGTTTACTTTATTATTCGTATTTATACCTAATCCCACTAAATAATGATCGGACAGCGTACAGGTAAGTAGGTAAGCGCGCGCGTCGAGCGCTCGGCCGCGGGCGGCTCGTACCCACACGTGGTCAATATTCGACGAAGTTAGCCGTCCGTCCACTATTGCATCGCGAGTGATTTCTGTCGTAGGAATAGCGCATTGCAGGCCGTGTTCACACAACATGGTTTTGTATTTTGTTACGGTCACATCTGTCTCTGCAAGTAAATTGATGTTGATGTCTCCAATCAATAATACATCCTCATTAGTTGGGATTTTATGTAACAATGTGTTCAGTTCTGAGATAAATAGTAGTTTATTTGTGTTAGGCGGTCTATACGTAGCTACAATATTTATGGTTTTTCCTTTTACTTTCAACTTTCCGTATGTCAGTTCTGTCTCTTTCACTTGTATATTATGTTTTTCTAAATTAAATTTTAAGTCGTCCCTCACATATAGTATTATTCCGCCTCCTCTTCTGTTTTCCCTAGTATTCGGAAACATTGCAAATCCTGGTATATTAAATAAGGGTAGCTCCTCAGACCTTACGTTCACTTCGGTAAGAATGATTACACTTAGTTTTTTATTCTCTATGCAATCTTCTAATAAAACCAGCATCTGGTTAAATTGTTTTCGTAAAGATCTTATATTTAAATGTATTATATTTAAATTATTGTTTAATAAATGCTCCATCCATAATTTTGTATTATCGTACCTATTATAATCTATATCGCATAAATTTAAATTATCGATTTGTTCGTTGAATTTTGTAGCGAAAAATAATCACGTAGTGTGCTCTGGCAGGTACATCGATAGCTTACGACATTTTAAAATTTATTTTCAAGTTTATTGAAAATAACATAGAGTTGAAGTTGCAATGGGTTCCATCACACGTTGGTTTACGGGGAAATGAGGAGGCTGACTGTGCTTCTAAATTGGCAGCGAAGGAAGGAATAGAGTTGAATTTTGTACCAGATTACGTAGAATATGTGTGGAAATTTAAAAGAAAATGTTTTGATGGCTGGAAACAACATTTTAACATTAAGTCGATAGACAAAGGAATATGGTATAAAACAGTTCAAAATGAGCTCCCTCAAGTACCCTGGTTTGATAATAGTAGGTTAAGTAGAAGTTATGTGAAGTTAGCTGTAAGATTACGGTCAGGTCACTATCCATCAGCAAAGTTTGGGTTTCTCATGAAGAAAGTTAGTTCTCCCAATTGCAACACATGCAATGTACTTGAAGATGTATATCATTTGCTGATGGATTGTGTCAAGAACCAACAGGAAAGGAGAATTTTAATCAATAAGTACAATTTAAATATGTTACAGGTAGGTTTCATTTAAACAATTTTAGCACAACCAAAGACAGATGTGGCGAAAGGATTTAGCGCGTTGGTGTATCATATTGATTAAAATTCTCCTTTTAAATTAACTTTAAGGCATTTTTGTAGTAGTTAGTATAAGGCATGATGGGGTTGGCGTATCCATTGGGATAAAGACCCCAATTAAATAAATTAAGATTAAAAAAAAAAAAAAAAAAAACATATTTCCAATACTCTAGAAACCTTTGAATCCAGTTCAAAAAATAACAACTACGGAGTGCCTCAAGGGAGTATCTTGGGGCCTCTACTGTTCCTCATTTACATTAACGACCTTCCACAAGCAGTTGACGATCATGAGTGTGTTCTGTTTGCAGATGACACTACAATTGTTATAAAGTGTAATGATGACACAAAATTTAGTATTGAAATTAGTCATACATTGCAAAATATAGTAAATTGGCTCGATTCAAATTCATTACAACTTAATATTGACAAAACGAAATTAATTTACTTTAGGACGCACAAAAGTAAGAATATTCCGTTAAATATTTTTCATAAATCAAGCTAGAGTTGAACAGTCACAATACACATCATTTTTAGGTATAATAGTTGACGAACACCTTACGTGGAAAGACCACATTGACAAAATTTGCAAGAAAATAAATAAGTTTGTATTCGCTCTGAAAAAGATCAAAGAAACAACCTCTGTAAATGCCGCGCTGATGGCCTACCACGCGTATGTTTGTTCCATCATACGTTACGGTATACCAATCTGGGGCTACTCAACTGAAATAATGCGGGTGTTCGTAGCACAAAAAAAATGTCTCCGTGCAATGTTCAACGTAAAGTGGTTTGACTCGTGTAGACCGGTATTTAAATCACAAGCTCTTTTGACAGTCCCTAGTATCTATATTTATGAACTAGCAAAATTTGTAAAAAGTAATCCTTCGCTCTTTGAATTTAAAGACAATATCAATAAACGTCAAGTGACTCATATGCGTATAAAAATGCCAGTGCCACGTCTTGAGATGTTCCGACGCAGTTGCATTTATATGGCACCTCTCATTTACAATGCATTGCCTAAGATAATAACTGATTTACCTTGTAATAAGTTTTGTAATTTTCTGCATAAATGGTTGATAGACGAATGTTTTTATTCAGTAGAAGAATTTCTCAAAACCTATTCTAAAAACTCCTATCACTTTAGAAATGCGCTGTAATAACAATTGTTGTAATTAATAAGTTTTTAATTTAATTAGTAAAATATTAGACAGATTAATCTACTGTACAATTCATTCCAATTTCTTATTGACTAGTTTATAATATTATGTATTTTTTTTTCTTCGTTATTTCTTGACTTGTGGTGTTATGTGTGTAAATGTTGGTATAAACCCAACTTAATATGATTTCTAGTTAAATTAATTTAAAATGTATAAGCTGACATATTATATCAATTTAAATACTTTTGTGACTCAACCATAGCTTTGCATGCTTTTTTAATAATGGCAAATGTGTATTTGTACTGATTGTAAAGATTTTTTTACCAACTATATGTACCACATTTAATGCAAATAAATTAATAAATAAAAAAATAAAAAGAAAGAAAGAAAATATCATTTATTCATTACCAGGACGGGCATAACAACGAAATTATACAATAACAGAAAAACAAACAATGAAAATCTTATACTTAATATTCCGTAGTCCGTTCTGTGTGTGCGCAATAACAGGCACAGTTTCTATTCCATCAATCTCATTAATCCGATGGGACGATTAGCGACTCAACGGGTAAGAGGTCAGGTATAGGACCGCTGGTTTTACGCACTCTCCCAGATATAAGGACTTAATTTTTCCAACCTCCGGACTTCGTGTTGATACTGAGATATTTTAACATAAAAATACCAAAATCACTTTTTGGCGTGTCAGGAGACGCTTTGGTTAAGACGAATATTTTTGGAACGAAGTTCCTTATCGCGCGTTGTGAAAGGGGGCTAGACGGAAAAAAATCTTACGAACAGTTGTCACGACATTTTTTGCAGCTGTGCGGCGTGCGCATGTTTCTCTGTCTGTCTCTCCCTCTCTCTCTCTTATAGAATCTCAGTTGGGGCGCATTGGATCCGGTGGTAGCATTAAAGCGCGACCGTCGTTATTAACACAAGGTCCGTCATAATAATAATACCTTAATATAGACAGAACCATTGACAATATTTTGTAAAAATATTAGGCTTAAACTAGATAATTAAACATAATCTCTTGACAATAATTTGATACGAGCTAGCTAAATATCATTGCTATAATAAAATAAATTTTATAAATGTGTTCATACAATGTGTACCTAAATATTTATGTTACTAGAAATAATAATGTATACAACTATGTTACTACAAACATGTTCTGACTATTTACAAGCGCTTTTTTAAAGTCTACGTGAATACAAACCTTTTTATTTTATTTTATTTTATAACCACAGCTCATACGCTTCAGTATAAAAATAAATTTGAGATGGTCTAAAATAAAACTTATTATACCCAATCTATCTACAAAACTGTACTTACTCAGTATGGCACACATAAAGCAGGTGTATTCTTAAAGGTTTAACATTACTTTTGATTAACCGCATTGCGTGGGCGCATCCCAAGGTATAAACAACGAATTAAACAGCAATAAAAATCTTATTCCTTATTAATATGCTACTAATTAAATACGGAAAAAACATCTTAAAAAGGCATTGAATATTTTAAGGAACATTAGTATGTTAAGTTGTGCCAATGTGTGGGAGAACCACTTGGTTACTTGTCATAACCAAGGCTATGTTATCACTTATATGGTCATATGAGTGCTATCACTATGGCTATATTAGTTTAAACAAGTTTGGTGACCATTTTTTATCGTAGTATGATTTGTTTACGCACGTATCACTTGGGAAAAGATAAGAAGAAGGAAGCTATACGAAAATTGTGATCGGGCGAGAAAAAGGAGGGAGATATAAGTTAGTGAAGATAGAAAGAGTGAGAGTTACGTTTCGGTTATATAAGGGGAAGAGGGAGGTGCGAGCAGACATTTTCTTTCTCTTTTTCTCTCATAGCCAGTTACGATTCGTATATCTAAATTTGACTTCAGTCGTGTAGTCTTAAGCACACTCGTGTTGGAAAACTTTTACTTGGTCTGTCTGTTTTTCATGCTATGTTATCATATGGTCATATGAGTGCTATCACTATGGCTAAATTAGTTTTGGTTACCATTTTTTATCGTAGAAAGACTTGTTTACGTACGCATGACTTGAGGAGTAAGCTGGTGAATGCGATACGAAATATGTGATTGTGAAGCACACGGAAGTTGAGAGGGAGATATATAAAGAGAGTGAGTTTCGTTTAGTATATGCGAAAATGCATTTTCTTTCTCTCTTTAAACAGTAAAGTTTATATATTATATAAACTTTACTGTTTTTGAAAGTGGCTTTACTGTTTTTGTGTTTGAAAAGTGGCTTCAGTCGTGTGGTCTAAAGTACACTCTTTTTAATAGTAATATTTCTTTACGCACTCTTGACTTTGGGAGTAAGTTGATGAATGCGTTACTAAAAGTGTGATTGAGCGAGGCGAACGGAAGTTAAGAAGGAGATGAGAGTTACGTTTCGTATATTACTGTAGGGGCAAGAGAGAGAGAGGGGCGAGCATACATTTTCTTTCTCTCTTTCTCTTATAGCCAGTTATTTTTCATTTGTCGCAGTTTGACTTCAGTCGTGTAGTCTTAAGCATACTCATCTTAGAAGATTTTTACTTGTTCTGTCTCTTTTTCTTGTCGTGTTATCAATTATATGATCATACTAGCGGTGGAGTGCTATCACTATAGCTATATTAGTTAAACAAGTTTAGTAACCATTTTTTTGTATATCGTTACAGCCTAAATATACTGGTACATTTTCAGCTACCTTAATGCTATACCTTATAATACCTTAAAGCTTAATGCTCTAAGCACATATTATGATTAGCAAGCGCTTGCATGTGATACGCGGAGAAAATTAGTTAAAAGTATAAACATATTACTAACTGTGGAGTGCTATCACTATAGCTATATTAGTTTAAACAAGTTCGGTTACCATTGTTTTGTATAGAATTACAGGCTAAATAGACTGTAACACTGATTTTCAGCTACCTTAATGCTATACCGTAAAGCTTAATGCTCTGGGCACATATGATTAGCAAGCGCTTGCATGTGATACGCGGAGAAAATTAGTTAAAAGTATAAACATATTACTAACTGTGGAGTGCTATCACTATAGCTATATTAGTTTAAACAAGTTCGGTTACCATTGTTTTGTATAGAATTACAGGCTAAATAGACTGTAACACTGATTTTCAGCTACCTTAATGCTATACCGTAAAGCTTAATGCTCTGGGCACATATGATTAGCAAGCGCTTGCATGTGATACGCGGAGAAAATTAGTTAAAAGTATAAACATATTACTAGCTGTGGAGTGCTATCACTATAGCTATATTAGTTTAAACAAGTTCGGTTACCATTGTTTTGTATAGAATTACAGGCTAAATAGACTGTAACACTGATTTTCAGCTACCTTAATGCTATACCGTAAAGCTTAATGCTCTGGGCACATATGATTAGCAAGCGCTTGCATGTGATACGCGGAGAAAATTAGTTAAAAGTATAAACATATTACTAGCTGTGGAGTGCTATCACTATAGCTATATTAGTTTAAACAAGTTCGGTTACCATTGTTTTGTATAGAATTACAGGCTAAATAGACTGTAACACTGATTTTCAGCTACCTTAATGCTATACCGTAAAGCTTAATGCTCTGGGCACATATGATTAGCAAGCGCTTGCATGTGATACGCGGAGAAAATTAGTTAAAAGTATAAACATATTACTAGCTGTGGAGTGCTATCACTATAGCTATATTAGTTTAAACAAGTTCGGTTACCATTATTTTGTATATCATTACAGCCTAAATAGACTGCAACACTGATTTTCAGCTACCTTAATGCTATACCTTATAATACCTTAAAGCTTAATGCTTTAGGCACATATGATTAGCAAGCGCTTGCATGTGATACGCGGGGAAAATGAGTTAAAAGTATAAACATACTAGCGGCCCGGTACGTGCTTCGCTACGCTTTTAAGTATTAGTACAAATTGTTTGTACATGGGAGTAAAGAAAGATGTCGATTTTACAGTTTTTCAAGACTTTTTTTAGATTTTCTGACCAAAATTAGCCAAATCGGTAAAGGCGTTGTTGAGTTATAACATTACAACGAAAAGTGGCATTGATTTTTATATATATAAATATATATATATATATTGACGCGGGCAGGAAATTATCATTATCACGTTCGTCCATATCATGACATGAAGGTATTATATCAGTGAGTTTGTTGTGCCGCGACACGAACGACCGTTCCAACGATACCATTAACCGTCCATGGATTCACCGTGAAAACGTGTCCATCGCGTTATAGAGGAAGGCACACTCGACAGAGTCTGAGACTTAGGTGTAGGTTTAAGAGGCCCCTTGTGATGCAACAACGCTCACAGTTACTAATTTTTTTTTTTTTTTAATGTAGGTAGTTAATTATTATATAATATAATATCTAGGGACAATGTCATACAGATCATCCTAGCCCCAAACTAAGCAAAGCTTGTACTATGGGTACCATTCAGACAATATGTAGTAAAAATATAGCTATAACTTAAAATTTTGATAATTAAACCTACACATGATCCTTGACAATAACTTAATTTAAGTTAGTTAAATATCGTTACTGTTATAAAATAAATCTTATTGTAAATTATTTCCTACAATCCGTGTACCTAAATATCTATATGTACCTAGAAATAATTATAAATTAATTATATATTACTACGAACATGTTCTGACTATTTACAAGCGCTTTTTTAAAGTCCACGTGAATAAAAATCTTTTTTATTTTATTTTATTTATTTATTTTAGGCGACGATATACGTACTTAGATAGATAGATAAATACATAGAAAACATCCATGACTCAGAAACAAATATTCGTGCTCATCACACAAATATAGTTTTTAGAATTTTTGTCTGTTTGTCTGTATGTATGTCCGGGCTAAACTCAAAAAGTATTGCATGGATTTACTACAAATTTCGCATGAATATTACTAAGAGGTCGGGTCAACATATAGGCTAAATATTATCAAGCTATCACCTACGGGGGAGGAGCTGTGATAATTTATAAAGTTTAACGCGGGTAAAACCACGGGGCACAGCTAGTTTATAATAATATCTAATAATATCTAGGGACAATGTCACACAGATCATCCTAGCCCCAAACTAAGCAAAGCTTGTACTATGGGTACCAGGCGACGATATACATACTTATATTCTATTTTTAATTTTATTTTCAATTTCTAATTTTTTGTTTGTTAATTGTATCTTATTTTTAATGTAATAGTTATATTCATCTCTTTCTCAAATATTGTTAAGTATGGAATAAGGGAAGGAGCGAGACAACCCCAACACAAGTATTATTAATTACTTACTGGGACTGTTTCATTCACATTTGCTGATGTAACCATTTGAGACACAATAAACATTTTCATTTTCATATAGATAATTAATACTTAAATACATAGAAAACATCCATGACTCAGAAACAAATATTCGTGCTCATCACACAAATATTTGCACTTACCGGGATTCGAACCCAGGACCACCAGCTTCGTAGGCAGGGGCACTACCAACTAGCCTACGGTGACCGTCGATTATTCCTTCCTTCAGTTAGCCAAATTTAGTATGATCCTAATAATGCCACTTTGGGTACTCGTTGGGTAGTTTTTTATCTAAGTTAAGTCTTTTTGCCGGGCTGGTTGGCGTGGATGATAGATGCTTGCTTTTCCCGCCGCAACCCGTCGTGGGTTCGGTTCCCACCCAGGACAGATAATTGACTGCACGTGTAGCGCAGCGGCTTAGACAGTCGCCTCGCCGCTTCATGTCGCAGGTTTGAGTCCCGCGCCGGACTACTATTTGTGTGACCCATAAATAGTTGTTCTGAGTCTGGATGTAATTCGTGTCCGTCTATTATATGTTTGTAAAGTACCCCGAGACACAGACATTAGATTCCCTATTGAGTGCGTTGTCTTAAAAAAAATTGTGTGCATGAAAATGTCTGTTTGTCCCGAGTCTGGGTGTAATTATCTATATAAGTATGTATTTAGAAAAGTAGTATAATATTATGTAGTATATCAGTCATCTGGTTTACATAGTACAAGCGTTTCTTAGTTTGGGATCAGATGGCCGTGTGTAAATAATTGCCCAGAATATTATTATTATTATTTAATTGTTGTCATTTAATTGTTATTTACGGTATATACAAATTATTTAAGGTGACATTGATTTAAATACCTTGTTTTTTTTTATAATTTCTGACTTTAATATAAGCATGTATTTCTTAAATTTGACATTAATTTTGTATTATTTAGTATGCTAATGACATTTCTTTTTTTATATATTATTTTGTAATTTAATTTATGTCATTACATCTTTGAAACATTGCATGCCCTCACCGGCTGGACATAGTGATCTTCACATTTGTATGACACCATGAAATGTTAATAATGTACCTAATAATAATCATAATAAAAACTGTTTATTTTAATATATAAATAATTATTAATTTACAAACTTAACCGCTAATCTTATTTTTAATTACAAGATTTTTTAAGTTAAGGAGTTTCTGAGTACAATTTTTTCTAATGCTCTAGATGTGATCATAATTACTTAAGAAATGTCGCTTCAGTATTGTTTTAGTACGCTTTAAGCTTATGTTTGTCGTTCCAATCTTATCGACAATAGATTTTGGTAGTTTGTTTAGGGTTTTGGGCAGAATGGATTTCCAAACCCTCCTACCGTAGTCGTTGTTACATTTTGGTATCTCAAAGATTGGAAGCTATAGCTATAGCTAAGTTAAATTATATCTGTACGCCTCAACGGCAAAACATAGCGTCCATAGATTATGTCATCGTACTTAACACCTTTATGTAAATACCTATGTTTTACAAATAAAATATTTGATTTGATTTGAAGATATGACAGGTTGCGTAAATTCGTCGGTCTTGTGTTTTTACACCTGTGTTTGCAATTAATAAATTGATTTGATTTGATTTATTGAACCTTAACGCTATTAAGCCTATATTCCTATATGGCCATGAATTGCGGTGAGCGTAGTCAAAATTGACCTGTCCCGTCCCACGGTGTTGCGGTCAACTGCTAATTGTAACAAGTTTCTCGTCAAACTTACGTATTGTATGTAAATTTTTGACGTAACTTTAGTACCTACTTGTACTCTTAAATAGTGTATTGTAATGTAACTAGATATTTAAATTGAAAGTGTCGTAATTACCGGTCACCGTAGCCTAATTGGTAGTGCTCCTGCCTACGAAGCTGGTGGTCCTGGGTTCGAATCCCGGTAAGTGCAAATATTTGTGTGATGAGCACAAATATTTTTTTCTGAGTCATGGATGTTTTCTATTCATATAAGTATTTATCTATCTATATAAGTATGTATATCGTCGCCTGGTACCCATAGTACAAGCTTTGCTTAGTTTGGGGCTAGGATGATCTGTGGCGTTGTACCTAGATATTATTATTATTATTAAAGAACCGGTCAAGTGCGATTCGGACTCGCGCAAGATGGGCTCCGTACCATTATCTATACAACGAGCAAAAATCACGTTTTTTGTATGGCTCCCATACAACATACGTGAATTTTTTGCTCGTCGCCCTAAAATATCTGGGGAATGTAATATCTGGGGACAATGTCACACAGATCATCCTAGCCCCAAACTAAGCAAAGCTTGTACTATGGGTACCGGGCGACGATATACATACTTATATAGATAGATAAATACATATATACATAGAAAACGTCCATGACTCAGAAACTAATATTCGTGCTCATCACACAAATATTTGCACTTACCGGGATTCGAACCCAGGACCACCAGCTTCGTAGGCAGGAGCACTACCAACTAGGCTATGGTGACCGTCCGAACAATTATTTGATTTTGTTTTTTAGTATTTGTTGTTATAGCGGCTACAGAAATACATCATTTGTGAAAATTTCAACGGTCTAATTATCACGGTTCATGAGATACAGTCTGGTGACAGACGGATAGACAGACCGACAGCGAAGTCTTACTAATAGGGTCCCGTTTTACCCTTTGGTTACGGAACCCTAAAAACGAGTGTGCTTTAGACCACATGACTGAAGTAAAACTTCAAACGTAACTGGCTTTGAGAGAAAGAGAGAAAGAAAATGAGTGCTCGCACCTTTTTCTCTTGACCCTTCAGTAATATACGAATGTTAACTCTCTCTCTTGTTATCTTCAATAAACGCCCGATCACACTTTTCGTAACTCATATACATCAGCTTACACCGCAAGTCTTTCGTGCGGAAATTTAATCCCTTTGTCGGGTATATGGGAAACATATAATGTTTGTAAAGTGACCTGCGACACCAAAACCAAGAGTATAGTAATAAAGTTGTAATAGTTCATTCTAATCTTTCTATAATATATCGCTTTGACTACTAAAATCAATGAATACATAAATGATAATTTTAATAAAAATGTGTTAACATAACTCTGAAGAAATAATATAAATAAAACCAACCTCTCATCATAACAATAACCTTTTGATCTTTGACTTCGCCAAACTATCTATTCTTTCGTATCTATATGTAAAACACAAAACATCCCGTAACAGAATTTAATTTCGAAGGAAAATCCCCAAAAAATCCCAATAATATGGAGACACTGGGTGTGTTCCCAGCCAGGGATTTGTTTCAGCGTTCGTACTAGAAAAAAAAAGATAAAAAAAATACATTTTTGTCGATGTTTCAACATTTTTTGTGAACCAAACAACGCCCGAAGCTTTGATGCCCGAATGAACTGAAAGTATTAGGGTTGCTACGTTGAAAATTGAAATATAAAATAAAAAATACGGTGTTTCTACCTAGCTAATACTTGGAAGTTTACAATACGTGAAGGAGCTTTAATTGAATTAGTGAATAATGCTTAGATGCATTTGAAAGAACAGAGAATTTTATGAATCTTATTTTTTTTACTTGAATGGCATTTTATCATTGATTTTATATTAATTTTGTATCTTATTCTGTCGTCGATACTGTTGTTAAGGCTTAGTTTATTTTCCCTTTGTGTCTGCCAATTGTATTTTTATAAAGTAAACACGCGACATAGAGATTAAGTTCCCTAGTTCGACCGTTGTCTTAAAAAATACTTTGATATTATTTAGGTATTTTTAATCACTTACTTATCATATGGGCAGTGGTTACCCTAGTGTCAGAGTTAACAACTGTTGCCTACAGGCTGCAACCGGGACCGACAGCTTAACGTGCCCTCCGAAGCACGGAGATGCTCAGAAATTAAACCATTTTGGTCGTCACCCATCTATGGACTGACCGTGATCCTAGTTGCTTAACTTCACCAATCACTTACAGACCGTTGAGAGCATCTGGCTATGATTAATTTGTTTCCAAAATGTTATCAATGGGCTTAATATAAGATTTTCTTGCACATCAAAATATGAAAATTTTCAATAGATTTTACAGTTTTTATATTTATTTAGCGAATTTATTGCATAATAGCGATTTCTTACAAACAACCATTGGATCTATTATATTAGCAAATCTAAATGGTGGCTCCTAATATAGTGTTCAATACTTAAATTCTTCTTATGATGATAGTTCATAATAGGTCACATAGAATATGGTTTAAGGTTTTGAAACTGCTGGTAATATTTAATTATACTGTGACAATATCACAATGCTTAGTAATACCGAAGCAATGTAATTATCTTGTTCTGTATATGTGTAATCATACATTTTAATAGCCTTGTAGCTAAATTGGATAAGCAATGATATGTCTCAGCAGTCTCTCAATAATTTAGTCCAAATTCTTGTAGCTATTATTATTTATTAAAATAAAATAAAATAATAAATAAAATAAAAAAGGTTTTTATTCACATAGACTTTAAAAAAGCGCTTGTAAATGGTCAGGACATGTTTGTAGTAATATAGTTGTATACATTAGATATTATTTCTAGTAACATAGATATTTAGGTACATCTTGTATGAAAACATTTATCAAATTTATTTTATTACAGAAATGATATTTAGCTAGGTCGTATCAAGTTATTGTCAAGAGATTATGTTTAATTATCTAGTTTAAGTCTAATATTTTTACTACATATTGTCAATGGTTCTGTCTATATATTGTTAACGTAGCTTATTTTATTGATATAAAATACCAAGATATCGGGTCAGTTCTTAAGGACTGACAGCACGAAACCAGTGCCTAGACAGCATGAGAATTTTTATAATCATGTGTAAAAAAGCACATTTTGATTTTTTTTTAATCAGCCTGAATACTTTTGATATATATGTAATATTTTTTATCTATATTGGGCGGGAATCGAACCCACGACCTTCGGCGTGAAAAACAAGCCAACTACGCCAACCAGCTGGTGGTAAAGTACTCATACATCCGCCATGTCTATCCGTAACAGGATCAACTAACTTTTGCATAGTTTATAGCCACTACACATGCAAAAACAAATTAGTAATAATTTAAGTTAAGTATACTTTTCTTCGTGACAACCCTACTCTTGTTTTAACTACCATAATCTGATCGCACTGACCTTATAACTACGGAAACTAAGGATAAACAGCAACAATAAAACTTAAGACACGTTATGTTACATATTTACTTGTTATTCGGTTCTTGGTATTGTATTAATGGAGTTAACAAAGTTTTCCTTTCCAGGTAAGCTTATACACAGAGAATTAAAGACAACAGTAATTCCTACTGAAACGAAAAATAAAAGAATAAAAGGGCTACCCCATAAAATCTACAGTGTCGTAATACGCTACTAAGGGATAATCAAAACAAATCAATTTATTAATTGCGAACACATGTACATTATTACATTTCATGGTGTCATACAAATGTGAAGATCTCTATGTCCAGCCGGTGAGGGCTAGCAATTTTCAAAAAATTTAATGTCAAAATTAATAGTAAATTAAAAAATGTATACAAAAAAAGAAATGTCCTTAGAATAAATAAGTAATACAAAATTAATATCATATTTAAGAAGTACATGCTTGTCATTATGTCAAAATCACAAATTATAAAACCTTATATAACAATTAAATGACGTACCTAATTGATACACAAGTCGGAAAATTAAAACATATAAAAAAGATTAAAAAAAAGAAAAAAATGGTTTTTATTCACGTAGACTTTAAAAAAGCGCTTGTAAATAGTCAGAACATGTTTGTAGTAATATAGTTGTATACATTATTCTTTTTAGTAACATAGATATTTAGGTACACATTGTATGAAAATATTTATAAAATTTATTTTATTACAGCATTGATATTTAGCTAGCTCGTATCAAGTTATTGTCAAGAGATTATGTTTAATTATCTAGTTTAAGTCTAATATTTTTGTGTTAATAACGACGGTCGCGCTTTAATGCTACCACCGCATCCAATGCGCCCCAAATGAGAAGACCCAGCGAAAGAAAGTTCAGTGGGTTCATCTACTACCGGTTTCAACACGAACCAGTTGAGACGGTCCGGCGAAACATACTCAAGCGGGCATGAACACGGGAACTAAATAATTACTTACTCTAATTGGACCAATTAGAGTAAGTAATTATTTAGTTGGCAAACACAATATATGCTCGATCGGTTGTCTGAATGCTTATTATTTTAGATTTTGATGATTGAGATGAAAAATAAATATCAACTATATTTTATCCAATAAGTATTCTGTCATTGTATATAGCAGGGAGTTGGGAAGCAGCGTCACCTGTGTACTAGTTATCACCTAACTGCGGTCGCCAACTCGCAATCCAAGCGCGATGACTGCAGCAAACTCCTTGAAACGGCAACGTTGTGCAAACCTTTGGGGGATGCCTCTGTCAAGGGCTCCAACGGGCAACGTAGTGGAAGCCTTTGGGGATGGTCTATGTGCAGCAGTGGACGATATCAGGCAAAGGATGACTGGAACAACATTATAATAATAATAATATCTAGGGACAATGACACATAGATCATTCTAGCCCCAAACTAAGCAAAGCTTGTACTATGGGTACCAGGCGACGATATACATACTTATATAGATAGATACATACTTAAATACATAGAAAACATCCATGACTCAGAAACAAATATTCGTGCTCATCACACAAATATTTGCACTTACCGGGATTCGAACCCAGGACAACCAGCTTCGTAGGCAGGAGCACTACCAACTAGGCTACGGTGACCGTCAACATTGACTACAGTAGCCAATATGATTGAATATTAACTACAGTTGTAACTTTTTTTTTGATAAGGCAGGAGTAATGCCTACGCATGCCACCCGCAAAAAGTGTCTGCGGGTGGGTATGTCGGACTCGCACCGACTAAACCTAACCTGCCGTGGACGTCTCTTGGCGCCTGATAGGGGGAGCCCCGGGAACGCGGGTATGCTGCTCTGGTGGACTAAGTTGTAACTACTTCGGCGACCTCGTATTGCAAATTCGATCCCGTTACAAGACAACTATTTATGTGACTCATTTATGGTTGTGCATGCTCTGGGGGTACTTTGTGTCACTTTTTGTCCGTGAATTGCATATTTGTAAAGTCTTCAGCGATACCGGGATTTATTTCCATTGAGCAGGCTACGTTACAGAAATATTTAGAATTATAGTGGTCATGTAGCTGAGACGCCATAGCCACAATATGGCCAGGAGAACATTATTATGCCCCTCAGTTTCACCCACGTTAAACTTTATAAATAGTAGCCTATGTGTTATTCGGATAAATAAGCTATATTACTACAAAGTTTCATCAAAATTTTACTTGTAAGAGTAACATAAAGAGTAACTGATTAATTGATGATGATGTCTTTCCGGCCGAATTTCGGCCACGGCGGCAATTCTCAATATAGATTAGCCAATTGTGCAGGACATATTATAGTGCACAAGTGTGCGCGCAAACACAGGGGCACTCTCTATTCCATCACTCTCATAATCCAATGGGACGACTAGCAACACGACCGGAAAGAGGTCAGGTACAGGACCGACGGCTTTACGTGCTCTCCGAGGTACGGGGATGTAATACCGCCAACTTCCAGACTTCGGGCTGATACTAAGAAATTTCTTTTTACGGAAACATCGCAAAATCACTTTTTGGTCCGACCCGGGATTTGAACCCAGGACCTCGATTTCTGCGGTTGAACACGCTACCGCTAGACCAACGAGGCAGTCCATTAATGATTAATTACTTGTACAGTCAACGAAAAACGTTGATGAAAATCGGACGCGAGTTTTGGGTTTAATAATGATCATGGATTTCAGACAGCAGTATTATTAGCAATTTTTTTATACTTAACACTCACACATATTAGAACACTTCATCGCCACACTCTTTTCTCGCAATTTACGATAGTTAGCATAGAATATTCGATTATGGTCATCTACTTTTGCTGTTGACTGTATGCATGTTAACTAAGGTTAGATATTATTATGTCAAGAAGCTAAAATATTATGTGTATATTTATATCGCCATATGTAACTTATCTTATTTAACTTACAGGCTGCTATTGCGTTAAAATATGTCCATAAAGAACTTACAATGAATTCTAAGTCTAGTGGAAAATAAATAGATAAAAAAAGTTTTTATTCACGTAGACTTTAAAAAAGCACTTATAAATAGTCATAACATGTTTGTAGTAATATATAATTAATTAAGTTATAATTATTTCTAAATACATATAGATATTTAGGTATACGGATTGTATATAAAAATTACAATAGATAGATTCGAGGGCTCATCTCACTAAATCACCTTAAGGTGAAAGTTTGTGAATGTGTATGTTTGTTACTTCTTCTAGTCTAAACGGCTGGGGCGATTTTAACAAAATTTGGTATGGAGTTAGCTGACACCCAGGATTTACACATAGGCTATAATTTATATAGTTTAACGCGGGTAAAACCGTGGGGCACAGCTAGATTGGCCATAGAGAATACACGGTTATTTTTTAACAGTATATCACCATGGTATATGTATGGCTTCATGAATTTATCAGACTCCATCAATGGCGTCTAAAACTGCTATTTTATTTCATTACGCGGAAATAATAAAACATGAAATTTATGGTTATGTCAATACCATTGACATGTGTCAAATGCCAAATAGAAAATTGAAAATGCGTAGTAATTTAGACAGTATTTCACATTAACATTCTGTCATTAATTTTCACATACCCTATGTATGGTACATAGGGTATGTTTAGATACCAGTAAATGTATCCTGTATTTGCCGTGTAGCTGATGTCAAAGAATTTTATAACCCCCTCACATCCCATGGGGGGCATAGAAGTCATTCCGAAGGAACATGTCCCAAAGAACGGTCAGCAGCGTCTCTCTGTGTACTATGACCATCATACTGCGATCACCACCTCGTTTGCCATGCATGGCGATAATGGCATATCTCTCATGTCGGACACAAGTCCATTGTGGAAATCTTTTGCGAAAGCTTTTAAGGCGTATTTGGCTGACATAATGATGATGATATCCGTCCAAAAATTAAGAAACTTTGACGTGGTCACTGGTTTTGAATACAACCACACGAAAAATTTAATGATTCTTTTTTAAACAGTAATCCAGTTTATTGAAATGTGCTGTTGTAGACCTCACTGCCTTAGACAACAGTCAGTTGCAGTCAGTATTTGAACCTAAGCTGTCCAAGATCGTGTCAAAAAACCGGCTTACTATATTATGACAGCGAGGAAATCGTCATCAGAAGGTTATCACTCTGCGCACACTCATGCGCTAATGTTATGACCTAGTCAAATTTTCAACAAAAGCTAGCTCTATAGGTTGACCACCGGACCGAATCTAAATTTTTTTCAAGAACATAATATAGGATATATGTATATAGGAGCAGGGATAATTAATTTATAAAACTCCATATTGCAAAAATAAAGATTATAAAGTTGAAAATAACGGTATAAAGCTGTGTTGCTAATTGTCTGCCATTTAGAGAAGGATTGCCGATAACTACCCTTTTTACAACTCTCAAATGGAGGGTATAAAAGAACAGTTTCCTCGTTTTCAGAGTAATTGAAACATAACTGTGCCTAAATGAGTTCTGTTGAAGGTTCGTATGATGCATATTGAAGTAGGGATTTGTAGAGCACACGATTTGTCGTTGGCGAGTAGATAATAATAATAATAATAATATCTGGACAATGTCACACAGATCATCCTAGCCCCAAACTAAGCAAAGCTTGTACTATGGGTACCAGGCGACGATATACATACTTATATAGATAGATAAATACTTAAATACATAGAAATATCCATGACTCAGAAACAAATATTCGTGCTCATCACACAAATATTTGCACTTACCGGGATTCGAACCCAGGACCACCAGCTTCGTAGGCAGAAGCACTACCAACTAGGCTACGGTGACCGTCGTAGATGTTAAGACATATGAAAATTCTATAAAAATATTGTTTTGTAGATGGCATTCATAGCCAGTCCTTGAGTCAGTTACCGGACTCAAAATGAATAACAGGGCCCACCATATGAATCCGTGTATGTCGTAAAAGGCGACCAAGGGATACACGAGATAGCCGGGCAACAGTACCACCTAATAATGTCCTCCTACCCGAAAACCTCGACCACGGTGGCCATTCTCAACAGAGATTAGCCATCTGCGCGGGACATATTATAGAGCTCAAGTGTGTGCGCAAACACAGGAGCACTTTCTATTCCATCACTCTCATGATCCGATGGGACGTCTCGCGACACGACCGGAAAGAGGTCAGGTACAGAACCGACAGCTTTACGTGCTCTCCGAGGCACGGGGTAATAGTACAGCCAACTCCCAGACTTCTGGCTGATGCTGAGAAATTTTTGATTTTTACAGAAAACTCCCAAAATCACTTTTGGCCCGACCCGGGATTTGAACCCAGGAACTCGTTATCTGCGGGTGGACACGCTACCGCTAGACCAACGAGGCACCACCTAACTGCGATGGCCAACACGCATGCCTAGCGTGGTGATTAAGGCAACCCCCTCCAAATAGCAACCTATTTTAATTTTTTTTTTATTTAGAAGGTACAGTTACAGATATCAGATTATATAATATAAAGTATACAACTATATTAATACATTGTGAGTGAATCTGAAATCCAGTTACAGCTATACACAACACTTGTAGTAGACAATACTTCGTTGTAAGTTAAATTAGAGTTAATCTTAAGTTAAGTTAAAAAAGTACAATTAGATGTAAGTTTATTACTATTACATTTTGTTATATTGAAGTAGAAAATATTTGAACCTGCTGAATTTGTCGTGAAATATGTCTGGGTGTGAGCAAATAGCGTTATAATTTCTACACATTCTATAATATATAGTGGGTTATTATGTGATACATTATTGTTACTCGAAGGTACATTGAACAGTTGTGGAATACGAACAGATCGTAACGGTATTTTAATGTTTACGTATTCAACGAGACAACTATCTAATGAACCATTTATAATTCATTAGATTTATAGAAACCTTTGGGGAAGCTTATGTCCAGCATTGGACAATTTCAGTGATGTGCTCACAGCCAGGTGCTCTCATCAGTTCGTAAATTATCGGTACCTGGGTGCGCCGTCAATCACTTAAGTGGTTTCGTTTCTTAGCGTCTCTCTGACAATATAAGAAGGCTACTGGGTGGCTTAAACAATTATGACACTAAAGTAAATTGACGGGCCGGTTGGCGTGGTTTCGCACCCAGGACAAAATTATAATCATGAACATGCCTGTATATCCTGAATCTGGGTATAAATATCTACTTCACCGCATCTTACTATTATTATTTTTTTCACGTAGACTTTAAAAAAAAAAAATATCTATGGACAATGTCACACAGATCATCCTAGCCCCAACCTAAGCAAAGCTTGTACTATGGGTACCAGGCGACGATATACATACTTATATAGATAGATATATACTTAAATACATAGAAAACATCCTAGACTCAGAAACAAATATTCGTGCTTATCACACAAATATTAGCACTTACCGGGATTCGAACCCAGGACCACCAGCTTTCTAGGCAGGAGCACTACCAACTAGGCTACGGTGATCTACATAAGTATGTATTTACAAAAGAAATGTAGTATATTCGTTATTCGGTTTTCATATTACAAGCTCTGCTTAGTTTGGGATCAGAAGACCCTGTGTGTATGATGTTCCAGGATACTGATAAAGCGAGACAAAAGCCAGTCTAAAATACTTGACAAGAGTACTTTTATGATGGCCATTAAAGTTTTTAACGCACTGCCAAATAATATTAAAGAGCTACATATAGAAACATTTAAAACAAGTTTGACTAAATGGCTTTTAAAAAATTGTTTTTATACTATTAAAGAATTTTTTGAATGGAAACAAAATGATGTCTGCACCAAAATATAAAGTTTCTACAACCACATCTACTTTATATTGTTATTTTCTAAAATTTTTAACGATTTTTGATTTTTTTTTTTGACATTACCTATGACTTTTTATTATATATTTTTGATGATAATTATGACATATACGTGTAATATAAAATATTATGTAATTGTGACATGTACCGGTTTTATCTATAATTGTTAATTAAATATTAATGTGTAATATGATTTAAATCGAATGTATTATAATTTAAATTGTTTAAAAATTGTGTAAAATTATTGTTTAATATAAATAATTATGTTATCTCTAATTTAATAATATTTACACGTCGACATATCGACAGAGTATGATGAAACTATGACATTTGTTAACACCGTCATGTATACACTCATATTCAGTGAATAAATGATTGATTCTTGATTGATTCTTGATTCTTGAAACTCGACTCTAGATTCTTGTGAGGAACTGGTTAAATGTTCACCATTATTAATGTTACACCCTATATACATATTAATACCGAACTGTCACAGATATTTAAATATTAGTCGTGATTAAAAGTGGTCAGTAATCATTCACGGAAGTTTTGTAACGTGCCGAAGTATTAAAACCTTTTTATAACAATTATGTCACGATTACTTGACGGTGGCTATCAAAGGATATGACTACATTAAAATGCTGAGGAGGTAATGTAAATGGACACACACAAACCCATATATGGTACTCGCCGACCGAGAGTAGGACCATCATCAGATCAGTAACCGCTCAGAGTGGACGTTCTAACCTCAAAGTAGGTGCCCTTCGGCGCTGGTCACCTAGTTGGTAGTCTATTAGCTACACAAATTGAACCTACGTTCACCTCTATTGTCTGGTAAAGCAGTGAAAGCATAAGGCTAACTGTAAACGTTATGTTTAAAACATAAAAATGTAGAGTATTTATCTCTATAAGCAACTCGACTGGGGCAGTATCTCCAATGTACAGAGTCATCATTATCCTATTAGCCGAATGGCGTCTAATAATGGACGTCATTCGGCGGATGACGTTGTGCCCATCATTTGGAGTGATATGCCATAATTGCCACGTTTGCCAACCATTGGCAGACGCGTTGGCGCAGGATAGTAGTATGACTGTCCTAGACACACAAAGAGACGCTTGCGCTGCTGCTCGATCTCTGGGAAATATTCCTTCGGGACGAATTCTACGCCCACCACGGGATGAGTAGTGGAGGTGATATTCTTTGACCGCACAGCATCAACAAACATCTAAGGCCTATATTTTCTTCTTTATACATTAGCAATTGTAAGTGATTACCGCGGCTTATGGACACTCGTAACACCAAGCTGATATGATGAGATATTTGTCGTAACGGTTTGCACCTGTATTTGATAAATCGCATCGCAATCGCATTGGCTAAAATTCTTAAATGTTACATAGTGAAAATTTGAGCTAACGTCGGAAATTTGAATATGTAGTTCAACATTTTAGCGGGCCACGGGCCGCGGGTGTTTTACTAGAAATATGAATCTATTTCATACAGGGCCGTACAAAGAACGTTCAGTTTTTAGCCAGATTACGTACACTCTGTGCTAAATCGGCGCGCCGATATTTAAGGTACTGTGTACGGTATGTCCAAAAATAAAACAAAGTTTTTACCTCAACTGGGGCTTAACAGAAGCTAAAAATGGCACACAAATATATCAACGAAAAAATAAGGACAGATAGAAATGAAATGCCGATTCACAATTTTGAAAAATGTTTTGGTATCTATACATTAAAATGTCCATAGAATGGTCCATAGAAATAAGTTCTCACGTCCAAAAACTCCTAATTTGCAGCAGATACGTTAATTTTATTTACGAATAATTATGCTTATGAACAATTTAGATAACAGATACAATAATAAAAGATTAGTCCTGGGTAGGTATCGACCTCCAGTTTTGCAGTCATAGTCACTAACCACCAGATTCACAGGCCAGTCAAATGATAAATTAATGAGTTGTGAGACATTAAATTGCGAGAAACAACGCAGCTTTCGGGCGAACGCTCCTAATATCCCTACGGTTCTGATTTCAAACCTCAACGTCCGCGGTCGCCCTCTAAAAGTTTCAATAGCAATAAAATTTAATGAACAAAATTTGTTTTATGCGTTTACAGTAGGTACAGACTCCAGCACATCCAGCTACCCCAATCTGTCAAATTTCTTTTAAAGATTTTCAACTTTATCAAGAAAGCATACGGTGCACTTTAAATTGGGGAAATTTGACAGATTGGGGTAGCTTGATGTGCTGGCGTCTGTACGTCTCACGGGTTCATGTGGGTTTTCGGGAACACGCGTCGAAGTTTAGTTTATGAATTGAGTTAATTTCGGGTTTTAATTAAAGTTGTAATAGAGTTAAATTTGGTTGGAGTTTTAACTAATATAATATTCGTTTTATGTATCTTTGGACGTCTAATGTTTGTTTCTGAAAGATTGAGTTTAACCATCTAGACACCATCATGTTAGCCAAAGTAAGTCCACTGTTGGATAAAAGCCTCCCCAAAGAGTGGGGGATATGCCATAATCGCCACGCTTGGCAGACGGGTTGGCGATCGCAGTTTGATGGTCATAGTTCACAGAAAAACGCTGCTGCCCGTTCTCTGATAGGTATTCCGTTGGTCGATTTCTACGCCCCCCACGGGATGAGATGGGGTGAAGATATTCTATGTCGTCACCACACAGCAATCTACTATATGGCTGACAGCCTGGACTTTCCAGATCCTGTACCGCACAAGACATCCGTTGGCGAACTCAAGAATTTTAATCACATCTAGCTTTATACATACATACTAAGTAAGAATTGTCTCATAACAACTGGGATTCATGTACTCCAGTCTATCTTTGGAGAAATGTATATTAAATAAAAATAAATATGTTATAATACAGTTTGATAGATGATACAACTAATACGATACGTCTTACTTGACTGGAATTGAATATGTCTTAAACTTAGTTTAGTAATATTCTTTATGTAGTTTCTTATCTACACGTTTGTAACACTTGCAAAATTCCGAGTATCGTCGACAAAGAAACGCGACATTGTCAATCAGGGTAAAAGTAACAATTTAGCAATGTATTACTACATACAAGTTGCATTGTGTTATGATTAGCAAGTAACTAGCCTGTTAGTTTAGTGGTTTGTGACCTTGCCTGGGGTTGGTGAAGCCAGAGGTCGTAGGTTTGATTCCCACCTAGAAAAAATATTTGTGTGATGAGCACGTCTTTTTTTATTAATACAACTAAGTTGGCAAACAAGCATAGGGCCTACCTGATGGTAAGTGGTCACCGTAGCCTATGAACGCTTGCAACACCAGAGCCATTGCATTAGCGCGTTGCCGACCCTTTAGAAACCTTATTACTCACTTTTTGAAGGGTCCCATGCTGTAGTCTCTTGGTAAAACCTTATTCGTATTGGGCTAGAATTTTCAATGGCCCATTAATTAATTAAATGGCTCTCTTTATAATCTTTAACCATAAATAGATTTACCTTACGGCTCCGTTTGTTTTTATTAACTACCAGGGTAAATATAAAGACGTCCACTGCTGGACAAAGGCCTCCCCCAACGATCTCCACAATTGCCGGTCTTGCGCTATTCGCATCCAGCAGTTTCCAGCGACCCGCACAATATCATAGGATACTTTCAAAATAATTGTTTAAAATACACCTATTTTAATCCTATTTGTCCTCAAAGATTTAAGTTTATTTGAAAACTTAAATCTTTGAGATCTTTCTTTTTTTTGGAAAACCTAGTAAATAAGATGAATAATTCAAATGATAATTTAGATTCCTTTCTTTCTTCTTTTCTTTTTGAAGGGCATGTTATAGTCTTTTGGTAAAACTGTAACAGGGAGTTCATTGCACTACTTAAACGTATGTGGGAGAAAATTTTGCTGAAAGCGAACCGTACGAGATCGAAAGGGTTTGAGGATGTGAGGATGAACTTCCTGTCTGTGAGAGGTCTAATGGTAGAAAGTGGCCGTGGGCATCAAATCAAATAATTCCTCTGAACACATCCCATTGTACATACGATAGAACATTATTTAAGTCGTTCGGGAGTTGATATGCGTCTCCGAATTTTTAAGCCTACCTCTAGTTTTCTGTCATGGTTTAGCGACTGTTCTATAAACTACAGCCTAGACCAATAGCTAATAGAAGAAGGTGGTCACCCAACTTTAGACTGCACACGGCCTTATGAGATATCAACTAGCTATAAGCGTCTCTTTTAATAATTATTATTTAAAGGACTAAAACGCAATGAGGTAAGTGTTGAACGTAATTACCTGGTCGATTGCGCATGACTACGTCGGTGGGTCACCTCCTACGTATAGCTAAAATACCTCTTTTATCTGTTACCTTATTTGAAAAAAAAAACTACACACCTACGCAGTAAATTATAATATAAAATGTGTAGAAAATAAATCAAACACATTTTGTTAGACAAGTAAATAAAAAATGCATTTGTATAAACTTACATTTATGACTGAATGATTTATAAAGTTTCCACTAAAAATGGACAGTTGACTAATAAGTTATAGCTAGAAGAGAAGTTTGTGCCCCAATTCAGTATTTGTGCACTTTGAAGATATAATATTATGACTGTACCAATAATTTTCTGGTACGGGCGCTGCGCGCTGTCAGAAAGAATAATACAGTATATTCCGCATAAAATTTTGAGTATAAACTAAATGGGATAAGTAAAAATGACTTGGTTTTTCGCTCAACGAGCTCATGACGTGCAGCTCAATCATAAAAGCAGATAGGCACAAATGTTATAAACCTTATTAAACTATATAGGATACCTCACATAATGCCTTTACATTGCCGGTCACGACAATATGAATGACAGATGTCAATTGTGAGATACTAGTAAAATCCAAACGCTTTCGGTACCTATTTGACTTCGATACTGACTATCAATATGTAGTGATGCGTAAGGGGAAATATTACGTTACTTTATTTTTTCTTAAAATTAACATAACATTAAAATCCCAATATCACTTTTTTTTGGATTTATACCCAGGACTTCGTAATCTGCGGTTGAACACGCTATCTATATATATACTTACTTTGGATACATCACGTTTTTCTTCTCTCTCATGCAACTAAATGTGCCTAGACATGGCCTAGGCTTAGCATTGGCTTTTTCATGCCTGTCTTAAATTTCAATTTCAATTCTTGGCCACTTGTGATTATTCAAGAGGTTCTTACAGATTCTTATTCAGTTGAAGAAAAAATGCTATATCTTCATCTTCTTCTAAACATTATGATGCCAAATTCATTAAATTTTTGTGTCCTAGAACGTGGCCACACAGCTCTGCTTATGTCATTCCTAAGATCTTGCCATGAACATGTGGCTAGGAGGCTAGGCACAATGTTAGGTGGGCCATGAATTGGACCGATACTCCACAGTCCATTTTGGGGATGCTCGACAGTCCCACGTTTTCTTTTGTTTTTTGTATACATTTTACGCTAAATCGTCGGTAATTATGAAGCGATATTATTCTTCGTCTTCTTTATTGAATGAGCAGCGATTATCATAATGTCATAGCCGTTAAAGTCGTCCAGTTGGCCTTTGATAGCTTACCGTGTCCTCTAAAGCACGGAGAAGCTCAACAATTAAACCACTTTGACGGTAAACTCTGCATAGACCGACTTCGTGCCTCGATAATTCATTGTCATAGCCGTATATTTTAATCTGTAAATAAATGTTTTTGAAACAATCTTCCCAGCGTACCCTTGACTTGGTGAGTAACTATCGAGAGGTACAAAACGGAGTGAATTGGAATCCAAGAGTCATTACCTAATATAAAACTTGAGAGGTGTCAAGGGACACCCGGATGGAACGAAGTTATTTCTTATTATTTATTATGTACAAAAACCTGTATACACTCAACAAAAATAATCGTCGCGACACCACACTGTTCAATGCGAAATAGAAATGAAAATATCTGGCTTGCTTTCTATAAGAGAGAGAGAGAGAGAGAGACACACAGAGAAACATGCGCACGCCGCACAGCTGCAAAAAGTGACGTGACATCGTGACGTGTTTCGTAAGAATTTTTTCCGTCTCGCCCCCTTTCACAACGCGCGATAAGGAACTTCGTTCCAATAAATCCAATTAAATATACATATATCTTAAAAATGGTGTCGTAACTGACCCATACTTAAAATAAAATCCCTTAAATTAAGCGATTAACCTAAACATAATGAAATAACATTAGCGAGCTACAGTGCAACTTAGAAAGTTCTCGTGTTGTTACAAGCTCCATCAAACCCGACCTTGGCATGGATTGCACACAGACTAGAAAATAACATGTTTATGGATATTGTGGTTCATTGTTTATTCTCAGGATATTTGCGATTTATTATTTTATTCGAGATCAAATCTACAGACCTGACTGCACGGTGGACGTGGTCACCTAGCTACTACCGTGGCATCCCCGTGTTCGATTCTTAGCCGAATTTCGGCCACGGCAGCCAGTCTCAATGGAAACCTGCACAGGACATATTATTGTGCAAAAGTGCGGGCCCAAATAGAGTTACTTTCTATTCCATCAGTCTCATGATCCGATGGGACGACTAGCGACACGACTTGAAAGAGGTCAGGTACATGACCGACAGCTTGACGTGCTCCCTAAAGTACGGGGTTATAAATACAGCCAACTTTCAAATTCCGGACTGATAGTGAGATTTTATCTTTGACACAATAATCTCAAAAACAATTTTGGCTTTGCCCGGGATTTGAACCCAGGACCTCATTATCTGTGGTTGAACACGCTACCGCGAAACAGCACATTTTGTGCTGTATTAATATACCATTTAAATATTTACTCAATTATTCGTGCTTATATTTTTCGTTTATGCCTATTGTGTGTGTTTTAGCATATTATTATTATTATTATTCTTTTCATGAATCAGAAATCTGACAGAAACTGACTTCAATAAAAAAATGTATAAGTGGCTCTGTGACAAATGTTTTTATTGTATTTCAGATTATCTTCAATTTAACTTTCAATAATTGTGACATACTACTTAGCTTGACTTTTACGTTAAATATATTAATTGATTTACTATATATACACATTTACGTTATTGTTTAGCTAATAAATTATTTTAAAATTGTAAAATTATATAGAAAGTAAAATATTAAGTTATGTATATCGAATTAAAATTATGTGAGATTATGACAAATAATACATGTTACTTACATATATTATGTGTCATACTTCCACTTAAACATTTGCACGACAAATTGTTGAATATAGTGGAACCGTAATTTAAGACCATCTAAATGTACCTATATTCCTGCAAATAAAGAAATCATTCATTCATTCATTCATTCATGACCAGAAAGAGAAGACAGGACATTAGCATATGTGTTTTTACTAGTTCAGTGTTAAGGTTATTGAAAGCACTAATAATATACCAAAATATTAAAAGCAGTGCAACATGAAGAAAAATAGCAAAAACCTTAAAATAGATAGTTCCGATATCAGAACACATCAATAATGCAGATTGCAAGAACGCAAATTCACAAAAATTGTACTGGCTATTATGTGTCATGTCACTTAAGATTAATTACAAAATTCGAAATGAACGTATATGTAAAACAAAATTTTAATTTATTTTAAGAGAGGTAGGGCACAGCGTTCATTTGCTCTAAGAGCAGCCAGCAGCCAGTGTGATTCTACGTGTGAGTAAGGTCGCTAGAGCTCAATTCATTTCCTTATTTCGGTTGAATTCTATATATAGAGCCCCTTGTTTCGCAGACAGAAATTTCATAGAATTTCGTTTCCCAGAAAATGATTTATTTAATATTTGGTCCTTGTATTTTTATTTCGAATATTATTGTTTCAAAGACAATTTTCTAGAATGAAACATATTTCAAAGAAACACAAATTAATGAATTTTTAATTAAATATTTTTGAATAACAAACTTATCAAACAGTAGAATTATTTTTATACGTATATTAAACCTTTTTTAAACTTTCGCGTATCATTATTATATGTATATAAACATTGTTAACAGGTATTAACGCGACTAACCTTTATTGTTGTGGGAAAATAACATTAAAGTTTAATCGCGTTAATACCTGTTAACAATGTTTATATGAATATTAAACCACCACCACCATTTATTTCAGATTACAAAATTCCACATGTGTAAGTTATTAAATATTCAATTATCCTTAAATTACAAAACCAAAAATAGAATATACTAAATTATGTACCCGACATATCACAATCCAAAACATAACGAAACATTAAATACTGATGTCCAAATGCTCAAAAGGAAATAATTTGGGTTAGGTTAGGTTAGAACTGTGACCATGGAGAACGGGAGGCCCTGTTTTCCCGCCCAATCCGCGCCAAGAGAATCCCATGGTCTGGGGCTCTAACGGCTAAGTCGCCGAACATCGATTTCTTAAATGAGAACGCCATAAATTAAAGGTTAAAAATTATTTAATCAATACTTAAATCGGCTTCAACGTTGATAATCAATTTCGGACCATTTATGACGTCACATGTGCTCACGAAAGCCGATTTAACGATTGGTTAAGTCATTTTTAACCTTTATTTATTTGAATGCCATTTAAGAAATCGATGTTAGGCGACTTAGCCGGTAGAGCCCCTGGACTAAAGGTGGCTGAGGAACATCGTGGGGTTTTAGTCGGTAAACCCAGCCCTACCATCTGGCTGGGAGTCCGACATACCCTGTCCCTTCCCCAGCGGCGGGACGATACATAAAGAATCCCCACGTTAAAAAAGAAAAAGAACTGTGACGATCTAGCGGCAGCGGCCGCCGAGCGCTAGATACACTATTGTTGTTAAATATTGGCGCAAACAATCATTCGGAGTTTAATTTACTTTGGATTGTTTCTAGCACCCATCTTCACCAAGAATAGTGTAACTTGGTAATAATTTTTATATTAAATAAACAATATAATGACAGAGAATATTTGATTTGTTATTCTATGATATGATTATTCTGTGAAACGAAAATATGAGAAAATTATTACATGAAACGAAATTCTATAAAACTATTAGATGACGGGCCTGTTGGCGTGGGTGGCAGATACGCTGCCTTTCACGCCGCAGGGTTCGATTTCCACCCGGGACAAATATTTGTGTGCATGAATATGTCTGTTTTTGTACTCTGGGTGTAAATTATCTATAGAAGTATATATACAAAAGAAAAAAGTATATGTAATATATCAGTTATCTGGTTTCCTTAGTACAAACTCTGCTTAGTTTGGGATCACATGGCCGTGTGTGAATAATATATTAGCTACAAAACAACGTACACCATAGTATATATGTGGCAAGGTAAACCGGGTATTATTAACCAAATGCTAATATTACTAGATACATTATTATATAAATGCTAATTTTAAATAATTACATTCAAATAACATATCTCAATATCTATACATATAATAAAATCGTAGGAAAGTCAAAACTGTACATTGAATATTTTTTTTAAAGTATAGTTGGGGCGTGATCTGCAATCGATATCGAAACCAAAAATATAGTTTTTGGAATTTTTGTCTGTTTGTCTGTATGAATGTCCGGGGTAAACTCAAAAAGTACTGCATGGATGTACTTCAAATTTTGCATAAATATTACTAAGAGGTCGGGTCAACATATAGGCTACATATTATCACGCTATCACCTACGGGGGAGGAGCTGTGATAATTTAAAAGTTTAACGCGGGTAAAACCGCGGCGCAAAGCTAGTCTACTATATGTAAGAATTAAATAATACATTTGTATATATAAATAAATTCTAATAGATATTAAAAAGCGCTTATAAATAGTCATAACATGTTTGTATACTTCAAACATGTTATGAGTATTTATAAGCGCTTTTTAATATCTATTAGAATTGAAACCAGAGTTATTCAAGTAAAATATCTTTACGCACGCTTGATTGGTAAATAAGCTGCTGAATTCTGGATGTGAGCGTTACGAAAAGTGTCATCGGACGAGGCAAACGGAAGTTTAGAAGGAAATATAAGTTAGTGAAGATAGAAAGAGATGTATTCACATTTCGTATATTACTGCAGGAGAAATTGACTGCGTCTAAGACAGTCGTCTCGCCGCTTCGTGTCGCGGGTTTGAGTCCCGCGCCGTACTACTATTTGTGTGACCCATAAATAATTGTTCTGATTCTGGATTTGTAATTTGTGTCCGTCTATTATATGTCTGTAAAATACCCCATGACATGGGGACTAGATTCTCTAGTGCGGAAGTTCTCTTAAAAAAAACAGAGACGTGCAGCTACACATTTTCTTTCTCTCAAAGCCAGTACTACTTATTTATTGGGCATCGATTACCCTAGTGTCAGAGTTGTTTAGCCGCCCAGTAGCCCTCTGACATAGCATAACGACTGCTACCTAATGGCTACAACCGGGAAATTTAACCACTTTGTTGGTCACCCATCTATGAACTGATCCCAAGCCTTGTTGCTTAACCTCGCCAATCACTTACGGAATGAAAGCATCTGACTAGGAGCGCCGATGGCCAGTTATGTTTCGTATATATATAAGTTTTCCTTCAATCGTGTAGTTTAAAGGACACTCGTTATTTTATTTATTTATTTAATACTAGCTATGCCCCGCAGTTTCACCTGCGTTAAAGTAGTTTTAACGTGAAAGAGTAACAAACATACATCCATACATCTATACTCACAAACTTTCGCATTTATAATATTAGTAGAATGTGTATCTCTAGCAGTTTTGGCAGTGCACGGAATAGCTCGCGGAAGGTAGATTTTTACCTACTTACTTGACACTTATCGTCATATTTGGACAATTCACACATATACATAAATTGTAGCCTATGTGTTATTCTGATATATAAGCCACATATATTGTTGTAAAGTTTCATTGAAATCCATTCAGTAGTTTTAACGTGAAAGAGTAACAAACATCCATCCATCCATCCATAATTACAAACTTTCGCGTTTATAATATTAAAGAAAGATTTCCATAATATACAATATGTTACTTAAATGTCTCTTGCCTACCCTATCAAACAAACGGTTTGCTATTTACTTAGACCTTCATAACATAGCTGTAAGTGGAGACTATTGCCATGAGATAATAATGAGTCCGAAGTCCACAATGAATTGCAATATAAATATATAATTGAAACAATAAACTTTACACAACGATTAATAATTCCACACGACCCAATAAAAACAACTGATAAATACTATATATTACGTACATACGACGTGATGATTAGCGAGCCAGGTGTGTATACACGTGTAGAAGCGCTTTAGCGTATATTATACACTTACACGTGATACAGAACATCACGTATACAGGAAGTAGATGTGGGTCAATAAGATTGGAGGAACAATATTTGGTGGTTCATCAAAATGTCACCCTAACGATGTCCACTGCTGGGAAAAGGCGATTATGGCATATCCCTCCATCATTTGGAGGGATATGCCATAATTGCCACGCTTGGCAGACGGATTGGCGATCGCAGTATGGTGTTATAGATAGTAACATTAAGTTCAAGTTTTCAGCAAGTCCGTAAGTTGGAATATAAACGGCGAGGTGAAGCACCTATGCACGTGGTCAGTATAGAGATGGGTGACCGTCAAAGTGGTTTAATTTCAAATGTCTCCGTGTCACGTTAAGCTGTCGTTCCCGGTTGTTGTAGTTAGACAAAAGTCGATAAGCCAAGTCAGAGGCGTAGTGAGCAGCTTGGACAACTTAGCGTTAATTCTCTCAAAGAGCAGCCCGACTGGGGAAGTACCTTACAGAAGACACTCCTTAATAATAACATTAATAATTTTAATGTTGTGTTTCCGAGTGTGAGTAAGGTTGCCAGAGCTCATTGGGGGTGGGGGGAAGGGTCAGCAACACTTGTTTGTTGACTTTTAAAGGCCGGCAACGCACCCGGGTCACTTCTGGTGTTCCGAGTGTGCATGGGCGGCGGTGATCACTTCCCATCAGGTGACCCACTTGCTCGTTTCTCACCCTCTGATATAAAAAAAAACTAAAAAATAAACTCTGGCACTAGGGTAGTCCATAGGACAAAGAAAGAAGTTATCACATTTTAATAATACTTAATATAGACACAAGTCTGAATAAAGATTTATTTATATACTTATTTTAAAACGTGAAAACTAGTCCCTCCCTCTTACCCACCACTGCAACTCCTGTAAGCCAGGATCAACAGTGGCATACAATTAAATGAGTGGTGAGGTTCAGGCATGTCCCTTTAACTGTCTTGGATCCCGCAACGAATTTAATCAGAAAACGTCAAAACGTGTGAATTTTGTTATCAACATTACTAAGGACCTGTTTTGAACATTCTCATCATCATAGTCATAGTGCTCAGAGAGACGCTACTGCCCGTTCTCTGCGGCATATTCCCTCGGAATGATTTCTACGCCCCCCACAGGATGAGCCGCCATAAAATATCGACACACCCTGTCGATATTTTATGCCATCAGCTACACAAGCATTTTTGTGGTTAAACCTTTGCAGTTGTAAGTATTGTTTAGAGTTTATGTAAACACCTTTATTATTGACATAACATTCCCATACTATCCATCCATGCAAAATTTAAGTGCTTGGCACTTGTCTGTGTAGCATTCTACATTTATCCCGTCGTAGAGCTTGGTTGATGTTTTATGTCCAGGACACTTTTTCCATTCAACGCCATTCAACGCCAAATGATTTATAGTACATTGATGCAAATCCGCACCATTAGCCGTTGACTGACTTTCAAGTTTTTGTGATGGTTCCAATTGAGGACCAAAGGTTAAGTCCGTCATGGATACCAATCGCCTAGACAATCAGACTTCGTTCTTGCTAAACAGATTCTGTATAATTCTAGTAACTACATTTGAATATCTTGGTGCCATAATATTAATACGAGCCGCTGTCTAAGCCGTAAGAGTTACATGAAGATAATAATAGTTATTGTTATTGTTCGTCCTAAACAGTTCGAAATAAAAGTCGGCGACAGCATATATTTACCCTTTACATGGAAGCCATTATAACAAAAATAATGAGCCATAAATACTTTCAAATTTCATCATAAACGGTATTTTTATAATGTACTAGCTGTGCCCCGCGGTGTTAATCGCGTTAAATTTTATAAAGTTTCTTTGCTATAAACCTCACGGAGCCCGAGACCTTTCCAACGAATGCAAAACCGTGGAAATCGGTTCGTGCGTTCTGGAGTTATAGCGTCAGGAAGGAAAACCCGACTTATTTTTATATAGTAGATATTATAAAAAAATATATTTCATATGGATAGTCTGACATAGGCTAACTTTTATCTACACACCACGCGGACGACACCGCGGGCGAAATCTAGTAATAAATATTGCCATAAAGCCATTAAACAGATATTAGACGATTTGTATTAAAAAACAAACAACTTTTGGAGGCATACTTGTTACATTACTTACTTCATAATAGAAATGATGAAGTAAACTAATAATTACCCTGAACAAGTGGAGGATATGAAAGTATTGCGTTATTTAAATAAAAGGCAGTATAATATCTACCTGTAATAAGAAATTTCTATTAAAAGAAATAATTTAACCAAAGAAAAATTTACTTCATATTTTTGCAACACTGATAAATTCATTTTATAGTTTAAAATATTACGTCCATATTTTCGCCAGCTATATTTGCAGACAATGGCAGTATACTGTTTGTAGTTGAAATTAAACATAAAAACGAAAAATATACAAACTGTATTCACTTCCGAAGCAAAAAAACAGAAGCGAACAACACAATCGAACCTGATACTTTAATATCGGGAGGTAATTGCAGGAAAACCTCTTAAATGAGATTGATGATTGCGTCCATGATATAATTGAGGGTATTTATTGCATTTTACGTAATAAAAGGATGTCGTAATTGTGTTTTTAAATTATTTTCAGATTGAAATAAAGTCTGAGTAAGTATACCACGGTATTGGAGACTTTAATAGCTTTAGCTTTTTGAAGTAAAACTTCTTTACCCAACCTTGACTAGAGGAGGTAAATGCGTGACGAGAGCGTTATAAAAAGTGTGATCGGGTGAAGCAAACGGAAGTTAAGAGTGAAAGAGATTTAAGTGAACAAACAATATAACGCTGTCGAAATGGTACCGTCTATATTGAGGTAAGAATTGAATATTATTATTATTATGACGGACCTTGTGTGTAGAGTGACGGTCACGCTTTAATGCTACCACCGGATCAAAACCGCCCCAACTGAGAACACCCAGCGAAATATTTCTTTCTGGTTGGTAATAATAATGAAATTTATTCAGCACTTGGGTATTTACATACACTTGTACTTGTCAAGCTCACAATGTATTACATAAACACAGTTTAAAAACAGTAATTAAAGCAACGAAATATTTTGAATTAGTCCGTCCGTGCGGTCTGTTTCGTCACATATATTTTTAATATCCTTAAATAAATATTAAATAGCAAGTTACTAAGCTATTATTGTTACATTTAGCAATTGTATATTAAAATTAAAGAATTGAAAACAACGAGCAGTTGGCTAGTGCAAAAGTCTCTCAACCGGTAGCTTAATTTAAGCGACTAATACCTGAGGGCTCCCTTATGGGGTTCGGGCCATAGCTCAGGTTGCCGCTGATATTATATATTACAGGATATTATTATTATTATTATCACTTTGGTTAAGTGATTTACCTTTAGTTACATGTAGCTCGATACACAAGACAATAAAGACAATAATTTTAATATTTTCAGTACCAACGGTGATTCCTGGAATTATTTTCCAATATTTGTATCAACGGGGTTTCCTCGAACGTGTATCGCTCCTAGAAATTTCCAATCTCATACATTCTCTTGCATGGAAATTATTAGGTTTGTGGTACACCAGGAACTAAAACATAAAATAATTTATACATTATTATTCTCTGACCAAATCGGAGACGTTCTCAAGAAAGGGCAGGTCAGAAGTACCCTAAACCGACGAGCATGTATGAAGAATATAATGACAGTAATCGACGCAAAAGATGTGTGCAACGATCGTGACAAATGGAAATCCTTTGTCTCTACCTACCCCTCTGGGAAACAGGCGTGAGTTTATGTATGTATGTATTCCTATGGTACCAAATCGTTAACACCAAGTACTATTTTAAGCACAAACCGGCAAACATATTTTATTTTTGGATTCTTAAGGTTCTTGAGCGTATTTCCTCATCAAGTAGAGAACAGACAGAAACCAATGGGTAAGAACAACCTCATACCAAGCAATACAAATATTGAATAAACTGCCAACGGATTGAAAAGTTTTGTAACACATTAGGTCCTTTAAGAGTAAGCTCAAAGCATTTCTGTTGGATAGAGACTTGTACTCACTAGAAGAATGAACTTGAATAGTAAAATATATTAGGTCTTTACCTATGAAATTGCCGTTCTGCAGTACTGGCCATTTCAAATCAAAATAATTTTTGTTTGGCTAAGAATTCTAATTTCAAATTAATTTTATTTTAAAAACATGGATTCTTTTTTCCTAAAGTAGTCATTTCTTTATTGATTAGTGTTACATTTTCATCGCATTTCAATCTTTTTCGTCATCATGGATACGTTAAAAATTCGAGTAATTATGGAATATGAGTACCGTCGTGGCAGCAACGCGGCACAAGCGGCACGCAACATCAACGACGTTTACGGAGCTAACACTACAAACCAACGCACCACCTGTTATTGGTTTGCTCGCTTCCGTTCTGGAAATTTCGACCTGAAAAATGAACCTCGCGGTCGTCCGAAGACTTTGGTCGACAATGACGAATTAAAGGCGGTTGTGGAAGCTGATGATACACAATCTACGGCTGAATTAGCAGCAGCTTTCGACGTTAGCGTCAAAACAATATTGGTCCATTTGCGTCAAATTGGCAAGGTAAAAAAGCTTGACAAATGGGTGCCCCACGAACTCAATGATCGCCAGCGCGAAGTACGCGTCGAGACGTGCCTTGCACTGCTCAACAGACACACAAATGAAGGAATTTTGAACCGCATTGTTACCTGCGATGAAAAATGGATTCTGTTTGATAACCGCAAGCGCTCAGCAAGTTGGTTGGATCCTGGTTCAGCACCTAAACAATGCCCTAAACGAAAACTTACCCCTAGAAAAGTGATGGTCACTGTTTGGTGGTCTAGCGCCGGTGTGATTCATCACAGCTTCTTACCAAACGGGGTGAGCATTACTGCAGATGTGTACTGTGAAGAACTGAGCACAATGATGGAGAAGCTGGCGCATCTCCAACCAGCATTGGTCAATCGCTCGTCTCCGCTGCTCCTGCACGACAACGCGCGACCTCATACTGCACAGCAGACGGTCTCCAAGTTGCAAGAACTGGGGTTGGAAGCTCTCCGTCATCCGCCCTACTCACCAGACCTTGCGCCTACAGACTACTACTTTTTCCAGAATTTGGATAACTTCTTGGCGGGAAAAAAATTCAATACCCGAGAGGCAGTACAAAATGCCTTTGAAGAATTTGTTGCCTCCCGTCCAGCTGATTTCTTTAAGAAGGGCATCAATAAACTGCCACTCCGATGGCAAAGATGCATTGATTGCATGGGTGATTACTTCGAATAATACAAATAAAAAAATTCATGAAAAAAATTCGTTTAAATTTTTTCATACAAAACGGCAATTTCATAGGTAAAGACCTATTATTTAAATTATTATTTGAATTATGCATTTAGAAATGCTATATATAATTGATTAGTAATCATGTTTCATTATTATTCTTACAATTGCCAGATCTTCATTTATTTCTCTTTTTTATATTTATATACATTCTTCTTTTGTTTTTTTTTTTGTAAAACGGTTACTGATAAATATATAAACTCAATGATTTGCTCCATTTGATGTAATTACTAGGAGATCACGCAAAAGATGTCCGGGTCATAAGAAAGTTCTTCATACAGTGAGCGCAGCGCCTCTGCTAGCACGAGTTCCTGCAGTTTACTTACTCGATCACACGTACAGTTTCGTTCCATACATTGAGCACCAGAATTTTAGTTCTTAATAGTTTCCGCGAGAGGCACTGGTGCTCAATGTATGGGAGGAAACTGTACGTGTGATCGAGTAAGTAAACTGCAGGAACTCGTGCTAGAGGCACAGGTATACTTACCTTAGACCTCGTCCCTTCCCTTACCAACACCATTCACATGAACTTATCGTGGTGGAACTTTCAGGTCCAAAGCCAGCCAGACACGTGAACTGATCGCTGAAACCTACGGCAATCCAAGACCGGGTTACCAACAGAAGTACATATGCATCTCAAATTAATGTTCAGAACATCTTCTATCTATACATATAATAAAATCGTAGGAAAGTCAAAACTGTATATTGAATATTTTTTAAAAGGATACTTGGGGTGTGATCTACACTGGGTAACGAAGCCAAAAATATAGTTTTTAGAATTTTTGACTATTTGTCTGTATGTATGTCCGGGCTAAACTCAAAAAGTACTGCATGGATTTATTACAAATTTTGCATGAATATTACTAAGAGGTCGGGTCAACATATAGGCTATATATTATCACGCTATCGCCTACGGGGGAGGAGCTGTGATAATTCGTGAAAACGTGCGAATTTTGATATTAACATTATTAAGGACCTGTTTTACACATCATTATCATAGTCATAGTACATACTCCGAGAGACGCTGCTGCCGGTTTTCTGAGAAAATTTTGAGAGGTGTCAACGGATACCCGGATGGAACGAAGTTATTTCTTATTATTTATTATGTACAAAATACCTGTATACACTCAACAAAAATATTCGTCGCGACACCACACTGTTCAATGCGAAATAGAAATGAAAATATCTGGCTTGCTTTCTACAAGAGAGAGAGAGACAGACAGAGAAACATGCGCACGCCGCACAACTGCAAAAAGTGTCGTGACAACTTTTCGTAAGATTTTTTTCCGTCTAGCCCCCTTTCACAACGCGCGATGAGGAACTTCGTTCCAAAAGTACAGCATGGATTTACTACAAATTTTGTATGAATATTACCTACTAATAGGTCGGGTCAACATTTAGGCTACATATTATCAAGCTATCACCTACGTAAAACGGCGGGGCACAGCTAGTTTATAATAATATCTGGGGACAATGTCACACAGATCATCCTAGCCCCAAACTAAGCAAAGCTTGTACTATGGGTACCAGGCGACGATATACATACTTATATAGATAGATAAATACTTCAATACATAGAAAACATCCATGACTCAGAAACAAATATTTGTGCTCATCACACAAATATTTGCACTTACCGGGATTCGAACGCAGGACCACCAGATTCGTAGGCAGGAGCACTACTAACTAGACTACGGTTACTTATATTTATTTGAGATTTTTTTTTATAGTGGCCACTAAATATGGGATAAAAAGATTTTAAGTATTCTTTTGTTAAGTAAGAAACGTATAAAAGGAAACCTTGTTACGATTATTTTGGGATATTAATCTCACGAATTGACTCCCACTGCTACAAATTATAGCCGCCATGTTTCAGAGCTTGGCAGAAACTCTTTGATTCTCCAACATTAGATAGATGAATAACTCTTTATTGCACACTAAAGATATACACTTAAAGTAAAAATAATACATTAAGATTGTAATAGTAGAAGTGGCGGCCTTATCGCTAAAAGCGAACTCTTCCAGGCAAGTCATGAATAATATTCAAGGTCCAAAAATCAAGCATAAATGGAGATTTTCTCTAGTGGGAGTTAAATCACAAACACACCCTTAAGAGGCCTATTACAGTCCACTAGCGCCGCCAATCGAAAAAATGTCATAACTCGTAAATAGAATCAAAAATACAAAATATGTTCTATTATTACTGTGGAAAAGGCAATAACGTAATTGTATAACACCGTATCAACACTTGAAATATAGCTGTTTAGCTAAATCGTGCATTCAAAACATAAACGGCCGTTTTTGTTACAAATGCACGATTTAGCTAAACAGCTATATTTCAAGTGTTGACAATGTGTTATAAAATTACGTTATTGCCTTTTCTACAGTAATAATAGACCACATTTTGTATTTTTGATTCTATTTACGAGTTATGACATTTTTTCGATTGGCGGCGCTAGTGGACTGTAATAGGCCCCTTAATGATCGAAGGCAGGAAGTACATCTTAAATAAGTTGCCAATCGAAATTTATATGAACTCGATTCAATTTTGATTTTCGATATTCTTTGAGAAAAATAAAACTGCGTTAAAATTTTAATCCTCTTAGAACACATAATGTATCATTTACATAACATATTTATTTTATGTTAAATATAATTATTACATTTAAAATAATAGTTATTTATTTTATACCTACTGATTTTTAAGAGGAGAATAATTATTTTTAGTCAATCTGGTTATTCTATTTTATTAATAATATTTATCGTTTTTTAAATGCAAAAGCAGAGATTGTGAAAATGGATGCATGTTTGTTTGTTACTCTTACACGCAAAAGCTACGAAACAGATGTTGATAAAACTATACTAATATACATACTAATACCATGAAGTTGAACGGGTGTAAAACCGCAGGGGGCATCATCATCATCATCACCAGACTGATATAGTGCACTGCCGGTCATAGACCTAGCCCAAATGTTCCCATTTGGGGGGGTTTGTCTTAGTCAACGCACTTGGCATGCGAGTTGCCAACTGCAGTTAGGTGGCAGGTAGTACACAGATGGCGCTGCTGTTCTACTACCTGCTGTCTCCCTTAGTCGCCTTTGATACCCACGGGATGTAAAGTGGTAGGCCTGTTATATTTTTTGGGCCGGTAATCAATAAATTTGTATCCTATTTTCTTATCTTTGTAATGTCTAAGAAAAACACGTAGACACAGATACACAAACGTAGATTTCTTTATAAGCACCGCTTATTTTGGTTAATATATATACATATAATAAAATCGTAGGAAAGTCGAAACTGTACATTGAATATTTTTTTTAAAGGATACATGGGTCGTGATCTATAATAGATATCGAAGCCAAAAATAAGATTTTAGAATTTTTGTCTGTGTGTCTGTTTGTCTGTATGTATGTCCGGTCTAAACTCAAAAAGTACTGCATGGATTTACTTCAAATTTTGCGTGAATATTACTAAGAGGTCACATATTATCACGCTATCACATATGGGAGAAGAGCTGTGACAATTTATAAAATTTAACGCGCGTATAACCGTGTGGCACAGCTAGTATTATACTAAATCGCAACCAAACCTCCGTTTGACTTGAATATACTGATTTTAGTTAAGGCAAAATGGCGTCTTACAATAGTGTCGTGTCGTGTCTGTCAGTAAATAAATAGTCTTTGAACAAACTAACAACAATAAACACAATTTAATCATTAACATATTGCCAAGATTGTAAACTTACAATACCACTTCATTATGCTAAGTTGTGATTGAGTAAACATTAATGCCTACATTTATTACGTACCTATTGGGTTCAATTCTCTTATAACCTAACCTAACTATTGTAACGTGTAACAAAAATAGTGTAGGAAACTCAAAAAATTTACGAAAACCAGTTCGTGAATTGGTCGCAAGACGACAATCGTCACACTAATATTATAAAGGAGAAAGTTTGTGAGTGTGTGAGTATGTCTGTTTGTTACTTCTTCACGTCTAAATGGCTGGAACGATTTTAATAAAATTTGGTATGGAGTTACCTGACACCCCGGATTAACACATAGACTATAATTTATAAAGTTTAACGCGGGAAAAACCGCGGGGCACAGGTAGTTTATCTCATATAAGTGAACTGTAATTGTTGTTAATAAAGATATTTGAAAGTCAGTTTTAAATTAAACTCCCTTTCAACTGGGATAAGGTTCCCTTTCGCAGTAATCTAGATAGAAGTGTAAATAATGACTTCAACACTTCTAGTAGACAAGAAATGACATTTTGTCCCACCTGGACTCTAAAGACTTTACCCGAACTCTCAATTATACAATATACTCAATTACAACTGTATTATGGATAACGTTAAAATATCTCATAGAGGTCTTAGAATATGATTAAGTTTCTTAAATTTACTTTAACAATATGAGGCGTTTTTCTTATATTATTTTAATTATTCATTTATTGCGGATATCAATCCATAATATAGTGTTACTATTACAGGACTTAGAATATGTTAGTAACAATGATTATAAAAATTAATTGATGTACCGTCCTGCTGCACAAGCTCCGCCACTATGCATACGGGTCCAGTGCATCAGGAAAGGGCTGTCCAACTTGGCAGCAAAAACCTTGAGAATGCTATTGGTGCTCCCACGAATTCTGCGTAGCAGGGTTTCGCGTGATGGCCTCAAAATTATAGACTGATATTTTTATATCAGATATTGTACTTAATCTATATTTTATTCTAAGAATGACTAGGGCCGCAAGGCATTCTGTTGCTTGCAAATATTGAGCTGTATGTAACTAAGCAGATGTCAATACTTTTACAATGTGAGATTTGTGTTTGTCGGTGATTATTCCTCCAAGGCGCGTCAGTTTTTTACGAAGTCAGATATAAGCATGGCCTCTAATTTAATTTTGAAGAAGATCGGTTTTGTCGTTCAGGAGGAGTACGATCAAGAACGAACATGAGTCGTCTAAGAAGGAGCTTCGTTTACTAATCAACAAATTGAGCCCACCAACAAGATTTGAAACTGTATCGTCTAGCAAAGGCCTAAATGTTTATTAATAATGAACCGTATAGTATAAGATTGTGATTTAATAATCTCTGTGAGCACGTCGAAATTTAGGTATGTTATTATTTCTACCAGATTGTTAGAGGAATGTTTGCACTGTCTATCGATGTCCATAATTCGAACACTGAGTTTTGAATACCGAAAATTGAATAATTTTAGGGTAGCTACAAAAATGAATGGAATTCGAATGACCGTGACAACCGCGTAGAACATGTTCTTTTTTTTCAAAAACAAATCCAACACAACAGTTTGTTATAAATCAAGATAACTCAGCCTTAATCGTTACCGTACAGGTCTCTAAATGCTCCTTTTTTTAGCCCACATCTTTCTTCTCTCTTATGTAAAGAAAAGCACATAAAGGTGAAACGTGCTTAACTCTATTAAATATATAGTACGAGTAGTTTCTGAATACGGATGTGGTACCACAGAATAAAAAGTACTTGTGGTACCAATTGGTACAAAATAATCTTCAGCACATGACAGTAATTATGTCCATATTCGTTCGATTTAAATGATTATTATTAAAATGAACACGATAGATGAGTTCAATTTGAGTTCAGGTAAAAAATAACAGATGTTTATCTGACAGCTTACTAATTGACGTTTAATTTAATTAAAATTCCTACAAACTACACCCAGGCCCTTGGTTCCTTTTGTTCTTGTTGTATAATCGTCGGGAACAATTATATAAATTTGGTACATATTTTAGAAAATTCTTTGTAATAAATTAAAACTTAGAATTCACGGGCAGTAAGAACTCTGCCTTAGTTAATGCTGTCACGTATATAGCACTCAAGTTGCTGTGTGGCGATGAATATCACCATCCTATCTCATCCCATGTGGGTCGTAGAAGTCGACCCCAGATGGCCACAATTCTATAGTGGAAGTCCAAAGTATCCCCTTTAATGTACCACCACCTATCAGGTATACTCTTCGGCCCCGGGTTCGTCCTCTATTTGCAATACCCCAAACTAGCACAGAAACCCTAATTACAAGCCCATTGTGGTTAGCTCTCACTCATATCAATAAAGTATTAAAATATGATCCATCCTTGGACTTATTTACATGCACGGAACCGAGATTTCTAGCTACAGCCAATCTTTATTTAGAAACTAATGCTACTCCTAGCTCAATAACCGGGTGATTGTTTTCGGATAGTGATACTTGTGTGATACCGTTACCGCAAAATGTTTATTTAAATATTATTCTATTCTCATGTTTAATGTAAAAATATAACTATTAATTATAGTATAAGTTGTAAATGTTAGTAACACTTGCTGAATATGTAACCTATAACTTATATGTTTGGTCTAACCGTTAATATAAGTTGGAACAAATTAATAAAAAAATATATCTCATATCTCTTTTTTTTATGCTGGATGGGTTTGCGCTTGACCTCGATCTCACCTGATGGTAAGTGAAGATGTGGTCGAAGGTGGACTGCACGTACTCATAAGATGCCTGTTCACTCTAGCCATGAATAGACCTATGTTAAAAATATGTCGTTCGGGAGGATGTTCCGTAGCTTAGCCGTGCGTATGATGAAGGAGGAAGCAAAGCGCTTCGTACGGTATTATAGGATGTCAACAACAAGGCGGTGGTGACCCTCCCGACGCCTGGTATTCCGATGAAAAAAGGGGGAAGGAGGGATAAGTTCATAGAGGTTATCTTTTGGAAAAGCTTTTGTCCGTGCGTATGCCATATTAACTCGCTTGGCAGACGGGTTGGCGATCACAGAATGGTGGTCATAGTACACAGAGACATTGCGGTCCGTTCTCTGAGAGATATTCCCTCGGGATGACTTCTACTTACGGGATGAGGTGGGATGACGACATTTTATGCCGTCAGACACACCCATACACACACACAAATATACCCTCATCATGTCTGCCGAATGATGTCCACTGCTGGACAAAAGCCTCCCCAAAAGATTTCCACAATGGAGTTGCGTTCGTCAATTGGAGGGATATGCTATAATCAATACGCTTGGCAGACGGGTTGGCGATCGCAGTTTGATAGTCATAGTTCACAGAAAAACGCTGCTGTCCGTTCTCTGATAGGAATTCCCTCGGACGATATCTACGCCGCCCCGCGGTTTGAGATGGGGTGATGATATTCTATGCCGTCACCACACAGCCTAAATATACCCTAACAGTGGTAAAACAAGGTATGAATGAAATGAAGTTTTATTCTAAGAAGGAGCCTTAGAAAAAAGTTTAGACATGTGCGAGTTGAATATGCCCACCGAAAGTTTTCCTTAAGCTATTTAGTTTCTACTAGGCCTTAACACGAAAAGTTGAAACTTGCTGCACCTACAAAGTAATTATATCGGTAGTATTCCATAGACAATTTGTATAAGAGCAAACAATCTAATAATTATTTCGTTAAACCTCTATTGCCAATACTACTTGTCCTTGCTTGCTTTCCAAACTTTTAAATTCACCTACAAACACTTCTGTTACAATGCATTAAAGTTAGAAATTGTAGAGCCGGTATATTCTAACAACTTTGTAATAGTGAATTCTGCCAAAGTGTTTATGTAGCTGGTCATGCAGTTATTAGCTTTAACATAAGGTTTAAATTCGCTTGTTTTAAATGTAAATATTACATTGGTTTATGTACTTGGTAACCATGAACCGAAGGGCAATGCATTAACATTTAGGGTCTATTCTGTTCAATGATGAAATTGAACTTATAGGTATACCATTGATTTTCCCCTTTATCGGTTAAGTTGAGATTTTAAAATAAAGTTTTTTTGGATATTAGCGCGTTCAAAAAGATAAATTTAAATAGTTGTACTAGCTGTTCCGGAAAAATTCGTTTAAACTTACCCTACTGCCTTAAAATGTATTATATATACACACATCAACAAAGTCTAGGGATACGTTATTTTGAAATCAAACATGGCTTTATTGTTTAAAACCTATTTAGTTTCCTTAAAAAGTTTATTTACAGATTTAAACCTTGTCTATTCTTTATTCAAAATTTAAAAATTAAAATGAGAAACAAATGAAAACACGCAAAGCACAGCGCAATCTTGAGTTGTATCTAATTTCAAGAAGTTGCATTAAAATTTTTTTGCGTGTTAATTGAAGAAAACCTGATAAATTGTTTTATTTTCTTTTCTCAATTGGTTGTGTAAGCTTTTTAGCGTCATGCCACGCCATCATTTGAGTCGAGATGAAATGTTACGGGCAGTTGGCATGTTACAAAACGGTGCTATTCAACGCGTCGTTGCTGAGTCTCTGGGCACAAGCCAAAATGTGGTATCCAGGCTGTGGTCACGTTATCGCGCTACTGGAGATGTGGCAGAACGGCACACAGGTAGATATCGTGTTACCACTCAGAGACAGGATCGATTTCTCCAAATGACCGCCAGAAGACTACCCAATATCACAGCGATGCAACTAGTGCAAAGGCTCCAGGAGGGTCAGCAGCTGCTGGTGAGCGACCAAACCGTGCGAAGGAGGCTGCATGAAGTTGGTCTTCATGCTCGCAGACCGCTACGAGTCCCAGCGCTGCGACGTGGCAATCGCGGTAGGCGACTTTTATGGGCTCAAGAACATTTGACATGGAGTGATCAACAATGGTCATTGGTGCTGTTCACTGATGAGTCCCGCTATGGATTTCATCCAGATTCGAGACGAACACGCGTTTGGAGAACTCCAGGCAGGGTCAGCCGTCTCCGACATCCACAGGAGGTCCACTCTTACCAAGGCGGGACAATTATGGTGTGGGCAGGAATACGAATCGGCGGACGAACCCAACTCATTTGGATTCAGGGCAGCATGACTGCCCATAGATACCGTGAGGAGGTAGTAGAACGTGTCATTGTCCCGCTCAGGGCCCTAACGGGGCAAGAATTTCAGCTCATGCATGACAATGCACCTTCCCATACAGCGCGGCTGGTGAGGGCCGCCCTTCGAGAACACGATGTTCAGGTATTAGATTGGCCTCCACAGTCGCCAGACTTAAACCCAATTGAACACGCCTGGGACATGTTACAGCGAAGAGCATTGAGGGATTTTCCGCCCAACTTGACAACAGAAGAACAACTTTTCGAACATTTAAAAAGAACTTGGGACTGCATACCCCAGCAAGACATTGACACCTTAATTTTAAGTATGGAAAATCGTTGCCGCTGTGTGATTAATGTTAGAGGAGGAAATACCGATTACTGATTATCAGATTTGGTAAGATTTTTATTCATTTAATTCGATTGAATAATTTTATAAGAATAAAATGTTTTTGTTCACTCAGTAATTTTCTATGGCTTAATTAATTTAAGACTTTTATTAATTAGAAAAACAAAATCGCATCGTGTTGTTAATGTTTAAATATCGGCCATGAAATTATCTTTAATTCTTCCATTTACAGTCATAACAAAATGTTTATAGTTTTCTAGATAATCAATGAAATGTTCAATATCCCTAGATTGTGTTGATGTGTGTATATCAGTCGCAAGACTATAAGCGGATGAGTAAACTGGGTATGGCTTTCAGGCGACGAGACCAGTGTCTCGACTGCCATCCTAGAAAAAAATGTATTATATGAAAATCCGGAATTTCTTTCTGGAATCGTTATCTTAATTATCGAGGGACCCAATCAAATAAACAAAAAAAAAAATATATAAGATTAAAATATTAAAATCGCTCTGTGTCGCGGAGTACTTTACAAACATGTAATTGACGAACACAAATAACTACCAGTCCAAATATTTATGGGTCACATTAATAGTTGGCCTGCGCGGGAGTCGACGTCGGGACACTAAGTAGTGTCTTAACAACTGCGCCACACGTTTTAAGTGTTTAAATTTAATTTTTATAAGCATTTTTGTCGTCTGGTAGGTAAGTATTTATCAATTTCTATTCAATTTAATACTTCCCTAGTGAACTATGTAATAAAGATGTTAACCAGTATATAGGTGTATCTATCTATCCATTAACACGCTGTACATTTTAAGATATCAATGCAAAGTTGGAAACTAAAATAAACTTGTAATCATTGTGACATATTGATTGCATTTTGTATCCATGTCTACATTTTACAACAGTTTAAATCAACTGCCACAGGTACGACTTCATTTTGTGACAGAAATTGAACGTCTGGAAAAAGTACAGCTTCACTAAAAAAACTAGTACTTACCTACTAAAACAGCGCCAATATTAAGATGAATTAGTAGTACTACAACTTATTTTCTTTTATTTTTTAAATAACGAATGAAATACTGAAGTTTTGGGATTCATTGAGAGCCAGCGATAAATATTGGATTCTTCTGTGTGAATTACGATGTTAAAATTATTTGTTACGGGCGGGAATCGAACTCCGGCGTGAAAGGCAGCGTATCTACCAACCACGCCAACAGGCCCGTCAAATAACTAATAAATAGTGTAAATAACTGTATTCCAGATTTTCTTTTATGTATGTATAGAAATACAAGATATAGTATAAGTATATTAGATATACTTAAATCAATCGTACCTACCTTAGGTTCTTACTCTTTATAGAATCTGACATGACTTCTTTTGAATACTAGTTAGTGAGTCAAGTGATCACCATCGATCCTATGACCCTTCGCATTCGTATTCGATCTTTAATGGGACGAGTGACCCGCGTCTTCGCCTATTAACGTAACGCGACGTTAGCACAAAGCTTTCTAAGAAACGTCCCTCGCTTTCAACACAGGGTTCAATCCCAAAAGACGTGCTGTCCAGGGCGGGTGTAGTCTTATTTACTAGAAGGCTTGACGCGCTTGTCCAGTCTATATATATACAACATGTAACGTAATTAACGCACACCCTCAAACACCCCAATTAGAATATTATGTTGTAATCATAATACCTACTTACACTAATTTTTTATTTAACACGTATATGCATTGTTATTTACTAAATTAGTTTCTTGGAATAAAGTTTATTTTTCTTTATTTTGTGTTGAATGATGGAATTTGTATGAATACAAATAAAACTGCAATTGAAAAGTCTTATTACTTTGATTTACGGTCCTTTTCAATGTTTTTTGACTGTACAGGGTTAAAATAACGATAATTACCGTAACTTTAATTATTTTGGAATAAAAATTACCTATATTAAAATTGATATAAATCGATTCAGTAAACGAGTCTGAACAAACTATTTTCAGGATGTGCGTTAATTAAGTTACATGTTGTATATGAAGCAATGAAAGTCTCCTAAGCAAACATAAATAGACTCGATGATTAAAAGATTAGTCAAAGGTCATAAAAGCAATACAAAATAAAATGAATCGAAACTCATCTCAACATTATTTCTAATCGCAACAAAATATGAGCCCGCAATCATTACCCCATACAAAGAGGTACAATTTACGGCCGTCATCAAAAGTCGCTATTGAGTCCAAACAAAACATTGATAAGGTGAAGTAATATATTGTACGCCACACAATAAAAATGTAAACATATTATAGATCCCACAGTTAGATTGTTTCACAATGGAAAGTAAAGTTATGGCGGGAAGATATGCGGAATTTATGGAAGCACACCAGCTTTCTATTAATCGTAACTAATCTGTTGAGATTGAGATAGATATACCCATCATATAATGCCTAAAGAAGACAACCCAGAACCAGTGGTATTCAACCACATATAATGAGGTATTGGGTAAAATTTTTTTGTCGTGCTAAAAAAGAGATTTTGGTATTTGACTGTAAAGAAAAAAATCTTAGTATTAGTTCGGATGCTGGGAGTTGGCGGTATTTTTTTACCCGCGTGAATCGGAGAGCACGCAATGTATTAAAAATTAATAAAGTTGAGCGTCTTCAAATCATTACATTATAAGGTTCATATTTGGTTTACATATTTTGGTAATTGGGACTGTCGAATAGCCCGATCTGCAGGACCTGTAGGGAAGAACATGAAACAATGCTGCATATAATATGCAAATGCGATGCATTGGCAAGACACAGAATGGCTATCTTGGGGCTGGCATATCCAGAACCAGGAGACCACAAGGATCTACCCCTAAGAAGTGTACTGGATTATGTGAAGACTTCATTCAGGGCTTTAGGGATAGAATAAAACCAGTGGGGATAGTACAAAAGATCCTGAAGGGCCGAAGTGCTGTACGCAAGTACACCCCATCAAAGATAAGATAAGATAAGATGGTTTACATAAGTTGATTAACAGCGGAAAATGTAACACATTAAAGTTAAACATTATTGTACTATGTATTATAAAAAATGAGTGTCATTCATTACAAACCTTTCAAATCAGTCACTCAACTGACAGAATTGTATGATTTGGGGCAACATTTAAATAATTAGCAGCGCTGCGGCTGCCAAAGTCCAGCTGCAGTCGTTCGATTATAGCTCTGTGAGCACTTTGTCATGAGCAAGGCTTTAAGAGTATGCATTTGTAATAATTACGGCTTCAAAAAAATACAATCGACTTCAAAATTCGAAATTGGTAAATGTCTGCAGCAAATTTAACCAATCTTGCTATGCACTTCAAGCGTAAAATAATTGAATCAGTCTACAGTGGTTACTGCTTATCGTGGATATGATGAATCAGTTTAAACGTGTTTAATACTCGGAGGCAACTCAGTTGATAAATATAACATGTAAGGGGACTTGACAAAACTTATATTCTCCTAACACAAGCATTTGTTGCACGTGTGGCGCTGTAAACTACCCCGCGACTCAGGGATTCATTTCCCTATGTAGTCTTTACAAAAGCAATGTATTCATATGCCATGTCAGGGTGTATAGAAACGGTAAGTGACTGACCAGGATTCGCCATCGCTCGCTAAATAGTTAGTCTACTGTATTTTCATTCAAATAATAATAATAATAACTTTATTTCTTAGAAAAGTTGCTGTAGTACAGTACAAATGGCATATTAAGGTAACAAACACATAAAAATACTACACTTAAATGGTTAGGGTACTGTCCTCTTAGATAGGCTACAGGATAGCCTGTAATAAAGAGAAACAGTGCCGTCTCCTTGGGATTGAATACAGTGTTTAATTCTCAACATAAGTACTACTTTCATTATATTATAATAAAATTGCTATAGTCACAAATTCACAATATCTACTGGATTTTATCAAAATCAGTTGACATGTTATCGCGGGGAATAATATAATATTCGTATTAATAACTATTATCCAGCGTCAGAAATAATCTTCAGAGTAATGTGCTAGACGGAACACAACGTCATTTCCGCCCGAAGATCATGTTCTGAAGAGATTAAAATGGTTAGCCTAGTCCAAAATCATCATAATATTGTGGCAAAAACTATTTACACCTTTTTACGAAAATTGCGCGAACGGTGGAGTATGAAGTTTGTAACAGTTAAAAATCGTATGGAAAAGGAGTGCAGAAAGTTAGTATTTTTATAAAATAGGCATTAGAAGTAAATTTTAAGAGAGGTAGGGCACATCGTTCATTCCCTCAAAGTGCAGCCCGACTGGGGAAGTACCTCCACCCTACAGATGACATTCCTTAATAATAACATTAATAATTTAATGTTGTGTTTCTGAGTGTAAGTAAGGTCGCCAGAGCTCATCGGGGTAGGAGGGAGGATCAGAAACACTTGTATTCTGACTCTTAAAGGCCGTCAACGCACCCGCGACTCCTCTGGTGTTGCGAGTGTCCATGGGCGGCGGTGATCACTTACCATCAGGTGACCCACTTGCTCGTTTGTCGACCACTGCCATAAAAATAAAAAATTCCCCAACTGAAAGTGAACCTTATGCTTTTGAGATAGTTGTAATTTTATAAAAAATAAAATTACACATTGGGGTAGCTGGATGTGCTGGCGTCTGTACAAAAGGTAAACCAACGGTTGAATTAAGAATCTAGTTCTTTCCTTGAAATCCATTAATAATAAACGATATGATGGAAACACAGATCTAACCTTAGTACTCGTATGTTTTATACTGGTGATAAATAATCAATGTTCAGTGTATTTACCGGAAATATAATGATTACCGTCTCACCTTGTAACAAAACCCATAGGAAACGAACAATCTATGTCTGTATCAGGTGTCAGTTTCTCTCGCTTGGTATTTATTAGATTCTCTCAGGATAAATAGGAATCAAAATCAAAACAATAAATGTTAAAAAACTTAATTTACTGTGAAACTGAGCAACTTGTAAAAACAAAAAAAAAAAAATTATGTGAGCCGTCACGGGACGCCTGGCAGATGTGAAACATCGACATTATTTTGTATAAGTAATATGCAGAAGTCGAAGTCGAATTATAAGTCGCAGTCGAAGTCGAAGTCGAAGTCGAAGTCGAAGTCGAAGTCGAAGTCGAAGTCGAAGTCGAAGTCGAAGTCGAAGTCGAAGTCGAAGTCGAAGTCGAAGTCGAAGTCGAAGTCGAAGTCGAAGTCGAAGTCGAAGTATAAGTCGCAGTCGAAGTCAAAGTCGAAGTCATGTCGAAGTCGAAGTCGAAGTCGAAGTATAAGTCGCAGTCGAAGTCGAAGTCGAAGTACCTATAAGTCGCAGTCGAAGTCGAAGTATAAGTCGAAGTCGAAGTATAAGTCGCAGTCGAAGTCAAAGTCGAAGTCAAGTCGAAGTGCAAGTAGAAGTCGAAATCGAAGTCGAAAAGAACATATTGTGATAGGAACTAAAAAAAAAACCACGGCATGCGTTGCCATGCCAGAAATCTGTTTTACGTGCGGCTATAGATGTTTTACATCAAAAATCTGGGTTCAGGCGTAATCTATTTACTAGGTACTCTAATATAATTCCAAAGTCGCTTCGTCATCATATAAGCCGAAAGACGTCCACAGCTGGACAAAGACGTCCAAGGATCTCCACAACGGTCGGTCTGTGCTGCTCGCATCCAGCTGCTGCCCGGGACCTTTCTTCTTCTTGACATGTCGATGGCAATCTAAATTAAGTCAGTCCATCTTGTAGTGTATTTGGTATACAGTAGAAAATAATAATAACTTTTATCTACATCCATAGTCATACACTACATAATAACACCTTCCTTTAGACTACCTAATAGATAATACAGTCACTCTCAAAACTGTAATTGTTACTGTTATTTAACCTGCCACTTGCGACGTGAATTTGACTTACATCTTTGGTGACGCTGGTCCTACGCACCGGGTTCAACCTAACATTTTCTAAATAAGCAATACTCCATGCTACTTTTACTCAGCCAAATATTAAAAAGACTTTTCTTTTTATCAATAAAACAAATACGTATCATAATAAAAAATACGTTTATCAATTACAATAATTATGCTACCAAAATAAATACATAAACTTATCAAGAAGTTACAATTAAAAGATTAAGCTATGACTATTTTACTTACGTAGTCTGTAATCCCGGTCTCACGCACCGGGTTTGCGCCAAAACTCCAAGATGTAGGTACCTCCGCGTCGCTGGCGCGGGGTGGACTAACGGTGGGGGATGCGCAATGAGGAAAGTACACGAAATTACTACTCGATTCTTTAACGGATAAAAAAGTTATTCGACTTTTTTGAACTACCCGGTCTTACAGACATACACGTCACAAATGGCGGGTTAAGTTACATAGTTATGTAATAGCCGCGGGAGGGCATTGGTGACTTGTAATACAGGTATCAAACCTACATCAAGCACCAGTCTCTCACAGAGTTTTGTCATATGCTATATTACTATTATAATTGTAAACCTGTGTGTACCTTGTGAGAGAGAATAAATGACTTATTATTATATATTATTATTATCTTTTCATATTAAAAATTGGTAACATTACTTGAAATGACTAATAAGTACTACTTCTCTATCCTGCAAATAACTTAAGTGCAAAGCATTTCTCAAAATTAACCAACATCACCAAGCTGTTAGGCATAAAAGTCAAATAAATTCGACTTTTCCAGCACCTCGTAAACTTTCGCTGCGCGCGCACAATGTAGAGGTTACATGGATTAATCTCATGTTTTGAAAGTGATGAGCAAAGAGTAGTTTTTGTAGAGGGTGGTTTAATAACAAATAGAAGGCATTTTTCTCATCGTTTTTACTTTTTTGACCCTGTTCACCTCCATATATAATAATAATATTATAATATCCTGGGACATTATTCACAAGCGGTCATCTGATCCCGAACTAAGCAGAGCTTGTACTATGGAAACCAAACACTGTTTGTTTTTGTTAATAACATACTTACATAGATAATTACGCCTTACATGTTTATACACACAAATATTTGACCTGGAGGGGAATCGACCCCACGACCTGCAAGCATCCCTCAAGTTGGTTAGATACTCACCCAGGACAAATCTTTGTATCATGAGAACGATTATTTTTAAAGTGAAACTGTTATTACATCTCCAAAATTTTTTTACACCATCTATTGCATGTCGCAATATGGCGGCGCCCATGGCTCGCATCAGCTGAACGTGTACCAATCATATTCTCACTCAAATGTGCAAGTGCTCCACGTTATCAGAGTATTGATATAAATGGTGTTGTTCACATGATCGTGATAGAGACCGGTCAACGAGGGCAATCCCAAGAAAATTGAAAAAATATCCGTAAGTAGAATTTTTTTACAGGAAAAAATACAATATTGGTATTAATTTGTATAAAAGACTATATTATAAAGCTTTCCGCCTTCCGGCGCAGCGTCTTCTCCTCTGTACAGTAACTTCAGAGAGAATGCGCAAGATACTATAATATATTAGCTTTTAACCTTTATTTTTAATTATCTGTACTCGCAGTAGAATACATTAGCATTACGTTATTTAATTATTTTTTCTAACTAACAGTATATTGGTAATTTGTAAATTTTGTGTATGGTTATAATTGGACTTCTGATTTAACAGTGTTATAATAAAATTATATTACAACTTGTTAGTGTAGTAATACAGTCTATTTCTTATCTTTTAAAAATGGCCGGTGAATGTGATCCGAATGATGTATTATCAATGACGGTCACCGTAGCCTAGTTGGTAGTGGTTCGAATCCCGGTAAGTACAAATATCTGTGTGAGGAGCACGAATATTTGTTTCGGAGTCATGGATGTTTTCTATGTATATAAGTATTTATCTATCTATATAAGTATGTATATCGTCGCCTGGTACCCATAGTACAAGCTTTGCTTAGTTTGAGGCCAGGATGATCTGTGTTACATTGTCCCTAGATATTATATATATTGTGCGGATCACATTCACCGGCATCACCTAGGCAGATTGAAATGGTTGGCTAGTTTAACATAAAATCATCATAAAATAAATACCCACAGTATCTATTTACTTTAGCATAGATATTTATGAGATTATTATGGATTACTATGAGAACCGATGACATCAAATAAAACATATTTTATTCGATTTTATTTTACTACTTTGTATTGTATCTCATTAAAATAACGCCCATAAAACCCAACTCCTAATCCCTGCAATAAAACCGCATCTGCGCAATAATCTTTGCCCCACGAATGATTCACAACGACTCTTGCGCATAAAAACTCATCGACCCAAAGTTGACATAGCACAATAAATGCCAAAAATTATCGTAAATTATACCGTAATACCACTTGAGCGACAGGAGAATACGTAGTATAAAGTTGTATTATACTTTTGCGCCATAAAAATAATATTTTCGGAATCTTTGTTCTCATACAAATGCTCTTTGGAATTCGATTTCAGGATTTTACGAAGCGTTTAAAATTACTTTTATTGTCTGCGCGATCGAGTGATTGAGTCGGTATGGGATTTTTATCTTGTACTGTTAATGACGCTAATTGTGGACGTTTATGGACTACATTTGCGTTTTATTGGCCATGTGTGGAATGGATTGGACTGTAGCCGTAGGTACTGAAAGCAAGGGTTAGCGTCTTATCTTCCACATGGCACAGTTTTCTATGCCTCATAAGTCATAATATTAGAATTTTAGCCGTGGCGCGACTCGTCTCAGACTTGCTCAATTTTCAAGAAATATATTTACAAGGTGTAAAAGAAATAGAGGAAATGTGTAAATTAAGGAGCCCAATTTGCTAATGAAACTAAAAAAAACGTTCGTCTAATGGAAGCGTGTTCAACCGCTGATATTGAGGTACTGGGTTAAAATCCCAGGTCGGGCCAAATAGTGATTTTAGGATTTTTCCGTAAAAAGAAATTTCTCAGTATCAACCCGAAGTATGGGAATTGGCGGCAAACTCGTCGGTCCTGTACCTGACCTCTTTCCGGTCGTGTCGCTAGTCGTCCCACGGTTTAGTCGAATTTGCTTAGTTTCATGGGTATTTTTTATGGGACTAGTCGCGCTCTTACCCACCACTGCAATTCCTATAAACTCAACATTGGCACAAAATGAAATGTCACTGAGTCGTGAAGCTCAGGCGTGCTTTCTGACTTGGTAGTGTAAAAAACATAAATGCATTAATTCACGCTTATTTCCAGGAAGGGTAGGCAGAGTCAACGGATTTCCATTTCTCACCACTTGCACACCTCCCTTGCCTCGTTTACCGTTAAAAACCATCTTCTATAAATTTTACGATAAGCTTTAGTAACGCAGTTGATACCCCTTTCTTACTTAATTTAGAAAATCTTAAAAATGGGATATCATAAATTTAATCGTCCGGCGGGTCTCGACCCTGCACCATCTTCCAATCCGGCGTAGGCGCTCTGCGTTAAGCTACGAACGATACACGCTGACAGATCAAATTTAGAATTCCCTTGCTAACACCTTTCCGGAGGATGTAGGTATTATCTATCGGTTTTGTTTTTCTAGAAACATGGCCGACTGATATGTTCACAGTTGCATGTGAAAGATCATATCATTTTGATAATACCTTCCAATATATTAAAATTCCCATTTTTGAGATTAGATAAACGCTTTGCATTGCGGTAAATGCTATAAAATTAAAATTTTAATGTAGGTATTCCAAATTTCTCTCATTAGCCTTCACTAACAGCTTGTTACCAAAGTGTGTCGGCTCAGTTTGGCCACCATTGTGTGGTTAAACTCAAATATTTATGCAAACTGTATGGGTTTGCCCGTGGGAAGGAAAAAGTTTATTGTGTCGTGTGTCGTGTCGTAACGTGTGTGACGGACTGGTTGGTGTGTTTGGTAAAAAGTTGCCTTTCACGCCACAGGTCGTGGGTTCGATTCCCTACCGGCTAAATCGCCGAACATCGATTTCTTAAATGGCGTTCAAATAAATAAAGGTTAAAAAGTGACTTAATCCCTCGTTAAATCGGCTTCCATGACGTCATAAATGGTCCGGAATCGATTGTCAACGTTGAAACCGATTTAACGATGGATTAAGTCACTTTAACCCTTAATTTATTTGAACGCCATTTAAGAAATCGATGTTCGGTGACTTAGCTGGTAGAGGCCCAGGGGCTCAACATCGATTAACGTTGACAATCGATTCCGGACCATTTATGACGTCACATGTGCTCATGGAAGCCGATTTAACGATGGATTAAGTCACTTTTAACCTTTATTTATTTGAACGCCGCCGCGCCGCTCAATGGAGACTAGGCATATGCGTGGGACGTATTGTAGTGTACAAGTGTGTGCGCAAACACAGGGGCACTTTCTATTTGACGATCCGATGGGACGACAGGTGACATGACCGGACCTGAGATTTGAACCCAAGACCTCATTATCTGAGGTAGAACACGCTACCGCTAGGCCAACGAGGCAGTCAACATTTTGCTATATGAATATGTTTAAGGATATTTTGGATAGGTTGAATGTGTGAAAAATAAATCTATGCTTTGTGTCAAAATTGGAAACATTAATTATATTCAAAATGTAAAAAATAATAATAATAATATCCTGGGACAATGTCACACAGATCATCCTAGCCCCATACTAAGCAAAGCTTGTACTATCGGTACCAGGTGACGATATACATACTTATATAGATAGATAAATACTTATATACATAGAAAACATCCATGACTCAGAAACAAATATAAAAAAATCAAAGCAAAATTTTGCATTAGATATGCATGAATTTTGATGATTTTAGTTCTTTTTAAATAAAAAAATAGGCTATAATTACTTAGCTTGTTTAATATCAAATTGTAGCCCAATTCTTTTGTTTATTTTTCTATGTAAACTTTTCAAAACTCGCGCAAATCTATTGCGTAAATTTTCTATTATTTATATTTCAAATTAATGTTGTCGATTTTGGGAAACAAGAAAATTGTATTTTGCAGTCATTTAAGCTATCCAATGGCCCCAGCGTGTTGATCAATAAAATAAACCTCCAAATAAATTACACAAAATTATACATCCAGCGCAAAATGACAATGATTCAAAATTATTACTACAGGGACTTTAATGATTGATGCCCTTCGCGTCGCTCCAAATTCACTTCACAATACTCTCTAATTTAAAAATCCCTTCAATAAATATATAAAAATGGCACGCAGTCACAGTTTTGTGTGGAATTTTAAACGGGACAAACCCGATATTTTATTATGGGTACTATCTACATTTATTTCATTTTTCTTCAGAAAAAAAAGAAAAACAGGTAAATTTGCATGAATTATGTAATTTGTACCTTTTCCGCGTTCATTGTCATTCGGCCGGTGTACAATTTTATCAATCACTACCTTTTGGGGAATGGAATTCTTCACTTACAATTTTTTTTGGGTGAGATCGTGAGGAGTTTTCGTCAATTAGTGTTCAGATTGCTCGCATTTTTGTCGGAATAAGCGTGTAAAGAGTTATTGTACACGCTTCCAATGGCGGCATTCTTTTGAAATTGACTCTTAAAACTTTTTCACGTTTTTTTACTTTTAAAAAGTAAAAATAAAAACCAACCAATTGCGAGTCGGACTCTCTTACCAACGCCGCGACGGTAACTTAACTTCCATGACCCTAATATAAAGTTATTAAATAACCATCAATAATTGCAATTATTGATGTATTGCATTTGCATTGCATTGTTTAAAAAAACTGTGAAAATTAGAAACATATGTCTAATTTTCCTGTAATATTTGCGTAAAAACTACTGTAATTATTACAGATTTTGTGCATGACGTGATTTGGAGATAAGCGTGAATGGTGATTTTTTTACTATTTTAATGGTAAATCTAAAATAAATTATACTACTTTGACATACGAACGGAGGGATGGACGGACTGACTTGCACGATGAGGATCCTTTTAACCATATTGGTCCGGATCCCTTGTAAGAAACATCGCTTTTACATTTGATCTTTCGAGCCGGAGCCACGAATCTTATAACTCTTCGGCTCCAGTCCTTACTAAGAATCCTGGAAAATAATAGGGACTGATAGTGCAAATTAATTTTTGTATTGCAGTCAAAGCAAGAGTAATCCATTGGTCCTATCTATTTGGTCTTTTAAGCCGGATCTAGGATTCTTATGACTTCTCGGCGCCTATTTACAATCCAAAAATTATATGGGGACTGATTGCGCTGATGTCGTATTACAAATAAAGCGAGAGTAATCCACTGCTCTCGCTTTCGATGCGGCGCGGTAAAGGTCGTGTTACGGGCTTAAACCCCACACAGGACAGCATTTGTTTTTTTTTAGCATGACGTTTACAGTTAGCCTAGGAGGCTTTCACTGGTTCACCGGACAATAGAGGCGAACGAGGGCTCAAACTATCTAGCAAATAAAACTACATACTAAGTAGCTACATACTGGCAGGAAAGAAGCTTGGTGTGCTTAACAGGGCGAAACAGTATTTCACTCCGAGGCAAAGGCTATTACTGTATAAAGCACAAGTCCGGCCCCATATGGAATACTGTTGTCACCTGTGGGCGGGAGCACCAGCTTACCAGCTTGGGCCTCTTGACTCAGTCCAAAGACGCGCTGTGAGGATTATCGACGATCCTAAGCTATATAGACACATTGAACCCTTAAGTCTAAGGAGAGAGTCTAAGGCCTCTCTCTGTGTGTTCTACCGTCTATATAATGGGATGTGTTCAGAGGAATTGTTTGATTTGATGCCTATGCCCACCTTCTACCATCGCACCTCTCGCCACAGACTGGGTATTCATACTCACATCCCCGAACCTTTTCGATCACGTACGGTTCGCTTTCAACGAAACTTCCTCCCACGTACGTTGAGGTTGTGGAATGAACTCCCTGTTGCGGTTTTAGGTACGGTTAAGAGACTACAGCATGGGGCCCTTCAAAAAAGGAGTTATAAGGTTTCTAAAGAGTCGGCAAAGCGCTAATGATGCCCCTGGTGTTGCAAGTGTTCATAGGCTACGTTGACCACTTACCATCAGGTGGGCTGTATGCTTGTTTGCCAACTAAGTTGTATAAAAAAAACGTACCCCCGTTCGAGGGCACCTCTTTTAGGGTTCGAGCCTCAACTCTCAACTCCAGGTCGTATCGTTTTGGGGATGTTTTATGCAACTTTTACTCTACGTTAATACGCGTCGCAGGCCTCTCATCCAATTCAGGTTTGAAGACGGCTTTTCATCGAAACGGGCAAAAATTGTGTTACCGATATATAATTTTCCAGAGTCAGACTGCCTCGTTGATCTAGTGTTTGTGTGTTCACCCGCTAAGAACGAGTAAGCTGAAGTCTGGGAGTTGGCGGTATTGTACCCCCGTGCATCTGAGAGCACGTTAAGCCGTCAATCCTGTACCTGACCTCTTTCCGGTCGTTTCGCTAGGTGTCCCATCGGATCATGATAGTGACGGAATAGAAAATGCTCCAGTATTTGCGCAAACTCTTGTACAATATAATATCTGCCGTGCAGATGGTTAATATCTATTGAGACTGGCCGCCGTGGCCGAAATTCGGTTAGGAGGACACTATTTCAAGAGTGCACTTTGTGTCTATGGTTCGCATATTGGCAAACTTTCTCGAGATGTATAGTTTTGTTTGCACGTCATATAAAATATTATGAAAAATCACGTTTTATGTGCAATAAATTCTTTAAAATTCAGAAAAAATATAATGGGGAAAGTTGACTGGTCTAGTGTCTAGTGATCCTCAGCCAGAGGTCATGGGTTCGATTGGGTTCGATACCAGGGGCAAATCTTTGCGTCATTAACAGATTATTTGTTCTGTGCCTGGGTGTAAATTATCCAAAATATATATGTGTTCTGTATTAAAAATCTTGTTTTGCTTGTAAGGTGCTGTTTAGAACTGTAAGTCATTATCATCATCATCATATCAGCTGGAAGACGTCCACTGCTGGACAAAGGCCTCCCCCAAAGATCTCCACAATAGCCGGTATTGCGCTATTCGCGTCCAGCTGTTTCCAGCGACCCGCACTAGATCATCGGTCCATCTTGTGTGGAGCCTGCCCACGCTGCGTCTTCCGGTTCGTTGTTGCCACTCGAGAACCTTTCTGCCCCAACGACCGTCGGTTCTACGAGATATGTGCCCCACCCACTGCCAGTACAGTTTTGCAATTCTTCGAACTATGTCGGTGACTTTGGTTCGCCTGCGGATTTCGACATTTCTGATTCGATCTCGTAGGGAAACTCCGAGCATAGCCCTCTTCATTGCTCTTTGGGTGACCTTGAGCCTTCTAATAAGGCCCATAGTGAGCGACCACGTCTCTGTTCCGTAGGTCATCACTGGCAACACACACTGGGGATCTACCGGCTAAGTCACCGAACATCGATTTCTTAAATGGCGTTCAAATAAATAAAGGTTAAAAATTACTTAATCAATCGTTAAATCGGCTTCCATGAGCATATCCATATGTAACGTCAAATATGGTCCGGAATAGATTTTCAACGTCGAAGCCGATTTAACGATTGATTAAGTATTTTTTAACCTTTATTTATTTGAACGCCATTTAAGAAATCGATGTTCGGTGGCTTAGCCGGTACAGCCCCTGGTCGAAGACTTTCGACTTTAGACACTGCGGTATTTTGGACGACAAGACGTTACATACGAACTGTAAGTATATACGAATAAATACTAAGGTATCTACATAAAATTTATATATAAATATGATTGTATAACATTGAATATGTTCATTAGATCCAATATTTGAATTTTAGTTTAGAAATTAATAAGTAGTTCATTAGTCCTAGGATTAGGCGATTCAGGAGATGAATATTTGATTTTACAGCCCTTGAAAACTTGTTTAATTTTTCATTCATTATTTTCTTTAGCAAAATTAGAATAATGTACTAATTTTGAATACGAAACTTATTACTAACAATTTTGATTTGTACCTTGTCTGAAAACCTTATGATTTTGAAAGAACATTAATACGTACAAAGTAATAATAATAATATCTGGGGACAATGTCACACAGATCATCCTAGCCCCAAACTAAGCAAAGCTTGTACTATGGGTACCAGGCGACGATATAAATACTTATATAGATAGATAAATACATATATACATAGAAAACATCCATGACTCAGAAACAAATATTCGTGCTCATCACACAAACATTTGCACTTACCGGGATTCGAACCCAGGACCACCAGCTTCGTAGGCAGGAGCACTACCAACTAGGCTATGGTGACCGTCTTTTACTTTTGTCTTATACGTCTCAGTATAAGACTTATGGATTTATCGGAGGATATCCGATAAATTCATCCGATACAAAGATGTGCTTAAGCGTTATATGAAAAAATGTGTCATTGAGCCCTCGCGGTGGATAAGTCTAGCAGTCGTACGCACTGAGTGGAGAGCTCTAATCAAAGACAAAATTTTTGACTTTGAAGAGCGGCGTCGGTCTGAGCTTGATTCTAAGCGGGACGAACTGAAAGCCTGACCACCTGTGGCAGTCAGATATGAAAGAAAGAAAGAAAGAAAATATAATTTATTCATTACCAGGACGGACATAACAACGAAATTATACAATAACAGAAAAACAAACAATGAAAATCTTATACTTAATATTCCGTAGTCCGTTCTAGGTGAAAAGGCATCTATCTCAGCATTGGCCGTCGCAATATTGCGACAGCGCTGATATTCTGATAGCGCCCTACAGTGGGGTCCACGGATAGTTAACCCCCATTACATACTATAATAAAATGAAATAACAGATATTTGATAAACTATATACATTAATAATACAAATAAAAAGAATTTAATATAGTGAAGATGATAGAAATATGTACCTAGGTATGTCGAAAAAAAAATAACATTAAATCACAAAATAATAATATAAATGAGATTCATACAATTTCAATTAGATAAAATAATTTAAATACTAGATTATCATCAAATATATAAGATATCACATTGATGGTGTGCTTATGTGCGCGGCCCATTACAAATAAGGTTGGCTATTGCAGTCATATGAGAGCACATATGAGAGCACACGTGACACAAAATCTATGTCATCGGAGTTAGGAGCCGCCGTCACCATGACCGAAATCGGTCTGGAGAGATCATCATCATCATCATAGATTTAAGTATTTCTAGGATTATATATTGTGCGGTGACGCAATGAAGGCTTCCTAAGCGAACTGTAAAAGTCATGTCAAAAAAGAAGCATTTAATTTTAATTGTATAGCATTATTCGCAATGCAAAGCGTCAATCTAATCTCAAAAATCGGAAATCATAAATTTAATCGTCCGGCTGGTCTCGAAGCTGCACCATCTAATAAATAATAAAATAATGTCCTCCTAGCCGAGATCCGGCGGGACATATTATAGTGCTCAAGTGTGTGCGCAAACACAGGAGCATCTTTGTCTGTATGTATGTCCGGGCTAAACTCAAAAAGTACTGCATGGATTTAGTTAAAATTTTGCATGAATATTACTAAGAGGTCGGGTCAACATATAGGCTATATATTATCACGCTACCGCCTACGGGGGAGGAGCTGTGATAATTTATAAATTTTAACGCGGGTAAAACTGCGGGGCACAACTAGTGATATAATAACTAGCATAATTTTTATCCCACTGTCAATTAATATTCTATACTGTTTTGTGGGATACTATTCTACTTCATATAATATTAACTTGTACCTAAAAAAAAGAAACACCTGTAAACATTCTTATAAGAAAGGATAAATCGCCACCTACCCCCCTTTTTCGGGGGTAGGTGGCGAAAAAGTGAATACATACTTCATAGTGTATAAATCTTATTTAATTAAATATAAAGTATTTATTAAACATTTTAACATATAATTTTAGTGCCCTTACATTAACTAAGAGGTACTCACGTTTGTGACGCGTTTTATGTGATTTAAGTTTAACTTTTATACCACCTGCCAGCTCACTACACTGCACTTAATACACTTCACTATATCAAGATGTCTCATATCTCTGAAGTACTTGCTACACAACACAGGCTTGAGGAAAATGTTGCTAAGAGACTAGATGACCTCCAAGCCCAGATACAAAGTGCCACTGCAGTGGAAGGACAGCGCTCTGGGAAGGACACTGTGGCTAAAGTGGCTGAAGAGTTAAGAAACTTCCGGGAGCTTATTTTCAATATCCTGAGCCTTCTTCGTCAGCAGATTCGTGAGTGTGCCAAGCAAGTTGACGAATTGGAAACCAGGAGCAGACGGAAGGCATTGGTATTCTCAGGTGTAGCAGAAGAAAAGAATGAAAACTGCAGTCAGGTGCTATTAGATCTTATCAGCACAAAACTCGGGCTCTGTGACGTTTCTTCCTCATGTATAAAAATATGTCATCGTCTTGGTACACCAAATAAGGAACATCATCGACCAATTCTGGCGCGCTTCTCTAGTATGGAGGTCAAATCAGCAGTCTGGCGTAATAAAGCCAAATTGAAGGGATCTTCAGTGTCCATGAAGGAGTTCCTGACAAGGCCCAGGCAAGCAGTCTTCGCCAGAGCACGCCAACACTTCTCTATGCGGTCAGTTTGGACGCAATATTGCACTATCGTCATCAAAACGGCGGATGCAAAGCGTCACAAGATCTTCACAGATGAGCAGCTAACTCTGCTCACTATAAAGTATCCCAAGGCTGACAATTCTCAACAACAGGAGCCAGTGAAAATCTGAAAAAATGTGTTAGTTTAGTACTCACGACCAGGTTTTTATTATTACTTAATCTTAGTACAATATCCGCATTTAAATGTGGCTTAATTTACCACTGTAAAATTACTTACCACTGTAAAATTCATGATGTTTTCCATGTCATATCAATTAGGTACTCATTTCGAGGTTAGTAGTTTAGTTTTCATTTACTTATCATAATAATATTATTTTTATACCCTCCGTAAATTAGTTTTAGTATAATTATTATAAAAAGGTGGGTTCTTTCTCTTATTGCGTTAATTGTTTCGATTACGATTGTCAATTAATTGTCAAACTGTGTACTGTCACATCAAGAGAATGTCAAAATGACGTTACGTTTAGTTTCTATGAGTGCGTTCCAGTCTTATTAAAAATGTGTCTTACTCTTATGTAACTATGGATTGGAACAATATATTTCCGTTCTAATCAGTAGTAATTATTTTTGTATTTTGTTGTCTAAGATTTTCATTTATTTTGTTATCTAAGATTGTTTATCTTTATTGTAGGAGTTCTGCTCTCCATTATAATGAAGTTTGTATGCTGGCGGGTGGTGCAAAGTATACCTTTGTGCTTTTCATTTCATTATTTTTATGGTTTTAATTATTATTTTTTAATCTACTATTATTTAATTTATATACTTATTTATTAATTTATTATAACTATCGTATATGCTATATTATTATGTCTTTTATATCTAGTGATACTGATGATGATTCTTTTTTATCTGCCAATGGATCGACAACCTCCTCCGATGTTAGTTATCTTTCGCTGACTGATACTCTTGGTGATGTATTACGCAATCAGTTTAATAATTGCCGGTCTAATTTACTGAATATCTGCCACATTAATGCTCAAAGTATTCCCAGCCATTATAGTGACCTACTTGACGCCTTTACTGATTGCAACGTCCACGCCATTCTGATTTCTGAAAGCTGGCTTAAACCTCACCTGCCCTCCACTACGTATTCTCTTCCTGGATTTATTCTTGTTCGGAATGACCGAATTGATAAAGCGGGTGGAGGTGTCGCAATATACATTAGAAGTGATCTTCCTTTTAAGGTTTTGGCCACATCTCCCCCGAACTCGTCTGCTTCCGCTGAATTTATTTTCCTCGAAGCTTCACTCAAAGGCTCGAAAACCGTTATTGGAGTGGTTTATTGTCCCCCTAATTCTGATTACTTCACCGATTTCGAATTGGTACTGGAATCTTTGGGTTCGGAGTATGTTCACCACATCATCATGGGAGATTTTAACACCAACCTCCTCTCCCATAATTCCCTGCGTTCTAGAAAACTCCTGCATATAGTTGAGTCAAGCAGTCTGAAAGTATTGCCTCTCCAAGCCACCCATCATAATATTTCAGGCGATGATACTTGGCTCGACTTAATACTCTGCTCTAACCTTTCCTTAGTTTCTTCACACGGGCAGCATGAAGCTCCCGGCTTCTCCCGTCACGACCTAGTTTTCCTCTCTTATGTCCTAAAACCTCCAAAACTCAAACCTAAGGTACTGCACGTGCGTTCTTTCGCACGTATGAATGTGGAACAGTTACGCGAGGATGCATCTAAAATCGACTGGAGGACTTTGATCGAGGCTAGCTCTGTTGATGATAAAGTCCGCATGTTTAATGAGACGGTCACTAATCTTTATGACAGCCACGCGCCGGTCATTAAAGTAAAATTTAAGCGCCCACCAGCTCCTTGGATGACTAAAGAAGTTAAAATGGCGATGAGACGTAGAGACCGAGCATTCTGTAAGTTTAAAAGGGAACGTAGTGACGATAACTGGGAGAGTTATAGGGTTGCTAGGAATCGGTGTAATCAGATGATACGCAACGCTTTAGCTTTTACTGTTTAGAATATGACGGCGTTTACGCCGTCATATTCTAAACAGTATATCTTCTTCTACACCTGCCGGTATTTGGAAATTCTTAGGAACTCTCGGTATCGGCAAGCCGCGACATATAGACCTTCCCACCTCTGTTGGATTGGATGATCTTAATAATCATTTCTCCACTACTTCGTCCATTGATCATCTGACCAAATCTCAAACTATTGCCTTTGTAAATGGTCTAGCGCGTCCTAATATAAACCCTTTTTCTTTCTCTCCAGTCGATTCAAACGAGATCAAAAAGATAATCCTTTCTATCAAATCCAATGCAGTTGGTTGTGATTGTATCAGCCGAAAAATGATCACCTCAATTTTAGACCAACTGCTTCCTGTCATTTCCCATATTATTAACCATTCCCTTGAATCTCGATCATTCCCGTCCTTATGGCGTAAAGCCTATGTCCTTCCCCTTCCTAAAGCCTCTAATCCTTCACTTCCTACGCACTACCGTCCAATCTCCATACTTCCTTTTCTCTCTAAAATACTAGAATCCTGTGTCCACAAACAGCTTTCCAGTTTTGTAGTCACTAACAACTTAATAAGTATGCTGCAATCTGGTTTCCGACCAGGGCATAGTACGACCACTGCACTCCTTAAAGTGACTGGCGATATTAGAGCAGGCATGGAGGAAACCAAAGTCACGGTCATGGTTTTGGTGGACTTTTCCAACGCATTTAATACCGTCAGTCACGATATCCTACTATCCATCCTTTCCCATCTTATGATCTCAGACGAAGCGCTGGAATGGTTTTTCTCATATCTTCTGGAACGTCAACAGTCAGTACGTGTCGGAAAGACTTCATCAAACTGGACAAACCTCGACACAGGCGTTCCACAAGGCGGTATTCTTTCTCCTCTTTTATTTTCTGTCTTTATAAACCTTTTAACTTATGATCTTCAGAGTGCGTATCATCTTTATGCCGATGACCTTCAACTTTATGCTCAGGCGGGTACAGATAGTTTGCCTGAAGTCATTGGGAAGCTCAATAGGGACTTAGACTTAATCAAAAGCTGGTCTGATAGGTTTGGCCTCACAGTCAACCCTGACAAATGCCAAGCCATCATTGTAGGAAGCTCGCGTTTGATGAGCAGAATAAATTTAGATCAAATGCCACGCATCATGTTTGATCAATCCGCCATTCCATTCAGCCAATGTGTAAAGAATCTTGGGTTACAGATTGATACGACTCTTAGCTGGATGAACCAGATTGCTGCTGTCAGCCAGAGTGTCACATACATTCTGCGGAGTCTCTATCGTCTCAAAAACTTCCTTCCATCTAAAACTAAAGTAATGCTCGTGCAGTCCTTAATCCTTCCTAAAATTGACTATGGTGATGTGTGCTACTTTGACCTGAATGCAGATCACCTCAATAAGCTCGACCGACTTCTAAATAACTGCATTCGGTTCATCTTCAATCTACGAAAATACGATCATGTGTCATCTTACCGCGCGCAATTAAAATGGTTACCAATTCGCCAGCGCAGAAACTTACGTGCTCTGACTACTCTATACACTTTACTAGATTCCGTTTCTTCTCCTTCATATCTAACTTTTCAATTTCAATACCTTCATTTAAAACACAATAATAATCTGCGTTCTTCTCATAACCGCATCCTTCACTGTCCTTCACACCGCTCTGACTTCATCCACTCTTCTTTTCTTATACAATCCATTCTCCTCTGGAATGCTCTTCCATCAGAAATCAGAATGGCTAAAAGCCGCTATTCTTTCAAAAAGAAAACGCGGGAGCATATAACCAAAAAGTTATTGGCAGAATCATCACATTAGTATTATTTTATTTATTTGTATTATTTATATGTAGGTATATGTATAATATATATGGATATATAGTAGTATATTATAATATAGGTATTGTGTATTTTATGTAATTGTATGAAGTATCTACATTTTTACTCTCAGTTTTACTCTTTAAGCTCGTAGTGCACCTACCATGTAATCTCTGCATCACCCCAAGGTTGACTGGCAGAGAATGCCTTCGGCATTAAGTCCGCCTTTGTACATTGTTGTGCATAAAGTTTAAAATAAATAAAAATAAATAAATAAATAAATAAAATAATAAATAATAAGATAACATAAACTACGTATTCTAAAAGAGAACGCCCGCACTAGACTACGCATTATTGCTAGAATTAATCAAATACCCAGACTACAATTAATTTAAATCTACCCACTTATATAAACGACCTTAATCTCTTTATATAAATTACCTGTTGCTTCATTATTTTAACTTTATTAACGTAGAAAAATAGAAGCACCTACCTATTTGAAATGATAACACTTTCACTTATAATGAGTACATTAGGGTATGAGAAAGTAATAATAATGATACTGCACGAATACTCCTGGGAGGCTACCCTGGGAGCGGTAGCCCCCCATAACTATTAAAAAATACAAACTTTCATACATGCCTGAAATGAAATGAAATTTATTCAGCACTTGGGTATTAACATACACTTGTACTAGTCAAGGTCACAATGCAGTACATAAACATACTGGATAGTGTAAAGGTTACAAAAAAAAAATTAGTCCGTCCGTGCGGTTTGTTGTCACCGTAGCCTAGTTGGTAGTGCTCCTGCCTACGAAGCTGGTGGTCCTGGGTTCGAATCCCGGTAGGTGCAAATATTTGTGTGATGAGCACGAATATTTGTTTCTGAGTCATGGATGTTTTCTATGTATATAAGTATTTATCTATCGTATCTAAGTATGTATATCCTCGCCTGGCACCCATAGTACAAGCTTTGCTTAGTTTGGGGCTAGGATGATCTGTGTGACATTGTCCCGAGATATATTATTATTATATATTTTCTGAAATCCTTAAATAAATAACAAGTTACTAATCTATTATTTTGAAGTTTAGTTCAACTACATTAAAATTAAAGAATGGAAGACTAAAGCAAAAAGACGAAATTCTAAATGAGGGTGTGATCACATGCACGGGATCACCGATCACGCGTTAATGGGCCAAAGCGATCCTCGCCGCTGAAGAACCTACCCTAGCTAGCCTGCCCTGGCTAGAATGTTACCTGTTTCCCAGAGGTAACGTTATTTGCACACGTCTTTTGCCTCGTTTACTGTCCTTATATTCTTCATACATGCTCGCCGGTTTAGGGTACTTCTGACCTGCCCTTTCTTTAGGACGTCGCCGATTTGGTCAGAGAATGTTCTACGAGGTATCTACCCCTAAAATACACACACAGATTAAAATCTTTTTGTATAAATCATCTACTTTGAGCAAACATATTTCAATATATTATTAAATGTATTTCTTTTAATCTTATAGCTTCACTTCTAATTTATTTCATGACCATGGTTATAATATCTTTCAGTCGTAATAAATAATGGTTTCAGTATTGCATTAGTGTTATTTCCAGCCAAGTTTTCTACTAAAAACGTCCCAATCACGCCTCCACATAGCACATGGGGTAGCAGTGTAGCACGTTCAGCATGTAAAACTTCTCAACAAATTGTTTTGGATTTTAAGGAGCCCAGATGTGACAATTTAGTTGTAGAAGTAGCCGGACCGGATTAGTCTGAAAAAAAGGCTATTCTTGAATGAATTGAGCAAATCTACGGCGATGCGAATGATGAGCCGGCTTCAAATGTTGCACCACTTTCACTCTCTAAAGCTTTAAAGCCAAATCCTTACCATATGATTTTTGTTCAACCAAAACAAGACAAGCAACAAAAAGAAGTCTTAATTTGCTGGATACATTAGGTCCCCGCTCGCCTTTATTTTCTGCCTGAACGTATATAGAAAACCAGCCAAGTGCGAATCGGAATCACGCACGAAGGGCTCCGTACCATATCTACTATATAAAAATAAGTCGGGTTTTCCTTCCTGACGCTATAACTCCAGAACGCACGAACCGATTTCCACGGGTTTGCATTCGTTGGAAAGGTCTCGGGCTCCGTGAGATTTATAGCCAAGAAAATTTATAAAATTTAACGCGGGTAACACCGCGGGGCACAGCTAGTTATCTATAAAAACGAGCAAAAACTTCACGTTTGTTGTATGGGAGTCCCCTTAAATATTAATTTAATTTTGTTTTTAATTTTTTTTTTATGGCAGCAGTCGACCAACGAGTAAGGGGGTCACCTGATGGTAAGTGATCACCGCCGCCCATGGACACTCGCAACACCAGAGGAGTCGCGGGTGCGTTGCCGGCCTTTAAGAGTCAGCAAACAAGTGTTTCTGACCCTTCCCCCCCGATGAGCTCTGGCAACCATACTCACACTCAGAAACACAAAATTAAATATTTGTTGTTGTATATTTGTCGTTATAGCGGCAACAGAAAAATATCATCTGTCTAACTATCACGATTCATGAAATACAGACTGGTGACAGACGGAGAGACAGACAGCGAAGTGTTAGTAATAGGGTCCCGTTTTACTCCTTGGGTATGGAACCCTAAAAAGACCAAAATCAATACGTCAATAGAAAGCAGCATAATTCGTTTGCGTGCGTTCTAATAGCAACATACCATATTCTCAAAATACCTATCATCCAATGCAATCGTTCAATGCAATTAGTGGGCATATAATTATAATTTATTAGTATAAAAATACGGTCGTAAAGATGAGCGCTACGACGGCGCGCGGCGGTCGTGACGCGCGGTACAACGGGCACGAGACATGCGGCATCGCGACCACGGAACTTACCCGTCCATAGACAGAGACGGATTTAGAGACCTCTGCCTCCCCTGAAAAGGCAAAATCGCGTTTCTTATTCTTTATTGCACATAAAAAATATACATTCTATACGTGTGTATTTGTAAAGTGATGTACAATGGCGAGCTTAACTCATTGATAAGTTTTCTTCCAGCAAACCACTGATAGAGGGAAATTTGAAGAAGAAGGCTAAAAACAGTGTACAACACCAAAGGAAAAATTAAATTAAGAGATACTAATTATTGCTACTACCAACTGGTAGAATACACAAATTATACATTACAATGATTGTGACAAAAAGTGTTCCCTTGTTCTTCTTTTAAATACCTCTAAAGATGAGCTGGAAAGAATAGAGTGTGGAAGGGAGTTCTTTAGTCGGACGGCACTAATTGTAAAAGAGCCATCATAACGGCTGGAAGTGTGAATAGGCATACGAGGCTGCGCGACAGAGTTAGCCTCGAGGGACTAAGTACTCATAACGTTCACGAAAATAGACAGGAGAATTAAAGTTATGACTTATCATATGGTTATCCTAGTGTCAGATTTGGTTCAGCCGCCCAGTAGGCCTCTCACATGGCTGAACAACTGTTATCTAACCGACAGCTTAAAGTGCCCTCCGAATCAAGGAGACGCTCAGAAATAAAATCACTTTGACGTCACCCTTCTGTGGATTGACCGCGACTCTAGTTACTTAAGCTCCCCGATCGCTTACGGATCGGTGAGAGTATTATATATTTACTTAATAGTAATAATGGTTCTCGACTGGCATCACGATCCGCAACATACAGCGTGGGCCCCCTACACGATGGACCGACGATCTTGCAAGGATCGTGGGAAGCCAATGATGTGGGCATGACCGGTCATTGTGAAGATCTTTGGTGGATACTTAATTTGTTCTTCAGTGGACATCTTTTGGCTAATACGATGATAATGATGAAAAATAAAAAATAATTATAGATGCTACATTCATGAAAGCCAATTCCATCAATATTGGAAATTATTTCGATGGTAACGAATGAAGATGAGATCTTAAAGCATGTCTGTTTAGCCCTCATAATTATAGCTAGGCTTTAGCTAGCTTTCAATTCCTACATAATCCATTAAAGCAATTAAACCTTATAAGCTAACTGTGCACGTCTTGATAAAAATAAAAACTGTATATAATGCTGGAGGGGAATTATAACTTAATAGTTGACGTTACTGTTTCCTACTAGTGTACATTAGAGTTCTTAAAAAAAAATTATCAACCCTAAGCGATCTACTGACCCAAGTTAGCCGAGTAATTCCCAGCTCAGAAAGAACAACACGGATCTCAAGCCCAAAAGTGGGCCCCCAAAAGCGGGCATACACGCTCTTTAAGATTGCCGTCATGGATATCCCCCTGTGCAGAGGATGCATTGAAAATGAAGTTACACCAGCACACGTACTGCTCTACGGTACGACTGCTGCCTGCCAACGGGCTAAAGCTTTCAAAGCTTTCGTAATTTTCTATGTAGTGGCAAATTTGGTATTAAACCGAACATATTATACGTACATCATAAAAGTTGAATGAAGTCCACTGATGAACACAAGCCTCCGCCAATAATTATATTGGGGGTCTAATTAAGCTCTTATGATATGTTCACTATAATATTGATGTTATATCTTGTATAGAATCCAACAAAACTGAACTAAATAAGTTATATTATTCTAAATATTAAGTTTAATACAATAAATTAATGATACGAGTAATACTAAGCATGTATCAAAATTTGTACGTCATCATATGTAGAGTATATTGTAACACCAATATTACCATGTTCTAGCAAATAAATTATTCTGATACTATATGAGTACTTTTTCTAATCCGGCCCCTAACAATCCATTTAGATAGATAACATCGGGCGGGGAATGATTAAGTCATTATAAGTACGCAAAGGTCACAACTTCATAGTATCTAAGAGTTGATCACAAACGAAGCATTGTGTTCATGTTATGTACGCAGCCATTAAAATTTATTGCTATACATTTGGGTGAATTACCTCCAATGGACCAATTAATATCTAGTGTATTAGCATTCGAATATTTGGCCACCTATAGGGACGCAATTAAATACTTCCTATTCAACTTGGTGTGTGGTGGGTTCTGGTCCAGAAAGAATAGAAGTGCCACCCCCATCAAATCCCGTAAGTGTCCTAAAAGCCGACTAAGGGATACAGCAGGTAGTCGGGCAGCATCGCCAGCAGCCAAGATCGTTGACGACGGCAAACTCCTTCAAATGTTAATGTTGTAAAACCTTTAGGGAAGGCCTATGTCCAGCAGTAGAAGATATCAGACTGATGATCTAATGATGTGATTCAATTTCCCCAGCAACCTTATAGGTATTTGGACTAACTTTTTAGCCAAGCAAACGACCTGCGGGTCACCTGATAGTAAATGGTGACTGTATAGAAATTACAAAACCAGCGGGCCCGCATTTACATTTCTTGCCTTTTAGAATAGGCTCGCTTCTTGAAGTTTGCCGTGCCATGATTTTACTTTATAAATAAATATCTTAGGACAACTAACACTGAACTGATCCCAAATTAAACAAAGCCTGTATTATAGCAACCAGACAACTGATAACCATACTTATATATTTCTAAATATATATCGTGTTTATCGGACAAAAAAATGCTCCAGGTGGGAATCGAACCCATGACCTCTGGCTTAGCAGTCAGGGTAACTAACAATAGGCCAGTCAATTCGTGCTGCTTTGAAAATTAATTGAAGGTTAAACAAACTTACCTTAAGTGAAGTTTGACCATAATTATATGAGTCGCTGCATCCGAAGAGATTTTTATATTACACAGTAGTACACTCTTCAATGTACTGGACATCGAACACTTTTTAGAGCTTGCAACATTAAAAAAGACAAAATGTGGTGGGTGGCGCCCTCTGCGCGCCACGCGGCCGGCTTCATTCTTTTCAGAGTCCTCAGTATCTACTTAAGATTTCACTAAAGGCAAAGCATTAAAAGCAAATAACGGGAAGAAAGTATTCACAAGAATAATTTTAGGGAGGGAGGGATCGAAAATCTCTTCGGATGCAGCGACTCATATAATTATGGTCAAACTTCACTTAAGGTAAGTTTGTTTAACCTTCAATTATATTTCGTCGCTGCATCCTCGAGATTTTTATATTACACAGTAGATGTTTAGAGCTTTAGGGAAATCGTTAGTAAGAGTATTGAACCAATACCCATAAACGAATTAATACATGCAATAATTTACTTTATCTTATTAACTTAATCATTTTTAACTATACTTAACTGGAACAACTGGAATTTTTAAATACAGGATCATTATTCGATCTGTCATAAAATCTTCCTAATCACTTCAATGGAAACGCATCGACGGACGTCTCTGCGTGGCGAGCGCTAGGCGCAGAGTATACGCTTGCGTCAATATCCGCTCTCTTGCAATACTTGCTGGATACAGCGGCTGATTGTGGACACAGTTGCGTTGTGGTATATATATATATATATATATATATATATATATATTTTAGTGGTCAGAATTAACCTTTCTGCGATAGACGTGGCTCTAAACGGTCCTATTAGTTCTATGTATGCTATCAGGGTTTTCCCTGGGTCATCCTTCTAATTGTGATAAAAGAATTAGATGCGATTGAGGTCTCGCTTACAAGAATTTTAAACATTGGAATCGTTATTTCTAATATTTGAAACAACGTCTCTTATCTTAGGTTCATAAATGACAACTTTAATTTTTGATACACTTAAGGCATCCCAAAATGCCTGCGGCCAAAGCTCGGGTGCTGAGAGTTCATCTTTATTACATTATTTGGTCGGGGTAGCAATATCAGCGGTAGGATCCTGCGTAGCGACAACCTTATCAAGAGTATGTGTAATCGGATCAATATTATTCGGCGACAATGGAGCGTATACCCTAATTTGCTAAATATGAATGTTCAGATGCATTATTCACATAAAATAAAATATACATTATCACCCTTATTTAAAAACAAAGTCTAAAACTAAACTACAGTTGAACTATGGATCAAGCAATATCATTGGATGGTTTTCGACTAAACCAAGGATCGCATCACGGTTCAGAAATTATATTGTTATGATGTTTGTATATTTGGTTGTTATCGAATCAAGATTCTTTAATTTTATGCGTATTAGCCTTGACCAACGTTACGACGGTACGTATTCTAAGATTTAATGAAAATGAATGCTCAGATACTTTATCTGCATCAGAAAATAAAAATACATATTAATATGCGAGTAAGTGACCATAATCACATCATGGTTCAATAATTATATTGGGTAATGTGTTCGTATATTCGGCCATTATCGAATCACGACTCTTTAATTTTATAGGTATTAATTGCGTTAATCAACAGTATGAATACGACGGAGCCTATTCCAAGATTTAATGAAAATGAGATACATTATCTGCATAAGTAAAAAAATGCATATATGAGGAAGTGACCGTAATCGCTTCATGGTTCAGAAATAATATTGATATATGGTGTTCGTATATTCGGTCGTAATCGCATCGCGGCTATTTAATATAATCCGTATTAGCTTTAACCAACTATACCGAGGACGGACGGACGGAGCGTATTCACTGATTAAATAAATATGAATGTTCAGATACATTATCTGTATCAGGAAAAATACATATTATTATGCGAGTAAGTGACCGTAATCGCATCACGGTTCAGAAATGATATTGGTATCGTATATTCGGTAATCAAATCATGACTCTTTAATTTTATGGGTATTAATCTTGACCAACGGTATCGATATGACGGAGCTTATTCACAGATTTGATGAAAATGAATGCTCAAATTCATTATCTACATCAAATACAATACATATAATTATGAGTAAATGACCGTAATCGCATCACGGTTCAATAAGTATATTGGTATGGTATTTGTATATTCGGTCGTAATCGCATCACGACTCTTTAAAATATACATTTTTAAACGCCAGAAAACCCTCAGGTAATCTGCGTCAGATAAAACACATACATATGTGAGTAAATGACCGTAATCGCATCACGGTTCAATTAGTATATTGGTATGGTATTCGTATATTTGGTCGTAATCGCATCACGACTCTTTAAATATACATTTTAAACGCCAGAAAAACCTTTTGCTAATCTGCGTCAGATAAAACACATACATATGTGAGTAAATGACCGTAATCGCATCACGGTTCAATAAGTATATTGGTATGGTATTCGTATATTCGGTCGTAATCGCATCACGACTCTTTGAAATATACATTTTTAAACGCCTGCAAACCCTCTGCTAATCTGCGTCAGATAAAACACATACATATGTGAGTAAATGACCGTAATCGCATTACGGTTCAATAATTATATTCGCATCACTACTCTTTAATATATATATTTTTAGACGCCAGCTTAGGCTACAATACATATGTGAGTAAATAACCGTAATGCCATCATGGTTCAATAATTGTATTGGTGTGGTATTCGTATATTCGGTCGTAATCACATCACGACTCTTTAAAATATACATTATAATAAAGTCAAATTCAACGATTTATTTGCAAATAAATATGGTTTCAGAAGTGAATGTAAGAACATTGGTAGCACAACAGGTGCTATAATATTTTTTTTTTTTTTTTTTTATTATTATTATTATTATTTAGTTGTCAATGGTATTTCTGCGTTTGGGTACCATCTACTCACAAAACAAGTACCACAGTATTGAGTTTTGTAAATACCTATAAGCCATATCTTGATATTAGCATATGAACGAAATAGTTTATTCAATATGGGAGAAAGTGCTGAACGGAATGTATTTTCAGATGAGAAATTAGCTCCTGTTATGTAATGAAGTTTAATGCTACAGGATTTAACAATGTTATTATTATGACCAAATTTCCATAAATTTTACACGCTGTGTCGTTATCGTTTTATTGACAGAGATGCAATCATTAATTCAATTGTCTCCATTTTGAGTGCTTGTTACAAAAAAAGGCCTCTTTATTGACTTTGCCACACTATTATTTTAGATTCACATCTCACTAGGCGAGTGAGGAACGACAATAATATCTACTGCCCGGTTGTCTATTATCTTGCATAATCATTTTAAAATTGGTGAAAAACGGAGGAAACAAGCAAAAGAAAAAGTACCTATTTCTAATTAAGGGTAAACATTTATATTGAAAGCGTTAGAATCCTTCTTCCAGTAAATATATCAAGGTCATTTTTCATTTAAAAAGTAGGCCTGAACTTGTTTTCTAGATCTGGGGAGCCCGATCTCTCTGCTAAACATAGCATACTAAATTAAAGTAAATATATGTATGCATCTAACAATACGAGTAACTGTATCAAAATAAGGAACTACACGATAATCTTAAATTTAATTTTAATATTGGCCTCTAATGGTTTTTAAAAATTTTAATATTCCTGACTGCTAAGCCATACGGTGTGGGTTCGATCCCCACTCGGGACAAATATTTGTTCGATTAGCACGATTTTAGTTCCGTACCTGGGTGCAATTTATCTATCATTTGTATGTAATTACTGATATACAAGTATATTTATCAGTTTTCTGTTGGCCCCACTATGACAACAGTACTGGTTCTGCCCAGTCTGCGATGAGATGGCAAGACATTTATTTATTGTTATTATGTATATAATATACTGTATAATTAACTTATAATATTCAAATTAATAGATCGAATATTTACAGCTACTTAGTTACGTAGTTACATAGCAAATGACTAATACCATTTCCAATTGATAGACAAGCAATGAACAACATTTTCTCTTATACTGGATATCAAACAAAACTAATACACGTTTACTATAAACGAATTCTATTTTCCACAGGTTTTTTACAACAATCACAGTCAACATAACTGGAAAAAACCATGTCTGCAAAACTAGCAAATCAATCACATATTCGCTATACTGGTAACCCATGTTACTAATACATGTTCTAGAAGTAGACGGGATCAACATCGGGACTTGTACTTGAGTTGTACGTGTACTTTGTTAATCAAATATAATAAAAGCATTCTGGCTATGTGCGTACGTTTCTGTTACCTACTAATCTAAGTGAGTTAAGCTATTTGAATGGTTGAATGAAAATAACCTCTATAGCATTAATGAATTCCTGGAACTGAAAATTTTCTATTTCAGGATTCAGTCCTGTATTCTCGTTGCTAAGTGCGTCCATTATAATTTGCCCCCATTATTCAGAGAACACGTGGCAGATATCTAGGTTAGTTTTGTAAGTAAAGTAATCAGGTTGTAAATAATAAATCATCACAACTCCATATGATTTTAACCCAAACATTGCCCCAGGGCATTGTAATTATTAGGGTTTTACAACAGGTACATACCTGTTGTAAAAACAGGGCTTGTACTATCTGACACAAAGGGCAGATCTTTTTCCATAGAATGGCTAACTGTAAAATAGGTTAGAATAATCTAATAATGCCAGAAAACATTCAGCTAGTAAAACTAAAATCTAATTATTCATAGACTCACGCCTGTTTGCCAGGGGAGTGTAATGTAATCATAATTGGTAATAAAATAAAATGATAGTATCGTTGTAACCGTCGGTCACCTTAAGATTCAATATGTTGTATATTTGTTGAAGAGTAAGTATGTACTTACATTTTTTGCTGACACTCGGCATTTGCGTAGATTCAATCGGCACCAAATTTTTTCATTTTCCTTCGTGCACTTAAACTAGCCCATTTTTATAGGCCAATACAGTAATTCACATTAAATGTCACTATAATATAATTAAAACACTTGTTTACTGAAAATAAAATAAAATAAAAAGAATTGATGTTTCGATGCCAAACACGAAAAGCGAATGAAGCCGGCCGCGTGGCGCGCAGAGGGCGCCACCCACCACATTTTGTCTTTTTTAATGTTGCAAGCTCTAAAAAGTGTTCGATGTCCAGTACATTGAAGAGTGTACTACTGTGTAATATAAAAATCTCGAGGATGCAGCGACGAAATATAATCATTGAGTTATACTACAATGATGGACTCCAAACTACCATAATTTTGTCAATTTAATCAAGGTAGTTATTTAGATGAGTTTGATGCTGTGTGGTTTATAGCGACAAATGTCACCACCCCATCTCATCCCGAGAAATAATCTTCCAGAGACGGAACAGCAACCCGTCTGACAAGCGAGATATTTATGGCATATCCCCTAAATGATGGACACAATTCCACTTTGGAGAATTTTTACTGGAGATCCTTGGGTAAACCTTTGTACAGCAGTGGATGCCTGTCGACGGATATGAGGATACTGTTCGTACAACGGACCTTATCTTTCTCAAGCTCAGCTCAAGGTTAATCATGATTTTTCCTTCCATTGGAGGGTTGTCAAGGAGTCAGAGCTTTATGTGTAGAAGACTTGTCATTCCTGGATGTAAGATGGAACAATCAAGGTGCCCTTGCGAGATATGGCTTTCACACCCCCAACGTGAAATATTAATAAGACTACTTGGTGCCAAATTTAACCTTGCAACTGATACCACGTTATACTATACGGTACAAACATTTATACAAGGTGAACAGCTCGCCTTAGGAAGATCTTCATCTTACAGAAAACGCATCAGGTACACTCCTAAAGGGTCAGGAACTGGTGACCGATTCCATGTATCGCAAACACCAAAGGCTACAGTAATCAATTACCTTCGAGTGGTCTTTGTACTTCTGTACCAAGTTTTGCACATGGCCAGTTGCACTCACCAGTCCGTAAGTGATCGGCGAGGCAAGGCACCTAGACACGCGGTCAGTCCATAAATGGGTGATCATTAAACTGGTATAGTTTGAGAGCGTCTCCGTGCTTCGACACGTTAAACTGTCGGTCCTGGTTATTGTTATTAGACAACAATCAATAAGCCTTGTCAGAGACTGATTGGGAGGCTTAAACAACTCTGACACCAGAGTAACAGCTGCCCATACGACAAAGAAAGTAGTATAAAAAGGGAATTGATCTCTGTCAATAGATCCTCCTACCTGTTTAGGTTGTTTAAGTAGGAGGATCTATTGATCTACCTGCGTACCATCAAGTGTGCTAAGTAAGTATGGTTTTGTGGTCTCATGTCTTACATCTAGTTTTCCTGCATTAATTGGTCAGTATAGAACGACTTAAGTGGCAATCTACTAGGTACGTGAACTCATAAATTGTACCAAAATCATAATTTCGAAATCCCATAAAATAATCTTAATGCTCTTAAAAACAGTATTGTTAAACATTAATCTAATATGGAGATCTTTACGACTCATCAATAGCAAGGTCGAATAATTTCCAATCGATTCTTTATATCGATATAATCTATCGAGATGTATCTCGATTCGTATCGAAATCACGATTTGACCTACGGGCCATTAGATTATCATATTGTGAAGGAGGCCTTTTTAATGAAAATTTAGTGTAATGTTGTAATGCTGTTGGGGAACCTAAATAGATTTTATGTAACGAGCCGCTTTTATAAGCTTTAGTTGGATTGTAAGTAATTTACTTTGATTCTGGTGACGGTACGGCAGTTTTCTGTGACGGCAGTGAATATTAGGATATCATCACCCTATCTCATCCCGTGGGGGGGCGTAGAAGTCGACCCAAGAAAATATCTACCAGGGGACGGGCAGCAGCTTCCTTCTGAGTTCTATGACCATCTTACTGCGATCGCCAACACGTCAGCCAAGCGTGGCGATTATGGCATATCCCCTCAAGATGTTTCTTGGGGAGGCTTGTCCAGCAGTTGAGTTCCTTCAGCTGTTGTAATGATGATGGTCAACTGGCCGATCTGTATAATGCATTTGCTTGCGTATTAATCCCGGGATATTATGACCTAAGAGGGATTATCCAACTAGGTACGTCCAACATCGAGAAGGAGTTTAATCGTAGGATCCAATTCGACTAAGCAGCATTCGGGAAACTAGAAAAACACTTTTTGTCGCAAATACCGCCGTTTCTGAAGTCCAAAGTCTTTGACCAGTGTGTGTTGCCAGTGTTGCATGACTTACGGAACAGAGACGTGGTCTCTATGGCTTCATAAGAAAGCTTATGGTAACCCAAAAAGCAATGTAGAGGGTTAGGTTCAGAGTTGTTTTTCCAGAAACGCCTTTTGCAAAAATGCCTACATTAGACTTATAAACAAACAGCAACAAGCAATTCATGTACACAACACACATCAAGACTCAGAAGAACAGTGAACGGGACACACGTTGTCTTGTGTGGGATTCAAAGCCGAAACACAAATTAGTGATACGGCTACACCATACTGAAATCAAAATAGTGATTTTACAGCTGGCTCCTCTAATTAAAATTCACACATTTTATTTAATCTAGTATTTATCACCATCGTCATCGTCGTCAGCTTGATTTCGTCCACAGCTGGACATAAGCCTGCTCCAAAGGTTTCGTATGGTGCAGTGCTAACACAGACCCCTTACAAATTTCAGGGTCTGAGTGAGACGGTGGCGGTAAGTATGAGTTGAAAGTGTTTAACGTGTTGAAATTTTCAATTGTATTACAAGGTGCTATTATTATGAAAGGTTCATAGCATTACTTTATTAATACACAGTCTTTCTTTTCAAATGCCAGTAGATTTTAGACATAGATATTACTAGTCATTTGCAACTAACCACTCAACGAAATTGGTAGCTTTATACTGCCATTAATTACCAATGTTTAACTGGAAGTCGTTCAATCATTTGTCACTCTAACGATAAGCAATCATCGCTTACCTGGCAATTATTATTAGTTACTACTCGGTAAGGTGCTTGTTAAAAATAATAAATGAACCTGTTAAAGATTTTCGGCCATTAAATTTCGCAGTGCGACCATCGAAATGCATTGCTATTTGAAATATCAAGTCGCTTAACCAACATATTATTAGAAAGATACGCGAATGGCTATCACGCACCGGAAGACGCAGCGTGGACAATCCCCCTGCAAGGTGGACCGACGATCTTGCAAGGGTCACGAAAAACCGCTGGATGACTACGGCTAAACAGGAAAAGCCTGCGCGTCATGGTGGGGACCATCACCGGACACTACTCACTAAATAAACACTTCCACACTATCGGCATAACTGACAGCCCTCTGTGCAGAGCGAGCATGGACGCTGACGAAATGGTCGCGCACGTGCTACTCGAGTGCACAGGCATCACAAAAATCCGGAAGGAAACCCTGGGATCACCAGGAACTCTTACGGAAGAAGAGCCCTGAGAAGTTTAGGAGACCTGATATGCTTCTGGAGGGAGGTGGGGTGGATGGAATGAAGGCTGCCATGGCTCACGTACAATAGTCCACATGGGGACTAAGTGCGGAAACCACACCCACTAGCATATTAGTGGGGACAAATGATGATGATGATGATGAAACCGCTGGATGCGGGCAGCACAAGACGGCCATTGTGTAGATCCTTGAGTGACGCTTTTGTCCAGCAGTGAACCTGTTTCGGCTGATATGGTGATGATGAAGAACCAGCATACGGTCCATCTAATGGTAAGTGGTAGCTTATGATGCTAGCAGGACACAGAGCACTCAATTCCTGTTTACAAATCCCGATTCTTTTACTGCCTCCATGGTTTAGCATTTTATATGTATTCGGCAGAGGTCTTGGGTTCAAATCCCGAGTTGGACCAAAAAGTGATTTAGGAATTTTTCTGTAAAGGACATTTCTCAATGCCAGCCCGAAGTCTGGGAGATGGCGATATAACACTCCCGTGCCTTGGAAAGCACGTAAAGCCGTCAGTACTGTACCTGACCTTTCTAGCGGTGTCGCTAATAGTCCCATCGAATCATGAGAGTCATAAAAGAGGAAGCACCCCGTCATAAACGGGCGTACGTCCTCTTTTATCACTCTCACAAACTTGTACACTATAGTGTGTCACGCGCAGATGACTTAACTAGTCCTCATTGAGCATTGCTGGGTAAACTATGACGATAGGACAGAATACGGGCTAACGCTGAGAAATATCAGAAAAATCCCCAAAATTACTTTTTTGCCCGACCTCAATACTGAACGCGCTACCGCAAGGTCGACGAGGTAGACGGGATTTATTTATGGATTTACTATCGAGATAAATACTCTAAGGCTGAGATCTATAGAGCGTACTTAGACTTTGCTCAAACTTTACTTACGTAAAACTTTGCTAAGTGTATGCTAAGCTTATACTTTGATTTGGTATTTATAGACTTTTTGAAGTTAAAATTATGCTTAGCATAAGCTAAGACAGACAAAGTCAAAACACCAATTGTAATTTCGTTACATGCATTAACTTCTGTCTGAGTAAAGTCTAAGTACGCTCTATAGATCTCAGCCTAATACTCAGTCGAACCAAACTAACCGATATAGCCGAAAAATTCCCAAGCTGAAGTGGCAGTGGGCGGGGCACATAGCTCGTAGAACCGACCGCCGCGCCGCTGGGGCACAAAGGTTCTCGATTGACGACTAGGAACCGGAAGACAAAGCGTAGTCAGGCCTATACAAGATGGACCGATGATCTTGCGAGGGTCACTGGAAGACGACAGGTAGCTTAAGACCGACAATTTTGGAGATCCTTGGGGGAGGCCTTTGTGCGTCATTCGGCTGATATAATGATCATGATGATAAATACTCTCAATTCAAAATATGATTGAGTATTTCGGTGGAATAAATTTCCATTGAAATTGAATAAATTTCATTATTCTAAGATTGTAACCATAAAGATACTATTATTGTTTAGAATACTGAGTCTATTATTGAAACAGATAATTCAATATTCAACTAAAACTTCAAGTCGATCTAAATTTTGATCCTTGACACCAAATAGAGAAACATGAGTCCCTATATCTAAACAAAACATCTATTGATTGACAATAGTCTTACAAAATACCTTTACAATTTAACTATACACGCAAAAACAACCTAATTGCAGAACGAAATAAGACTCAAAATTGTATATAATAGTATTCTAGAATATCGCCATCAAGACATTGAACTAATGGCAATAAAACGGCCTGTTTTCATAAAACTATTTACTGCAGGATTTCATAAATATTTGCAATTAAATGTGAACTGTATTATATTTGAAATAAGATTGAATTTCGTTAGTTGGATTAAATTCCAGGGGTTAAAAACATTTCGTAGTACGAGTCCGTCAAGCAGATTTATATGACAAAATAAGTTTTTTTTTATTGACCTATTGAAACGTTTTTTATTGATTCCCAATGTGTTGTGTTGTTATTTTTATTTTATTTATGGCCCATTACCTGTGGCGCTGTGATTTTTATGGTTATTATCCTATTTAGTGTAGGGTGACTTGGAAATTAACATGACGAACACACGAAAGGTATATGACTAAAAGGTATTTGACTTTTAGATTCTCCTTCACTAGTTATGAAGAATTGTATAAATGTTTTAACATTCCGAGTACCTAAATATCTGTAATAAGTAACTAGAAATAATAACTGTATTACTACAAACATGTTCTGACTATTGACAAGCGCTTTTTAGGGTTCCGTAGCCAAATGGCAAAAAACGGAACCCTTATAGATTCGTCATGTCTGTCTGTCTGTCCGTCCGTATGTCACAGCCACTTTTTTCCGAAACTATAAGAGCTGCACTGTTGAAACTTGATAAGTTGATGTATTATATGAACCGCATTAACATTTTTATACAAAAATAGCAAAATAATAATAATTTTGGGGTTCCCCATATATAGAACTGAAACTCAAAAAAATATGATGTACATTATCATGTAACTAACAACGTAAATTGGTTTGAACGAGATCTAGTTAGTAGTTTTTTTTAATGCGTCATAAATCGTAAACCGCAATTTATCTTTCATTTAATCAACTGAAATACTTGCTTCTGCGGAACCCTTCATGGTCGAGTCCGACTCGCACTTTTCCGGTTTTTTTAAAGTCTACGTCAATAAAAACCTTTTTTAATTTTATTTTTAGAACCTTATTCGTATGTAGGTATATAGAATGATCGGTCAGTTATCCGGGAGGACATGCAATTGTCCTCCCATGGCACTTATCCCACACCACGTAACACCGTTAACGGAGCTACCGTCGCAGGTACCAAGAGAAGTCCCCGTCAGGTTAGGTTAACTCATTGCGAGTACGACATGCATTCTGCAGACACCTTTTTCGGGAGGTATACGTAGGCATTTCAGCTGCCTCATAAAAATAGTATATATACCATATATATAATTATATTGTTATAGTTTCGAACCGTACAGTGTAACAATAAAACGGGTTGAATAAAAATCCCGCGGTGATTAGTGACAGATTACTATGATAAATCGAACGTCATGTAATCGAACACTATAAATCGTGTCTAAATACTTGAACGTTCATATAATTGACTGGTTAATAAATCGAACATTCACTACTAAAAAGAAGTTTAGGTTAGGTTGAGTCGGCAATTGGGGAGGGCAACTTAGAGCCCTCTCAGGGTATGTGTCCCGACCATCTGGACATGGCGCAAAAGGGGGCATCAGAGCAGCATTCCCGCGTTTCCGGGGCTCCCCTTAATAGGCGTCGAGAGAAGTCCACGTCAGATTAGGTTTAGTCGGCGCAAGTCCGACATACCCACCCGCAGACACTTTATGCGGGTGGCATGCATAGGCATTCCCACTGCCTTAACAAAAAAAAAGTTTAGTTTAGGTTACAACTACTCCGTTCCTACCCGTATGCAAGAAAAAAATCAATTGTTTGTCGCTAAAGGATACATTCAATTAAATTATCGATTTATAAAATATTCTTAATTAAGAACGTTCGAATATTTAGATATTCGATTGAAAGTGCTGAAATAATTGATATTCAATTATTTGCCATTCGATTTGATTTCGGATACACCTGATTAAAGACGGGGATTAAGTGTCATTATGTAGAAATATGTTTATCAGTTGTCTAGTTATTATAGTACAGGTACTGTCTCGTTTGGTATCAGATGGTACCTACTGTTTTGGTCGCCCCGGGATATTTTATTCAGTAGTATAAGATAAATCGGATTAAGTGGTCTTATTTTTTATATTTCTCCGCTTACATTTATTTTTTCACAAAGCCGATTTAACGAAGAACTGATACGTACACAAGTGTTTTGTAAGCGTTATTCTAACTTACAAAATTACACACGCATTTGAAATAGTAGGAAAGTTAGTTTTTGGGCAAGAGATAAGAAAAGTATTTTCGTATTCCCTAATGTCTCTATGTTTTTGTTGTTCTAATGAACATTATCTAACATCCCTATAAGTATGAGAGACAAGACTAAATGTAGCAATGTCCTTAACAAGGTGGTAGCATTAAAGCGCGACCGTCGTTATAAATACAAGTTCCGTCATAATAATAAAATTGGTGAAGATGATGATTATAGATAATAATTACTCGGTACTTGGATATGCGGCTTGTATTAATTATTAAAAAAATAATTTATGATACTAATGATTTAAGTTACTTAGCCAGCTTATTTAAGTTATTGTCAAAGAGATTACTTATAGGTCTAATTATCGATTATCGAAATTTATAGTATTAAATATAATATATTTCTCTGGATCTTGTCTGAGTGGTTATTATAAACACAAGTTCCGCCATTATAATAATATTATTATTATGGCGGAACTTGTGTTTATAACGACGGTCGTGCTTTAACGCTTACACCTAGTTACGGTCATCGCCACATTATTTTCACTAGATTTTGTCTGAATCGTTCTGTCTATATTAGGCTAAGAATCTTTTACGAATTTTATATACGAAGATAAACATAAAACAGATTCTACGCAGCTTCGCAATCCTTACTTAAGTATATTCTATAAACAATTTTAATCTTTAATTTTTTAAATCTCTACGCCAATCCTTTTAAGTTTGTAAATCGAAGTACTGTGCAAGCTTCATCTGAGTGACGTGGCCAGTATCTTTTGATCCCTGCCGTTCCCTCTCCTTACCTTTTAAAACTCGCTTTTACATGCATTCACAACCGACGGGAGGAGCAAGGGAGGTCAAGCTTAACTGGGTAAAATGTATGCAAGTGATCCGTTAGCTAATATACGATGGTCTCTCGTGTTGAGCCTTTCCGCTTGTCGGAGCACTATAGAAAAGGTGTTACAGGAGGATACGGAGGTCTGGTGATTCTGGCTGATGCAAGGATCCTTGTACAATGAATTGCATTAAGCGACAGGGCCTCTACGAGCTATGAATGCTCTTAATGTATGGATACGATTTGATCGCTTCGGGCGTTTAGTGATGTGAATGCGGCATTAGTATCGATATCGATAGTTTCATAGTTAAGAAGTAATTAATAGTTTAAGCAGCATATATTATGATATAGACTATAGCCATTAAGAATCCTAAGAGCAAAAATTCGTGGGCCCAGTGGCTTATTCCCATGGTTATTTTTATGTACTGTAATTAAAATTATATTCTTGGTAGCACCATACGGTTAAAGTGCGGTTAAGGAATTCATTGAAAATAAAGGTATATGACATTGAATCTTAACCTTCTACATGGTATTAACTCAGTTTACTCTTTGACCACATGGTTAATAAAACCTTAAAATTCCTACGCAGGTAATTTTCATTTTAATATTATAAGAAAATAATTTTCCTACATTGTATTCAGCAAGTAAAGCGTGACAACTAGAATAATACTTTTTAAATTTCAAATACAGACAACGTATTGAAATCATGAATGAAAATATATGTGCAATGTTATCCTATATTAATACTAAGTCACATGTTTAAACGCAACACTTTTACACTTTTTGCCTTAATAGTCAAAAAATTATAATACTTCATGTGTATCACCCAGCTTTTATATTATAACATAGTTGGCAATCAAAATGGACTGCACATGTGGCGCAGCGGCTAAAACAGTCGCCTCGCCGCTAAGTGTCGCGGGTTCGAGTCCCGGACAACTATTTGTGTGACTCGTAAGTAGGCGCTCCTAGCTAGATGCTCTCACCGTAAGCGATTGGCGAGGTTAAGCAACAAGGCTCGCGGTCAGTCCATAGATGGGTGACCGCGAAAGTGGTTTAATTTCTGAGCGTCTCCGTGCTTCGGAGGGCACGTTAAGCTGTCGGTCCCGGTTGTAGTCATTAGACGACAGTCGTTAAGCCATGTCAGAGGCCTACTGGGCGGCTTGAGCAACTCTGACACTAGGGTTACCACTTCCCACACGATAAGCAAGCAAGCAAGACTCGTAAGTAGTTGTTCTGAGTCTCGATGTAATTTGTGTCCGTCTATTATATTTTTGTAAAGTACACGCGACACAGGGATTACATTTCCTAATGCGGGCGTTGTTTTTAAAAATATCATATTATCTTCTACAGCACTAAACTAATAAATAATAAAATAATAGAAATTCAAACCATATGTCAGTTAAATTATACAATCATCTACCCGAATATTTTAAGTCGTTACGCAAAACAAAATTCAATAAAAAATAAAAGAATTGTATAAATTTCTAGTCGAAAAATGTTTTTATACGGTAGATGAATTCCTGAAGTATAGACATAAATGAAATATATCAAACCATTAATAATATAATTAATTAAATCGTTACGACATTATATATAAGTATTATAATTTGTATACAATACAATATGAATATAATTTGTGAATTAATTTATTGGACATGACATGTTAAGGACTTATTGTATTGTATGAGTGTTGTATTGTATAGATGAGTATTTTATGAGTGATACACATTTCTCCAGTACATTCGTGCCCTCCAATTTGTCCCACAGAAATCATACGCAACAAGGTCAAACGCTTTCGATAAATCTAAGAAGCACGCGTATACCGGGGTAGTACTTGACGGCGTGTTTCAGGCTTAAAATCGCGCTCTCAGTGGATAAAACTGCTCTAAATCCAAATTTTACATCATATAGTTGTAAATGTTCTTCTAGATTGCCATATAGCATGCCGTCAAGAACCTTGGCTATTGTTGTAACAAGTACGATAGGTCGATAGTTAGTATGGTCGGACGTGTCACTCGTCTTGCTTTTTTATATAGGTGTAAGTATTGTGCACGTCAACGCTTCAAGCAAAATAGAGTGAGACAGACAAGGGTTATAAAGGAATGTAATATAAAGTGAGTTGAATATGTTACAACGCAGAAGTAATAGATTTCTGTAAATAAATTTATACCAGAAGTTATAATAATCTAGTTCGGTGAACATGCAAATCCTCTAATCTAAATAATAAAAGGGTAAATCCAACATCATAACTATCGAACAGTAAGCTTGACCCAAAAAATAGAAGTTTCGGCCTCTCAGCTTTTATACAATAAATAAGCAAATATGTATTTATAACAATATACTGACGTATTCGTGTGTCTTTTGTACCGATCGGTGCGTTACAATAGATTGTTGTCAAACTTTTTCTATTATGCATTATATTATTATCTTTTCATACATTCTGGGTAACTGTATCATCCTTAGAATTAGGTGAACCGTTTCATTAAGAGGCTGACCAGACCTAATTGTATGTTTATGATTTTAATTTCTTAAGTTAACTCTTCTTTAAGTCTAAACTTTAGACTAAAAGCACGAAGTGACTTAATAATAAGGTTGTAACTAATAAAATAACTAAAAGTGTAAAACAAAATTTAAATTATAAATTTATTTCAAATGTAAATGACTAAGCTGTTTAGACTCTAAACAGTAAAAATGTAATTATTGTGTTTTGGGATCAATAAAATTCATGTACATATATTTAAATATTTTATTTTTTCTTTTGGTTGGAAAACTTGTCTGTTGTCAGCCTCTTAACTTTGCATTGAATATGTAACAATATGAGAGGAAAATTGATATTTAAGATGTTTTTTTCCTTTCAGCTTATGGGTAAGTATAATAATAATAGTATATATTTCACAAGGAAAATAAATGTTGGTACTTATCTCTTTAAGCCTTTCTATTCAAATCAAGTACGGATTAAGAGCGTTCCCCGCATTTTAAGTCCTACTCGTATTACCCATATGACTACTCATCATTCCTCCTTCAGTACCCATTCGAAAAATTATTCTTTATTTATATGTATAACAGTTGATAGATGATTTAATTATAATTTTTTTTTGGGATACTTACAGCTTAAGCAGCCTTAAACAGATTTTTTTTACAGATTTGAAAGTGGTCAATTTCATCATGGGCCTGTAAGTGAGAATGAGGTACTAAAAATCTTTTTTTTCCGTTTTTTCTGCAATCGGCTCTCTAGCCATAATCAGATGTGTTCCAGGGCCTTAAATTTGTAGGTGATATTTCATTAAATAATGGACGAGCAGTCCATCGGGGTGAGTGGCTCAGTGGGGTTATTGTAATAATAATAACATCCTTGGACTTTATTCACACGCGGCCACCTGTTCCCAAACTAAGCAGAACTTGTACTATGGAAACCAGAAAAATCATGTACATGTAAGTATACCTACTACTTTTCTTTTGTAATTACATACTTATGTAGATAATTACAGCCAGACTCAGGAGAAACAGACATGTTCATGTACTCAAATATCTCTCCTGGGTGGAATCGAATCCACGACCTGCGGCGTGAAAGGCAAGTATCTAACAACTACGCCAACCGGCCGTCAAAGCATGAGGATAGATTGTCATTCACTATATAGAATAAGCTAAACTCGCTTCTCAATAGACTACTTAAAAAGAATAATAGAACATCACAGAATCATTGAGCTATCTCGGCTGCTATCTTGGTGCCTCATGTTTCGTATTTGTATCTCGCTTTGGACTACTATTTATGCCCCCTATATACAAGGTAAAACATACATAGTGAACGTAACTCTAGGAGCTTTATTTACCTATGAAACTGTACTACGTATGTACTTCGATTTAGAAAACTCACAAAAGAAATATTAACTTTATATTAAAAATCAGTTGGCGCATTTTTCGTAGCTATTGATAACTGGCTGTTTTCGATTTGTTAAGTTTCATGTATACATTAGAGTTCTGGCTTTACCTGCAATACCAGTAGGTATGCATTGCCCGAATGCGGCTAGAATATTATTTAAAACAAATCTAAATAAATCTGTTTCGATTACCTCCAGGAAAAATATTCTAAAGACCTCGTTTGTTAAAATCATCCAGCCTTTGAAGCCGACCTCTTGTAGATTGGTCTCTCATATTATTTCTGTGATTTACATTAAATATTAAGTACTAACTGGGATCTAGGTTTCGTCAAAATCCGTTAGGTAGTTTTTCGTGAAACAGTAACTAACGTCCATACTCACTAACTTTCGCATTTATAATACTAGTAGGATAGTCAACATTATAAGATAAATAAAAATAAAATAAAAAAGGTTTTTTCACGGAGACTTTAAAAAAAGCGCTTGTAAATACTCAGAACATGTTTGTAGTAATACAGTTCTTATTTCTAGTTACTTATTACAGATATTTAGGTACACAGAATGTTAAAACATTTATACAATTTATTTTATAATGGTAGTGATATTTAGCTCGCTTGTATTAAGTTATTGTCAAGGAGATTATGTTTAGGTTTAATTATAGAAATATGTATTTTACTACATATTGTCTGAATGGTTCTGTCTATATTAAAGTATGAATTCAGTATTATTATTATAACGGATTTAAGTACCTTAACCAGACTGATGAAATAAATCCCACAATCCTTACATAGGAGCATAGCATCTTATTGCTCTATGAGCACCTCGACTGAGGAAGTAACTTCACATAACAGGATATACCCGAGGTATTACCATTATTATGTTAATTCTATACTCTTGGATGTAGTAATCTCGTCAAAGTTCATCGCATGGAGAAAAGACTTCAGTTTCATGTAATAACAGTACATGACGTTCAGTGTTGAGATGCTAATAGACAGTTGCTCCATAGGTGATCGATGAAGTAAAGCACCTAATACATAGTAAGCACCTCCGTGCACGTCAAACTGTCGGTACCGTTTGTAGTCGTTAAGCCATTTCGGATGCCTATTGGCTGGCTTGAAGACCTCTACTAAATAACGACTATGCTTTAGACCAACCTACTGTAGTAAAATTTAGATACCTAAACGAAACGTAACTGGCTATGAGAGAAAGAGAGCGAAAATGTGTGCTAGCACCTCTCTCTCTTGTCCCTACAGTAATATACGAAACGTCTCTCTCTTTCTATCTTCGCTAACTTACATCTGCCTCTCAAGTTCCTTATTAATAATCTTATTAATAACATAATGATATGTTTCTGCGTGTGTGTAGTGTGCCAGAGGTCATCGGGGTGGAAGGAAGGGTCAGAAACACTAGTTTGACTCTTATAAAGGCCAGCAACCCACTCGCGACTCCTCCGGTGTGGCGAGTGTACATGGGTGGCGGTACTTACCATCAGGTGACCGGCTTGCTCATTTGTCGCCCTCTTAATACAAAAAAAAACTTGAGAGGTGTCAAGGGACACCCGGATGGAACTAAGTTTTTTCTTATTATTTATTATGTAGATACAAATAACCTGTATACACTCAACAAAAATAATCGTCGCGACACCACACTGTTCAATGCGAAATAGAAATGAAAATATCTGGCTTGCTTTCTATAAGCGAGAGAGAGAGAGAGAGACAGAGAAACATGCGCACGCCGCACAGCTCCAAAAAGTGTCGTGACAACTTTTCGTAAGATTTTTTTCCGTCTAGCCTTGTTTCACAACGCGCGATTAAGAACTTCGTTCCAAAAGTTCCGTTCACCTCGCCTGATCACCCTTTTCGTAACGCTCTAGTCATGAATTCATCAGCTTAAGTAAAACTATTTTAGGTATACTAGGGTTAGGGTATACGTAAAATAGTTTTACTTCAATAAATAACTTCTATTGACTTATCGATACCTTTTGTCTCATCCCTACTCAAGCGAAAGCACCAAGTCACGATTGGTTAGCTTAACACAAGGGTATTATTATTTCTTGCTGACTGCCACGTTGGCCTAGCTGTACCATGTTGAACCGCAGCTAATGAGGTTCTGAGTTCAAATCCCGGGTCGGCTAAAAAAAGAAAAGAAAATAATATTGGGATATTTTTGCAGAAAAAAAATCTAAGTATCAGCCCAGAGTTGGCGGTGTTAAACACCCGTGTGTGGAGAGCATTTAAGCCGTCGTCGGTCCTGTGCCTGAACTCTTTAAGATCATGTCTAGCTAGCTGTTCCATTGGACCATGAGATTGAGATAAAAGTAAGTACATCTGCGTTTGCGCACACACATAAGCACAATATATCCCGCACATACGGATAGTTTCCCTTGAGACATGGCGGGCACGGTCGAAATTTGACCAGAACTACTATCTTTCTGTTCTCAAATCATACAAGTAAACAAACAGTATATTATTACTTTTTTCTGTTCACTTTAGGCGCAACTCGAGTGAGACCTTGCAGAAGCCGAACTTCTCATGCAAAGAACTTGAGCAAAAACACATGCGTTCTCTCTCTCTCTCTCTATCTACTCTCTCACTCCCATAATCCAATGGGACGGCTATCCGACATGACTGGGAAGAGATCAAGTTACGTGTATTTTTAGATACAGGCATATAATTTTAATGGCATTAATGGAACCATGACATCAAATAATTAATTATTACATAATTCAACAATTAGTAATGAGTTGCTTGCTTGCAAAATATAAGTATATATAATATATATATATATATATATTATATTTATTTATTTGATGCACAAAACACATTACAATCACAATATAAACACCTTAAAGCTAAACATTTTGATCTAGATTGTAACATAACACTATGTGCATACTGCGAAACCACTATTACAATACTATGAAAAGGTCATAATATTTAAAACGTACAAGAATATTATGACGTTTGTCGACACCAGTAGCTCTTAACTAAAAATAACAAATTAGAATATTACGGTTTAAAAGCCAAACATTTACACACCATAATAGAAAGGTAGAATGTAAATGGACCATTTTAATTTAAGATCATACCCTGTTAACTACATTCTTGCAAATAAACGGATTGGTATTTGTAATTCTGCTAACTTCCGGGCTGCCACTGAGTGTTTTTCTTGCCAGAAAAGTCCCCACCCGGGATTTGAAACCTAGACCTCACTACACAGGCCCTTATTTACACTTGTATCGATAAAATGATGTCAAGGCTACGAATGAGTGATGTCATGTAAATATCATCATCATTACAGCTAAATAAGTCCACTGCTGGACAAGCCTTCCTCAAGAATCGTCTAGGGGGATATGCCATAATCGCCACGCTTGGCAGGCGGGTTGGCGATCGCAGTAAGATGGTCATAGTACTCAGAAGGAAGCTGCTGCCCATCCTCTGGTAGATATTCCCTCGGGTCGACTTCTACGCCCCCCACGGGATGAGATGGGGTGCGATGATATTCTGATTCTGATATTTGTCGCCGTCACCACACAGCTGATGTCATGTAAATAGCTTATGCTTTAAAAGTACACACGCCAGCACATCAAGCTACCCCAATCTGTCGAATTTCCCCAATAGAAAGTGTATCTTATGCTTTTGTGATAAAGTTGAAAATCTATAAAAGAAATTTGACAGATTGGGGCAGCTAGATGTACTGGCGTCTGTTCATATGTACGCTGGTGATAGTCAACCTGACCTTTGTAGCAGTTAGTGAGGTTGACTGCTAAGCCACAGGTCGAGGATTCGAGCCCCGGCCAGACATAGAGTACGATTATTTGTTCCGTGTCTGGGTGTAATTTATCCACAAAGCGTATCCATTTAGAAATATATATGTTGCCATAGTACAGGCTCTGACTAGTGTGGGATCAGATGGCAGTGTGTTAGATGCCCAAGATATTTATAAATTTATTTATAAACTATAAAATTGTGCGTTTTGACGGGCCAGTTGGCGTGGTTGGCAAATGCTTGCTTTTCACGCCGGAGGTCGTGGGTTCGATTCCCACCCAGGACAGATATTTGTGTGCATGAACATGTCTGTTTGTGCTGAGTCTGGGTTTAATTATCTATACAAGTATGTGTTAAAAAAAAAACTGGTTTCTATAGTACAAGTTCTGCTTGGTTTGGGATCAGATAGCAGTGTGTAAAAAAAATGTCTACATTACTATTTATTTATTGTTTCCTTAATATTAACACACAAGTAGAGCAAATATAATATTATGTCAGTAAACGTAGCGAAAGAGGTATGCAAGGATCGTGACAAATGGAAGTCCGTTGTCTCTGCCTACCCCTATGGGAAACAGGCGTGAGTCTATGTATGTATGTATGTACAGCAAATTACCCCACAAAACCGATCAGTCGGTTTGACTGCGGAAGAAAAGTTTCAATAAACTAGAAAACAACAACAAAATATATACAAAAATAACTAATAACCATTTTATTTATTAACAATATCTCTCTAGTATCTATCTTTATTTAGTAAGTATTTTTTTTGTTTTTTTTTACATATATGTAAGTTATTTAATACGTTTTAGGTCACCAAAACCACTGATTGCAGTCAGTATCCCAAGCGAAACGTGTCATGGTCAGATCTTATCAGTATATATTAGTATATTTAAGGACTAGTTACGTCACACCTGCCGAAATCAAGCCTTCCCTATTAACTCGAGTAAACGAAAACACTTCCTAACCTTAACATTGCTATTGTTTTAAAACAATTGCGTACACGCATGTAGGTTGAATAGCTTGTTCTTGCCTTAAATATATAGTTGTTACATCAACAAACATAGTAAAACACTCCTAGCGTTTTACATAACTCTAGTTACCGCGCATCAGAGTTCATTTTTGATTAACTTATATTGTGGGAACTGAGACGTAACTGGTTTGTTTTTGATTATACAATTTGATTTGCAGCAATCTAAAGTAAAAATCTTAATAGCAATATATACTATGATTGTATGTTTATTGAATGTTTGGTTGGAGGTTATTCGTATGTTAAGTAAAGGGCGATGAGATAAGTGTACATAGGTTACCATCACGCATTGTTTGTATTCTGTGGGTCACTTTACAGTGTTAGTGAATATATTATAAAGATTGTAATCGGTATCTTTTGTACTCTTCTCTTACTTGTTTATGGCACTCAAGAGATATAGTTTTTATTTTGAATACAGTTTGACAACTCTTAGTTTTGCCGTGAAAGCCATCAATTCGAATTTCCGGAGAGAGCCTGGAGTTCTATAGTATAAGTCTCGACTTAGTTCAGACTCCAGACTCTCGCAAGAACCGATTTATAGCAACGAAAATTGTTAACAAGATCTTTTTTTGTAAATTCCTTGTGAGATGTAAATAAAAATATTATTATTATATTCAAGGCACCAATTTTCTTTATAACGGTCAACAGGTTAGCAAGATTTTACTTGATTAGTGAAAGATATTGAAGGAGTTGGGTTTGATCATGAATCTGAAGAACTGATCGACATCTTACAAAACGCACAAAACAAAACATCCTAAACTAATCTGGATCACCTGAAGCTAATGCCAAATGTCTTCTTGCGTATTTGTCAATCCAGCTAAGTTTAAATATGTTTAGTTTAATTGGTAAATGCTTGCCTTTGACGCCGTAGGTTCGTTTGCCACCCTGGTCAGATAGTTGTGTCCATATACATGTCTGTTTGTTTTGGGTATAATTATCTATATAAGTATGTATTTAAAAGGAAAAGTAGTATCTGCAATATATCAGTTATCTGGTGTATAGTACAAGCTTAACTTAGTTTGGGATAAGATGGCCATGTGTGAATAAGTCCCAGGATATTAATATCAAAAATCTCAAGAAATATGGCTTTAGCACGATGGAGTAAACTCTCTAGAAATCTCTTTATAAGTAAAGGGCTAGAGTGTGTTGGCTTTCACGTAGGTACATTTTACTTCAAGGTACCTATAGATCGATAGGTTTACCTTCCGTCCGTACCTCAGAGAAGCTATCATGCCTCAGAGAACACGTCTCGGCCTTCTATGTGTTCGTTGAGACAGGTACGGTCAGTAACAAAAGTATGTATGCATCTATGTTATGGCAGGGAGTCATTGATTCAAATCGCAGTATAATAATGCAGCCGTTTGCTGTCCCACTGAAGGCCGGGACCTCCTCTTCAAATGCCAAGAACATTTTGGAGAAATCTCACGCGTATAGGTTTCCTCACGATGTTTTCTTTCAGCGTTTTAAATACGAGATAGTTTATTTCTAATATGCACATGAATTCGAATAGTCACTCTAGTACCTACTCGAGACTACTGTGCCCAACCACTGGGCTATCTAGTACTTTATTATATATCTATCCAATAAATATTACTTTGAGAGACAGAATACGAAATACTGATGTCAGAGAGCGTTGTGGTGTGAAAGAGGATGTAGTCACAAAGATTGAAAAAGGTATGCTGAGATGGTTTGGCCATTTAGAAAGGATGAATGAAAGAAGATTGACAAAAGAAGTATACCTGGACTGTATGAATAGTACAACCGGAAGGGGAAGACCTCGTAGAACATTCTCTGATCAAATCGGAGACGTACTTAAGAAAGGTCAGGTCAGAAGTACCCTAAACCGGCGAGCATGTATGAAGAATATTATGTCAGTAAACGAGGCGAAGGAGGTATGCAAGGATCGTGACAAATGGAAGTCCGTTGTCTCTGTACTGTATGTATGTATGTATGTAAATTTTTAGGAGACGGCTGGCACGATGAGAAGATGATTTTTTTTTTGCGTCTGTCATTTATATTTCCAAAGATAAGTACAAGTTATAACAAGATATTATTCATAGTCAATAAATAATTAAAATAAACATTTTTTTTATTCTTTAAGGCCCAGAAATTTGAGAACTTCTTACTCGCCCAATCTAATGTTTCACAAGCTATAATATAATTATTATAAAAACTCTTTAAACATGTGAAGTTCATTTTTAGAAAGTGCTTTTTTATGGCAGAGGTCTACAAACGAGCTAGTGGATCACCTGATGGTAAGTGATCACCGCCGTCCATGGAAACTCGCAACACCAGAGGAGTCGCGGGTTCGTTGCCGGCCTTTAAGAGTCAGCAAGCAAGTGTTGCTGACCCTTCCCCCCCCCCCCCCACCCCGATGAGCTCCGGCGACCTTGCTCACACGCAGAAACACAACATTAAATTATTAATGTTATTATTAAGGAATGTCTTCTGTATGGTGGAGGTACTTCCCCAGTCGGCTGCTCATAGACCGAATGAACGCTGTGCCCTATCTCTCATAAGATATTTAATATTATTTATTTATTTAGTGCAACCTTGCAACCTAGGCGCATTTACCTTTCTGATCACTTTCAGCTCGGTAAGAGGTAGGTACTAGCTATGAGCGCATCATCTAAAGTAAAGAAAAAAAGTGCTGTATGACTGTTTCATCTGCTGACCGTACTGATACTACTACGTTCTCACATGTTAAAGCAAAGCTTTGCATATTGACATCATTGATAGTAGTGCTTTGGTCGAATCTCGGCTAGGGCAGTTAATCTCTACGGAACTACGCTGGCCATATTATAGTAAATGGGTAATTGCTGAAAGACAGCTAGACTCTTCTCCTCACTCTCGTCTTACATGATTATGACGGGACAGCTGCCTGACACGATCGGAGAGAGATCAGGTACAAGATGTACCACGGCCTGGCGTACTTTCCAAAGCACAGGATGTAATACCGCCAATTTCAAACCTACGGGCTGCCATACGTATTATTTCTAACAGATATTTGTAGGTATTATGAATGTATATGTTTATTATATGAAAATATTAGCTTTCTGCATTCCTTCTCTATATGAACTTTAACTTTTCCGAATTTCATACTCCTCCGGCAGCGAAAAAGTACTTGTTTTCTGCACTCCTTCTCTATATGAACTTAAACTTTTCCTAATTTCATACTCCTCCGGCACCTAAAAATATTTGCTTTCTGCACTCCTTCTCTATATGAACTTTAACTTTTCCGAATTTCATACTCCTCTGGCAGCGCAATTCTCTAAAAAAGGGGTACATTTTTTTTTGCTGTGATAATGTTTGTTTATCAGTTGTCTACTACATGTTACGCCTAGTTTGGGATCAGACTGAATTGCATTAGAAGTCCCACGATATTTATAAAAAAGAATATTATCGTTAACAACAATAAATAATGACATTATACTTCCTATGTACGCACGACTACATACCAAGCTATGCATTTCCAATATAATACCTGTCATTGCATGGAAATCCTATACAACGCGAGATCAGCTTATACTGGAAACGTATAGCTTGATGTGTAGCCGTGTGTACAGCGTTTATGAAAATACGGATGGGGAAACTCGCCCGTAACCCAATTAAGTATCTTAATTTTAAGCTAAAATTAGATAAATTTGGGGACGCACACAAGAACTGATACATCTTAGTTGGCAAAGTATTACACGCTAAGTGCAAGGTAAACAGGTTGGGGTAACGAAGCACCCCGCATGATGAATGGCCCGCGAGATAGATAGGGTTGGATGAAATGAGTACTCGACGTTCCTTGGACTCATGAGTACCGAAAATGCGAACTTAATAGACAAATTTACGCCTTAATTCGGGGCAACAGAACACCTTACTTGGTTATTAACTTTGGAGTTCTGTGTCAATAAGCCCAGGACTTATTTACCCTGACGGTCACCGTAACCTAGTTGGTAGTGCTCCTGCCTACGAAGCTGGTGGTCCTGGGTTCGAGTCCCGGTAAGTGCAAATATTTGTGTGATGAGCACGAATATTTGTTTCTGAGTCATGGATGTTTTCTATGTGTATAAGCGTTTATCTATCTAGTAAGTATGTATATCGTCGCCTGGTACCCATAGTACAAGCTGTGCTTAGTTTGGGGATAGATGATCTGTGTGATATTGTCCCTGGATATTATTATTATTTATAAATATATAATATGCATGTCATTTGTTTTGTTGCCATAGTACAGGTTCTGCCCAGATTGGGATCAGACGGCTGTTTGTTAGTTGTTACAAATTAGTTGTAAAAAAAAACTATAAAAAAAAATTATCATTTGCAACAATAAATAAAAGGATTATTAAAGCATTTATATGAAAAAGTCATTGAAAAAATCACCCTTAACAAGAGGTTGTATGGAAGAGTTTACATTTAGTGATAAGACCGCCTATTGTACAAGTTAGTGATGCATCCTTGTTTCATGTATTGTATCTTACTTGGTTTACACTAAAAGTATATATTATATTATCTTGTCTGAACCCAAGTATCTTAATTTTGAGCTTAATAGCCAAATTTTCCCCTTTCCTAAATTTAGGGCAACATAACACCTAACTTGGTTATGTTGGCTTATTGAAAAGTGCTACTATGCTGTTAACGACTATTTGACGGATACATATATATAATTCATGTTGTATTAATATATTTTTTATATTTGTAAGGTATTAGTTACTTTCTCTGTAATTCTCTTGACATTCATTTTTTAATTATGACATTTATATTATTTAATTTTAGGTAAATATTTGGTTTGCGACCATTTTTTTAACTATTTGCATGCCTAAAATCTGATTATGGTGATACCTACTACCTTTGTAATACCTAATGTAAACCACCGATTTTCGTAAATAAAAGATTTGATTTTATTTATTAGCCTTGGAGTCCTGTGTACTGAAAACTAAGTCTTTTTTTTTCACTACTTTACTATCGTGCTCATCACAAAAAGATCTGTCCTGAGTGGGGATCGAAACCACGACCTCTGCCTTAGCAGTGAGGGATTCTGACCACTAGACCATCAGATCAGTCGTAATAATTTTTACAGCAAGCTTATTTTCCAGCAAGTAAGTGTGCTGAATTCTCTCTTCTATATTTTATACTATTTTTTCGATAATTTTAATAATAATTTTATCGATTAATTTCACGAGATATTTTGAAGTAATATTGTGACAGACTTAAAATAACATGATGTTATGAATATACATTGAAAGTTAGTTACCTATATAAAATAGATACAGATTGATCTTTAGAAAATGTCTTCAGTCCACAGTTTTGGCAGTCATTAAAGTTAATCTATCACATTGTACTCGCACAATCTGTATAAATTAAATGCCTATGTACTTATTGATCGTATTCTACACAACAATACTGTTCGTTTGTCTGTCTGTAGCAAGAGGTCAATGTGGTTACTATAGGGCTGCCAATGTTTTGATTTTTCCTTGTGTAACGAATAATGAGAATAAGTGCTTCGTTGAAAACTTCTTACATTTAATAACAATGTTGATTTAATTTTGCTGGTATTTATGAGAGTTGAAAGTGTCGGGAGCTGACAGGGTGTAAACTAAGTTAAGTTAAGGTTTATCTGTGCTTGTTGGAATATCTGTGCTCATGGAGATTCGCAGTGCCAGGAGGCACAGTAAACCGCTGCCTACAGTGATATTAATACTCTTTTTAAACCTCGTGTAAAGAAGGACATGTTGTAGCGCTGAGGAAACACGCAGCAGGCTTCTAAGTGTTACATCTCCACCATAGTATGAACATAACTCCTACTAGTGCAAGGAACCGAAATTTCAAAGCTTTGAGCAGGAATTATCGGTTGTATGAACGTGTCGATTGATATGTCTAATTAGTAGTGTCCTCCCTTTGCAGACAATACCTTTACCTCTGAGTTTGAACTCTAATTAAAGCATTCCAACAATACATTCGATTAACAAACCCAATTGGCATTTTAATATTGATTTATTTATTTTTCACAGAAGGCTAGAAATGCATGAAGGCAACAAATTTCTAATTACATTATGATACATCAAATTGACAAGCCGGTTGGCGTGGCACATATAAAAAATACCACTTCCCTAGTGTGGGCAATGTCTTTTTAAACAGAAAAAAGAAAATAAAAGAAGAAAGAAAGAAATCTAAATTATTATTTTAATTATTCTTAAAGTTTACTAGGTTTTCCAAAAAATGAGTAAAATTTATTTGTAAACTTAAATCTACGAGAATAAATAGGATTACAATAGGTGTATTTTGAACAAGTATTTTGAAAGTATACAGGGTATTAGGTAATTATCCCAACCACAACAGGGTAAATATAAAATTCAAAATCATCTATTGACTTGGTGCTTAATAAAAACAAACGGAGCCGTAAGGTAAATCTATTTATGGTTAAAGAGCCATTTAATTAATTAATGGGCCATTGAAATTTCTAGCCCAATACGGGTAAGGTTTTCCCAAGAGACTACAGCATGGGGCACTTCAAAAAGGGAGTTATAAGGTTTTAAAGGGTTGGCAACGCGCTAATGATGCCCCTGGTATTGAACCGTTCATAGGCTACGGTGACCACTTAGGTACAGACGCCAGCACATCCAGTTACCCCAATCTGTCAAATTTCTTTTATAGATTTTCAACTTTATCACATAAGCATTAGGTTCACTTTCATTTGGGGAAATTTGACAGATTGGCGTAGCTTGATGAGCTGGCGTCTCTACCATTATATATTTTAGGGTCGAATGCTTGTTTGCCAAATAAGTTGTATAAAATTCTTCTGTTCGGTAGAGGAGTATTTAAAAACTAAATATGTGTAATGTTATAAATTTTTCTTATTATATTTTATTACCTTTTATTTTATTATTTTGTTTTTGATAATTTTAAATGAATATAATTGATAATGTTTTTTTCTGTATTTAATAAGTTATAATGTATAATAAATGATAACGTAAATATGTAAAAAATGTGTCACAAATCAGTAAGTTAGTATTTTGAGTTCAATATACCTAGTTTGTAAGTACAACATTTGTATGCCATGTACAATATGGCAAATGTGTGAAACTTAAATGATGTAAACAATAACACCTGTATTCACCAGCTGTTTTCATCATTTTCAGCAGTCACCATTTACTAGCTGTGCCCGGCGGTTTTACCCGCGTTAAATTTTATAAGTTATCACAGCTCCTCACCCGTCGGTGATAGCGTGATACTATGTAGCCTATATATTGAGCTGACCTCTGAGTAATATACATGCAAATTTTTTAGTAAATCCATGCAGTACTTTTTGAGTTTTGCCCGGACATACATACAGACAAACAGACACACAGACAAAAATTCTAAAAACTATATTTTTGGCTACGATATCTATTGTAGATCACGCACCAAGTATCAATTAAAAAAAATATTCAATGTACAGTTTTGACTTTTCTACGATTTTATTATAATAGGTCTTTACCTATGAAATTGCCGTTTTGTATGAAAAAATTTAAACGAATTTTTTTCATGAATTTTTTTATTTGTATTAATCGAAGTAATCACCCATGCAATCAATGCATCTTTGCCATCGCAGTGGCAGTTTATTGATGCCCTTCTTAAAGAAATCAGCTGGACGGGAGGCAACAAATTCTTCAAAGGCATTTTGTACTGCCTCTCGGGTATTGATTTTTTTTCCCGCCAAGAAGTTATCCAAATTCTGGAAAAAGTAGTAGTCTGTAGGCGCAAGGTCTGGTGAGTAGGGCGGATGACGGAGAGCTTCCAACCCCAGTTCTTGCAACTTGGAGACCGTCTGCTGTGCAGTATGAGGTCGCGCGTTGTCGTGCAGGAGCAGCGGAGACGAGCGATTGACCAGTGCTGGTTGGAGATGCGCCAGCTTCTCCATCATTGTGCTCAGTTCTTCACAGTACACATCTGCAGTAATGCTCACCCCGTTTGGTAAGAAGCTGTGATGAATCACACCGGCGCTAGACCACCAAACAGTGACCATCACTTTTCTAGGGGTAAGTTTTCGTTTAGGGCATTGTTTAGGTGCTGAACCAGGATCCAACCAACTTGCTGAGCGCTTGCGGTTATCAAACAGAATCCATTTTTCATCGCAGGTAACAATGCGGTTCAAAATTCCTTCATTTGTGTGTCTGTTGAGCAGTGCAAGGCACGTCTCGACGCGTACTTCGCGCTGGCGATCATTGAGTTCGTGGGGCACCCATTTGTCAAGCTTTTTTACCTTGCCAATTTGACGCAAATGGACCAATATTGTTTTGACGCTAACGTCGAAAGCTGCTGCTAATTCAGCCGTAGATTGTGTATCATCAGCTTCCACAACCGCCTTTAATTCGTCATTGTCGACCAAAGTCTTCGGACGACCGCGAGGTTCATTTTTCAGGTCGAAATTTCCAGAACGGAAGCGAGCAAACCAATAACAGGTGGTGCGTTGGTTTGTAGTGTTAGCTCCGTAAACGTCGTTGATGTTGCGTGCCGCTTGTGCCGCGTTGCTGCCACGACGGTACTCATATTCCATAATTACTCGAATTTTTAACGTATCCATGATGACGAAAAAGATTGAAATGCGATGAAAATGTAACACTAATCAATAAAGAAATGACTACTTTTGGAAAAAAGAATCCATGTTTTTAAAATAAAATTAATTTGAAATTAGAATTCTTAGCCAAACAAAAATTATTTTGATTTGAAATGGCCAGTACTGCAGAACGGCAATTTCATAGGTAAAGACCTAATATGTATAGATGATTTGTGATATATGAAAAAGATAAATAAAAATAGAACACAATTCATAACTAACCACCCAAAAAAACGGAGGTGCTCATAGCTAGATTATCTCACCGGTCCGTAAGTTATCGGTGAGGTTAAGCAACAAGGCTAGCGGTCAGTCCACAGATGGGTGACCGCCAAAGTGGTTTACTTTCTGAGCGTCTCGGGGGGCACGTTAAGCTGTCGGTCCTGGTTGTAGTCATTAGACAACATTCGTTAAGCCACGTCAGAAGCCTACGGAACTTGGCCACTACTCATACGATAAGTAAATATTTCTACTATTTTATCTTTGACTCTTGAGAATTCCAGCCACCACCCAAAAATTCACCTTGTAAGTAAATAATATAAAAATATCCAACAAAGCCATATTCCCCTATCTAGCCAATTCTTAATCAATCACCATCGGCCCCGATGGAGGCCTACATAAAAACATATTAAATAGATTACCGATTCATTACCCCGATGTGCATGAATTCGCTTCGATAGCTCATAATCTACTAAAGAGCTAACATTTTAAAACATTTTTTTATAAGGTACGATTAGTGCAAATCGTATGGACGTCGGTGATAGGCCTCACTGGAAAACTTTATATTAGGTCTTTACCTATGAAATTGCCGTTCTGCAGTACTGGCCATTTCAAATCAAAATAATTTTTGTTTGGCTAAGAATTCTAATTTCAAATTAATTTTATTTTAAAAACATGGATTCTTTTTTCCAAAAGTAGTCATTTCTTTATTGATTAGTGTTACATTTTCATCGCATTTCAATCTTTTTCGTCATCATGGATACGTTAAAAATTCGAGTAATTATGGAATATGAGTACCGTCGTGGCAGCAACGCGGCACAAGCGGCACGCAACATCAACGACGTTTACGGAGCTAACACTACAAACCAACGCACCACCTGTTATTGGTTTGCTCGCTTCCGTTCTGGAAATTTCGACCTGAAAAATGAACCTCGCGGTCGTCCGAAGACTTTGGTCGACAATGACGAATTAAAGGCGGTTGTGGAAGCTGATGATACACAATCTACGGCTGAATTAGCAGCAGCTTTCGACGTTAGCGTCAAAACAATATTGGTCCATTTGCGTCAAATTGGCAAGGTAAAAAAGCTTGACAAATGGGTGCCCCACGAACTCAATGATCGCCAGCGCGAAGTACGCGTCGAGACGTGCCTTGCACTGCTCAACAGACACACAAATGAAGGAATTTTGAACCGCATTGTTACCTGCGATGAAAAATGGATTCGTTTTGATAACCGCAAGCGCTCAGCAAGTTGGTTGGATCCTGGTTCAGCACCTAAACAATGCCCTAAACGAAAACTTACCCCTAGAAAAGTGATGGTCACTGTTTGGTGGTCTAGCGCCGGTGTGATTCATCACAGCTTCTTACCAAACGGGGTGAGCATTACTGCAGATGTGTACTGTGAAGAACTGAGCACAATGATGGAGAAGCTGGCGCATCTCCAACCAGCATTGGTCAATCGCTCGTCTCCGCTGCTCCTGCACGACAACGCGCGACCTCATACTGCACAGCAGACGGTCTCCAAGTTGCAAGAACTGGGGTTGGAAGCTCTCCGTCATCCGCCCTACTCACCAGACCTTGCGCCTACAGACTACTACTTTTTCCAGAATTTGGATAACTTCTTGGCGGGAAAAAAATTCAATACCCGAGAGGCAGTACAAAATGCCTTTGAAGAATTTGTTGCCTCCCGTCCAGCTGATTTCTTTAAGAAGGGCATCAATAAACTGCCACTGCGATGGCAAAGATGCATTGATTGCATGGGTGATTACTTCGATTAATACAAATAAAAAAATTCATGAAAAAAATTCGTTTAAATTTTTTCATACAAAACGGCAATTTCATAGGTAAAGACCTATTATTTATGAAAGTAATTCATATATTTATTTTTCCTCCGGCTTACTTTACGCCATGAGCTCTCGCTCGCCCATATTTTCTGATAAAGCAGTGAAAGCCTTAAAGACTACTGGAAAAGTCATATTAAAAAATACTTACTTATCGTATGGGCCGTGAAAACCCCGGTGTCCGAGAAATTACTCAGTACTCTTAGTAATAATAATAATAAAAAAAGGTTTATTTGTCCTTCCACAAATTGTAACTTAAGGCTAGATTATAACTATGAATACTATTTACATTTGTGAAGGACTGGTGCCTGAAATAGTTTGCGAAAACCTGTGCCACAGGTCACCAGGCCCCCCTCATGGAAAAGTAGTAGGTTACAGGTACTTAGGATTAAAATTATAGTTCTAGCGAGAGAAGGGATGCAGAAAATTATGTATGTGACAGTGTGTATGTGTGGTTGTGTGAATGTACGTGTGAAAGTAGAGAGTAGTAGGCTTCTGACTAGGATTAGCTACTGAGTTGTCTAATGACTACAACCTGGACCGACAACTTAGCATGCCTTAGCACGTTTAGAAATTAATCTTCTTTGGCTGTCACCCATTTATAGACTGACCGTGTGCCTGGGTGCTCAACCTCCTTACAGCTATATTATAAGCACCAGGTTCAAACATTCACTGTAAATATATTTTCCAAGAAGTAGACGATGATGGTGATAGGTCTAACTTATTTTCGGTCATGGCGACCACGTCAACTCCTAGTCGGTACAGTGTGGGTGCGCCCAAAGATGACTACTATAGCCAATCTTTTTATTCTTCTATTTTTTATTCTTTATATTCTTAGTAAACTGTCGTGAGTGTTCCATCAACATAATAGTAATAGTCCTCATCAACTTAATTGAATAATAAAATATATGAGGCTATAGCCTCTTTACATCATTCTGTCTCCCGCTTTGCTCTGGAGGGAAGTGGAACTATTCATTTTCTAACTCCTCCTTTTTTCTGTTTCTGATTAAATTCGTTGCGGGATCCAAGACAGTTAAAGCGATTCCCCGGGACATGCCTGAGCTTCACCGCTCAGTGTCATTTCATTGTGTGCCACTGTTGATCCTGGCTAACAGGAGTTGCAGTGGTGGGTAAGAGGGAGGGACTAGTCCCGTTTTTTAAAAAAAAAAAAAAAAAACTTAATTGAATAGTCGCGGGTTGTTGGGCTTCCAGCTTATCGCGTTTCGTATCGCGCTCACATGTTTGCTGCTCCTCAAAAACGCGTGTTTGCCTCTAGACAAGCCGTTGCCATTCCGGTTCTTGTGCTGCCAATCCAGTATGTCCTAAATATTTTTTTTAATTAATAATAAGTCACTTCATAAAACGAAGCATTACTAGAACAAAAATCATTGTAATGTGTTAACGTGTTGACTGCCTCGTTGGTAGCGGTAGCGTGTTCACCCACAGAGAACGAGGTCCTGGGTTGGAATCCCGTGTCAGGCCAAAAATGATTTTGGGATTTTTTCGTAAAAAGAAATATTTCTCATCATCCGCCCAAAGTCTTGGAGTTGGCGGTATTATACAACCGTGCCTCGGAGAGCTCGGAAAGCTGTCGGTCATGTACCTGACTCTTTCCGGTCGTGTCGCTAGGCGTCCCCTCGGATCAGGAGAGTGATGGAATAGAAAATGCCCCTATCGCAAACACAGGGGCACACACTTGTGCACTGTAGTATGTCCCGCGCAGATAGCTAGTCTGCATTGAGACTGGCCACCGTGGCCGAAATTCATTTCGGAGGACATTATAATTATTACTCATTCTATAATCATTCAGATCCCGTAACGACGCCGTATCGGCAATTCTAAAACACTCAATGTATTTTAGAGTCATTTTTCTTCTTCGACAAGCGATAAATCAATTGTTCGTAACATTACTTCGATTGAACGATTCCATTAGAGTTTTTTGCATAACGATTATTATTTCGTTGTAGTTTCATCCCTAGCGTAGCTTTTATAGTATAATAAATCAAAATTTGATGCAGCATTTATGTGTGCTGGAGTGTTTAATAGGCAGTTTTTCTAAGGAGTTTGTATGGTGTATTGATAGCCTATCAATTTTTATGTTAGTTGTAGAAATTGGGTCCATATTTTATCCCCGTATCAGGACAAAATGGAACACAATACGTTTCCACATCGTGCCGGGGAAAAACGCTATGTGGCAAAATCCACTAAACCGTAATTTCCCGTATAACTTTCTAACTTATACTGCTTTTTTAAATTTTCATTCAAGATTTTTCTTACGAATTAATTGATCTACTACCAATCAGCCGAAAGACATCCACTGCTGGACAAAGGCCTCCCCCAAAGATCTCCACAATTGTGGGTCTTGCGCTATTCGCATCCAGCAGTTTCTAGCGACCCGCATAAGATCATCGGTCCACCTTGTAGGGGGCAATAGGCTTGCTTATTTGTAACAATTACTTACTGAACATCACATGTAAAAATTCTGTTAAATAAAATAAAATAAAAAAGGTTTTTATTCACGTAGACTTTAAAAAAGCGCTTTAAGAAAGCGCTTGTAAACATGTTTGTAGTAATACAGTTATTATTTCTAGTTGCATATTACAGATATTTAGGTACACGGAATGTTAATTTTGTTTTTTATGTTTATTGTTTAATAGATATGGTGTACCACAAGGCAGTATTTTAGGCCCACTTTTGTTCTTGCTTTACATAAATGATTTTCCAAATATTATTAATCATAAATGTGTACTATTTGCGGACGATACTACAATCATCGTTAAGGGTGTTAATAAAGATTCATATGAGCACGATATAAACATGGCATTAAAAATATCTATCGAGTGGCTGGAAGTAAACAATTTAAAGGTTAATATTAGTAAAACTAAATTAATGCAATTCCACACATATAGATCAAAACCACTGAAACTAAACATAGCCTATAAAGACATCCCGCTGTCCGAAACTGGGTTGGTAAAATTTCTTGGGATATCGTTAGATAATTTCTGCTCTTGGAAAAATCATCTTTATGAAATTTGTAGCAAATTAAACAGTTTTGTCTATCCTTTGAGGCGTATTAGTTGTGAAGTCTCGAGAGATGCTGCAATCACGGCATATCACGGTTACATATCTGCCATTCTCCGGTATGGCATAATTCTATGGGGTCGTTGTGTTGATATTGACCAAGCTTTTATAATGCAAAAAAAGTGTGTAAGAGCTATATCTGGCCTTAAACAGATAGATTCGTGTCGTCCATACTTTAGAAAATATAATATAATGACCTTACCGTGCATATATATATCGGAATGTTGTTTATTTGCATTTAAAAACAGGTCAATTTTCCCGCAAGCAACGCCTCACTATGCACCTCGGTCTGTTAATGCCAATAAGCTATACAGACCGAAAACGAATCTCACGTGTACAGCTAACAACAGCTATATTATGTGTATTAAATTATTTAATAAAGTGCCCAGTTTCATAAAAGCACTACCATTTTTTAAATTTAAACGTCATTTAACCAAATTTTTAACGGATAAATGTTTTTATAGTATACAAGAATACCTTGACTATAAGCTGTGAGCCTTGTGTGTTTATATTTAAAAAAATCTGTATTGCTATGTATTATTATTAATAAAGAATTAAGTATAAATTGTATGGTAATTTTTTGTATTAAAATGTATATTTGCATGCTGAAAAGTAGAGTAAGAGATACCTATTTGTATTATGTTAAGAACTTTGTCACCTTATTCACGCAAATAAATGACTTTTATCTTTTATCTTTATCTTATCTTAAAACATTTATACAATTTATTTTATAACAGACAAACAGTTAACAGACAAAGATTCAAAGATATTATTGCGGACCAAGTGTTACTTGAGGTCTTAAATATACGATCGAACTTATAACTTAGTCGCCTTATCAGGCATGGCAATAAGACATACTTGATTATATTTCTGGGTACTATAATGTCAATTGACAATAGATATGTAATGCTATAGACTATATAGTAGTTATATTTTCGTTACATTTTATTATTAAATTACATTATTTAGTCATTTATTCATAAACAAAATAATTTGTATCTGAATTTGAACACATAAATAACTTAAGTACACAATAAAAATTTTACAATACATATAATTTATAAATAATCTCTTCATTTATTAATAAATTACACACAATAAAACCTTAAAATTTAAAATAATTGCTATAAAAATGTTAATTACAGTTAAATTAGCAATATTACATTATACCTACTAAATTTAGCATATTAATTCATTAACTCTGAGGATGTATTACTATATTGACCGTTTTTTAACGTCATTTTGAATTTAGATTTAGTTTGAGTTAGCTCACGGATATATTTATGTATTATATTATTAAAAAAACAGTTTCGATTCAAAAAAAAAAATCAAAAAGATGATTCTAGGGGGAGGCTTCTGTCCAGCTGTGGACCTCTCACAGCTACAGCAGCAGTCAGAAAATATGAATAGTATTAAAAGTTAAAGATAAAAAATAATATAAGAATTTGAATCTCATTAATTTTTAATTTATTCTAATTCATTTATTTTTCTTTTGTCATCACTGTATTTCGTCAATTGATTTTTTGTTACATTATTTTATCTTCACAAACTTGTACCTAAATACAATAAAAGTTTTTGATTTATTGAAAGTGGCGGTCGGATTTTAGAGACGAGCAGTGGAAGCGTCGCTCTAACTAACGTAAGAGCCATTCCTAGCTGCTATTTTCTCAACGTATTGCGTTTTTCTTTTTAAATTAGAACTGTTTGAAATAGATTTTCTTTTCACTAAGTTGTTCATCATTTCTATAAACCGATTTTATTTGCACAATCATAACAGTTGGTTACATATCTGGATATGTAACCAACTGTTATGATTTTGTAAATAAAATCCCTGAAAAATAATACCTGGGTAGGTAAAGACGCCAGCACACCCAGTTACCCCAATCTGTCAAATTTCTTTTATAGATTTTCAACTTTATCACAAAAGAATAAGGTTCACCTTCAATTGGGGAAATTTGACAGATTGGGGTAGTTTGAAGCTGGCGTCTACCCATATTATGTCAAAACAATATTCATGTACTATTCTTAAAAGCCAGGGATAACAAGTAACAACTACATTAAACGGGACTGCGGGAAAATGAGATCTATATTGATGATTTTTAAAACTATTTTCCAATGAAGGAGCTGCGCTAATAATTTAGAGTAGGTAACTATGGACGTTACTACTCGTAATCCTTGATGGGCATGATATTAGCAGTAAGATATTAAGCCTAATAAGGCACTTCAGAGTTTAATACGGAATTAAGTATCCATAATTGAGGCAATCAAAATTTATGCCAAACTATACGTTATATAATAATAATATCCTGGGACATTATTCACATACGGCCATCTAAGCAGAATCTAAGCAGAGCTTGTACTATGGCAACCAGATTACTTATACAACATGTAACTTAATTAACGCACATCCTGAAAATAGTTTGTTCAGAATCGTTTACTGAATCGATTTATATCATTTTTAATATACATAGGTAATTTTTAATTTCAAAAAAAATTAAAACTTGAAATTATTTTCATATTAACCCTGTACAATCAAAACAAATTGAAATGGACCGTAAGTCAAAGTAATAGAAATTTTAAATCGCAGTTTTATTAGTATTCATACAAATTCCATCATTCAATACAAAATAAAGAAAAATAAACTTTATTCCAAGAAACTAATTTAGTAAATAACAATGCATATACATGTTAAATTAAAAATTCAATGTATGTATTATGATCACAACATAATATTCTAATTCGGGTGTCTGAGGGCACACCCTCAGACACATGTAACGTAATTAACGCACACGTTAAGTTACATGTTGTATACTACTTTTATTTTGTAAATACATACGTATATATAGACCCAGACCCAGGTCAAACCAACATGTTCATGCCCACAATATATGTCCTGGGTGGGAACAGTAGTCATTTTTTAACAACACAAAGGTCATATGGGCCGACTCGCAACATAAGAGTTCCTTTTTAGGGTTCCGTAGCCAAATAGCAAAAATCGGAACCCTTATAGATTCGTCATGTCTGTCTGTCTGTCCGTCCGTATGTCACAGCCACTTTTTTCCAAAACTATGAGACCTGTACTGTTAAAACTTGGTAAGTAGATGTATTCTGTGAACCGCATTAAGATTTTTACACAAAAATAGAAAAATAACTATACATTTTAGGGGTTCCCTTTAGGGGTTTTTTTCATCGAACACCCACACGTGGGGCACTTGTCTATGGATAAGTCTTCAAAAATTATATTAAAGTTTCTAGTAATAATGTTTTTTCTAAACTGAATATTTTACGCGAGAGACACTTTCAAAGTGGTAAAATGAGTGTACCCCCCTGTAACTTCTTAAATAAGAGAATTAAAAATTACAAGAGAATTAAATTTACATTACCATGCAACCTTCCACCGAAAATTGTTTGTTTTTTAATACGCCATAAATCGTTACCCGCAATTTACTTTTAATTTAATCAACTGAAATACTTGCTGCTATGGAACCCTTCATGGGCGAGTCCGACTCGCACTTGACCGCTTTTTATACGGTTTGGTATTTTGGTACGAAAGAAAGGGTTGTCATGTTGTACATTGACATATTCCACTACGTTATTTGCTTTTTACTAGGTCTTTAAACATACACGTTATATATTGGCCTATTATTATTAAATCAAATAAGAAGAAAGTTTATAAATTACACCTTTACGAAGATATACATTTAGTCGTCATAGCGACAGATCGCAAGTTCCAATCAAATGAAATCATCGGTTATTAAGACATCGTAACTAAGTGCGCATTTTCGTATGGAAAATTGCCTACTTTTGCTGCACTTATAACTAGTATTACTCGGACATGCGTTTTACACTTGGAAGTAAAAGGTTTTTCCCACGCATATCAACTAGTAGCCGATGGTAACACATTAGAATATTTAATAAGATATATTTGTTATACAACGTTTAACGTTCTTATTTCTTTGTATTTAATAGTTTTTTATTCACACAGTAATAACAAGAGTAAATTAAATGAAGAAGAAGCAGGTAGTAGTACAGACGCCAGCACATCCATCCTCCCCAATATGTCAATATTTCCCAATTGAAAGTGAACCTTATGCTTTTGTGATAAAGTTGCTGGCGTCTTTACATTCAAATAAAAGCAAATTTCTTTCAGCAGACCCACGAGAGGTGATATTTAAGTACAAAAGGCATGTTCATCGGTTTATAATATGATAAAAATACATAAATACTAATTATATATATATATATATAAATATATATATATATATATATATAACTAGTACGAAGAGGAGAGACAGTTTTTTTAGGTGCTTCTTAAACAGAGATATTGTTTTTGAATTACGAATGTTAGGAGGGAGATAATTCCACAATCTGATTGTCAGAACCGGGAAGGAATGTGAATTAAAATTAGTTTTATGTAATGGTTTAAGAATAAATTAGATCGTTTGACTTGCTATTCTGTAACAAAAGAAAGAGGAAGATCAACACTTTACTTCTGGTATGCTATGTGTGTATGTGTTGCAATAATCGGAATGGTCCAATCCAAATTTTGTCCAAATCGGTAGTCGTACAAAATATGTTTTTTAAAACTGTCGTTATTATAACAAAATACATTCATATTTTTTAGTCAATAACATAAGAAGCATGACTCCCAATCTCAAAACTCGCATCATAATCCAGAAGATTACAAAAGCGAATTGCCATTCCGAATCTACGTCGTAGACATAACACTATCTGTTTCGCGTTTAAACCCTTAGTTATACGCTGCGAACTCAGAAAATCCTTTTGAAAAGCACCCGAGCAATGTTCCAACACGTTTCAGAGCTACATAAAAGTCTGATGACAATTTACGTGTTACAGCCATGCTTTCAGCCACTTGTAAAAATTTATACCCACGGAGTTATGAGGTCGTCGATGTATGGACTCTGATTCTCGGACAAGGAATTGTGAAAGTGGATTAGGTGTTTACGCGATTATTTTATTGGTCGAGTTTATCTCCATATAAACAACGGAATAAAATGTTTGATTAACTGGAACGTAATAAAATGAAGACAGTCATAAAAGATTTAATAGCTTGTGGTTGTCATCGTACATTGGTGAACTTTTTAGCATAATAATTAAGAAATGGCGATGATTGAACAGATTAAAAGCACTGATCTCTGCCTCCTTTTAACTAAATTTATACTTATGATCTCAGCTGAATTACGTCCACAGCTGGACAAAGGTTTCCAAAAGATTTACACAATGGAGTTGTGACCATCATTTGGAGCGATATGCCCATCATACTGCAATCGTCAGTCCGGCTAAAAGGTTGGCTAGTATGGCGTATCCCACAATTCCAGGTCAGGTTTTATCCAGCTGTAAAAAATCTTTTGGCTGACGTCATATCAAATTACAACAAAAAGGATATGTCTGATTGTTTTATTTCTTGACTTAATTCACCTGATTTGTTTGCCAGACATTTCCTTAATTCTTTATATTATTAAGGTTTTTATGAATAACCTGTTGCTCTAGTGGCATACTTAAGAAAGGTCAGGTCAGAAGTACCCTAAACCGGCGAGCATGTATGAAGAATATAATGTCAGTAAACGAAGCGAAAACTCACGTCAGTAGTCAGTAGACTCACGCCTGTTTCCCAGAGGGGTAGGCAGAGACAACGGATTTCCATTTGTCACGATCCCTGCACACCTCTTTTGCCTCCATTATGTATTTGTATGTATGTATGTATTATTTATAATTATTGTTATTAATGACCCTGATTACTAAGCCACAGGTAGTGGGTTCGATTAAACGATTTCTCCTTAGTTGTCCCAAGATATTTATAATTATTAATATTTTATCCTGTAACGTGACGTTTTTGTCGAGCTTATGTCTTCTTTCTTTCTCAACTCTTATCCATTTTATGTCGAATCTTAAGTTCAATGCTTCACTTGTCAAGTTTAAGATCGTATAACTATTGGAAGTATTTACGGTCTACTTTATTATATTCTTTAAAATGGAGCCTTTGTATTCTAGAGCAGGATTAGAATATTACTGGGACAGGATAGAGAGAATTTATTATTTTATTCAGTACTTATTTACTGCTAGTATGTGACTGCTCATTGACCTAGATGTGAGAATGGCTTAAAGTAATATTTATGGAGTATTTATACAAATTGTGCTGAGTAGTTTCTAGATATTATATATGGTTGGAGTATTAAACTGTAGTTGGTATGCGTTTATTACTGTTACAAGTTGGCTATTAAATACGGATATATAATATGGTAGCTGTGCCCCGAGGTTTCACCCGCGTTAAAGTTAATAAATACTATTCGGATATATAAGGTATATCATAATAATATCTAGGGACAATGTCACACAGATCATTCTAGCCTCAAAATAAGCAAAGATTGTACTATGGGTACCAGGCGACGATGTACTTACTTATATAGATAGATAAATACTTATATACATAGAAAACATCCATGACTTAGAAACAAATATTCGTGCTCATCACACAAATATTTGCACTTACCGGGATTCGAACCCAGGACCACCAGCTTCGTAAGCAGGAGCACTACCAACTAGGCTACGGTGACCGTCAAAAAAGCGCAAAAAATATAAACCGTGAATATAATCTTTTTACTTAAATTTAATAAAAATATAATATAAATAAAATTAAAATATAGCTAAAACTATAAAAGAGAATGGCAGAATATGTATCGCATACTTCCTTTGTTGTTCAGCTATATAATTTTTACCACTTGTTAAGACAACTAAGGTATTGATTTTAAAGGGTGACCCATTTGCTCGATAAAAAACTACGGAACGGATTTTATGAAGCTTTGTACAGCGTAGCCTAGTTGGCACTACCAACTAGGCTACGCTGTACAAAGCTTCATAAAATCCGTTCCGTAGTTCTTTATCGAGCAAATGGGTCACCTGATGGTAAGTGATCACCGCCGCACATGTACACTCGCAACACTCGAAGAGTCGCGGGTGCATTACCAGCCTTCAAGATTCAGCAAACAAGTGTTGCTGAAACACTTTTCACACGCAGAAATACAACTAACACAAGTTAAAAATAAATAAAATAAAATAAAAAAGGTTTTTATTCACGTAGACTTTAAAAAAGGGCTTGTAAATAGTCAGAACATGTTTGTAGTATTATAGTTGTATACATCACTATTTCTAGTAACATAGATATTTAGGTACACATTGTATTGATTGTATTAAAACATTTATAAAATTTATTTTATAACAGCAATGATATTTAGCTAGCTCCTATTAACTTATTGTCAAGAGAACTACATGTAGTAATTAAGTACGTAAATTTTCTGAATCGGAAGGCAAACAAATATGGTGAATGAAAAGCTATTGGTACCAATGGTACCATGATTTCCTTATGGAACTATGTATTGTATAAGAAACACGACCATTAATGTTTCCACACGGTCCCATATAAGTTACTCCACCGTTCTCACCTTTCATAACAACCTACCCAACCTTCCAATGCGGCAAATTTCCCATAAACTACAAAATTACACTGGCGTTCAAAATAACTCGCCAATGATATACAACCTTTTAAGGTCCTTGATGGCGTGCTGTGCACTGCACTGTAATTCCCTGTGAAAGTGTACTTTAATTTGATGTGCTATAGATGTGGATTTATGGTAAGACGTGGAAAAAATAGAAATCATATGGTTTGAGTAGATCGTGTGGATGGAGAATTTATTGGCGTTTGATTTCATTCCATACACTAGCCTAGCCAAGTTCTAAGCTACAAATGAAAAGGTAAGTTGTGTAAGTTTGTTACGGCGACGTTTTGAAGTCTCCTAGAACCCTACGGTTCTACTAAAAGTATAAATGTGGAAGTAGTTTAAGTTTGAAGACGATTGGATATTTATGACGGTCACCGTAGCCTAGTTGGTAGTACTCCTGCCTACGAAGCTGGAGGTCCTGGGTTCGAATCCCGGTAAGTGCAAATATTTGTGTGATGAGCACGAATATTTGTACTCAAAAACAAATATTCGTGCTCATCACACAAATATTTGCACTAACCGGGATGTTTTCTATGTATTTAAGTATTTATCTATCTATATAAGTATGTATATCGTCGCCTGGTACCCATAGTACAAGCTTTGCTTAGTTTGGGGCTAGGATGATCTGTGTGACATTGTCCCTAGATATTATATTATGAGAAAATTTAAAAAAAGTCTTAAAAAAGTGTAAAATCAACATCTTTTAGCAATTTAAAATATTTTTTGTTTGAATAAATGAACTTAATAATCATTTTTTTATTACTATGCCTTATACGTAGCGAAGCACGTACCGGGTCGCTAGTAGATATATAAATTTCAAAGCTATCTCACAACGAAACACGAGTTGTAAAAGGCAACAAGATTCAACAGCGTGTTGGCAGGATTGATTGCCTAATCCTTACAAAGGGAGGGAATTTAACAATGGCCGTTATAAGTCAAATAGTTGGCTAGTCTTAGTATAAAAATCATAATAAAAAAATATTGGACTATATAATACATTACACGGCATTCGTTCCATAGAGTAGTAAATGTATGGCGGATTGTCATATTAATTTATTTCTTAAGGTTTGCTGTCATAAAGAGCGGGGCCTCCTATCACAAGTATTTAATATACTTAAAAGGAGACCCCTATGTAAGATAAATTATTGTAGTAGTATAAGATACCGATATAAACTATTTTTTTAAATAATATGTAACAATGAGTAATAATATGTAACACTTTGAAACAATAATTATATAGTTACATTTACTTATAAACAAACCACGTATAATTAAAAATAATTAATTGACATAATGCTTATTTGAATGACAAAAAAAACTGTCTTATTAAACAGTAAGCATATATAAAAATATGTTAAATATGTAAAAATTAAAAAAATACGTAGTGCACTTATCATTATTTGTTTTTATAGCGGAAATACAATTCACGATCTGTGTAAATTTAAACTTTCTACCTAATACGGTTTATGAGGTAGGAACAGCCAACTGACAGACTGACGGACAGCGGCGGCTTAATAATAGGGTTCCGTTGGCACCCTTTCGGTAATCAACAATAAAAAGGCGCTCACAGCTTGATGCTCTCAACGGTCTGTCAGTGATCAGCGAGGTTAAGCAATTAGGCTCGCGGTCAGTCCATAGATGGGTGACCGCCAAAGTGGTTTAATATCTGAGCGTCTCCGTGCTTCGGAGAGCACGTTAAGCTGTCGGTCCCGGTTGTAGTCATTAGACAACAGTCGTTAAGCCATGTCAGAGGTCTACTGAGCGGCTTGAACAACTCTGACACTAGGGTAACCACTGCCCATACGATAAGTAAGTAAGTAATAAAAAGGTTTTAAAAAGACAAAATGAATAAGAAATTGACTTCGACAAAGATGATATATTCAATTATGCAGTAGCGTTCGACAGTGTTTGGGAGGATATTCCACAGCTTAGCCGTGCATATGATGACTTTGACAATTAAATTCACTTCATAGTAGCTTTGAACAGGTAAATAGGATTTGGTTTGACTCGTCTCGCGATGAATGCACTGTATCTGATTTCTCTCTGTTTGTATTGCTACTATAGCTCTGTGAAGATAATGTTTAGTGATGTGACATGGTATTAGATGGAATTAGTTTTTACGCGACGTTAAAAGTGCTATAATTTTGCCCATTTACTTTTAAAATAAATTGGGATGTTTGTTGATAAAAAATCATATTACAAAGTAGGTGTGGTAAAATTCAGTGTTTTTTTTTTTGGACCTTATGATCAAGTGGAAGTGCACCCACTAGTTAAGGTAGGCCCTCTGTACTCACAATTTTTTAAGCTTTTACTAAGATCATATTAAGAAATCAAAGTACTTGCCGAAGATATGGAATTGAAGAAGCTCCACGAGAGCTCTTAAACTTATTATCCGTTTGATGGTCTTGATGAGAAAAATGTAATCATACAAATATTATAAAGGCGAAAGTTTGTGAGTGTGTATGTTTGTTACTTCTTTGCGTCTAAACGGGTGGGGCGATTTAAATAAAATGTGGCATGGAGTTAACCGACACCCCGGATTAACACATAAGCTGTAATTTATTATGTATAACGCGGGTAAAACCGCGGGGCACAGCTAGTAGAGATTATGTAATAATACATTTCCATAAATATTTAAATGCAACAACATAAAATCTAGAATCATCTTGAAATAACCAAACTCCTTCCCCAAAAATCTTTTTGGGGAAATATGCCATAATCGCCACGCTTGGCAGATGGGTTGGCGATCGCATTGAGATGGTCATAGTACTCAGAAAGAAGCTGCTGCCCGTCCTCTGGCAGATATTTCTTTGGGTCACCTGCCATAATAACATAATAATAATAGCTGACGCTCACCGTAGCCTAGTTGGTAGTGCTCCTGTCTACGAAGCTGGTGGTCCTGGGTTCGAATCCCGGTAAGTGCAAATATTTGTGTGATGAGCACGAATATTTGTTTCTGAGTCATGGATGTTTTCTATGTATATAAGTATTTATCTATCTATATAAGTATGTATATCGTCGCCTGGTACCCATTGTACTAGCTTTGCTTAGTTTGGGGCTAGGATGATCTGTGTGTCATTGTCCCTAGATATTATTATTATTAATATGCCCCCCACGGGATGAGATGGGGTGATAATGTTCTTGTAATTCTGATATTCGCCTCCGTCACCACACAGCTTTGTATATATCAGTCAGGGCGAATTTCGTATCGAACACATATATACAATAAGCTTCCTCAACAATCATCATCATCATCATTACAGCTAAATAAGTCCACTGCTGGACAAGCCTCCCTCAAGAATCGTCTTGGGGGGATATGCCATAATCGCCACGCTTGGCAGGCGGGTTGGCGATCGCAGTAAGGTGGTCATAGTAATCAGAAGGAAGCTGCTGCCCATCCTCTGGTAGATATTCCCTCGGGTCGACTTCTACGCCCCCCCCCCTGCTGTGTGGTGACGGCGACAAATATCAGAATCAGAATATCATCACCCCATCTCATCCCGTGGGGGGCGTAGAAGTCGACCCGAGGGAATATCCTCAACAATATAAATCTTTAAATCTTAATTTGTTCAGGATTAAAGTTAGAGAAATGTTAATGGAAAAGTGCTATTACAATCTAAATGACTACTTAAATGACAAATTGTAAATTCATATCTTTTAATTTACTATTTATTTACCATTAATAATCATAATTGAATAAAAAAAAATTAAATACTATTATCATTTGACATTGCAATCCAACATTTTTTTACTTTGACATTTCTATAACGGACTTTTGATTATATACCTAATTTAATTAATTCTATAATAATTCAATTGCAAATTCAATTTGCAAGTCGATTATGGCAAGACATGTTGACACAATTTAATCCGTACAACTGTTTTAGGATGTATTTCCTGTAAACCACACATGTTTTACGCAAATAAATATATCTTTATCTTTATCTAACACATCACTAACGTTGTACAGACGCCAGCACATCCGGCTACCCCAATCTGTCAAATTTCTTTTATAGATTTTCAACTTTATCACATAACCAAAAGGTTCACTTTCAATTGGGGAAATTTGACAGATTGGGGTAGCTAGATAAGCTGGCGTCGACATAATCCGTAGGCTGTTGGTACATTGTGTAATGGTTCCGATTTCGTATTACATCTACACGTCAAAGAGTATCGGGTTTATTATTGTTCGCATTGGGTGTAATCTGAATTAATTTCAATATACGCTTTGCATACGAGTTGTTTTGGAACCGAATAAAGGGTTACGGTGATTAGGGTGAATCATGGTTAAGTAAGCTAGCTTAGTAGCTTAGACCGACGGTCACCGTAGCCTAGTTGGTAGTGCTCCTGCCTACGAAGCTGGTGGTCCTGGGTTCGAATCCCGGTAAGTGCAAATATTTGTGTGATGAGCACGAATATTTGTTTCTGAGTCATGGATGTTTTCTATGTATTTAAGTATTTATCTATCTATATAAGTATGTATATCGTCGCCTGGTACCCATAGTACAAGCTTTGCTTAGTTTGGGGCTAGGATGATGTGTGTGACATTGTCCCTAGATATTATATTATTATTATTATTATTAGTAGTCGTTTCTATCACAAATTTAATGATATTCCTAAATAATATCATACAAAAATCAGAAGTAAATATCTACAGATATAATCAGCCATATTATCAGGCTGATTATGTACGTAGATATTTAATATACTAGCTGTGCCCCGCGGTTTTACCTGCGTTAAACTTTATAAATTGTCACAGCTCCTCCCCCGTAGGTGATGGCGTGATAATATGTACCGTATATGTTGACCTGACCTCTTAGTAATATTCATGCAAAATTTTAAGTAAATCCATGCAGTACTTTTTGAGTTTAGCCCGGATATACATACAGACAAACAGACAAAAATTCTAAAAACTATATTTTTGGCTTCGAGGTCGATTGTAGATCATGCCCCAAGTATCCTTTTAAAAATATAATATAATAATAATAATATCTGGCGACAATGTCACACAGATCATCCAAGCCCCAAACTAAGCAAAGCTTGTACTATGGGTACCAGGCGACGATATACATACTTATATAGATAGATAAATATAATAATACATAGAAAACATCCATGACTCAGAAACAAATATTCGTGCTCATCACACAAACATTTGCACTTACCGGGATTCGAACCCAGGACCACCAACTTCGTAGGCAGGAGCACTACCAACTAGGCTATGGTGACCGTCAAAATATTCAATGTAACATGTACAGTTTTGACTTTCCTACGATTTTATTATATGTATAGTAAATCGTAGGAACTTCTGATATACTGCTGGACGTAGGCCTCCCTCAATGGTTTTTATAGCGTTGCCATTTGGAGAGGTTAGCCGTAGTCACCACACTTGACATGCGAGTTGTAGACTGCAGTTAGCTGGTAGTTATTACACAGGAGGCCCTACACCCCGACTACTTGGTGGCCTTTACAACCCCCAAGAGGATGGTATAGTCTGACCCTGCTATTCTTACTTGACCGGAACCAATAAAACACGGTCGAAAACATGGCTCTTCCTACATATCTATAAGTACCTAAAAACAATTATGTATAGAAAAAGACGAATAGTAAAATTTATTGCAATAAAAATAAGTAAACAAAACAATGGATAATAAGGAAGAAATTAGCTTAGTTAATGCATTTGGGTGCTTTATTGCTAAAAGTGATCTCTTTCAGGCAACCTTTGGGGTCGAATGGACCAGAATTTAAAAGAATCTGATGATATATTAACTATAAAAATGTAAAAAATGGTATATTTAACTATACCATTATAAATATGTTTATAATATTTGCAAGCTCATTTATTCCCGGGCAAGCCGACTTTCTTAACCGCTGCGCCACAGGTTTAGTCAAATGTTAGTCATTTAAATGCTTGTAAGAAAAAGTGACGGCGACAAATATCAGAATCAGAATATCATCACCCCATCTCATCCCGTGGGGGGCGTAGAAGTCGTCTCGAGGGAATATCTACCAGAGGAAGGGCAGCAGCTTCCTTCTGATTACTATGACTATCTTACTGCGATCGCCAACCCGCCTGCCAAGCGTGGCGATTATGGTATATCCCCCCAAGACGATTCTTGAGGGAGGCTTGTCCAGCAGTGGATTTATATAGCTGTAATGATGAAGAAAAAGCGTAAAAATATTAAAACCGGCCAAGTGCGAGTCGGACTCGCACATGAAGGGTTCCGTAGAAGAAAGTATTTCAGTTGATTAAATGAAAGCAAATTGCAGTTTATGACGTATTAAAAAAAAACTACCAGCTAGATCTCGTTCAAAATTATTGTTATTTTTCTATTTTTGTGTAAAAATCTTAATGCGGTTCACAGAATCCATCTACTTACCAAGTTTCAATAGTACAGCTCTTATAGTTTCGGAAAAAGTGGCTGTGACATACGGACGGACAATCAGACACACATGACGAATCTATAAGGGTTCCGTTTTTTTGCCATTTGGCTACGGACCCCTAAAAAGCGTCAATATAAAAAGAACTGCTTCATTGACAAATTCAATCTAGCACCATACAATGCTATTAGGTCGATAGTTTGATCGAGACATGAAGATATTTTTTCGATCTTTATTAAAGTATTTTTGGCCCGACATGGGATTAGTACCCAGGACCTTATTAACCACACCTGAACACGTTACCGCTATACCAAAGAGGATCTTAATTTGCTGGCTTTGTATTGCGGTTACTACGCCAAAGAGGATATTAATTTACTGGCATTAATATTGATTCACATGATTCATTTACCTAACGAAGCATTCATTGGCCATTGGCTTATAGTAGGAGAGCTGACACGCAGTTTTGGATAGGTATTTGAGGCAAGCTGAAAACTTGTCCTATAACTCTTCAGACACACCACAACACGGAACTGCAGACCTGGCAGGCGGGTAGCGGGTCTAAACCAACGTCTAAATTTTTTTTTTTAACCAAATAATGTATTCGAGGCAAGCTGAAATTTTGATATGTTGTAGTTTAATGTTTATACAATACAAAAAAAAGACAGGCGATTCTGTCGGGTCTTTAGCACTGCCAGGCGTGTGCAAAAATATTTTGCAAAAAAATCGAAAAAATGTATTTGAGGCAACTTGAAATTTTGACAGAATGTTATTTATGTATTGTATAAACATTAAACTACAACATATCAAAATTTCAGCTTGCCTCAAATACATTTTTTGGATAAAAAAAAATTCAAAAATTTAGGGGTTGGTTTAGACCCGCTACCCGCCAGCCAGGTCTGCAGTTCCGTGTTGGGGTGTGTCTGAAGAGCTATAGGACAAGTTTTCAGCTTGCCTCAAATACCTACCCAAAAATGCGTGCCAGCTCTTGGACTATTATTTTGATTATGGGCTTATCAGTTAAGTCAAACGTAAGGTAACTGTGCAAAATTAGCTTCCAGAGACCGCAGATCTAAATATTTGATATTAATTAACTCCCGATGCCAAAACGACGGGTGTCATAAGTTTGGCGTGTCTATGTGTAATTTATGTCTGTAGCATCGCAGCTCTCGAACGGATGAACCGATTTTGATTTTATCTTTTGTTTGTAAGGTGAAGAAGTATAAATTATGGACACAACTCCATTGTTGGAATAAATCTACTGGACCAAGGTCTACCCAAAAGATTTCCCCAGTGGATGGTTTCCATAGTTTGGGAACTATGGGATATGTCAAAATCGACACGCTTAATGAACGGGTTGGCGATCTTACACAGAGATGACGCTGCCCGTTTTCTGACAGATATTCCCTCGGAACGACTTCTATTGGATTTTAGGTTGGTGATATAATTTGCCGTAAGCAAGCACAGCAAAGGAATAGGCAGTGTCATTTGCTCATACCTAAATCACAAAATAGGATACTATTTTTTTTTATTTTGCATTATGTTCTGTAAGTTTACATTAAGTTGACCTATTGTTACACCTATCTACTCTGTTTCCCCTTTCCTTCGTCTATCCTCTCCGTAATTGGTTGTGTGGAAGAAATCGCAGTAGCGATAAGACCACCCTTTGTACCTAATTAATGTATGTTAATTTTAATTTTTTTTTAAGTTATGGTGTACAATAAAGAGAATTTTACTTTTACTTACTTATACCGGAGGACTACATTAATTGCGACTTTTGTCTAGCTTAGTATTAACTATAAAACTTATGTCTTTACATCTTAATTAACTTGAAACACCTAACTAGAATGCATATATACTTTGTTGCCCACACTATCTGAGTTGAAAGTCCTGGGGCGTTATTAACTGCTGTTCCGCTTACCGCAGCCAAAACTAATGCATGGATATATAATCCTCCAATTCAATAATTAATAGCAATTATATATAAAATATAGTGCACGTTATTAGCGGTTGTATTAGATAATACCTAGCAGGTGAGATGCGGTGTTGGTCGGATTGGCCCCTGGCGTGTCGAACGTGCGTGGTCGCTGTTGCTCTTTGTGATCGGTGTATGTTATAAGAGAAAGCGATAAACATATAGAGTAAGCTACTGTTTCGAAATATTTCTTGTAAATAAACAAGAAGGATAGGAGAAACAGTGAATAAATTCGCTGCGGTATCCAAGACAGTTGCCGCGATTCCCCGGGACATGCCTGAGCCTCATCGCTCAGTGTCATTTCATTGTGTGTCACTGTTGATCCCTACTTACAGGAGTTGCACTCGAGTCTGTTCTATCTTCTGTCTATCTACGCCAAAAAATGTTTAAAATTAATTCTTGAGTATTCAAGACAAATGCAATTTCTTCGAAACTTAAATAAAATTTATAAAATACCAACAATCTTTAATTTTATTTATGTAACTCACACATAACTTAATAATATGGATCTATAATTATTAATATTGTCATGCCATCAATATCTATTCCAAGATTCTATTTCCAGGTCCTATTTTGAGTAATCATCATTATATCAGCTGAAAGACCACTGGCCATCTGGACAAAAACCTACCCTGAGGATCTTGGACGGATTACGGGTAGGTTTGTGGCGTTACTTACTTGCCTTTCAAGCCGCCGGTCGTCGGTTCCATTCCCACCCAGGACAGATATTTGTGTGCATGAACATGTCTGTTTGTCCTGTGTCTGGGTGTATTTATCTATATAAGTATGTATTACAAAAGAAAAGTAGTATATGTAATATATCAGTCATCTGGTTTTCATAGTACAAGCTCTGTTTAGTTTGGGATCAGTTGGCCGTGTGTAAATAACATCGTAGGATATTATTATTATATTATAATTAGTTAACTTTATTACTTTGTTGGTTCTATTAGTGGATAGTGTTCAACCAAAGATAGTAAGGTCTTGGGTTTGATTCTTAGTTCGGTTATAAAAGTGTAGTGTTTTCTGGCAAGAGAACACTTCAGATTAAGGGCCGCCACTGCCTTTTATATTTTTTAAAGTAGTTTAAGATCAGATGGCCGTGTATCAATAATGTCCCAGGATATTATTATATCTCACATGTTTATTACCAATATTATTTACAAGATATCATACAAGGGTATTTTAACACAAATACAACTTATACAATATTTGGGCTACATGGAGAGAAATTTCCGCACAATCCTGGCATTCGCCAGCAGAACCGCCTTCTGCATGTAACTCTCCAGCCAGATATCAAGCCCTAAACTTGCAAGGTTGATTTTCAGGGATTTAGGAATAACTCCATTTGTGGATATAACAATAGGTATGATCGCAGGTATTTCGGTTCTCCAAATGTTCTTATTATTATTATTATTATTGCTATTGGAGCGGTTGATTCTTTCAATTACACTTTGAACGCTCACAACTTCACGTGAACCGCCAAAACGTCTCTACTTGGACCATCATAAGCTCTAACGGCGTTTATACTCGTACATAGACAAAGTGGTCAGGTTTATTTCAGCAAAGCTAGCTCTGCGTCGGTGCCGTTGCTCAGCTCAATTTGCGCTAGTAATTGGCGCTATGACTTGGCATAACGCACTCTTACCGACCCGACTGTTTGCCGGATTGAGGTACTGGAGCAAACGAGCAAACTAGCTCTGTAAGTGGCATTTGGATGAAAGAAGTTTTGTAATTTCAGACACGATTTGTAGGGATCCATATAGAAGTTTAAAAAGCTACACTCATGGAAAGAATTCTACCACTTTCAGCAACTAATAATCAAATCAATTTCTATGATTGCTAGTTACTGAAATAAAAATCCCGATCATGTTGTATGCGTTAGTCATGGTTTCTAACATGACTGCCTTATAAAGGATGATTGGGAATACGGGATATAGTAGGACCCTCCGCCACAATACGTATTACAGATAAATTACACCCAGACACAAAAAAAAATCATGTTCATCACACAAAGAATTGTCGCAGGTGGGAATCGAACCCAGACCCCTAGCTTAGCAGTCTGGGTCACTAAACACTAGACCAGCAGGCCATTCAATAATATAATTGATGGTAAAATAATTACGATGACGCTATTTTTCATATTATTATATAGAAAGGTGAAAAGAAACTTACAAAATTTACATATATTTATGTTAATTTAATCTTATTTATAGGCTCATAGCCAGATCCAGTAAGTGATTGGTGAGGTGTTGCAACGTGGCTCGCGGTCAGTCCATAGATAGGTGAGCGCCAAAGTGGTTAAATTTATAAGCGTATCCGTGCTTCGGAAGGCAAGTTAAGTTGCTGAATTCGGTTGTAGCCTTTAGGCAATAGTCATTAAGCCATGTCAGAGACCTCCTGGGCGGCTTTATCAACTCTGACACTAGGTTAACCACTGCACATATGATAAGTAAGTAATCTCAAAAATGGGAATTCGAAATTTAATCGTCCGGCGGGTCTAGAACCCGCACCATCTACCAATCCGGGGTAGGCTCTCTGCGTTAAGCTACGAACGATACACGCTGGCAGATCAAATTTAGGATTCCCTTGCTAACACCCTTCCGGAGGATGTAGGTATTATCTATCGGTTTGTTTTTTTTTTTCTAGAAACATGGCCGACTGATATGTTCACAGTTGCGTGTGAAAGATCATATCATATTGATAATATCTTCCAAATTATTAAATTTTTTGATTTGATTGGTTGATGGTGCAGGTTCGAGACCCGCCGGACGATCAAATTTATGATTTCCCATTTTTGAGATTAGATAAACGCTTTGCATTGCGAATAATGCTATAAAATTCGAATGTGAATTGCAAAAATCGTACCGCATACTTCTTTTGGTGTTCAGCTACATAATTTGTACCACTTATTAAGACAACTAAGGCATTGATTTTCATGTATGTATAATATTTTTAGAACTTGGGATTAATTAATAGAATCAAAAATAATATTTAAATTATTTTCAATAAATAAACGTAATAAAATGGTAAACTAAACGCAGTTACGTTTTCAGAAATTGCCATGTGTAAAATAATATAAATATCGAAATTATAATTAATTATTTTTAAATGGGAACAACATTGCATATAAATCATATAATTATATACTTATTTATTATACCTATGAAAGCACAGTAGTTGCATTAAATCGTAATAATTAATGATTTAGAATAGGAACGATTTTCGTCGTCAATATTTTTTTTGTTGATGGCAATTATTTATTGACAGGCAAAGACAATCTGTCAGGTATTTATTGTTGTTGTTTTGATACATGTCATCAATTTAGCAAATTATCTTGTAATTTTTACGTTGAATTATCCTCCGTACTATAATATATATCTGTTGACAGTGGATTCACGAAAGGACTCTTTATCTTTTAATTAAAATGACGAGTTTGCAATGTGTTATTGCTACATTCGCTTGCCCCGACTAAGAAGACATGCTTTATCCGATGTGAGTGAAGTCAATAAACCCAATGTTGCTTTGTTCTATGTGATAATTATTGTTTGTTACTTATATGAAGATGTTCTTAGATGAAGTAATACTAAGGATGAATCAATAATAATACTAATAAAATAAATGTAGTTACAAAAAACAAAGAACCTATTGTTTTATTTACCTCCACTTAAAACCTCGTATAAAACCCCTCGCAACCTCAAACAAATGTACACTAGGGTATGAACTTTGTAATTATGGAAATAAAGAACTTTTTAATTATGGAAATAAAGAACTTTTTAATTATGGAAATAAAGAACTTTTCATTATTTCAACAAATAATAGTTTTTTTGCATCTTCCTAACCTAACTCGCGACCCGGTTAGGGTTTTCGGGACGGGTTCGGAATAAATCCATGTAAAAGACTATAAAAAGACCTACAACATTTACTTTATCACCATAACAATGTTTATGTAAATATAATATGTAACAATCTTCATTGGTACACTAGTTAACACTAGCATTTCATTGCCACATCAGTAGACACACTTTGATATTTACAGTATCTTTATTACTTAGGCAGTAAGAGTGATTTTGGAACTGCAATGTTTCCACGGTCATGGGGTTGACCCACAGATTACCAAACGTAACCTTAAAATAAAACTGGCTATAACTTTTATATCCCAAGTTCTAAAAATCTAAGAAATTAAAAATGCCTTTTCTATCACATTAACCACCAATTAAAACATAAAATATCCCGTAACACGAAATTTTGCTAGCGGTACAAAAGTCCCATACATTCTTGCCGTTTACCTTTGATAAGTAAGTAATCTTATTTGAAGGTAAAAATGAATTCTCCTATTAGGACGCAAACTATCTAATAGCAAAAACACCCAAACAGCTTTAAACACTCAATTTTATGAGTCACCTTAAAATAAATATTATAGAAATGTGAAAGAGTTTATACAACGTTGTAGATTACTCACATATTTTTTATTCTTTACACCTTTACCCACTATAAAATAATTCCTTAGTATTTGTTAAGCTCAAATTAAAACACACATTTTAAAAGCTGTATTTTCGCAGTACAAAATTATATCCTTACTAATTTACATAGTAGAAAGGCAGGTGCCACAGACTTATTAATAAATTTTACTGAATCAGCATGGCAAAACTATTAATTTAATGAACCATATCAAGAAAGTCCTATCTATAAACACTATCTTATAGCGTGTAGGTTATATGATAGATAAGTATTATTAAAATAAGTCTTATTTTGTATTATGCTTAGTGATTATTTTAAAGAGTTTTATGGTAAATAGGACTTAATGCTCTATCAGGTGTTCAATGGCTTTATTTTATATTGATATCTGCAGTTTATTTTATTGTGAAAGTCTGTAATGGAGCTGCATACAATTAAAAGGCTTTGGACTAAGTTATTAGCTTCATTTGTTCTACCACTATCTTTACGTTTATGTGTGATAATTATTCCTACTAATATAATAAAAGTTAATGTATGTCTGTTTGAGTGCTTGTTACTCAATCAAGTTTAGTATGTTTGGAACGGAAATAAAGGGATTTCCAATATGGGTGCGTCGGTTTTGAAATGGAATAAAACAATCGTTCGGGTATTAAAGATGATTTTTTTATAGTAACATTATAGATGCGAAAGTCGTTACTCTTTCAGGCAAAAACTACCAAACCGATATTGATGAAACTTTGTAGTAATATAGCTTATATATCCGAAAAATATATTGGCTATAATTAATACGGGTAAGACTGGGGGACACAGCTTTAACGCGACTCCTCACAGTATAGTTTTGTGTGGTCCAATTTTCAATAACTCTGTCGCATAGATCCTTCTGAATTTGAGCTATGGCAGTAGTCATGTTGAATTTGAGGGCATCAGTCACTTGTGGCTTTACCTAATCTTTCAACTTACAACTTCAGTAAACCTTATAAAATAGTTAAATTACACGGTCTTGGCTACCAAATCACGTCATATTAAGCAAAGTCTAATTTGTGTAATGTTCAGTGATTTTTGTAAAGAATTTTATGTTCAATACGACTCTATCACGTGCTCTATGGTTTAATTTTAAAGTGATATCTGTAGTTAATATTATTGCCAAAGTCTGAACACAATTTCAGAAATATAATACGCAGTAAATTATTTTCACCTTTCGCCTTTCGAAATTGTTAATATTCTTTTCTTTTGTCACTGTTTCTTTTTTAATTGTCACAAATAAAATTGCGACTTATAATAAATTTCATAACGATAAGCCTTCACGCGGATGATATTTCATACTATAATACTAAACAAATTTTCAATTCAAATCTTGTCAAGACTATTAAAAATAAAACAGAAAGAAACGTCCAAATAAAAAAGTGGTTTTTATTTATACATACAATAAAATCGTAGGAAAGTCAAAACAGTACATTGAATATTTTTTTTTAAATAATACTTGGGGCGTGATCTACAATCGATATCGAAGCCTAAAATATGGTTTTTAGAATTTTTTTCTGCGTGTCTGTTTGTCTGTATGTATGTCCTGACTAAGCTCAAAAAGTACCTACTGCATGGATTTGCTTCAAATTTTAAATTAATATTACTAAGAGGTCGGGTCAACATATAGGCTACATATTATCACGCGATCACCTACGGAGGAGGAGCTGTGATAATCTATAAAATTTAACGCGGGTAAAACCGCGGGGCACAGCTAGTATTATATATCCTTAAAGCCTATACGTAATATGATAGTTATCATATCACCCGAAAGACGCCCACTGCTGGACAAATTCTTTCCCCAAATATCTCCATAATTGCTGGTCTTAGCGACCCTCACAAGATTATGGGTCCATCTTATAGGGCGACTGCCCACGTTTTGTCTTTCAGTTCATCGCCATTCGAGGACTTTTCTACCCCAGCGACCGTCGGTTCCTTGAGCTATGTGCCCTACCCACCACTCCACGCCACTTCAACTTGGCAATTTTTCGGGCTAGTAACTTTCGGGCTTAGACGGGCCACGGGTCTGACTGCAATTGCTCCTGTGACGCAGCGGCTAAGACAGTTGCCCCGCTCGTCATGTCGCGGGTTCGAGTCCCGCGCCGGACAACTATTTGTGTGACCAATAAATTGTTGTTTTACACAGGGATTAGATTAGAAAACAAAAATTGGCGTGTTTACCAACCACCATGCCCCTCACGCCGCAGGTCGTGGGTTTTATTCCCGTCCAGGAGAGATATTTGTGTGCATGAACATGTCTGTTTGTCCTATGTCTGGGTATAATCTATATAAGTATGTATTTACATAAGAAAAGTAGCCCATAGTAAGCAACCACTATATTATATATCACTATATTATTATCTACGTATATTTGTGATGGTTAAATAATTGATATTGTATTGGATGCCGTAGTTATTGCTGCAATCACAGAATGGTTCAATTCGTTTAAGAAGCATAAGATGGTGATTGATTTGACTTGTTGGTTGGTCAGTTAGTGAAGCTGACTGCTAAACCAGAAGTACTCAGTTCAATCCTCACTCAGGACAAATCTTTCTAGATAAAAGATCCAAGTGGCACTTTTTAACTCGACCCGTTATTGAAATGAACCCAGGATCTGGAGGATTATCTGCGGTCAAACATGCTGCTGAGACTGTCATCAATCCTATAATCCTACGCGTAGGAACTTAATGGCGACTTTTTGTGACCACTAATTAATGGCTTAAAATTAAAGATTGTCATCAGATAATGCTTAATAAATGTAATCAGTAGCCTTAACATTTCGGTTTAACATAATTGTAACTTAACTAACTACATAATCGTAATCACGAAATGTCATCTAAAAACATTGGTACAGTCGATATATTGGAAATTGAAAGTTTGTAATAAGTTTAACAGTGGGTATTTGACAAAGTAACCGAACCCCGTCTATAAGATATCTTTACACATACCTACGATTCATATTAACTATTATTAAAAACTTAGTTGCAACGAATTAATATTGTAACTTATCTTTTGGCTTTCGAAATTGTACTGATATTATGCCGGGTTATTTTGTTTTTTAATCCAACGCCTGTTCTATATAAATAAATATCTGGATCGTGGGGTCTTTATTCATGGGCAAAAAGTACAGGAATATTTTTTCTGTGCGAGGAACGATCCTTAAATACGAGAGCGTTGAGGCAGTAGCGAGGCGACTAGTATATAAACTGTTTCATACGTGCAGTGGTATATATACGTGAAGTCATATCATATCAGTATGGCGCAGAGTTTATAAAATAAAAACCGGCCAAGTGCGAGTCGGACTCGCACATGAAGGGTTCCATAGCAGCAAGTATTTCAGTTGATTAAATGAATGCAAATTGCGGTTAATGACGTATTAAAAAAAAAACTACTTGCTAGATCTCGTTCAAACCAAGTTTCGTTGTTAGTTTACATGGTAATGTACATCATATATTTTTTTTAGTTTTATCATTCTCTTATTGTAGAAGTTAGAGGGGTGGGGGGGGGGACACCCATTTTACCACTTTGGAAGTGTCTCTCGCGCAAAATATTCAGTTTAGAAAAAAATGATATTAGGAACCTCAATATCATTGTTGAAGACCTATCCATAGATACCCCACATGTATGGAAACAAAGAAAAAGAAAAATTGAGTTTCAGTTCTATGTATGGCGACCCCCCAAAATAATTGTTCTTTTTCTATTTTAGTGTTAAAATCTTAATGCGGTTCACAGAATACATCTACTTACTAAGTGTCAGTATTACAGCTCTTATAGTTTCGGAAAAAAGTGGCTGTGACATACGGACGGACAGACTGACAGACATGACGAATCTATAAGTGTTCCGTTTTTTGCCAATTGGCTACGGAACCCTAAAAATTTGGATTTAAAATAACTTTGCTGTGACTTAGAAATTGAATAGACACTAATTATAGATATAACACACTCTTTTCAAATATTTTAAAGTAATTATAACTAATAAATTTAAACCTAAAATATCGTATGTATATTAATTTAGAAACGCATGCTATATATAAACAATATGAATAATATGTTGAATATCAAATCAACTATGCTAAGAAACAAAGCATTTTATCTATTTGGTTATATAATAATTTGATTTGAAGATAAAAAAGGGTATATTTTTAAGTCAGGAATAAGTCGCCAGCCTGATATTATTAGAAATCACTTTCAAGGCAAATCATTAAAAATTTAGTAAATTTTCTCTAATTGTAACTTTATATGTATCTCGACATAAAATTAATCAAATTAGATTATATTTGCCGCAGTTCTACAAATACATAAAATTGTCAGGTATATAATTACGGAAAATTTATCAAAATCTGACTTAAGTGAGATTCGCTTGAAAATCTGTACAAAAAATAAATTAAATGAATGTGTGGAAATGGGTATTTTTGCAACAGCCCTTCTTATATATAAAATTGACCTATATAGAAATTTAACACTATTTTAGTAGTACTTTACTTTCTTTTTTGATGAGATAAGCCCCGGAACATCTGCTGTGGTCACGCGAATACTGGAATTTATTGGTTGCTATGTTTCAACGTGGTTTTGTCTGGATATTAAATGAATTTGAGTTTCATTTACATTTAAATAGATACAAAGTTTAACATTGTGTTTTGCAAATGATTACAGAAGTATATTAAAAACTTTACTTTATCTTATGGGCATACTGTAAGAATTGTGATAGCCACCCACATATTAGTTTTGGAAGTTAATGTTAATTTAATTTTTTTTAAGTGATAACTTTTTTAGGAGCGTTGAGCACATTTTGCGTGAAGAAAAAGCGTGAAACTCGTGTCATTGGCACCGCACGCTTCCCAGGATATATCTATGTACATATATACTAAAAACTATTACTCCATGTGTTTTTAGTATATATAATATACATCACCTGTCTGATATCGTCCAAAGCTGGACATAGGCCTCCCCCAAAAGTTTATATATTGCCTTTGCGGTGACTAAGGCAAATAGTCACCGTGGCATGCGTGTTGGTGACCGCAGTTAGGTGGTAGTACACTGATGGCCCTGCTGCCTGACTACCTGGTGTATCCCTTAGTTGCCTTTTACGACACCCACGAGATGTTATGGGGTGGCCCTGTTATTCATTCTAGGCAATCTCAAAGTGGAAGTTCTATTATATTGAAGACTAGCTGTGCCCGCGACTTCGTCCGCGTGTCAATTAGTTTATTTAGTATTTGTATAGAATAAAATACTTTTTCAAAAATAAAAGTAGTCTAAGTTACGCCTTATTACATCAGCTACCTGCCAATAAAAGTCCCGTCAAAATCGGTCCAGCCCTTTCAGAGATTAGCCGGAACAAACAGACAGACAGACAGACAAAAATTGTAAAAAATGTTATTTTGGTGTATGTACCGTATATATATTCATATTTATGTAGTAAAATCCGGCTATTTCAATATTACAAACAGACACTCCAATTTTATTTATTTGTATAGATGATTTAGATTAGAAGTATAAATAATAGTGTTTACTTCTATGGACAGTCTTAAAGACTGCCCCTAATTTTTTTGTGTATAAAATCCATAGCTTTTTTTATGTTCTGTGTGGGAGAAGGCTATAAAGGAACCCTATAAATAAGCTGTAAGTATTAAAATAGAGCCTGTGTTTCTTTGTGAAGAGGAAATAAACGGATTTTGATTTGATTTGGGCATCTGTAATGGGTTATTCACTGTTGTCTGATTACAATTAACACCGAATACTCAACGTGTCCTAAGCAAACCTATAACAAAACTAACCTATAACAAACATCCCAATGATATTAGAGAATTGTCTATAAATAAATTTAAGTGAATTATTAAAGACAAATTGTGCTAAATATTACAAAATTGGAATCTGGTCGTTTCGGATTAGATGTCCTATCATCTTACCCCTTCTGGTTTCTATGTGTTTTAAAATTTGTCGTTCTTCATTTGCTTTTTTTAATATGTCTTCATTGGTGATCTTTTCTGTCCCGAATACTTTCTCCATTCAACGCCAACACGACGACGACGACTATTTTAAAGGCTTCCAACTTTTTCCTGGCTTTTTGTCTAAGTGACAAAAGTGCTTAGTTCAGTTGTTTAACACGCGTAAAAAATAAAATAGTAAATATGTAATTATTATCATTAATTATTAAATTACTAGCCGTAACGGCAAACTTCGTACCGCCATATAAATTTTTTTGCCGATAGTACTGTCTAAAACCTAATATTTTAAAAATAATTTAATCCATTGTAATGTACTACATTTTACGTTTTTCCTTGCGGAGACAAAACAAATAGTGCTAGTGTAGAAACAGGGATAGAAAAGAAGAACGTCCCACAGTCTTCTGTCCCATTTGCACGGTCACTTTGTCATTTGCTATTATTTTTTTCATACAAACCTTCTCCTGACAATAACAGATACATAAAAAATGATTTATCCAATTTGATGCAGTCGTTATATAAGATATTAGTGTACAAAAATTGCGGTGATTCTTTTTATTTAAATATATAATTATATATCATGGGCCTACTGGACGGCTTGAATAACTCTGTCGTCAGGGTAAGCCCTGCCCAAACGATCACACTAATATTATAAAGGCAAAAGTGTGTGAGTGTGTATGTTTGTAACCTCTTCACGTCTAAACGGCCGAAGCGATTTTAATAAAATTTGGTATGGAGTTAGCGGACACATAGGCTATAATTTATAAAGTTTAAAGCGGGTAAAACCGCGGGGCACAGCTAGTAAAGAATAAAAGGAATAAATGTCAAGATGGTTGCGGTTTCAACTGGTTAGAGTCACCATAGTGGCACTGCATCGTGTCTGAAAGATAGACGGGATAGTGATCTCAGCATGTTATAGCACTCCGAGAGTGTTTTCAAGTAACTATTTAAGATTTTTTGATTGATTATCTTGTTAAAAATGTTCAAGGGACCTATTTTACTTACACATTTCTGAGTTTTATTTAGTTAAGTTTTAGTTAATTTTGAAATTGGTAGTTTGTTAAAACCATTTTCATTTTACCTTCTTTAGGGAATTAGGTACTCTCGATTAAAAATCCTTTGAAATTCGAATGTGTGTGATGTGTATGTGATTACAGCGTTATATCAACAAAGTGTGGTGGTCACTGTTTGGTGTCCGCGAAGAATATCATCACTCCGTCTCATCCAGTGACCAGTGGGGGGTGTAGAAATCGTCCCGATGGAATACCTACCAGAAAACGGGCAGTAGTGGTAGCGTTCTTCTGTGAACTATGACCATCAATCTACGATCGTCAACCCGTCTGCCAAACGTAGCAATTATGGCAAATCCCCCAATCTTTGGGCAGTCTGTTGTCCAGCAGTGGACGTAATTTGGCTGACATGATATTGATAATTAATAAAGTTCTATCCATAAGACCATCTTAGAAGTCTCTTATGATATAAAAAAAATATATAAAAATCATCGTCGTCAAAAAACCTACACAAAAATTAAATACTCTACGAATTGAGAGCCTTCCTCCTTTTGAAGCCTGTTAAAAATGAAACGCACAGACATAAAGACTCATTTTATATAGATACATTGAAAGTGAAATTCCCAAGCGTATTCTAGTCGACATTATTGCAACAGCTGAAATTTTTTACCAAACAATTGTGAACCCTATTTTTACGCAATAAACCTTAATTCCGTTTGTTTAATTTTACGTTAAGGCCAACAATATGTTATACGATATTTAATTAAAAATACGATCAGAAATGTATTGAACGATCAATGTATGTAGTTTTAATTGATAAAATAGTGATGTTGTTGCCACCCGTATCATTAACACAATACTAGTAAAATTTTAGTATTTTTATTTATATGAGGCGATTCGTATGTATTACTTTTACTCTGGTTACTAAAAGCATCTTTTGCATATATATATATAATATAAAAACAAAAAGGTTGTGAGTGTGTATATTTGTTATTTCTTTGCATCTAAACGGTTGGAGCAATTTTAATAAAATTTGGTATGGAGTTAGCTGAACAATGGATTAACACATAGGCTATAATTTATCAATTTAAACTTGAGTAAAACCGCGGGGTATAGTTAGTTATTTTAATAAAAATACAACCGTGCACATATTACCACGCTTTTGACACACTGATAAAATGAGTGACAAAATTGAGAACAGATTAATATTGATTTTGTAGATTTTGATTTTGTAGATCGTCAAATTTTGCTTGATAAGCTGGAAAGATACGGCATTAGAGGCAACCCTCTTGATCTCATTAAGTCCTATTTAACTAATAGAAAACAGTTAACTAAAATCCATAGGATAAATATTAAGTCAAAAACTGAAGAATCCTACGAATCTACTCAAAGAATCATTAATTATGGTGTACCCCAAGGGAGCATATTAGGCCCTCTACTGTTCCTCATCTATATAAATGACATGCCAACAGTAATACGTCATCCTATGGTTTTATTTGCTGATGACTGTACAGTTATGTTTTCTGAGAGTGATGATATGACAATCGAAAGAGAGATCAATGACAGCCTCGTCAGTATTATTGACTGGCTTAGGAAAAATAATTTAATCATAAATTTCGTTAAAACCAAACTCATGACATTCGAACAAAGGACTAATCACGCCAAACTAGACATAAAATATGAAAATAATCAAATTGCAGAGACTAGTGTTACCTCATTTTTAGGTCTTAAAATAGACAGAGATATGACGTGGAAGTCCCATACTGAGACTATCTGTAAAAGACTAAGCCAGTTCTCGTATGCTCTGTATAACTTGTCCAAGGTAGTAGATCAGGCAACAGCAATCACGGCTTATCATGCTTACGTCACATCTACCTTACGTTACGCAATTATATATTGGGGCAATTCCACGAACAGAGAAATAGTTTTCAGAGCTCAAAAAAGGTGCTTGAGAGCAATATGCGGAATAAAATGCACTGACAGTTGCAAGCCTTTCTTTTTGAGTCTTGGTATTCTTACTATGCCATGTTTATATATCTACGAGGTGGCCTTATTCGTTAAAAAAAACCTTTTATTGTTTGATACATTAAATAGTAAACGACACATAAATAAAATTCGATTTAGACCGCATAAAAAAACGGTTTATAACAATAACTTTTTAGGTATGGCCCCTAAGATATATAATAAATTACCAACCCCTATTCTTTCCGAAACTGATCTTCTAAAATTTAAAAAGAATTTGTCTAATTTTTTAATACATAAGGCATACTATACAATAACAGAATACTTATTGGATAAAACATAGTTGACATTTATTTTTCATATTTCCAATGTTTTTATGTTCCGACTTGTGTGTCAATTACGTAATTTAATTGTTATTTAAGGTATATATAAATTATTTAAGGTGACATTGATTTAAGTACATTGTCTTTTTTTATAATTTCTGACATTTTGACATAATGATAAGCATGTATTTCTTAATTATGACATTAATTTTGTAGTATTTATTATGGTAATGACATTTCTTTTTATATATTATTTTCTAATTTACTATTAATTATGTCATTACATCTTTAAAAATTGCATGTCCTCACCGGCTAGACATAGTGATCTTCACATTTGTATGACACCATAAAATGTATTAATGTACCTGTGTTTGCAATTAATAAATTGATTTGATTTGATTTGATTTGATTTGATTGTCTTTAATATCTATAGTCTTTGACACTAGAACTTTAATGTTTGAATTTCGAACAAGTGCAATCTCTAGTATTATTAAACTGGCTTAAAACATTCGGAAAGATCGAAAGATAGCTTAGTATCTAACAACTGTTACATATTATTAACATCTAACGCAGCTAATGTTATATGTTGAAGTATTTAGATTTCTCGGCCGAATATTTTCACGTCTAGCCTGCCCCGCTTCTGATATGTTTGTAGGCATTTCATTGTTATTTCTTAATATTTTATTATTGTTATTTAGGATAACTCCCGCACTAGGAAAATGAATCCCTACGTCCCTACTTTACAAACATATGATGATGATGTCTTCCTGGCCGAGTTTCGGCCACGGCGGCCATTCTCAATGGAGATTAGCCAATGGCGTAGGACGTATTATAGTGCACAAGTGTGTGCGCAAACACAGGGGCACTTTCTATTCAATCATTCTCATGATCCGATGGGACGACTAGCGACACGACCGGAAAGAGATCAGGCATATAGAGAACGTATAGAGGACGGACAGATAGTACACCCAGACACGTAACAACTACTACTACTCTTTACTTACGATGTGAGTAACTCATTGACAAATCCTATAAACTATAACTTAGTTATTAAGAAAAGTGTGTTACCGTTTGCATTCCTAGAAGTATAAATAAATAAACTACTAATGGGTCACCCAAATAGTTGTATTGTCGAATCGAACCCAGGACACGAAGAGGCGAGGTGATTGCCTAAATCGCAGCGCCCCACATCATGCATCATGCTTTCGCAACTTAAATATTTTATGTCCGGCTTTTAAAGAAAAATGTCCGGCCTTTTACAAAAACTAGTCCGACTTTTATGCCGTAGAACCTGGGAACCCTAAGGCTGACTGTCAGTTTCAATATAAATTTTCATACATTTTAATGAACCCTTATCAACTTCTATGTAATAAAGATCGTGTCGTTATAGAAACATTATTATTATTCTGTAAGTAATAGTCGTTATTGCTATCAATACTATTAAGTAAAGACTTTATAGACGTTATACCCTCATAAATAACATAACTAATTCACACTTTAAGGCGCGGTACAGGGTATATATTTTCCTCGTTACCACAAGGCTGAAAATTGCGTAACGTATTGGTAAATGTTTCTTAATTTTGGCAGTGGTGGAGTGGTATAATATCCAACTTAATTTGCGTCAACCACTGGATGTGGTTGACGCAAGACTGGCAAATATCTTTTTTTAGGTCAACGTCCGCATTAGCTAAGCTAAGCTAATCCCTGTGTCGCGGGGTACTTTACAAACACATTATAGACGGACACAAATTTCATCCAGACTCTCAAGAACTATTTATGGGTCACACAAATAGTTTTCCGGCGTGGGACTCGAACCCGCGACACGAAGTGGCGAGGTGACACTCTTAGCCGCTGCGCCACACATGCAGTCAACGGGCAGTCTTTGAGGGAGGCCTTTGACCAGGAATGGAAGTCACGTCATTCAGCAAACATGATGATGATGATGATCCGTCTTCTACTTGTCGTATGCCAATCAATTTAGACAATATTTACGTGACCGATTCCGGAAGCACGCACTATCAAATCAAAAGTCATTCCCAAACACGAAAACATTGATAACCTCCTTCTTTAAGAGTCGGTTAAAAATACAAAAAAAAATCCTAATTAATAATACCTAACAACAATTGAAAAAATGTGAGCCGTCACGGGACGCCTGGCAGATGTGAAACATCGACATTATTTTGTAAATATGTCATAATGATAAAATAAAAAGTCGATTGCGCATGGCGACACGTCGCCACACCGTGCACACTACTATCGTATAGCGTGGCGACGCGTTGCCACGGCATGCGTCGCCACGCCAGAAATCTGTTTTACGTGCGGCTATAGATGTTTCACATCAAAAACCCACGACTTCTAACTTAGCAGTCACTGACCACTACAGCAACAGACCAGTCAAATTATTGTCATTTTTGATAGATGTCATTCATGACATGCGTCAATCCATACCACTAAGTTTTTGTTTGTGTCGTACGGAATGTTTTTGGACAATAGACACTATGAACGATTCAAATTCTTTTGAATTTGGGTTCTAGAGTTACATACATAGTGATGTATGTAGTCTTACATATAAATTACAAATTATAACGCGCACCTCCCTATACAGTTTCGAGGGGAAAGCAGGGAGCGGGACGGTAAGACGCCGCGCCGCGTCGCACCCGCCGGCCAGTAGATATGTTTTGCTTTACTGAGTCAGTCGATTGTCGAAGTCGAATGAGAATAATGTTACGTGTCTATAGTGCAAAGGTTGTAATTTTATTGATACGCTACATAACGTGTAATCTGTGTTTTCGTGGTTCCACCCAATAAACAATCTATTACTTAGACCGATTTGTTTCAATCCGTTATAAAATAAAATTAGCACTCCTCACATACATATACAGGCTGGCTGAGGAATTGACGTTCCAGCGCTTAGTTTAGATACTTTATGATGAGGCGTATCCGAATCACCCCCATGTAGTTCTACGATTTGGCGTAGTTTTCGAGATAGAACTTTTAATGCTCTTTTTTCGTAAATTTCACCTAACATCAGTTTTTGCTTTTTTTCTCGTTCTGTTGAACTATTCTGGTTCAGTTTTTTGTAATAACTAATTAGCATAGTTCAATCTAACACCTTAAAAAGTCTGGTTTATCTAATCATTGCAGAACTGACTTAGAATTTAGTCGAAAGTTCAAAATTAGGGTTTGAGCTCAGAACTCATAAATTTTCAAAGTATCAAAAAAATTCATACACAACATACATGGGGGTGATTCGGATACTCCTCATCATGAAGTATCTAAATTTTGCGTTTGAACGTTAAGGTGGCCGAGGAGTTAACGTTCAAACTCAAAATTTTACGCCGTATGGGATACCAGAATTACGTAAATAATAATGCTCGAAATATTATGCATGTGGTAAAAAATATACGTCATGCAATTGCGAGTGTATTGACCGTGCTAAAACCGTACGCTATTTGGGAATTGAAATTGACGAAAAACTAAACTTCAAGGAGTATGTTTCTTTACTATCAGGTCGCATCCGGAAAATTATTAACGTCATGAGAAATTTGCGGGACGTAGCGACTCCAGATATTCTACGTCAGGTTTATTGTGCTTTGTGCCAATTGCTCTTGACGCACTGTTTCTCTTGTTGGGGCAGTGCAGCTCAATCAACTTTGATACAAGTTGAAAGGTTGAAAGAACACTTTTTACAATCAACTAAGCAGGCAGGCAGCTAATATTTATGTATATATTATATGTTTATTATATATATATATATAATATATAATTAGGTATGTAGTTACGTAAGTAACTTAGTATGTAGTATTAGTAAGCAGGTTTATGTATATATTTATTTACCACTGGTAGATTTTATTTTGTTTTATTTTTGTATTATTTTCATTACCTTAGTTCATAATTATTTCAAATTGTTGCGCACTGTTTGTCTCATTACATATAAGCTCTCACTCTAACAAAGGTTTGCTGGAAGAGAACTCATAGTTGAGTTAAGCTCGACTGTGTAAATGATATATCTAATCTTTTATGTAAATATGTATTTCTGTGTGCAATAAAGTATAAATAAATAAATAAATAAAGGGCTCAACGGTCAGTTTTGAAAACCATGCTTAAAAACCATCCCGATTCCCCACTGTGAAACTCTACAAGGAGACGGGAGTTCTTAGTGTACGAAAATTTTACATTTTAAAATTAAGTCTCCAAACTCATAAGATTATAGTGTCGTCCGTTGCATACAGGGAATTAACTAAAAGAAAAGTTTACAGAGCCCCCGTCATAAGAGCAAATACTGCTTTCGTCAAGCGCTTTAGCCCTTTTGTTAACCCATTTATATACAACAAAGTTGTCAAAGAATGCGACATTAAAGAATCTTCTATACGAAGAGCTAAACCAATATGGACCTTGTGGTGGTTGTTGCGGTCCCTGCGGCGGTGGCTGCGGTGGATGCTGCTGTCCCTGCATAACAATTTACACGTGCTGCACCAAGATTTGCTAGTGAGGATGTGGCACTCGACCCGCAGACAAACCATGGTGTCTGCGTCGGTTAAGCGCCGCGGATTTGACGTTTGTCTTGACGAGTTTAACTCCGTGCTGTTTCGTGGAAATAAACTACTACTATCAATCATCTCTCACTGGCTGGCTAGTCTAAATTTAATTATTCAGAGACTGAACAGATATTGCGCACAATCATTTGATTAATAATTATTATCCATTATTATCTATTATATTATTATTAGCTATTTTAACATACGTTACGACATATTACTTATTTTATCTATACAAATAAATAAAATGGGAGTGTCTGTTTGTAATATTGAAATAGCCGTTTTTTACTACATAAATATGAATATATATACGGTACATACACCAAAATAACATTTTTTACAATTTTTGTCTGTCTGTCTGTCTGTTTGTTTCGGCTAATTTCTGAAATGGCTGGACCGATTTTGATGGGACTTTTATTGGCAAGTAGCTGATGTAATAAGGAGTAACTAAGGCTACTTTTCTATACAAATAAATAAAATTGGAGTGTCTGTTTTTAATATTGAAATAGCCGTTTTTTACTACATAAATATGAATATATATACGGTACATACACCAAATAACATTTTTTACAATTTTTGTCTGTCTGTTTGTTCCGGCTAATCTCTGAAATAGCTGGACCGATTTTGATAGGACTTTTATTGGCAAGTAGCTGATGTAATAAGGAGTAACTTAGGCTACTTTTATTTTAGAAAAAGTCTTTTATTTGACTAAAAAACGAAATAAACTAATTAACACGCGGACGAAGTCGCGGGCACAGCTAGTATTATATAACTGCATGTAATTTGTATCATTTTAATATAAGTGAATATTATGTAGAAGTAGAGATATTTTAAGTTTGTAATTTAAGTGTATAGCTTTAAGTTTATAAAACTATTATTTAAATTCTCTTGAAATCCAGACACGGATTCCACGATACAGGCTTGCCTAGTGTGGGTCCACAGGAAATGTGTAACTTGTACAATTTTTATGAAATAAAGATATTATTATTAGCTACAAAACTAACATTGTTCATTTGCCCTTTCATAGAACTATAGTGATATTTTTTTTTGTTGTTATACCATTATTCGCAATGCAAATAATAAATCTAATCTAAAAATAGAAAACAAAGCAGATGGGTAACACTAGGGTGTTAGCAAAGGCATCCTAAATTTTAATTGCCAGTGTATATTGACAGAGTGCTGACCCTGGATTGGTACAAAGGGGGTGGTGGTTTGAAACCCTCGGGACGTATAAATTAATGAATAAATTTTTTGAGATTAGTATAGTGCTAGTTTTAATATAGCAATACGGTACCGTTTTATGCATATGTAGCTATTATTCAATAAATAGCTTCTCTGTTATCAACACTATAAAGTACATAGTAGACAAAAAAAACAAATAATAAAGGTTTCTATTCACGTAGACTTTAAAAAAGCTCTTGTAAATAGTAGGATCCTGTTTGTAGTATAATTAAGTAAGTATAATTATTTCTCTCTCTTTCTCGTACATATAGATATGTAAGTACCTACACGGAGTGTATGAAAAAATTGAAAATATAACATTTAATTTAAGAATTTATTATTTCGCTAGCTTATATAATGTTATTGTCAAGCTTATATATAGGTTTAATTATCGAAGCTTTAGATAAAATTTAATTAAAAAAATTAGATATAGGTAACATTTAATTTATGGTTTAGCTAGCTTCTATAATGTTATTGTCAAGCTTATATATAGGTTTAATTATCAAAGCTTTAGATAAAATTTACTACATGCATGTATTTTCGTTTAGTAGCATAAAGTAAGCATGTGGACTAGAACGCACATTTGTTGATAAACGAGACGATTCACAGACAGAATTAAGATAAATACACCAAAAACAATAAAAAATGCGTAGAGACACAAAAAAATGTCCTCCTAGCCGAATTTTGGTTACGGCGGCCAGTCTCAATAGAGAACAGCCATCTGCGCGGGACATATTATAGTGCACAAGTGTGTGCGCAAACACAGGAGCACTTTTTATTCCATCACTCTCATGATCCTAGCGACACCATTGGAAAGAGGTCCGGTAGAGGACCGACGGAGTTACATGCTCTACGTGACACGGGGGTATAATACCGCCATCTCCCAGACTTCGGGCTGATGCTGAGAATTTTGTCTTTTTACAGAAACGTCTCAAAATCACTTTTAGCCTATCCAGGATTTGAACACAGGACCTCGTTCTAGGCGAGTAAACACGCTAGCGCTAGACTAACGAGGGACTCTCGAATATATATATATAGGTTATCTCTTATCGAAGCAATAAAGTTTACGTTAGCTAGCACGGACGCTGTTTACCTTTTTTTCAGCCAACTTATAAATCGCGTGTGAGATAAAATGCACGAGAACTCCGTGTGCTCCCGCTTAGTAATACTATCGAGCCAGTCGGGGTCCCAAATGTACTTGCACGGTTGCATCGAACATGCTGCGTAAGACAGGTATGAGTAAACTAGTATTCTGATCAAAAATACTGTCATGAGATAGATATATTATACAAATATAAATAGATCGTCACAAATGGAAATCTGTTGTCTCTGCCTACCCCTCTGGAAAACCGGCTTGAGTCTATGTATGTATGTATAAACAGACACACGGACATTGGATTCAAATTTATAATACTCTTCTTTAAATTTAGACGCTATATCCTACTAATATTACTTATACTCGTAAACCCGAATGTTTGTAAGTATGGATGGATGAATGATGTTTGCTACTATTTCACGTAAAATCTACTTGGATACTTGCAATGGATTTTAATGTAACTGATCTAAGTCTGATGTATAAGCTATAATTATTGTATACTATCGCTTGTACATCAGAATAACATATAGGCTATAATTTATAAAGTTTAACCCGGGTAAAACCGCGGGCCATATCTAGTAGCCTATATTTAACAGATAACATAAATTGAACTTTATTTGCACCCATTGTGGACGTGTACTAGCCCTCATAGAAGTGCACATAAAATATTTAGTCACATCTATGTAACCGAGAGATTTACAACAGTTGACTCGTTTGTACGGGTAATTAATTTTCCTTAAATGGTATCCATCAGTATAGATGTGCCTTGATATGATAAGCTCTAGAGAGCGTCTTTAAGAAGAAGGCAGGAAGGGTGATTTTAGTTTCTAAAGTGTTTCCACTGATGTTGTCTAAACGGTATCTGTTAAGGGGACTGCAAAATATTTTCTGTAAGACTTTAACCATTTAGAAATATAACATGTTAAAAAAAGTTTAAAGGGCTTTAGTTATTATAAGACTTCAGTTATTCGTATAAGTTTAAAGGGCTTTATAATGTCTCTGAATTAGCTGGATGTTCTCACCGGTCTGTAATAGATCGGCGAGGTTAAGCAACTAAGCTCGCGGTCAGTCCATGCTTCCAAAGTGCTTCGGAGGCTTCTCCGTGCTTCGGAGGGCACGTTAAGTCGGTCCCGGTTGTAGTCATTATACAACAGTCATTTAATCATGTCAGAGGCCTACTGGGCGGCTTGAACAACTCTGACACTAGGGTAACCACTTCCCGATACTTCCCATACGATAAGTAAGTAATGTCCAAAATCAATGGGGTAGCCAATTTCTTTCCTACAATATCATTAATAAACGACACGGCTTAAGACGATTAAGGGCCAGCGCAGACCGAGAGGAGCGCAGCGGAGAGGATTTTATTAAGGCACTAGAAAATGAACTTTAGAATTATAGGAATAAAGTGCATATATGCTTGAACCTGACTTACAATGCTCGCGTGGTCTCGGGCATATAATGTTCAAGCATACATGCACTTTATATAAATGATTTTAAAGTTGATTTTCTAGTGCCTTAATAAAATCCTCTCCGCTGCGCTCCAATTTGCATTTTTGAGACTGGCGTGGACAGATCACAACCAAATGGGTTTCTCAAAATGGCCGACCTCGACGTAATAGCTCAGAGATGGCCTCATTTTGTAATAATTAGCCTGAAATTACAAACAATACCGTATCGAAACACTAAGGGATAGGCCTATCAATGAAAGACTATAGGCTAAAAAGAAAAATCACTTTCATGCTGGTACACCAAATCGCCGATCTCCTCAATAGTACGGCTATTGAAGAGATCGGCGTTTTGTTGTACCTGAGGCCAGTTATATTATTTCCCTGGTTGCTGCTGTGCCCATAATGTACTAGTTAAAATCACAAAAATGGTGTGCTGTTCTCAACTGAGGAAGGGCCCCACCATATATGTCTTTGGATTCGCTTGCCAAAGGCGCCCGCAGTACAATTGTCAGTAAAAATAAGGCTCCAAAAATTTACGTCAGATTCAAGACTTGTTGGTTTTCTCTGGAGGCTGTGATCACTGGCACGGGACTACAGATCAGAGGTTAAAGGGCCATCTCGATTTTCGCTGGCGAAGACCATAGACCATACACACATATCACGAGTTTATTTAGGACTGGGGTAATTTAGACTACATAGACGCCTACGGTTATGATTAGTTGGTTAGTGCTCAATAAAAAAAAAATATTTTTTTTTAAACATACTATTTACAATTAGTTAGCCTAGTTCACTACTCCACCGTAAAACTGAGGTAAACATGGTCTCAAGCCATCAAAAAAAGTCTCATACGCAGTCACAGCCACACAATGTATATGCTCCTTTATAATTAGGCCAATTAAATTAATCGAGGGTTTTAAAATAGGCTCTACGTTTTTTATAATAGTTCATAACACACCTGGCTCCGCGTCCTTAATGAAAGCGGGTAGCTTTTAATTAAATAGGCGCATGAAGTAATTCTATGTATGTACTGTATGTGTGACAAATAAGATGTACGCGGTATGATAATACCGCATTGTTGAATACAAAATTAGTAAAATGTTCCTCGCTATTAATTAATGAGCTTTTATTTAATGTATGAAATGATAGCGTAGATATGGAACATCGCTTCAGTTTAATGCTCGTGAAATTGAAATGAAGTTGATATTTATCCGTTCCAATACATTCCCAAAAATAATAACGTTTACTGAAAATAAAACTTCAGGCATTTTTTTTAAACTAACTCTTATTTTTATAAACAATGACTTAGGTCGCGCATCGTACCGTATCCTCAGTGTATTGTCGGGCATTTATTTATTAAATAGCTGTGCCCCGCGGTTTTACCCGCGTTAAACTTATTATAAATTTATTCAAAATTATAGCGTTAATTATAAATTATAGCCTATGTGTTAATCCAGGTTGTAAGCTAACTACATACCAAATTTTATTAAAATCGCTCCAGCCGTTTAGATGTGAAGAAGTAACAAACATACACACTTACTCACTCACACACTTTCGATTTTATAATATTAGTGTTCTTGATTTTTGTACACATAAAACATAAAATAAATAGAGACAAGTACGAAAAAATGATTAGTACAAAGATACTGCTTACTTCACAAGCAATTTCTTCCAGCAAACCCTCTAATCATTTAATTATTTAGAGTAAATCTATCATTGCAATGAACCAAATAATTAAATTTTAATTTAAAATAAAATAAATATAAAATAAAAAAGGTTTTTATTCACGTAGACTTTAAAAAAGCGCTTGTAAATAGTCAGAACATGTTTGTAGTAATACAGTTATTATTTCTAGTTGCTTATTACAGATATTTAGTTACATGGAATGTTAAAACATTTATACAATTTATTTTATAATAGTAGTGATATTTAGCTAGCTTGTATTAAGTTATTGTCAAGGAGATTATGTTTAGGTTTAATGATTGAAATTTATATTTTACTACATATTGTCTGAATGGTTCTGTCTATATTAAGGTATTCAGTATTATTATTATAACGGACCTTGTGTTTAAAACGACGGTCGCACTTTAATGCTACCACCGGATCCAATGCGCCCCAACTGAGAAGACCCAGCGAAACAAACTCAGCAGGTTCATCTACTACCGGTTTCAACACTGCCCAGTTGAGACAGTCCGGCGAAACATACTCAAGCGGGCATGAACACGGGATTTGGTCCACTTAAAGTAATTATTTAGTAGGCAAACACAATATCTGCTCGATCGGTTGTCTGAATGAATATTAATTTAGATTATATATATGAAACAAAAAAAAAACATTGAAACAATAACATTATTAATTTTGAGACAGAGTCAATAAATTTAAATTTTGTATATGTTAGCAATCATATTACAGATAGTCACAGATAGTTTACGTAACTCAACAAATTAGTCATGTCTATATGGCTACAAGATCTCCAGCGAGCAATGTGCAGGTAGGTGGTAAGCGCCAGGCGTCTTTGTCATCGATGTACTCTTTAGTGGTATAATAACCCCTTGCCATAAGTACACGTTTAATATGTGTCCTGATGAATTTGATAGCATTATTCGCAATGCAAGGCGTGAATATAATATCAAAAATTGGAAATCATCCGGCGGTTCTCGAACCAGCACCATCTACCAATCCGGAGTAAGCTACGAACGATAGGTCAACTTTAGAATTCCCTTGCTACCAACTTTTCGAAGGATGTATGTAGGTGTTACCTACCGGCTTTCGTTTTCTATAAACACGGCCGATTAATTAACATGTTCACAGTTGCATGTGAAATATCATATCATATTGAAAACACCTTTGAAACTATAAAATTTAAATTTTATAATAATATTATGTAAAGCATAAATGTAATCTCAAACAGACTTCAAAATGGAAGAGATTGAAAATTCATCTGAGTCCTACCAATATGCAACATCAATATGTAACCATATTTTTTGGCAAATAAAGTGAACTGAATTGAATTAAAACGCGCTTGTAATAAATATTAATAATAAGTTGGGACAGGAATATGGATAGTAATGTTCAAAGTTAACTATATACAAGACCGTATAAATAAGAACTATATATAACACGTACCTTCATCGTCATCATCATCATATCAGCCGAAAGACGCCCACAGCTGGACAAAGGCCTCCCCCAAAGATCTCCAGAATTGCCGGTCTTGCGTTATTTATATCTGGATATTACTTAAGGAGTACTATCTTCCCATGAAACTTAACAGTTTAAAGAAAACATGTTTATTGAATCAAAAACAAAATTCCCGTATAAAAAATATCATCATTGGTTTGTGATTTTTTTTTTAATTTTATTTACGTAGACACCAAAAAAAGCGCTTGTAAATAGTCAGAACATATTCGTAGTAATATATAATTAATTTATATTATATATATATTATATATAAAGTAAAAATATAGCTAAAATTAATTAAAATTAATTAGCTAAAATTAATTAGGTAAAAATTTTGATAATTAATCCTACACATGAACCTTGACAATAACTTAATTTAAGTTAGTTAAATATCGTAACTGTTATATTTATAACAGTTACGATATTTAACTAGCTTAAATTAAGTTATTGTCAAGGTTCATGTGTAGGTTTAATTATCAAAAAATTTAATTTTAGCTATATTTTTACTACATATTGTCGAATGGTTCTGTCTATATTAAGGTACGAATTAAATGTTATTATTATGGCGGACCTTGTGTTTATAACGACGGTCGCGCTTTAATGCTACCACCGGATCCAATGCGCCCCAACTGAGAAGGTTGGAAGATTTTTACATGTTGTTCGGTTTGGTCGGCAAATTAAGCTCCTCTAGTTACTTCCACTATTTAAGTTCCACCTTGTATATTAAATTCTACAATTATTAGATCTGTGATTTAATTTTTGATATATTACGTCAGTTGAATTTAGTAAAATCTCTCTTTAAAAATTGGTGCATCAAAAGATAATACAAAGCATTTTATGCTTAATCCATTTTTTATTACAAATAGTAAAAATCAAATAACAAAGAAAACAAGTTATCCTTATCTCAACTCAATCGGCCCATCATTAATGCGTGCATTATATAATAAATATTTAACTACGAAACGACAAACAAAACCAAAATGGACCAAAAATATTCTTCTACACCTAAAACCAACTTAACTTTGCCGCTCTAAACAAAAGCTTTGCGTGGTATCCTTAGGTATTTGGATTTTTTCGAGCAGCAAGTTAACTTTGTACATTTTGAAACTTGTCAGGCCCAGGAATGGGCAAAAAATGGAACGATCTTGACTATTCATTCCAACCGAGTGGACCTCAAAAAAATATTATCACGTTTTGACGTGAAACGAACACGATTGAATAAATTAAGTCCGGTATTGTTGTTGGAGAATTATGTGGTAGCTGGTTTAGTAAATTAATAATAGAAATACTATTTTTAGAACTTTATTAATACTAATAATATTTTATTATTATATCAATTTCTGATTCGATGGAAGACTCAGCGGGGGCCCCCTACAAGATGGACCGATGATGTTGTGCGGGTCGCTGGAAACTGCTGGATGCGAATAGCGCAATACCGGCGATTGTGGAGATCTTTGGGGAGGCGAAGGTGAAGGTCTTTCGGCTGATATGATGATGATGATGATGATTATATCAATAATCTTTTAATATTTACAGACGATCTTACAAAAGTCGGCGAATGCCGCTAAATGTGGGCAGCGCAAGACTGGCAGTTTTGGAGTTCTTTGGGGAGACTTTGATCCAGTCGTGGAGCTGATTAGAAGAAAATGATAATGAATAATTATTTAAAACAATCATAACATAACATATAATAATAAAATCGTAGGAAAGTCGAAACTGTACATTGAATATTTTTTTAAAAGGATACTTAGGGCGTAATATTCAATCGATATCGATATAGTTTTTAGAATTTTTGTCTGTTTATCTGTTTGTCTGTATGTATGTCCGGACTAAACTCAAAAAGTACTGCATGGATTTACTAAAAATTTTGCATTACTAAGAGGTCGGGTCAACATATAGGCTACATATTATCACGCTATCACATACGGGGGAGGAGCTGTGATACTTTATAAAGTATAACGCGGGTAAAACCGCGGGGCACAGCTAGTAACATATAATTGGGAAATGAACGTTGTACTTACTTATTGTGCGACCTCAGTAAGAATGTCTGTAGTGACTCGGGTAAGTTCAAAGGTAAACGGCAGGTCTGTATGGGATTTTTGTACCGCTACTAAAATTTCGTGTTTCGGGATATTTTATGTTTTAATTGGTAGTTAATGTGATAGAAAAGGCATTTATAATTTCTTAGATTTTTAGAACTTGGGATATAAAAGTTATAGCCAGTTTTATTTAAAGGTTACGTTTGGTAATCTGTGGTTCAACCCAATGATACATTGCAGTTCGAAAATCACTCTTACTGCCTAAGTAATAAAGATACTATAAATATCAAAGTGTGTCTACTGATGTGGTAATGCTAGTGTTAACTAGTGTACATATTATATTTACATAAACATTGTTATGGTGATAAAGTAAAATATGTTGTCGCTCTTTTTGTAGTCTTTACATGGATTTATTCCGAACCTGCCTCGAAAACCCTAAGCGGGTCGCAAGTTAGGTTAGGAATATGCAAAAAACAATTATTTGTTGAAATAATGAAAAGTTCTTTATTTCCATTAATTACAAAGTTCATACCCCAGTGTACATTTTTATACGAGGTTTTGAGTGGAGGTAAACAAAACAAAAGGTTCTTTGTTTTTTGTAACTACATTTATTTTATTAGTATTATTATTAATTCATCGTTAGTATTACTTCATCTAAGAACATCTTCATATAAGTACCAAACAATAATTATCACATAGCACAAAGCAACATTGGGTTTATTGAGAACTTCACTCTCATCGGATAAAGTATGTCTTCCTAGTCGGGGCAAGCGAATGTAGCAATTAACACATTGCAAACCCGTCATTTTAATTAAATGATAAAGAGTCCTTTCGTGAATCCATTGTCAACAGATATACATTATAGTACGGAGGATAACTCAACGTAAAAATTGCAAGATAATTTGCTAAATTGATGACATGTATCAAAACAACAGCAATAAATACCTGACAGATTGTCTTTGCCTGTCAATAAATAATTGCCATGAACAAAAAAAATATTGACGACGAAAATCGTTCCTATTCTAAATCATTAATTATTACGATTTAATGCAACTATTGTGCTTTCATAGGTATAATAAATAAGCATTTAATTATATGATTTATATGCAATGTTGTTCCCATTTAAAAATAATTAGTAACAATTTCGATATTTATATTATTTTACTCATGGCAATTTCTGAAAACGTAACTGCGTTTAGTTTACCATTTTATTACGTTTATTTATTGAAAATAATAGAAATATTTTTTGATTTTATTAATTAATCCCAAGTTCTAAAAATATTATACATACATGAAAATCAATGCCTTAGTTGTCTTAATAAGTGGTACAAATTATGTAGCTGAACACCATAAGAAGTATGCGGTACGATTTTTGCCATTCACATTTGGTAATGTAATTTTGTAATTTTAAGGTTGCTAATTTTTAGCTACTAAAAAATGTCTTCCATATTGTCATATTTATTGATAATCATTATAATAAGCTTCATTCTTGGTAATGTGCATTTAGTTTCTTACTATATTTATTATTATAATTAAAATTGATATAAGGAGTTCATATGGTGAAAAATTGTAACGGGTGACTTATGAGTGCGAGAGGGGCTCGCACTCATAAGTCACCCGTTACAATGATTTGAAGATTTGAAGATGATCTCCTGACGACGTTGAAACTGTTGGCTGAATCCAACATAAATTACGTGAGTTACCCATTAAAATTTTGGAGTAGAACTTCTTAACGCACGCTAGATTTGGGGAGTAAGCTGGTGAATGCGTGCCGAGAGTGTTACGAAAAGTGTGATTAGAAGTCAAAATCAAAATCATTTATTTGCTTACTAAGTGTACAAACAGGTCTTATTACTCAATAGTGGTGCTTAGAACTTAGCGGCCTTTTGCAGGCGTTGAAAATTTGAGAGATAACATGTTATTTCAAGTATGGTATAGCTAAATTTATAAATACAAATTAGTTAATAATGTAATAGTTAAAATAATGTTAGTTAAAATATCTATTCTGTCGCCATATTAATTCATATTTATTATTAGATAATTTCATTTATTAATATTTTTTTGTTATTGTTTTTTTTGTGTTTAAGTATTCTTCAACGGAATAGTAACTTTTTTTAATAAGAAAACATTTTAGTTTTTTGTTGAATATATAGAATTTGGTTTTTTTTTAATTTCTTGTGGTAATTTGTGGTATATTCGTATTGCCATGTATTGTGGACTTTCATTTAATATTTTTAATCTTGATGGTGGTAGATAAAGTCGATTTTTGTGACGGGTATTGATGTTGTGAGTTTCCTGTACTTGGGTGAACGTATGAATATGTTTATGTACAAATATGCATATGTCATGTAAATAAATGGATGGAAGTGTTAGTAGTTTGTACTCTAGAAAGTAGGGCTTACAACTTTGTCTGTTGTTTATATGAGCTAAGATTCTTATACATTTCTTTTGGATGACAAATAATTGTTGAATGTTAACACTGTTTCCCCATAACATTATTCCATATCTTAGCCAGGAGTAGGCATATGCGTTATAAACTTATAAGTTAGTTAAGATCATCATCCCGTCTCATCCCGTGGGGGTGTAGAAATGGTCCGAGGACATATACCTACCAGAGAGCGGGCAGCATCGTTTTTCTGTGACCATCAAACTGCGATCGACAAGCGTGGCTATAATGGCATATCCCCCATTCTCTGGGGAGGCTTTTGCCCAGTAATTGTGGAAATTATAATCTATACATATAATAAAATCGTAGGAAAGTCAAAACTGTACATTGAATATTTATTAAACAGGATACTGGGGCCGTAATCTATACATATAATAAAATAGTAGGAAAGTCAAAACTGTACATTGAATATTTTTTTAAAGGATTTTTGGGGCGTGATCTACAATCGATATCGAAGCCAAAAATATAGTTTTTAGAATTTTTGTCTGTGTGTCTGTATGTATGTCCGGGCTAAACTCAAAAAGTACTGTATGGATTTATTCAAATTTCGCATGAATATTACTAAGAGGTCGGGTCAACATATAGGCTACATATTATCACGCTATCACCTACGGGGGAGGAGCTGTGATAATTTATAAAATTTAACGCAGGTAAAACCGCGGGGCACAGCTAGTAATTTAATATATAAATAATTTGGCTGTTATAATTATGAAAGATAGAGAAAGAGAGAGTTAAGTTTCGTTCCATATTACGGTAGGGACATAAGAGAGGTGCACAAATTTTCATTCTCTCTTTATCTCATAGCCAGTTACGTTTCTTTCAGTCGTGTGGTCTACAACGCACACTAGGTGTTTCTTTATTTTGTTGTTACCATGTTGTTTACTGTGAGCATAGGAGACTTTGACTGCTTCACCGAACAATAGAACCCACCGTAGTCGCAAGCTGTCCAGCCAAATATGACTACAAATTTCATACTCCCGGAGGACACACTCCTTGGACGGTAATATCTTTAGTTGAATGAATATTATTTATTATATATGTTATTTATTTATTAATGTTATTTATAATTATAATAAGTAAATACATTTTTTATACCTAAGGGCACCTACCATGAGCTCTCTGCACTACCCTAAGGTTGACTGGTAGAAAATGTATTTGGCATTAAGTCCGCCTATGTTCATTCCCATTGTACTAAAGTATAAAATAAATAAATAAATAATATTAACGTATGGAAAAATGGAATCGCTGGATGCGAGTAACGCAGGCCTGGTATCTGTGGAGCTGTTTGGGGGAGACTTTTGTTCAACAGTGGACATTTTTCGACTGATATGACGATGATACTATACTTATTATCTTGTTTTGAAATTTTTTAGATACTATAATTGACTGAAATTTCCAATATCAAAATTTATTTTTAAGAGTGGGTTTGAACTGTCAGTTTCACCAATATTAATAATAATAATAATATATATTGACAATGTCACACAGATAATCCTAGCCCCAAACTAAGCAAAGCTTATACTATGGGTACCAGGCGACGATATACATACTTATATAGATAGATTATTATTATATATATTATTATTTTTATTATATAAATACTTAAATACATAAAAAAAACTTGTGTGTACTTATGTACACGCGTTAGAAGTTATACTTCTTAATATACAACTTGAACATAGTTATCAATTTTCATACCACCTAGAACTAACGTCATGCTGTTATTTTTACGTAAAAATTCACTCTCATCATTTTTCTCCATCGCGCCAAAAGAAGTATAACTTCAAAACATCCATGACTCAGAAACAAATATTCGTGCTCATCACACAGATATTTGCACTTACCGGGATTCGAACCCAGGACCACCAGCTTCGTAGGCAGGAGCACTACCAACTAGGCTACGGTGACCAACTCGATACTAATGTGAACAACATCGATATTTCCCATTAAACATAAGATATTGCCAGCTTTTATCGACTTCCAAATACATCTACAGAATGTCATCTTAATTATGGTTGACTAAATACTAAAACGTAGTCGTAAAAAATGACTTTTCACCTTCCATCAAACAAAAACAAAGAAGAGAGGTTGACGAGCGTCTCTACAATTGTCACGGTAATGTTGACAAACGTCACATATAAACAACGATGGCCCATCATTGTTCCCATGGCCCGTAATAAGCCGTGTAAACATTCTCTCATAATGTCGAGCACGAGGATGCAAAGTATGGAAGCATATTAACATAGATTTGGAGCACTGGAATAGACTTCTTAATCTTTACATACATAGACTGACGCCTGTTCTTTTGCCTCCATTACTGTCATTATATTCTTCATACATGCTCGCCGGTTTAGGGTACTTCTGACCTGCCCTTTCTTGAGAACATCTCCAATTTGGTCAGAGAATGTTCGACGAGGTCTTCCCCTTCCAGTTGTTCCATTCACACCCGCCAGGTATACTTCTTTTGTCAATCTTTTTTCATTCATCCTTTCTGAATGGCCAAACCAGTCTTCTTAGTCTTCCGTTTCTATATATTCTGGAAACAGCGTTGTTTGTTAAATGTAACCCTCACTTGATGTGACCACTCACCCTCTCTGATGTGGCTATTCGTAATAGGCGTACGAATCAATTATGTATGCCCACAGCCAAAACAGCGCCAATGTGGAAAAGTATTTTTTGCTTCATCATCATATCAGCCGAAAGACGTCCACTGCTGGACAAAGGCCTCCCCGAAAGATCTCCACAATTACCGGTCTTCCGCTATCCGCATCCAGCGAATTATTTCCTTTTGCTTAGCACCAACAATTTACAATAAGCTTCCAGCCTCACTAAAACTTCTGAATTTTAATTTTTTTAAGAGTAGTATTTTGATTTAGTTGTATTCAATAACATTATCAATCACAATTATCAAGTATTCAATATCAATGTCAATACAATAACATTATTTTATTGTATTGTTTGTATATCTCCGTGAATTGGAGGGCACGTTAAGCTGTCGGTCGCGGTTGTAGCCATTAGACAACAGTCGTTAAGCCATATCAGATACTTAATTGGCGGCAGGAACAACTCTGACACTAGGGTAACCACTGCCCATACGATATGCAAGGAAGTCTGTGCTTTTGAGAGCACGTTAAACTGTCGGTCCCGGTTGTTGTCGTAAAGCTATGTCAGAGGTTTTTTATTTTTTTATAAGAGGGCGACAAACGAGTAAGCGGGTCACCTGATGGTAAGTGATCAGCGCCGCCACCCATGTACACTCGTACAGTCCATGTACAGTTGCGAGAGCGTTGTCGGCCTTTAAGAGTCAGCAAACAAGTGTTGCTGATCCTTCCCCCCACGATGAGCTCTGGAGACCTTACTCACACGCAGAAACACAACATTAAATTTATTAATGTTATTATTAAGGAATGTCTTCTGTAAGATGTGTCAGCTCTAATTACTGCCCAAATGATCAGAAAAAATGGTACTAATACTATACAGGTTGTAGTAGTTAATTCTGTGCACTAATGTTGAAAATGACTAAAGTGACTGAATTAGACTGACTGTAATTTACGGTCAAATTGCTCGAAAATGGTCATTAAATGTCAAAAATAGTAATTAACTGTCAATTTGATTTTAGTAATATTTTAGTACCTTTTAAGTTTTTGTCGTTGATAAAAGTCTACAACTTCTAATTGAAACAAAAAAGCGGTTTTTATTACTTACAGTATTATTATTTCTAATCATGCGTGCATTTAAGACAAAATGGCAATGTCGCATCGCCTCGCGCATCGACTTGGATGTCGTCTTATCCTCTCATAATATAATAGAAAATAAAACGTTGCTTCATTTAAACTTGCATATAAAATGGGTATCTAAATAAATAAATAATTGAGTGGTATTCGAGAATAGACAATAATATTTGAGTCAAATTGACCGAATTTGACAGTAAATGACCGGTCATTTAAGGTTTGTGACAATTGTGACTGGTCATATTCAGTCCTTTTACATCTCTATTGTGCACCGATTTGATGTGTTCTTCTATTTCTTATCCATGTTCTTAAATTCTCGATTCTTTGCCCGCGCCGCCGGCACGCATGCTAAGTGATGGCATCTACTTTTTACGTTTTTTATCTAAATTAAAAATCAGCGCCGCCCCACTCCCCCACTCCCCCACTCCCCTTGTGAGGTCTAAGGTTATACGGTAATCATATAGACGTTTGTTTGTTTGGCTATCAAACGCTTTTGACGTATTGTATATGTAGGTATACCTATATATGTTTAGTTTAGTAGGTTAAGTGGCAAGTTGGTACCGATAGAATTATTCTGTTAGTATATTGCTATATTCCTAATTAAAACGTAGTGTAATTAAATGACGTTTAGACGAACAGTTTCAATGCTACACCTGATAAAAGAGGCGACAAGACCTTAAGCCGTTTCACAATACCGCGCCAGAAAAGGTTCAAAACTGAATTCAGGATAGTTAATATCATGGAGATTTTTGGTTCAACTATCACTCTACATTAATACATAAAAATGGCGGCTGGTCATCTGATTTGAGATTCGAATCAACATTTCATCGATTCGAATGCAAACAAAGGTGTACTACGTCGTACTGTGTACGATGTCACGAGAGTTTCTAATAACCTTGACTAAAATCTACCGTGTGTCGCTGAAATATTATGTGTATATTTGCCAATGCTCAATAGCAGTAAAAACTAAAAAACCCGGTAAAGTGCGAGTCGGACTCGCACACGAAGGGTTCCGTACCATTACCTATAAAACGAGCAAAAAATTAACGTTTGTTGTATGGGGAGCCCCCTTAAATATATATTTTATTTTATTTTTTTAGTATTTGTTGTTATAGCGGCAACAGAAATACATCTGTAAAAATTTCAACTGTCTAACTATCACGGTTCATGAGATACAGCCTGGTGACAGACGGACAGACAGACAGACAACGAAGTCTTAGTAATAGGGTCCCGTTTTACCCTTTGCGTACGGAACCCTAAAAAGTAAGAGTCTTCTTAATAAGGTCGTTTAGGAGGAAAGAAAGGATTCTACTCTATCTATTAAAACGTTAAGAGTACTGCCTAGATATAGATATGCCTAGATAGTAATTTATATATACTGAATCTTAAGTTGTCATTCGATAAGCCTTGGCCTAGACTTTAGATTCTAACAATATAACAGAGGTAAAAAATTAAAACCCATATTAGTAGTTTGTACCCCGGCGTATCGACCGATAATGTGGAATTTGTTGTATGTCATTTCATTTCTTCAACTAACCAGTGGGTACCCCCCACTGGTTAGTTGACGAAATGAAATGAACTTTATTGTGGCACATAGGTTACATACGGATGGTATGTTACAAGTTTAGTCCAACTATGACCCGCCATACTGGCATACAATATTGGATTGGAAGTAATATGTCATTTGAATACAAATTACAATAATATTAATATTATTAAACATGTCAAATTTATAACACACTAGCTGTGCCCCGCGGTGTTACCCGCGTTAGATTTTGTAAATTTTCTTTGCTATAAACCTCACGGAGCCCGAGACCTTTCCAACGAATGCAAAACCGTGGAAATCGGTTCATGCGTTCTGGAGTTATAGCGTCAGGAAGGAAAACCCGACTTTTTTTATATAGTAGATTTTCTTACATAATAATGTCATTTAGGTATTCAGTAATATTATAATAACATTTTTCATTTAAAAATTAATACAATGACTGTTTAAATAGTTTCATGTCACTAAGTTCTCTAATAGTCTTAGGCAATTTATTGTATATGTCAGGAATTAGGTAAAACACACTTTTGTGAAATAAAGTAGTTTTGTGTTGTACACGCGTCATTTTATCTCGAAGTCTGGCTTGAAGAAGTTTCTATTCAAAGGACTACGCACTCGTTAGATACAAACATGTATTACTGAGAACTTAATAAATACTTTATTCACTAATCGCATGCAGACTCAGAAGATATTTCCTAGATATTATAAAACTAAGGTACTATCAGAAAACAAAAGTTGTATTTCCTTAAAATTGTTAGTGGCACTAACGATTTTGTAATATCCCTAAGAGTAGATAAAAGTACGGAACAAAGATAATGTTCTAGGGATTTTGTATTGTGATAAGAATTTTACGTTTACTTACTATAGGGTCCTAAATAACAAAACATAAACAAAATGATATGTAAAACGCACGACCGTGTGTTTCAAATTTTTTAAGTCAAGTTAATCTTTCCCTAGATTATTTTTTTATTCTTTCTTTTTTTGAAAAAGCTGCCCGCTTAGAGAATTTAATCCCTGTGTCGCGGGGTACATTACAAACATAATAAACGGACACAAATTACATCCAGACTCAGAACAACTATTTATGGGTCACACAAATAGTTGTCCGGCGCGGGACTCGAACCCGCGACACGAAGCAGCGAGGCGACTCTCTTAGCCGCTGCGCCACACGTGCAGTCAAATATCTTGTAGGAAGCAAAAATACGCCTCATTTTTCCACGGTATTATGTAATTCGAGCTCAAATTTCACATACACACAATAATGAAGTCCTGGTCCATATCAGCCACGGCGACCAGTCTCAATGGAGATCTGTGCGGGGCATATTATAATGCACAAGTGTGTGAGCAAACACAGTGGCATTTTCTATTCCATCACTCAAATTTTCCGATGGGTCATCCAGTGATACGACCAGAAAGAGGTCAGGTACAGGACAGACGGCTTTACGTGCTGTCGGAGGCAAGGAGGTGTTATACCGTTAACTCCCAGACTTCGGGCTGATACTGAGATATTTTCTTAACAGAAGAAAAAAGGAAGCAAATAGTTGACATACACAAAGTACTCCCAGACCCGGAACAAGTATTTATGGGTCACACAAAGAGTTGTAAAGTCATCAAACACGCGACTCTAAGTGGAAAGGTGACGTTTTAACTGCTGCGCCACATTTGCAGTTTATATCACGGACTTAGTTATATAATTTATTTCATACATTAATTTCCACTGAAGATATAAGAAGCTTGCTTAAAAGGATACATTAAGTATGTATTTATAATAAAGATACTTTAAATTCAAACTCCGTCCCTAATAAAACAGTCGCTTCACCCTCTATTCCAACGAAATTGCTTCAAAAATATTAAGCTTCACTATAAAACTAGAATAAAAAAGTTTCTTAGTCGGATCAAGCAAAAAGCAGTGAAAAGCAGTTAATTTATTCAGTAGCAAAGAGTGTGACTGCTGTTCTTATGCAAATTGCTTAGATATTTACGAGCTAGGGTTGGACAGAGAACAAGTTTGTTGAGGCTGCAGATTGGACAGCTGGTTAATGTCGAATAGTTTTCTGAGTAAATTTCTCCGAAGATAATAATATTATCCGCGAGAACCCATACAACTTTATTTCGAGAAAATGTTTAAATAAAGGAATTTGAAGGCATACTTATCACCCTTACGCATCCGTTAATAAGAGTTTATTAGAATGTGTTAGTAAATAAAATTTAAATAAGAACTTTAAGAAGGGTCCGGCAATAGATTCTTTCACTCTCATGATCCACACGCCAGCATATTCTGGGACTTCAAGTGCTGGGCAAACAGTTTTACGTTCTCTTCAATTCACGCCAAAGTTCTGATTAAGGGCCGCGACTACCCAGTCGCGGCCCTTAATCAGAACCCGATCACCCGATCTCTTGCCAGAAAGATTACAATAAAACTTTTTGGACCGAGCTGGGAATCAAACCCAAGACCTTAATATCTTCGGTCGAACACTATCCACTGTTAGCGTCACCGCTCAGTCCCATTTCTTTGCGTGCCACTGTTGATTCTGGCTTACAGGAGTTGCAATGGTGGGTAAGAGGGAGGGACTAGGCCCGATCAAAAGTTAGCCTAGAAGGTTATCACTACTTTACGGGACAGTAGTCGAAACATTTTTAGTTATATATTTTGTGAAAACAAACAGTAATTATTAATACATGAGATAATTAAATACAATTTATATAATATATATCGAACTACGTAAAACGTCAATATGATGGTTAAAATACAATATACAGCTGCAACATACTATATTTATTACAATTTAGGTACCTACCAGCGGTTGAAGCATGCAAACATTTAATCTAATAAAAATAAAATTTGAAGTATTTAAAAGTGTAAATTAATTATTATATATTAGATAAAAATTATAAAAGCAAAACGTTTTAAGAAGCTGGCCGCATACTTTCACTACCACTAAGAGCTTTGTAATTTCCCCTTAAATTGGCAAATAGGGCAAATATGTCAATATCATTAAAATAAACATTATATTCATTGACCAAACGACGCATGGGAACGTGCACTCCAGCATTGGTTCGGCAAGATCCGATTGAAAATAATGTGCAAATAATCTTGTTAAACATATCTAATATTACATTTATAGTTAGTCATAATTTTGAACTACTGTCAGTTCTGCAGTGAGCTAGTCAGTGGCAGCAGAGCGCGCGTGTGACGATGTGAACGCGTTTTGTGAATAATTGCTGCGCTGTTTAACTGCTCCACCTTCAATGTGTTTTGTGTTATACAATACTATTGTATTTATACTTTTATATACTATAGTTTACGACTACGGATTAGATTTTATAACTTCTCGTTTTTTTTTAAACTCTAAACAAAACCCGGCAGCGTCTTCAGGGGCTCAACCGGCTAAGTCACCGAACATCGATTTCTTAAATGGCGTTCAAATAAATAAAGGTTAAAAATTACTTAATCAATCATTAAATCGGCTTCAACGTTGACAATCGATTCCGGACCATTTATGACGTCACATGTGGTCATGGAAGCCGATTTAACAATTGATTAGGTCATGTTTAACCTTTATTTATTTGAGCGCCATTTCAGAAATCGATGTTCGGTGACTTAGCCGGTAGAGCCCCAGTTTAACTTATGGAGGCGTTCATAGGTCCGTAAGTATACAGCTAGATGAAGCGCCTAGGTACGCGTTTATAGATAGGTGACCATTAAATTGGTCTAAATTATGAGCGTCTCCATCTTTCAGAGGGCACGTTAAGCAGTACGTTTCGGCTGTTGCGAGTAAACAACAAGGCTGGAGCAACTGTGACATCGGGATAACTACTACCCATACGATTAAGAAAATATGGATCTATGTAGTATTACCTCTAATATCTACTTAATAAATAAATAAAAAAAAATTTTATTCACGTAGACTTTAAAAAAGCGCTTGTAAATAGTCAGAACATGTTTGTACTAATATAGTTGTATACATTATTATTTCTAGTAACATAGATATTTAGGTACATATTGTATTGATTGTATTAAAACATTTATAAAATTTATTTTATAACACCAATGATATTTAGCTAGCTCGTATCAAGTGATTGTTAAGAGATTATGTTTAAGTTTAATTATCTAGTTTAAGTCTAATATTTTTAATACATATTGTCAATGGTTCTGTCTATATTAAGGTGTTATTATTATGACGGACCTTGTGTTAATAACGACGTAATGTTGACTGCACATCGCTTGTTAATAGACTGCTTTTAATAAATAGTGAACATGCTTGAGCAGATCTCGTGCTATCCGCAATATTTGAGTTATGTAACGTTGCGGCCTGTTGGCGTGGTTGGCAAATGCTTGCTTTTCACGCCGGAAGTCGTGGGTTCGATTCCCACCCAGGACAGATATTTGTGTGCATGAACATGTCTGTTTGTCCTGGGTCTGGGTGTAATTTATCCATATAAGTATGCATTTAAAAAAGAATAATAGTTTATTATATATTGTTTACTCTACCTTCTATTCATAATAATGTTTCTCAAAATAGTCCAATACTAAGAATGTGTAGACACTACAACAAAATATGCTCCAAAGTTGATATATTTCATCAAAGCTGTAACGCATTAAAATTGTTTTTAGCAAAGGACAACAATGTTCAGTTTTCTGTTAATTAGTGTATTTTAAATTTAAATTATTGTAATAATCATACTAGTTACATATTCCTCTCAAACTCCTAGATTTAAGTCACAGAATTTTGGTAACGTTTAAATGTTGTGTACAGATATAATTGGACCTCAGATTCAACCGAGTTATAAGAAAATGATATTATTAATTTGTTATTAGTCTGTAGTCTGTTTCTGTTCATATGAAATAAAATAAAATAAATAAAAATATATATGAATACGCTCTGCTTAGTTAGGGATCAGATGGCCGTATGTAAATAATGTCCCAAGATATTATTTTTATTATGTAACATGGAAGGAACTAAATATATTTAGCATTATTATATTGAGTTCCTTCTATATAATATTTAATTCTATATAATGCTAATATACTGGGATATTATTCACATACGGCCATCTAATCCCAAACTAAGCTGAACTTGTACTATGGAAACCAGATAACTGATATACTATGTGTAGTAGGTAAATCACTTATCTAGTTTCTATAGTATACTCAAACTCAGGACAAACAGACATACACACAAATATCTTTCCTTGGTGGGAATCGAACACACGACCTGCGGGTCAAGTATCTAATAACCACGCCAACCGGCCGTTAAAATAAAATAAAATAAAATAAAAAAGGTTTTTATTCACGTAGACTTTAAAAAAGCGCTTGTAAATAGTCAGAACATGTTTGTAGTAATATAGTTGTATACATTATTATAAAGTATGAGGATAGATTGTCGTTTACTATATAGACTAAACTTAACTCGCTTCTTAATAGACTACTTTACAAAAAGGACAGACCAGTTAGAATAGATCTCATGGTTTCCGTATATATGACTTATGTAACATAAATGGGAAAAATAGCAGGTTAGTTTGTCATTCACTCCAAAGACTTAGCATATGTTACTTAAGTTAGCTAATTTTTTTTATATCATAGGGCGACAAACGAGCAAGTGGGTCACCTGATGGTTAGTGATCAACGCCGCCCATGGACACTCGAAACACCAGATAAGTCGCGGGTGCGTTGCCGGCCTTTAAGGGTCAGCAAACAAGTGTTGCTGCCCCCCCAAGGAGCTCTGGCGACCTTACTCACACTCAGAAACACAACATTTAATTATTAATGTTATTATTAAGGAATGTCTTCTGTAAGATGGAGGAACTTAGGTGAATAGAGATGTGCTTTTGTGGAGATCCCTGGGGGAGTCAGTGTCCAGCAGTGGACGTATTTTGGCTGAAATGATGATGATGAATCTCAATTAGGTCATAGTTCACAATAGATAATTAGTCTAACCCACTTGTTACTAGACTAATAAATAGAAGGAACAAGCTAGAACACAGCTCGCGGTGTCCATAATATTTTACTTATGTAACATAAGTGATTTCAAATACACACTTAAGATAGCCCGATAGTTAATAAGTGCTATACACAGGATGGTCACCGTAATGTCTGGGTTAAAATCCGCAACAAAATGACATTAAACGGCCGCAGTGATAAGTAAAATTAAAACATAATAATTATACAAATTGCTGCAGCCATATCAGTGCTATTACGAAAATTCTTCAGTGTCAGTTTATCGGATCCACAGTGTAGTAATAAAAAGCTAACAAAATGAGTCATACACGTAACACCTAGCAATGCGCACACGCAGTGGACCAGTGAGTGACTCACCGTGGCAGTTAGAAATGAGAGATATACATCGACAGTTTCAAGTTTATTGAATGTCGATTACAATAGGAAGATTATAAACGTAATAATAATAATGTCCTCCCGACCGAATTTCGGCCACGGCGGTCAGTCTCAATAGAGACTAGCCAATTGCGCAGGACATATACAAGTGTGTGCACAAACACAAGAGCACTTTCTATTCCATCACTCTCATGATCCGATAGGACGCCTAGCGACACGACCGGAAAGAATTCAAGTACAGGACCGACGGCTTTATGTGCTCTCCGAGACACAGGGGTAACACCGCCAACTTCCAGACTTTGGGCTGATACTGAGAAATTTCTTTTTATGGCAAAATTCGAAAATCACATTTTTACCGACCCGGGATTCGAAGCCAGGACCTCATCATTATCTGCGGATGAACGAGCTACCGCTAGACCAGCGAGGCAGTCAAACCTAATAATAAGGTAAGGATCGCATCGGCCATTTACTAGGGTAGGATCCTCAGCGGCGAGGATCGCGTTGCCCCCTTAACACGTGATCGTTAATCCCGTGCAAGTGATCTGACCCCCATTTCGAATTCCATCTTTTTAGTTCAGCGGCCGCCTGAGCTGTGGCCCGAACCCCATAAAGGTGCCCTCAGGTATCAGTCGCTTAAATTAAGCTACTGGTTGAGAGCCTTTTGCGCTAGCCAACTGCTCGTTGTTTTCAATTCTTTAATTTTAATATACAATTGCTAAATGTAACAATAATAGCTTAGTACCTTGTTATATATTATTTATTTAAGTATATTAAAAATATATGTGACGAAACAGACCGCACGGACGGACTAATTCAAAATATTTTGTTCCTTTAATTACTGTTTTTAAACTGTGTTTATGTAATACATTGTGAGCTTGACAAGTACAAGTGTATGTAAATACCCAAGTGCTGAATAAATTTCATTATTTCATTATTACTTCTGATATGTGATCTTACACTTGTGGTCCGTGCTAGTATATATACTCTGTTTGTTGAATTCTGTATTTTTAATGCAGCGGTACCCGGAATGTGGCCCGAACCCGAATCCTTTATCTGATACGATTTATAATATTTAATATTAATTTACTTTTAGCTTTTATTTGTGGTGTGTTTATTTCTTACTATTGAAAATTAAAAATATTTGGTTCGCACTTATATTGAGGAGATCTTTGAGGGTAACCCTCAAAGATCTCCTCAATATAAGTCCCGATGGGAACGTCTTTCGACTGATATGATAATGATGATATTGCTGGCGATTTTGTCTCACATCTCTCTCTAATATACCTCGTATGAAGAGAACAGGGACTTACTATTTTCAATCAACTAGAAATGCGCTCTTATACGCACTCCTAGTACAGACGCCAGCACATCAAGCTACCCCAATCTATAAAATTTCCCCCATTGAAATTGAACCTTATGATTAACAATTTAGCTGGATGTGCTGGCGTCTGTACGTAATTAGCTGTCAGCTCCTAACGTGTTGTTTATTTTACTCAGTATTTTGCGCCAAAACAAAAAGTTCCTTGCCCTTTTCATATGAAGTATGTTAGAAAGAAATGCAACTTCATTAAAAGTAGTTTGATTGGCATTGCTTGGAAACGGGGAAAATTACTCATATTTTAAGAATTTAACAAGCAATGGACATTGTGCAGCTACCTACAATCACAGATAAGCGGAGCATATCTGTGAAAGTTATGTGAGTCATATTGGACTCTGTTTTATAGTTTATGGGGTGAAGTTCACGCACTATGCGGTATGTTGTAATAAAATGTTTTATCTCTATATTGACTTATGATGTTAATAAATGGTTGGTAAGTAGCAAGCTAATGCTCATCTTATGGCTCTTTTAGAGTGCTAAGTGGAAGTGGGGAAAATAATGTTTGAAGCATTTTTTCGTAATATGGATTCAGACTTCAAAAGAAGGGGTCATAATTCAACATTTACATAAATCTAATTTTTTTACGGAATAGATGTATTTTAGATTTTGAAAAATCTGTGGTTTGTAGTAATTTTTTGTTATATGGATTCCGAATTATAAATTGACCGACTTAAAAAAAGGAGTTTATAATTCAACTGTTTGTTTTTTAAAGGCATGTAATGCGATCTCTCGTGGTAAAAGAATGACATATATTGGTTGACAAAGGCCTCCCCAAATGATTTCCACAATGTAATTTTGTCCATCATTTGTAGAAGGGTGACGATTATGATATATCCCTGCAAATTATTAACACAACTACCCTGTCGACATCCTTTGGGGAGGCCTTTGTCCACCATTAGACGTTTTTACGCTGTCATGATGATGATCCAGAGATGAGAAAGAAAATGGAACAGTATCGATTGAATAAAACATATTAAAACGAACGAAACACCAGACATCGTCCCGGTTATAATTTCGGGAAGATCAAATCTATCACAATGTATAAAAACTTGACGATCAATTAGCCAAAAACGTAAAACAAAGTCACATAAACATTTTTAAACAGTTATTAGTAGTCCAATCCATTAGGCAACAAAGCTATTTCGTTTGTCAAGACATGTTTACTTATCATTCGCGAATCATACTCAATTAGTCGTCGAGAACTTGTCTGTGACTTGTCTACTAATGTCTGTTGCGGATGTACACGCGTATATATATTTATTTTTCTGTACTTTGGTTTGTAAGTATAAATAGATATGCCACCTGCGACTGTCTTACGGAAAGGAGACGGGGATTTCTGGGCCTGACTGTAATCAATTGAGATATGATTTAAAAAAAGCGTTATATTTTTCTATTACTAACTGTAAAAAATTGAAGCAATTTACAACCTGGAAAACGAGAAATCTCATAATAAGTTTAAGTCACGAATTAAATTGGTTGTTGATTACTATAATCGATTAACGTTAATGAGTTCAAACAATGTAATATAAATCCTCTTGTACCAGACACCAGGTAACCGATTTAATCATAATAATTATTAAATACATTAACATAATGTCAACAGTAAAAAATAAAAGCTCAACAAAATAAATAGAAATCATAATATCGGTTATCGTTCAAATCGATTTATTAGTTATTGGCAACTATATTTTTAATCTATGCTGACAGTAACTGGTGACAGATTTTGAATCCTAATCTATGATCGGTCGGTCGATCCGTTTCTCGTATCGTTTTGTGCGTGTGTGATTTGAGTATTTTTTATTGTTTTGTTTATATATCCCTCGACAACTGCATTCTCTCTACGGACTTCTGATATTGCTTAACGTGTACGATTTTTGCTAACATACTGGACACGGATAACTATTAAATAGCAATCGCCCTTAATAATCAGCTGTTTAGTATAGGTTGGTACATAACCTCTCTATTAAGACTAAATCTTTTAAAACTCTGCTCATAGATTGAATAAATCCATGGAATTTTTAGTGATTGGCTGATATTTTTATAGACCCATTAATTGACACCACTTTCATCATCTTTTTACATCCGGGTCCAATACTGTATGAAAACGTATCCGTCTCCTTTTCCATCATCATCATTACAGCTGGAAGAAGTCTACTGCTGGACAAGCCTCACACAAGAATCATCTTCGGGGATATGCCATAATTGCCACGCTTAGCAGACGGGTTGGCGTTCGCAGTATGATGGTTATATTACCCAGAAAGAAGCTGCTGCCCGTCCTCTTGCTTGTAGTTTTCCCGCGGGTGTAGATGAGAGGGGGTGACATTATTCTGATAGTTGCCGCCGTCACCACACAGCAAATTTGGAAATGTTAAGCCTGAGTCAATAACCTGTCCTGGTCCTGGTAGTCCTGGAAATAAACTCTAGATGGGGTCGAAAAATGTTAACGATTTACGCTTCTGTGACTGACCATAGTTCTAAAGAGCTCTACATAACGTTGATGAAGCAAATTAAATAATGTTGAGTTTTAATGTATCGCAGAAGCATGCTATGGAACTATAGTCAGTCGCAGAAGCAATAATCGTAATCGTTAACATTTTTTGGCTCTATTCAGAATTTAATCACAGGACTCAGGAAAACTGAGACTACATTTCCGTTAGACATTCGCAGTGGATTCAAACTATGATGAGTCGCAGAACAGTTTAGTTGCACAAGGTGTCAACCGTACATGCATTTGTAGAGCTCATGTAGTGCTCTCCCAGTATCAGACTGGTGTATGGATGCTTCCCGTACAGAGAGCACATACAGTAATGGGCCCAGCGACCGTTACCTCGTTATAGAAGATGTCCTGTGTAATTGGCTAGTTTCCATTGAGATTGGCTGCCATGATAGATATTCGGTTAGTAACTCTATTATTATAAATAAATACTTACGAAAAGCTTCTTAGTTTAGATCCCTATAACAATAAGAATCTTTGGCAATTTCCGGTTGGTCTTGACCTTTCTATTACTCCGTATTTCGTTATTGTTTTACCTTCTTATCAAAATACTTTTATAACCTGCAGTTTTGCTCGCGTTATTCCTTAGAAACAGTACTTTATGGGGACCGAATAAGACTTATATCCATTTTTGAACCCCTAACAACGTGTGAGCAAGATTTCATGACGATCTATCTATTCAGAAGTTAAGTTTTGTTTTGTTATTACGACGATACATAAAATAGCTTACTTTATATATAATATAATATCTTGGGACAATGTCACACAGATCATCCTAGCCCCAAACTAAGCAAAGCTTGTACTATGGGTACCAGGTGACGATATACATACTTATATAGATAGATAAATATTTAAATACATAGAAAACATCAATGACTCAGAAACAAATATTCGTGCTCATCACACAAATATTTGCACTTACCGGGATTCAACCCAGGACCACCAGCTTCGTAGGCAGGAGCCAACTAGGCTACGGTGACCGACCTTTAGCTCGAATGTCAAAATTCTACTATCTAACAGAAGGCAATTTAATTAGTATTATTGTGAAATTGTAGTTCAAGTTGTCAGTAGGTTGGCCTGAGGCCGTGAGATGTAGAGAAGGGGTCCACCCTTCACTTCATCTCACCGCGAGTCTAGTTGCTTAACCTCACTGCTAAATTACAAACTGCTTGCTTACATCTAGCTATCAGTGTCTTTTAAGGACTCCTACAAATACATCATCCAAGATCTCAAACATACTTGCATACGTAGGATATTTTTTTCAACAACTAAGTTTTAGAGGTGCCTCGTGCGTTTCGCACATATTGCGGTGACCCGTTTCGGCCTTTACGTAAGCCCCTTCACTCCTTTCCCCCTGTTTGCGGAATAATGCGCCGATTTATATTATGATTTACAGCCCTTCTGTAAACACACATGTTTCATCGCCGCGACTTGATTAAATAATGCAAAAAATATGTTGTTACCACGTTCTACGGGATCGATGAAAATAAAAGCTTGGATACTGAGCAAGTTGGGCTTAAAATATCTTTTTCATTGATTTTCGGCTATGGCGGTTAATTTCAGGGGAGACTAGCCATCTACACAGGACAATAACGACCGCCGTGACTCAGTTTTCAGTGTACCTGCATTTGATTCAAAGGTTGTGCATACGAACCTTGTAAAATACAAATATTTGTGTTCATGAATATGTCTATTGTCTTGGTCTGGATGTTTCTATATTGGCCGAAGCAAAGAAAACATGTCTAGGTGGGGACTGTCGAGCAACCCCAAAACGGACTGCATTTGTGGAGCATCGGTCCAATCCATGGCCCACCTAACATCATGGCCAGCCTGCCCTGCCACATGTTCATGGCAGCATCTTAAGAGTGCCACAAGCAGGGCAATTAACAACTATTTGTGTGACCCATAAATAGTTGTTCTTAGCTTGGATGTAATTTGTGTCCGTCTATTATAATAATATATTAAAGTACCCCGGGACACATGGATTAGATAACATAGTGCAGACTTTGTTTAAAAAAAATCTGTGAGGCCACGTTCTGGGCCACAAAATATTGACTTGTTTGCCATCGACACTTTAAGGAGAAGAAGACTATTATACAGCCTATTACTGTCGTCCCACTGCAGGGAAGGGGTCTCCTTTCACAATGAGAGGGTATAGGCCAAAGTCCATCAGGCTAGCCTAGTACAGGTTGGCAGACTACACATACCATCAAGAAAATTCTGGAGCACTCTCAGGTATGCAGATTTTCTCACGATGTTTTCCTTCGCTGTCTTAGGTATGAGATCATTAATTTCTAATCTGTACGTGAATTCGAAAAGTCAGTGGTCCGCGCCTTGGGTTTGAACTCAAGACCACTGACTCCACAGTCCAACGGTTCACCCAATAGAAGAAAAGAAAGAAAATATCATTTATACAATAACAGAAAAACAAACAATGAAAATGTTATACTTAATATTCCGTAGTCCGTTCTAGGTGAAAAGGGATCTATCTCAGCATTGGCCGCCGCAATATTACGACAGCGCTGATATTCTGATAGCGCCCGACTGTGGGGTCCACGGATAGTTAACCCCCATTACATACTATAATAAAATGAAATAACAAATAGGCTATGTCGACCTCTATTTTTACTATAAAATATAAAAATAATTATATCCATTGTCTAGTATCGATAGTACAAGCTTTGCTTAGTTTGGGCTAAATATCGCTGTGTCATATGGATATTTATTTATTTTATTCCAAAAGCGTGCAAATACAGTGGCACTTTCTATTCCTTCGTCTCATAGTCCGATGGGATAACTAGCTGACACTATTTACTTACAGGACTGACGGCTCTGCATGCTCTCTGAGGAACGGGGGCGTAACACCGGAATATTTCAGACTCTCGGCTAATGTTGTGAATTTTGTTTAGTAAAATAATACCTGTATCCTTTTTTTGCCCCAACCTCATGCTGAGAACCCAGGACCCGGGTTGAATCACCTACTCCCCCGGCAATTAGTGCCGCGTAACGCATTATCAGTAGTGGATTAATTGGTGGGTTTTAACTAAACAAACACCCTGTATTTGCCGCACCATTTATTTATTTACCTACCTAATTGAATCGTTCAATTGCGCAATATGAAACCAAACTTAATCACAGTCCAACAGTCCAGTCGGCAAATTCAAAACAATTGAATTGCGTAAATCATTCGCAATACCGATAATACCATAGACTATATCACACTTCTATACCTAGACTATAAAGTACCGATACGCGTAAAGATCGATTCCAAACACCCGATGACTCACTAGTGCTGTATCGATTTTTGATTACAATCGAATAAACGACCATTCGGCTACCGAGAAGTTAATTCGAAAAAGAACTAACGATTTGATATGCCTCATTGTATTCGACGGGTTAATTAAAAAAAAATACAAAATTTGCTGTTTTTTGAGGTGGCTGACCGCTAGTGACTAATATTTCGTATTTTTTTTTATAAGCTAAAGCTATGCGGTTTGGGTATAGTTGAAATATAGGAATGGTGAATAAGCCGTTTTCGTCCAGCTCCTAGGAATTATTCGTTCAGAAAGGTGGAGGTAGTAGTTTTAACAAACCAAAACTAGTTAGTTGTCAATTTAGAACGTGATTTCTCCGTGTTTTGTAAACTGAATTTGATATTTTTTTATTCGATAGGCAAATCTTTCTGAATGGTCTCAAAAAAATAATACATTAGCTTTCAACGCGATTGTTATAAAGGAAAGTTATGTGTTTTTTTAACGGTAATTATGTTATGTATGAAGTCCAATCTTCCTACATAACATAATTACCGTTAAATTCTACTAATATTATAAATGCGAAAGTTTGTGAGTATGTATGGATGGATGTTTGTTACACTTTCAAGCAAACACTACGAAACAGATTTTGGTGATACTTCCTAGTAATATTGCTTATATATCCGAATAACACATAGCCTGTAATTTATTAAGCTTAACGCAGCTGCATCGCGGGACACAACTAGTATCGTATAAAATAGTGTACACAACAACTTCATAAAACCAACATCATAAATATTTAGTATGTTGACATTAATAGAACTAAAACCGGTGCCTAATTGCTCGGTTCCGTCAATGAATGACTATTTGCCATTCAATTCCGATAGATGTCACATGACTCTTTGATTGATGGATATGAGCGGTATCGATATTAATATAGATAGTGTAGCATGGTATTAATTATACGTGTTTAACAACAATGTTGTGGTCGTAATCTCCTCGAGTAGGATAGAAGAAAGAACGCTATATCCTGAGCAAGCATATATATCATGTGTAAAAATACTGTCAACAAAGAAAAAGATCAGCAAGTTTACGCGAATTTAAAATGATTTACCACTCTATTATATTTTTACGCTTGGGAAATAATAAGGACTATAATGCCATATCAATCAATTTTTGTTACGCGGTATAGAAGTATCATAGACGAAATCTTAAACAGTTTACAACAGAATAACTGTTTTAAAAATTTACAACCAAATATATTTTTATATAACAGTTATAGACACATTCCTAAAAAAATGTCATTAAAAAAGCCTATTAGCGTAAAAGAAAAAAAAAATGGCGATTTTCACAAAATTATTCTTTACCAGCCAGTGTCTCTACATATAAAAGAAGTCTACATCAGACTTCCAGCCGGACAGATATGAAAAAAGAAGCACCCCTATTTTTCGAGACAGTATCCTGTCAGTCAAATGACATCCACTGCTAGGGAAATGCCTCCTCAAGACATCGTCTGAGGGATATGCCACAATCAACCGAAAAACAATCATATAGTCAACGCAATGACCCCCGTTGCTGGACGAGTCTCCCCAAAAGATCTCCATAAATTGCAGGAATGTGTCATAATCGCCACGCTTGACAAACAAGTTGGCAATCGCAGTATGATGGTCATAGTACATAGAGAGAAGCTACTGCCTGTCCGCTGCTGGACATTACCTGATGATGATGAGCTGATAATATTCGTTGCCGACAGCCACAAAGTACATCATCATCATCATATCAGCCGAAAGACGTCCACTGCTGGACAAAGGCCTCCCCCAAAGATCTCCACAATTGCCGGTCTTGCGCTATTCGCATCCAGCAGTTTCCAGCCACAAAGTACAACATAAACATAACTTAGCATAACATAAACACCAATTCTAGATATCTCAATGATTTCGTGAAATTCAGGTAACGAGCCCAATACCTAGAACGAAATACACAAACACATTGTATCGACTATTTTATCATCCGAATTATCGTTAAGTCGACACATCCCTAGTAATAATCTGTAGATAACCGACTACTTAATTAAGTTATAGCCAATAAGTTATCTTTTAACGGCAAATCAAAGCCTATTTAGATATGGTATCAACGTTTCACGAGGTGTTTGCCACTTATCTGCCACAAAATTGCCAGTGTTTGCCAGGCTTATTGGCGTAATAAGCGTGGCAATGGTCTTTGTATGCGCTAGGGTTTCGTTATGGGGTTTATTTACTTGTGTTGTACGAGGTCGGAGATAAGGAAGTGTTCTGTTTTTATAAAGATTTTGTACGTGCTTGTTGGAGAGAAAATATGAATCTTATTTCTTAGTCTTAGTCATGTCCCCACGTGTGCTTTGATGGGGGAGTATAAAATTATCTTATGAACATATTGAACACGCAATACAAATATTATTATTATTGTGCTAGCGGCCAAATTTCGGCCCCGGCGGTCATTCTCAATGGAAACTAGCCTAATGAGTGGGACATATTATACTCGTAGTGTACGAGTTTGTGTACAAACACAGGGGCACTTGCTATCCATCACTCTCGTGTTTCGATGGTATGGCTAGCGACACGACCGGCAAGAGGTTAGGTACAGAACCAATAGATAAAAGCGCTAAAAAATTGTTTAAGCCCTTTTTTTTCTATGGTCATATTCAAACTCCAGTCCACAAAGAATAACAGACCCACCAAGGGGCGACTAAGAGATATAGCAGATAGTGGGGCAGCAGCGCCACCTGTGTAATAGCGACCACCTAACTGCGGTCAACAATACGCATGATAAGCGCAGTGACTACGGCAAACCCCTCCAAATGATAACGTTAAAGAAACCTTTGGAGGAGACCTATGTCCAGCAGTGGACGAATTCAGGCTGATGGTATGAATTCAAATTCATATTGTTTTTCTTTTTGGTTGTACTGGGACAAATACATTCATATTCATTCTAACTATTATGATGATGAGAAATTTCACATAATCTTTATTTTATTTATTTTATTTATTCATTCATGTACACACAAAAATCATAGAATAATATACAAAAAGAAACAAAGAGTACACAGGATCTGCTTATTTCGTAAGAAATTTCTTCCAGCAGACCCGCGAAAGGAAAAAAATAATTGAAGATAGTCAAAAATGTGTGTAGGTCAATAATAAACTTACATACTAATAATTTACACAAATACTTAAATACGAATATATACCACTATTATACTCAATGTTAAATTTAAAATACACTAAATACTAATACTAACGTACATTCTAAGTGGATGAAATGGATAGATAATGATTTTTTACTTGTCTTTTAAACGAATAAATCGAATTGCAGTTCCGAACATTTGGCGGAAGAGAGTTCCACAGCCTGACCGCATGAATGAAATCTTTGTTCTATAAAGCTCTAGATCTAATTATAACTTTAGTAAAAAAGAAAGAAAATAGTATTATTTAACTTAACATTTAATTAAGAATTTGAATTAATAAATAATAATTGAAGGCTGTGTTTTTTTAAAAGCAAATATTATTCGCCCTCAGTACTAAGTAGTTTCCTTTTCGTAAGAAATAATTTAAAAAGAGAAATTTTAAGAGTAGGTGTAATATTTCAACGGTTACGCGGTTACTACCTCTTAAAACAATTAATTTCACAGATTATTACACGACCTTAACAATTTTTTTATGAATCCATCTCGCAAGCTTGACCTCTTAAATAAAAATATAATAATTATAATTCATCCACGAAAAAATACGAATCCAAATGAGAACCATCCTCTTTAAGAAATAGGTTCATTATTTTAGGTGTGTTGTATTGAATTGTGGCAATATATTACAATCATTCCTACGATTTTATTATACATATAATATAAAATATATTGTATAATAAAATCGTAGGAAAGTCAAAACTGTACATTGAATATTTTTTTTAAAGGATACTTGGGGCGTGATCTACAATCGATATCAAAGCCAAAAATATAGTTTTTAGAATTTTTGTCTGTTGTCTGTATGTATGTCCGGGCTAAACTCAAAAGGATTTACTTCAAATTTTGCATGAATATTACTAAGAGGTCGGTTCAACATATAGGCTACATATTATCATGGGGGAGGAGCTGTCATAATTTATAAAATTTAACGCGGGTAAAACCGCTGGGCACAGCTAGTAAAAAATATAAATCCGTAAATTAATATATGAACAAAATTTTTGCACCCCTTTCTTCTAGGCAGAGCCAGACATATTAGAGCAACCAAATATATTAGTATAGTTATGCGTGGTGACGGCGAAGAATATCATCACTCTTTCTTATGCCGTGGTGGGCGAAGAAATCGTCTCGTGGCAATACCTACCAGAGATTGGCCAGCAGCATTTCTCTGTGAACTGTGATCAAACTGCGATCGTCACCACGTCTGCCAAACGTGGCGATTCCCCTCATTCTTAGGGGAGGGTTTTGCCCAGCTGTGGCGTGTTTCGCTGACATGATCACATATTATTATAAATAAATTACACCCAGACACACCCACACAAAAAATTGTCCTAGGCGGGGATGGAACTAGTAGTAGAGACACCCGCTGAGTTTGTTTCGCTGGGTCTTCTCAGTTGGGGCGCATTGGATCCGGTGGTAGCATTAAGCGCGACCGTCGTTATAAACACAAGGTCCGCCATAATAGTAACATTTAATTCGTACGTTAATATAGACAGAACCATTCAGACAATATGTAGTAAAAATATAGCTAAAATTTAAAATTTAGATAGTTAAACCTACACAATATGATCCTTGACAATAACTTAATTTAAGTTAGTTAAATATCGTTACTATTGTGAAATAAATCTTATTGTAAATTATTTCCTACAATCCGTGTACCTAAATATCTATATGTACCTAGAAATAATTATAAATAAATTATATATTACTACAAACATGTTCTGACTATTTACAAGCGCTTTTTTAAAGTTTACGTGAATAAAAACCATTTCTATTTTATTTATTTTTTATTGTATACTTCCGGCTTAGCAGTCAGGGTCTCTACAGTAAGTGGACCAAATCTCGTGTATATGCCCCATTGAGTATTTTTCGCCGGAGCGTCTCAACTGGGCCGTGTTGAAACCGGTAGTAGAGACACCCGCTGAGTTTGTTTCGCTAGGTCTTCTCAGTTGGGGCGCATTGGATCCGGTGGTAGCATTAAAGCGCGACCGTCGTTATTAACATAAGGTCCGTCATAATAATATCACCTTAATATAGACAAAACCATTGCCAATATGTATTAATTACAAATATTAGACTTAAACTAGATAATTAAATTTAAACATAATCTCTTGACAATAACTTGATACGAGCTAGCTAAATATCATTGCTGTTATAAAATAAATTTTATTAATGTTTTAATACTATCAATACAATGTGTACCTAAATATCTATGTTACTAGAAATAATAATGTATACAACTATAATACTACAAACATGTTCTGACTATTTACAAGCGCTTTTTTAAAGTCTACGTGAATAAAAACCTTTTTTATTTTTATTTTATTTTTAACCACTAGCCAACCAACCCGTCAAGTTAATAAAATATTGCTTTAAATCCTCATCTATCTAAAGCTATTTATATTTTAAAAACCACAGACAGAAAGCACCAACTATAAATGAGCTTTTACTACCGACGACAAATTACAGTAGAAAGTATTACGTCTCATAACCCAAGACCCAAATATCATAGGCGCCACGTCTCGAAATCGTCGGTTTTAATCGTCGTATCGAGTGACCAGAAACAAAAAGCAATATACATAAATTATATTCGGAATCGTATTAGAAACACGTTTTGCGTAGCGCAGTAGTGATCGGGGCGAGGTGCTTTTAGACTGTACGATACGAATATACACAGTTTTAGAGCTTTAATTTTAATCGTAGGTATTGGTTAAACGTTCGCAGACTAGGCTTGTAGTTTGAACTCCCTCTCGCCTTTATTGCCTGGTGAAGTATTGAAAACTAACAGTAAACTTTATGTAAAGTTTTATTTTATTTATTTATTTATTATTATTGAGAAATAGTCATACTATATAGTCATAATATATGCTTACAGAATAAATATATTATAATTATAGACTCTTAGACCTTTAGTTTCCTTAATGATATACATTAAAAAAAATACTTGGTCGATTAGTATCAAGTGCAATATTTCAGTCAGTTTAATAAGTAAACTGAGCAAATTACTTTGAAATACATAATACCCTCACTATACAACTTGGCATACAAGACAGTCCTATATTTTATGTACACACGGCCACATATCAAGCTATATATTTCCAATATAAGCTGACCTGTCATTGTATGGAAATCCAATACAACGCGAGATCAGCTTATACTGGAAAAGTAAGCTTGACGTGTAGCTGGTGTACTTAAAAAAATGTAGCCGGATGAATAGTTTTGAACACGCAATATTTGGGTAATTTTGTACTAACTACATACTTTTGTAAGAGTATTAATAAGTTATTGATGTTATATAAGGATGAATAGTTTTGAACACGCAATATTTGGGTAATTTTATACTAACTACATACTTTTGTAAGTGTATTAATAAATTGTTAATGTCATTTAAATTCACAAACTTAAATTATTTTTGGACGTTCATAATATAAAAAATGACGTCCAAAACCATTATAATTCATGAAATAAATTAAACTCGTGACTGCTGTAATATTTTTTTATGTAAGGAGTACCTAATTGCTACATGGTGTCGCGTTGTAAGTAGCTAAGGACTTTGAAGCTTATTAAGTCAGAGCACACCAGTTTGAGATATATTTTAAAAAGAAACTCATTATTACCCCGCACAAATATTCCGACCACCAACGTGTCTAGTAAAAGTCTAAAAAAATATTTTTGTGCGTTTCGAATACTACTAATCAAGCTCCCAAAGTATTCCTTGTTATTTTTTTTATTCATATTATTGCTCATAAGTATCATTATCAAGATGATTTTCATCATGATTGTACTATAAATTAGTACCCATTGAATATACGTATAACATCTTTATTTAGGGTTATAAAATGATGCAGATCTAATTACCTACATTAATTTAAAATAGGAGTTACAACTTGCTCTATTTTATAAACTTCTTGACTCATTTAAACTCAATAATCATAAGAGTATAATGGACGAGATTAACGGCCTTAACTGAATTATACACAATCATCATTTCCTGTGATTTAATGGGTTCACTGATTTTCTCTAAGCAGTTGCTTATACAATTGCCTTGCCCCACAATCCTTCCTTAACTATTTCATTAAATACAAAAAGGATAACTTTTAGACTACAATTCAGAATGTGTATTTGATACCTAAATCATTCAAAGTTGAGCTAACCTAAGTTACTCTAGTGACCATTGATATTTGCTATGAAGATTCAAGTTGATAAAATCAAACTTAACAAGGTTTTAATTGGTACGACGAGTTAAGTTTGTACAACAATAAGAGATTTTACTTAATACGCTAGGAGACTATAAATCTATACAGTTCGACTTAAACTCTTTAAATTGAAAAAGAGGTTACACTTGCAGGTTGCAGCAAAGCCTACACAGCATTCTAGGTATTATTCTAGATAAAAAAGTTTGAACAAATATTAACAACTAACAGTGCTCGCGGACTTCGTTCCGCGTTATAATTATTTTTGTCCCTGCCCGTTTGTCCCGCAACTTGGATTACATTATTCAAGTTTAAGTAAAGATGCGTTATTTACTTTCTAATTTTTCAATTTCATTTGAAAATCGGTTCAGTAGATACAGAGATTACCCATTACAACGTCACAAACTCACAAACGTTACCTCTGTATAATATTAGTATAGATTGCTATACACTATATTGCTATATACCCATACTATTTTGATGCCATTTATGATGGTGAATTACATATAAAAATCAAGTATTATAAAAATTGTATGTGCTGTGTATACTTTTGAATTTTAGGGCAATCAGCTGAGAGCATAATTCATAATTCATTAAATCATTGTCGAACATAGGTGCATACATTTTTTAACAATACATTTCCAGATGTGAGTGAAAGTGTCTTCCCATTATGTTCTACCATTATGGCATGCAATGGTTATACACAATTTAAATTTATTAATATGTCGATCTTATAATTCTAGTTAATCAAATTATAATGTTAATATAATCATTCATGGATACAAATTTAAAATTACAATCTCAGCACATCGTCGATAAAAACATTTCACCTCACGACCTCAATATCGTACCATCTAAAGCGCCTCAAAACTGGTTTTTATTAGCACATGGCACTGGCCTGAGAGAGCACGATGGTTTATTGGATAAGAGTCGTGACCAAGGTTTTGGGCTCAATTCCTGGTATAAACCAGGAATAGTAAAACTCCGTATACCTGTTTGGTCGGTTTTGTAGGCGTTTTCGAGATTTTGTTCTAACTTATGATGTAAGTAAGCTCTTCGTTTATTGAAACTTGAGAATTTCAGCGATTCTATTAAAGCTAAGGTAAATGTTTTGAAGTTAATGTATAGAAAATAGAAGATGTCAAATAACTTAGCTTGAAAGATTACTTTGACCTTACAGTCCAGTGATTTAGGTTTATTTAAACATCTAATATACAATTTCATACGGTGTTATTCGTAATTTTCTAATTAGAAATTAGCCGCGTGCAAGAAGGCTCAAGGTTTTCAGTTTGGTAGTAAGTATGCTTTCAATAGGGAAACTTTTTAGATGATATTTTTGGATTGCACGTGTTACCTCTCCGTGTCCCGGGTTTGATTCCTATATAGGAACGATTCGTGAGATCCATAAGTAATTCTTCTGTGTCATAAAGTCCTATTGTTATTTGTTCATTGGGTTACAAACTTAGATAAGGCAAAGGTTTATGTCCATATTATATTTAACAAAGTATATCAGTCAACATACATGTATAATAAAAATCGGTCTTAATGCCTACAAATAAAGATGCAAAAGTCATAGTGAAACCACTGACTAACCTAGGTTCACTGTATCTACCAAGTAAATTTCATCACTTTTTGATTGCATGAAGTTTAAATTATTATTTAAATAATACTAAAACTAAAGGTTATCTTTATGTCCTAAATCCCTATGTTATGTCGACAAAGCACACCTCATTACAATTTATTCATGGGTCACACAAATACTTGTTTTGTGCAGACCCTAGAATACATAACTTGAAATAACTTTAGTCGTAAAGGCTTTAAAAGGCAGTATATTAACTTAACAAACTAGACTTAACATAGGTAGGTTGTTGACCTTGTGATACGACAATTTCCGCTAACTCAGAAAAAACAAAACGGATATGCTTAGTTACTATCGCTTTAATATTATATATGTGTGAGGTCGGCTGAGAAGTGACAATACAATAATTCCACAGCAGACTAGGAAGAAACAAAGTCAAAAAAAATTTGCACATATTGTGAATGTTTTGAGCTATGTCGGTAGCCGTGTAGTTTCCGGCCCAACATGAATAACAGGACCACCCTTTACCATTTACGACAGTAAAAGGCGACTAAGAGAAACACCAAGTTTTCTTTTTTTTCGGGTCTAGTCCACCACTGCAACTCCTGTAAGCCAGGATCAACAGTGGCACACAATGAAATGACACTGAGCGGTGAAGCTCAGGCATGTCCCGGGGAATCGCTTTAACTGTCGTGGATCCCGCAACGAATTTAAACATCAGGATGTCTGATAGCATCGCCTCCTCTGTACTAGCTACCATCTAACTGCGGTCGCCATCTTGCATACCAAGCAGGGTTACTACGGCAAACCCCTCCAAATATAAGTTATAGGAAGCTTTGGGAGATGCCTATGAAAATCAGTGGATGACTTCAGGCAGATGATGATGTTGGTTACTTTGGTTGCGGAATTCGACATTTCTGAATCTCCGAGTATAACCCTCTCCATTGTTCCTTGGGTGACCTTGAACCTTCTCTATTCCGTAATTCATCACCACTTGGTTGAAGACCTTCGACTTGAGACATTGCTGTATTTGGGACGACAAGATGTTACGTAGCTTCCTGAACGCTTCCTATCCGATTTAGCATCTACTATCAACCTCCTTCTCGAATTGGGACCTATTTGGTTGATGTATGATCTGTTTATGACCAGAGCATCTATGTAAAACTAAATGAATAGTACCCTGGAAAAGAGTTAGTAAGATGGTAGCCAGGCGGGTTATACCACCAAACATTTTGGGTTTTTGTTGAGATTATGATGCGTTTGTTTGTAGCGTGAGGTTTTGTTTCTAAGCGGTGTACGATGATCCGGTCCGGTCGCGTCCTTGAGGCGGTCGTGGGTTCAATTTCCGCACCAAACAATCTTTGGATTACAAGGTGGACCGATGATCTTGTGAGTGTCGCTGGAAACCACTGGATGCGGATAGCGCAATATCAGTAATTGTGGTGCTCTTTGGGTAAACCTTTGTCCAGAAGTGGATTGTCTTTCGGCTGATATGATGATAATTATATTGATAGGCAATTTCTCCATATTTTGTGAATAAATTCTTCATAACTTTCATTGTAATAGATAGTCAATCAAGTCCCATTAAATGGTAAAGACATAAATTAATTTTATACAAAACAAATTTCGAACACATACCTACATTTCGTACAAATTATCTTATTATTATTTTGTATATATATATATATATATATATATATATATATATATATATATACTAATTTCAAACTTAGGATTAATAAAGTTAAGATAAAGTCGTCTGTAAGTTTTAAAAATATTATAATAAGAAAAGAAAATATCTAAGAGCGATTCAATCCCAAGCATTATTGTTACTTAAATAATCTGTAATTTTGTAATACGGGTAGTATTCCAAATTACAGATTATTTAAGTGCTACATAATTCACTGAAATTCTTTGGAAGTTTGATACAAAATAAGTTCCTCCATAAAAAATACTTATTTCGTGAAGACGAGTTCTATATTATGATGTTAAGAACCTGAGCTTAATACATTAGCATAGCAATTGCCAATTTTAACAGACAGAGCGAAAACAGCAAAGCTTTCATACAATGAAGCCAACGTTATCCTATGGAGGTATGTGTAGCCTCGTTTATTATGTACAAACGCCAGCACATCCAGTTACCCCAATCTGTCAAATTTATTTTATAGATTTTCAACTTTATCACTTAAGTATAAGGTTCACTTTCAATTGGGGAAATTTGACAGATTGCAGTAGCTTGATGTGCTGGCGTCTGTACTTATTAATGTAAATACAATCGCAAAAACAACATTACGTATTACTATGCTACCAGCCTACGCTAAGTACATATACCTACTAGAAATCTGCATATTATTTACATACAAAACAAACTTGAAAGTACATACACTTAATAAATATTGAACGCTACCCGTTTATAAGTTTTATCTAGTATCGTACGTACCCTGGGTAGCGCTTAGCGGTAGCAACATAAAAAAGACGTAAAGCATCGCGTTGTTAATAAATTTCTACTAGAAAAGCAAAAACTGCGAGTAGACAAAAATAAATTTATCGTTTATCGTTAAAATTCGACTGAATTTTCGATTTGTTAACTAATGATACTCTGAACGTTCGAATATGACATTCGATTTACGAGTATAATGGTCGATAAATCAACGTTTGATTATGTCCACTGCTGGACAAAAGCCTCCCCAAAGAAAAACAGCCATTATCGGCACGCTTGGCAGACGGGTTGGTGATCGCAGTATGATGTTCATAGTATAAAGTAAAACGCTGCAGCCCCTTCTCTGGTAGGTTTTCCCTTGGGAAGATTTCTACGCCCCCCACGGGATAAGATTGGGTGATAATATTCTTCGACATCGCCACACAGCGTAATGCACTAGACATAAGGTTGCCAGAGCTTTTCGGAATAGAGGGAATTGTTGCCAACGCGTGAGTGATGCAATTTTTATTCCATAGGGACGGTCACCTTAGCCTAGTTGGTAGTGCTGCCTACGAAGCTGGTGGTCCTGGGTTCGAATCCCGGTAAGTGCACTTATTTGTGTGATGAGCACGAATATTTGTTTCTGAGTCATGGATGTTTTTTATGTATATAAGTATTTATCTATCTATATAAGTATGTATATCTTCGCCTGGTACCCATAGTACAAGCTTTGCTTAGTTTGGGGCTAGTATGATCTGCGTGACATTGTCCCTAGATATTATTATTATTATACGTTATGATAGTCCCTTCGTATCAATAAGGCTGCACTCTGGTTAGTCAACTTTATAGTACAAAAATCGCTAACTACCTTCTAGAAATCACCATACTATTTACATACAAAACAAACTTGAAAAGTAAATATACTCAATATATAACACTATCTTATGCGTAGTTTGGTAGCAGAACTCTCGAGACTTGTTACCAAGTTACATCGATTAATCTGCAGTTGGAATCGACCCTATTTTGAATGCAGTACAGGTTATTTTTGTTTGTATGGACTACTTGTAAGTTGGTCTTCAAGTCTTCGATGGAAAGGGCAAGAGGACGAAGGTAACTGTACCTTGGTTTATTTAGACGTCGGTTTTGAAATTGAGATGATTTTTTGAGATTAATATTCGTGAAGCTAAAGTTAATAAATGGATATGCAATTGCAGGGATTTGAAGGCTTTTTACAGTTATAGAGGACAAATCAATAGATGGTTTAGTATAAACATGGCTTTCTATCGAAAGCATTTATCATAATATTATTAATACTTGTCCTAGCCAAATTTAAGTGAACTAGGCAGTGGCTATAAGCCAGTCGCCTCGCCGCTTCGTGTCCCGCGCCGGACAACTATTAGTGTGACCCATAAATAGTTGTTCTGAGTTTGGATGTAATTTGTGTCCGTCTATTATACGTTTTTAAAGTACCCCGTGACATAGGGATTAGATTCCTTAATGCGGGCGTTGTAAAAAAAAACTAATTAGGACATGTTATAGTGTAGGTTGCTGTGTGGCTGACAGCAAAGAATATCATCACCCCATCTCATCCCTTGAGGACGTAGAAGTTCCCCCGAGGGAATATTTCTCTGTATACTATGACCATCATACTGCGATCACCAACCCAATGATAGACACATTCCTAATTCCATTTAGTAAAAATCTATTGGAGAGGAATACCTTTTCCAAATGTTACTGTAATCTTGCCTTTTGGAGGAGCTACTACACAGGTGGCGCTGATGCCCGACTACCTTTTGCATCCCTTAGTCACTTTTTACGACAACCACGAAGAAAAACAATATAATATATTAAGTATAGATAAAAAGATAAAAGTCCCGGGTAGGAATCGAACCCACGACCTATGACTTAGCTGTCAGGGTCACTATAAAACAATGTTCTCCTAGCCGAATTTCGACCACGGCAGCCAGTCTCAATAGAGATTAGCCATCTGCGCGGGACATATAGTGCACAAGTGTGTGCGCAAACACAGGGGCACTTTCTATTCCATCACTCACATGATCCGATGGGACGCCTAGCGACACGACCGGAAAGAGGTCAGGCACAGGACCAACGGCTTTACGTACTCTCCGAGGCACGGAGGTATAATACCGCCAACTTCCAGACTTCTTCAGAACTGATTCTGAGAAATTTTTCTTTTTACAGAAAAGTCCCTAAATAATTTTTGGCCTGACCCGGGATTTGAACCCAGGACCTAGTTCTTTGCGGACGAATACGCTACCGCTAGACCAACGAGGGTCACTATAACTAGACCGATAAACCAGTACAGGAATTATAGAAGTAAAGTATTAAATGAGTAGGTCAAAATGTGTTTCAATACCACCTTTATAGTCACCGATTGCGTTCTGTTATCATAATGGAAAATACAAGTAATTTATAGATGCTGTTGGGTCCCGGTTATGACCTTAAACTGCCTCTATCGGGGGCTCTAGAATCGATGGATTCATCAGAGGCCTACGATAGCAGGGGAGATGAGCCTCTAAGCACTGGCCAGCAACTCATCTATGGGTACGTCAGACTTGCACATCTGCTATGGACTTCTTCTGGCACGTGTTAGGGGGAGCCCCAGGAACGTGGGTATGCTACTCCAGTGCTTCCCTTTTGCGCCGTGTCCCAGATAGTGGGTATACGCACCCTGGGAGGACTCTGAGTTGCCCTCCCCAATTTCCGAAGTTGCCCTCCCCAATTTCCGACTCAGTGAAAGCCTCCAAGACTTACTATAAACCTCATGTCAAAAAAAAAACAAAATGATATAGATAAAGCCGTTGCTGACTGTACCGTAAATCACACTAATACATATTATAAAGCCGAAAGTTTGTGAGTGTGTGAGTGTGTATGTTTGTTACTTTTTCACGTCTAAACGGCAGGAGTGATTTTAATAACATTTGGCATGGAGTTAGCTGACACCCTGGATTAACACATCACATTAATATTATACAGCCGAAAGTTTGTGATTGCGTGACTGTGTGAGTGTCTATTTTTACTATATTACTTCTTCACGTCTAAACGGCTGGAGCGATTTTAATAAAATTTGGTATGGATTTAGCTGACACCCTGGATTAACACATCGCACGAATATTATAACGCCGAAAGTTTGTGACTGTGTGAGTGTGTAATTTTGTTATTTCTTCACGTCTTAACGGCTTGACCGATTTTAATAAAATTTGGTATGGAGTTAGCTGACACTCTGGATTAACACATAGACTATATTTTATAAAATTTAACGCTGGTGAAACCGCGAGGCTCAGCTAGTACGCTATAATTTATAAAGTTTAACGCGGGTAAAACCGCGGTGCACAGCTAGTAGGCTATAATTTATAAAGTTTAACGCGGGTAAAACCGCGGGGCACAGCTAGTAGGCTATAATTTATAAAGTTTAACGCGGGTAAAACCGCGGGGCATAGCTAGTAGGCTATAATTTATAAAGTTTAACGCGGGTAAAACCGCGGGGCACAGCTAGTAGGCTATAATTTATAAAGTGTAACGCGGGTAAAACCGCGGGGCACAGCTAGTAGGCTATAATTTATAAAGTGTAACGCGGGTAAAACCGCGGGGCACAGCTAGTAGTTCTGTATTTTCATTGAGTATCAATTGGTTAGTTACGGAAATGTTTTGTGCGTCAAAGAACTTGATACCTAAGCCGTAAACCAAAGAAAACTACTGATACTACTGACAATACTAATACTCTTTTTACTACCACTCGATATCCAGCATCGATATCACAAAACATTTAATCGGTAATCGAGTAAACCCATCGCAAAACACTAGCTGAACTACCGTTTTATCGATTTATTTAGCGTCCAATTTCCGTACAACATCAACTATGAAAGATTGTTTCCTGCTTGCCCCCGTGTAGATTTAGCGTTATGTCTCAAGTTACTTTAAACAAGAGACTTCTCACTTGATATAGAGACTAAATATTGCTGTATTTTTCTGCTTAGGGTATTTCTTTGTCTTACAGTTTAAGACGCTCATAGCCAAATGCTCTCACCGGTCAGTAAGTGATTGGCCAGGTTAAGCAACTAGGCTCGCGGTCAGTCCATAGATTTGACGGGCCTGTTGGCGTGTTTGGCAAAAGCTTGATTTCCACGCCGGAGGTTGTGGGTTCGATACCCACCCAGGGGCTCTACCGGCTAAGTCACCCAACATCGATTTCTTAAATTGCGTTCATATAAACAAAGGTTAGAAATGACTTAATCAATCGTTAAATCGGCTTCTATAACGACATGTGACGTCATACATGGTCCGGAATCGATTGTCAACGTTGAAGCAGATTTAACGATTGATTAAGTCATTTCTAACCTTTATTTATTTGAACGCCATTTAAGAATTGATGTTCGGTGACTTAGCCGGTAGAGGCCCTGGACAGATATTTGTGTGCATGAACATGTCTGTTTGTCCTGAGTCTGGGTGTAATTATCTATACAAATGTATTTACAAAACAAAAGTAGTATATGTAGTATATCAGCTATCTGGTTTCCATAGTATAAGCTCTACTTAGTTTGGAATCAGATGGCCATGTGTATATAATGTTCCAGGATTTATTATTATACATGAGTGACCGCCAAAGTAGTTTTAATTTCTGAGAGTCTCCGTGCTTCGGATGGCACGTTAAGCTGTCGGTCCCGGTTGTAGCCAGTACGCAACATTCGTTAAGGCATGTGAGAGGCCTACTGGGCGGCTTGAACAACTCTGACACCAGGGTAACCACTGCCCATTCGATAAATAAGGAAGTTCGATTGTAGGAGAAGTCTGTCTTCTTAGTGTAAAGTATGTGGTGTCGGTTAAGCATCTAAGCTACAAGTCGAAGTTTGTGTCATCGGTTCCATTCCCGCCCAGGAAAACTATTTGTGTTGTCCATAGGTCCTGAGTCTTAGGCTGAGATCTATAGAGCGTACTTAGACTTTGCTCAGACTTTACTTAGACAGAAGTTAATGCATGTAACGAAATTACAATTGGTGTTTTGACTTTGACTGTCTAAGCTTATGCTAAGCATAATCTTAACTTCAAAAAGTCTATAAATACCAAATCAAAGTATAAGCTTAGCATACACTTAGCAAAGTTTTACGTAAGTAAAGTTTGAGCAAAGTCTAAGTACGCTCTATAGATCTCAGCCTTAATGTAGAAGAAGTTCGCTTGACTATGGTTTAAGCGTTCAGGTACTTCATGTATGTGGACAAATAAATTTTTGTTCTTATACAACAAAAAGAACCATAGTGAGATTAAATGTATTAGAGGAGGCCTTACACTACTACCAAAAACGAATGTCTATAACGCTAGAAATTCACAAGAAAACTAAAACACTGAACTTGGAGTGTATAAAAGTTTCCATAAGCGGGCGACTTGAAAAGTTAGCAAGTTGCCACCGGACGCGGGTATTGCGGGTAATCGTTTCTATTCACTCATGTGATTGACTTTACATTTTTAGTTTACTAGTTTTACGTACTTGTGGGTTATGCACATTAAAACTCCGAGATGTTTTCCACACACAATATTAACCGATTCAATGCTGATGGCGCCCGAGAGGCGTCATGGAAATCTTTTACGTGTGGCGTATGGTTCACGATCAATATCGGTGCGCAACTTAAAAGACGTGGTAAGTTATTCATAGTAGATGTCGCTATAGAGGCGCCATCACATTGCCTCGCGCTTGGATCCTCAGAGGCGCCACGAGATATTTGCTAAGTTACAGCAATGAACCAGTTAAATCGAACTGAGTAACGGTACAATTGACAGTCGTAACAAGGAATGAATATTTAATAATCTTCCACCCTCATAATATTTTATGAGTGATAACAAATTGAGAGTCTTATAACAATTAATAGCCGTTTTAAGATGTAAAATTGGTATAGTAATTAATACATTACAAGTATGTAATTATATCCTGGGACATTATTTACACACGGCCATCTGTGCCTCTAGCACGAGTTCCTGCAGTTTACTTAATCGATCACACGTACAGTTTCTCTCATACATTGAGCACCAGCGCCTCTCGCGGAAACTATTAAGAACTAAAACTCTGGTGATCAATGTATGGGACGAAACGGTACGTGTGATCGAGTAAGTAAACTGCAGGAACTCGTGCTGGAGGCACTGATCCCAAACTAAACGGAGCTTGTACTATGGAAACCAGATAACTGATATACTACATATACTACTTTTCTTTTGTAAATACATACTTATATAGATAATTACTCCCAGACTCAGGACAAACAGACATGTTAATGCACACAGATAGTTCTGGGTGGGAATCGAACCCACGACCTGTGGCGTGGAAAGCAATCATTTACCAACCACGCCAACGGGCCTGTAAATTTATTAATGACATGGAAGTACTGCTTATTTGTTTTGAGTCTGGGTGTGAAGCAGAAGGAAGTACACTGCTGGATAAAGGCCTCCCCAAAGATCTCCACAATTGCCGGTCTACCCGCATAATGTAATTTCTAGCGACCCTCACAAGACTATTACTCTAAGTCGTTCAAAGAGAATATCTAACACAGAACGCAGCGTTTGTCTATTCGCTATGAAAGATGCATCGACAGTAACGTTGCTGCGGACATAGCTCACGCGTATCAGAAGTGCGTGGATGAAGCAATTATCCTGAATGGAAGGAAGGTAAACGAAAACGCGTTGTACGACACCTCAGATATAAAGATTGTCCAGAAATGGTACAAAAAAAAAACTTCGTTTAAAAAAACCGACTTCAAAAACAGAAAAGTATAAAATAAAAAATCCTAATAAAGATTTAATTTAATACATATCTTATGCAAACGTAATACCTTTAATATTAATGAAATAATATAATTTGTTTATGCCACCCATTGATAGGTTTGAAGTCAGTGCCAAGCCAAATGTAATAGTAGGTACCACACTCGCCGCGCGTTACTTTCAGCGGGATAGCTTCGTAATATAGTTATCTGTGGCTTCGTATTTCTACACAAACCACCCAAGCGTGCAGACGTCGTTGACGGTCGTTTCGAAATATTGTAAAATTTTGATGCGTTGTCTCCTAATTAATAATTTATGTTTGTTTTTCAGGGCCACAAATATATTCATATATAAGCATAATATAGATTTATTATAACTATAGTAACTAATTTAGGTATTAATATTCAATAAATTTTTATGATACAGTTTCATCTGATTCATATTAATTCATATTGTTCTTTAAGTTTATTACTTAGGTTAATCTTTAGTGTAGGAATTTAATCACAAATTATGAAAGCTGTATGTAATATTAACTTTTATTTTGCTTAGGGCTTGGCACCGACTTCAAACCTATCAATAGATAGCACAAACAAATTATATTATTTCATTAATATTAAAGGTATAACGTTTGCATAAGATATGTATTAAATTAAATCTTTATTAAGATATTTTATTTTATACTTTTCTGTTTTTGAAGTCGGTTTTTTTAAACGAAGTTTTTTTTATTTGTTACTTTTTAGTGTCTAGCTATGGGTAGGACTACGAAAGGTGCCGCGCGCCTCATAACTATAACCAACCAACCAACAAAAATGTTGTCCGAAACTCTTTTTCACGTTCTTGTGAGACAGTGAATGATCGAGAGCATGAAAAACTCCATAAAATTACGTTCACTCTAAGAAAACTTGCACAGTATGAGTCTAGACTAGCTAAGATTCATGAAAGTCTGAACGTCAAGCGCATCATAGGTTAGGCCGTATTTATGACCATGTAGCTAAAGAGTCTGTGAGGGCTTATAGACTAGGTCTTATTGATCGAATAGCCATCAAGTCTGCTGAGCAGAGGGCATGAGTCTATGAAGACTATGTCTTATTAATGATCGATTAGCCAACGAGTCTACTAAGCAGAGGGCTCATAGCATAGGTTGTATTGATGATCAAGACAACGAGTCGAGAGAGTTCGATAGCAGCAAGTATTTGAGTTGATAGAATGGAAGGTAAATTGTGGTTTACGATTTATGACTCATTGAAAATAACTACTTTTACTAAAGTTTCCATGGTAATGTACATCATCAATTTGTTTTATCATTCTCTTATTTTAGAAGTTACGGGGGGGGGGGGACAATTTACGCCTTTGGAAGAGTGTCTCACGCAAACTATACAGTTAAGAAGAATATATATTATAAACCTTAATATCATTTTTGAAGACCTATCCATAGATATACCTCACATGTATGATTTATGAACCCCCAAATATTACTGTTTGTTTTTCTATTTTTGTGTGAAAATCTTAATGCGGTTCACGGAATACATCTGCTTACCAAGATTTGATGGCAGCTATTCCGCATCAAACTAAAGAAGAATCACGTAAATCGGTTCATAAATCTCAGCGTCGTCGATTACGCTGTAGGTACGTACATAAAAAATGCGCTTGTGCTAAAAGGTACGCCTACATGCGCTTCCAAGAACGAGCTTATACGCGCGTATATTAAACGCTAGTCGTCTGAAATTGTTCTTTATGTTCATGCCAAGACACACTTGAACAGAATGAGTCTAGCTTGAGTTGCTAAGATTTGAAAACGTCAAACGACAGTTACATCGTCCACATAAACAAACATTTTGACCATAAAATTAAAACTATTGGGCCAAACTTTATAAAAATTTTATGGGACCAAATGGCAAATATTTCGCATCAAACTAAAAAAGAATCACGTAAATCGGATCATAAATCTCCGAGTAATCGGTGTACATACATAAAAAAAAAAAAAAAAAAACTGGTGAACTTGAGAACCTCCTCCTTTTGAAGTCGGTTAAAAAGATGCAATATCGAGGCCCTTAAGTGGGAAGGATTGGCAGCGCAACGCAACGGACGGAATGGAGTAGGCTTGTCAATAGGCAAAGACGATATTTTAGGAGCAGCGAAAAGATGAGCTCGATACAAAACGCAATGAGCTGATACCCCAACAACCCGTGACTATTCACTACAATTATGTTGATGGGAAACTCACGTGTGCTCAAGTGCGCAAGGTAGATTACTTGAAAGAATGGCTATGGAAGCTGGCTATTTTCGGGGGCACCAACGCCGTACCGACTAGGAGTTGAAATGGTCGCCATGATAGATAATCGGCCAAACTAATCAGTCAAGCGTCTGCCAAGCGTGGCAGTTATGATATATGCCGGCCAAACGATGGATAAAACAATTTTATATATTGATATGCCACAATTTTGGTATATCTCTTATTGCACACCTACTGCTATTAGTTAATGTTCAGCTCCTATCCATCCTAAGGTGGCCTGGAAAAGATCGCTTAATGCGATAAGTCCGCCCTTTGTACAACTTGTCTATGTAATAGTTCATGTCCATGTGACATGAACTATTTATTACATAGGCAAGTCTACCATAAAAAGTATTCTATTCTATTCAATTCTTTGGGAGTCTTTGTCCATCAGTGGAAGTCTGTTGAGTGAATTATTTGTATTCTGAATGGTATGGTCAATGGTTACAACTAGTTTTAGGGATGTTCAAGTCTAGTCTCTAATATGGTTCAACGACTGTTGTCTGATGACAAAAGCTTGGCGTACCCTTCGAAACATGAAGTAAGCCACCTATCTACACATACACTGTGCACCTAAGTGCTTAACCACGCCAATCGTTAACGAACCGGTGCAGTGAAAGCAACTAACTGGCTATGAGCACCTCATAAAGATGTTGTCATTTTACAACTCTGCTGACCCGATAAAAACTAAGTCGTAAAGATACATTATCTGCAAAATCGGGGATTCATTGCTGGCAGGCATAAGTAACACTGTGTGTTCTGTGCCATAAATCATTTTTGGGGTACCGCATTGAATGTAACATTTAATTTGGTTTTTATAGCAGCGTGTGGTTCCGTTGTGTGTCGTTAAATGTTTGTTTAAAAGATTTTTATTTGGAATGGTTCAGTTTTGTGTTTACGGTTGTGTAACCGATAGTGTTTTGATTATTTTTGGCTTTAAGTATATAGTTTTAGTACTGTGTGGTGACGGCATAGAATATCATCACCCCATCTCATCCCGTGGGGGGCGTAGAAATAGACTGAGGGATTACCTGCCAGAGAACAGGCAACAGCGTCTTTCTGTGAACTATGACCATCAAACTGCGATCGCCAACCCGTCTGCCAAGCGTGGCGATTATGGCATATCCCCCCATTCTTTGGGGGCTTTTGTCCAGGAGTCGACGTACTTTGTCTGACATTGTGATGATGATGATGATCGCCAGTTTAATTACGTAACTTGCAAAAGCCAATATAAAGCTAGGAGCCACTTTTTTTTTAAGACTAGGTAATCAATTCCCTGCACAGTAGGAATGACTTTAAAAACTTAAAACATTTCCCACCTATATGTGGATCCCACAAATCGTTGTTGTAAAGGCGTGTAAATGTTGCCGATTTTGGTAGCTAACAGATATCCAAAAAAAATATATTTCAAACGCAATATTTTTCTCGCCTCCTAAACGCGATATTTTTCTTATTCAAACAAACTTACTTAGATTAAAACATATTTGAAGATCTTGATTATTTTATAGGTTTTTTTTAATTTGCACGAAATATACCTATAAACTTAACATGAATCTAGATTTTTCTCTAGAATCGTCAATGAATTAAGTAAAAATATCACGGTATTGCTATGATTACAAGGTTTAAAAATCATGCTTTTTCCAAATTGAGGGTCATACTGACTACACAATATGTGGCGCAGTAATTAAATTGTCGCCTCGCTATGTCTTTTTTATATCACAGGGCGACAAACGGGCAAGTGAGTCACCTGATGGTAAGTGATCACCGCCACCCGATATTTGCAACACCAGAGTACTCGCTGGTGTGTTGGCAACCTTTCAGAGTCAGCAAACAAGTGTTGCTGCCCTTCTCCCCATCCCGATAAGCTCTGGAGACCTTACTCACACGCAGAAACACAACATTAAAATTATTAATGTTTTTATTAAGGAATGTCTTCTGTAAAGTGGAGGTACTTCCCCAGTCGGGCTACTTTTCGAGCGAATGAACGCTGTGCCCTTCCTCTCTCCTTTCACTCTCTTTTCGTCTTCGACGCCGTCGTGTTTTAGGTTCTATTTCCACAAAAAACAACTATTCGTGGATACATATAGTTGAGTAACATTTTACGTTTAAAAATTCACTTAGCATACTAGGATTTAATTCCCTTGTCTTTAAAAATAAAAGTCTCCAAGCTCTATAATATATTCAGGTTTTTAGTTACGATCGATCAGTCGATACTTAAAACCAAAAATAATCAAATATTATTGGTTATACAATCATAAACACATGATTTGCGGACTTTCAGGCAATCCAACGCCCTTAAAATCAATTATCTGGTTAGAAGTCATTATTTTCCATCACATAAGGAGGTAGTGAATAGTGAGAAAACTCACTGGGTGTCTCCTTAACACAATTCCATAGTACACGATTCTACTTCTATGCAGTAACAACGCACATTAACTTCCAACCGTCATTTAACTGCGACGAACTTGCGTACAACAAAAAAGCTTCTATTTCCCAATGATTGCTAGGGTCATCGATAGTTTGGGTCACTCCAATATACGCTTACAACACAATATAATTGCTTATTAGCTTCTGGTACTAAGAACACATACAGTACAAACCACTTACTTGCGTTCCGTTATACAAGAAACATACAACTTTATTTTCAACTTTGTTACATTAAAAATAAAGTTGTAATTGGGTTGCTCTTAACCTGATTTGGATGTGAAATAACTTTCAAATGAAATAGGTTAATAGGCTTTTTAACGCCTAAAGTTAAGTTACAGTTTGTTTTAAACATGCACCATTTGGGACAATGATTGGGGAAAATGTAGATAGGTCACTTCATTGTATTAGTTGGAGGTTGCATGATATGAAATATATACGTAATTATATTAGTAATAAAACGCATACCTCAAAAATACTGAACAATATTTTTGATTTTTTTAATAAGTATGTTTATTTGTGTGCATGAAAGTGTCTCTTTGTCTTGAGTCTAGGCTCTATCTAAGTAAGCTCTGTCTAAGTATGTATTTACAAAAGTAAATTAGTATATGTAGTGTGTCAGTTATCTGGTTTCCCTAGTTCAGGCTCTGTTTAGTTTGGATTCAGATGGCAATGTATGTATAGTGTCCCAGGATATATTACCTATATTAAATATTAAAGTAAAACTTCTCTACTCACACACAGTGGTATGAAAAGTGTAATCAGGCAAGGCGATCGTCAGTTGAGAGGGAGATATAAGTTAGTGAAGATATAAATTACTATTACTATACGAATCAATTTCAAATCTTATTCCATGTTATTCCCTGTCATTTGAAAATAAGTTATTATATAGAAGACAAGAATTTAACGATACAAACTTATCTAGGGTAAGTCCACAGTCTCTTAAAATACTAAAAAGCTTTTTAGTCTTTTGGACCTACCCTTTAACCGACCTTCTTTCCTTGCCTATTTAACCGACTCTTAGTAAAGACTAAGAGTCGGTTAAATAGGCAAGCAAAAGGAAACCGGATATAGGTTAGAATAAATTGAAAAAATCGCGTCTGTAATATTTGTATACACTGTTTCTAAAAAAATAAGGAGTCAACTTGCGCCAAGAAATTACAGCAGAATAAAAATAATTATAAAGATCGCAACGGATTAACCGCGTAATATTCTACAAAAAACGTCGTATATCCTCCTATAAATGGTCGGTAAATCTACTATATGTTAAAAAACATCCAGATTCCCTCTATAAATGGAGATGTATCGCTCCATTTACAGAAGGAATCTAGAGTTTGTTATACATAGTATAGTAGATTTTATCTCATAATACAAATATTAGATATATGTAAGTATAATCTTAAGTTACATACTACCCATCTCCATCCCATCAAGTATCAAGTTGTGTAGCATTTTGCGACATTTTTGATTACTTAAGTGACAAAAGTCGAGTTGAGTTGTTCTGAGTGAACTCACAAAAAATATGTAATTAATTTTATGCGATTTAAAAAAAAAAAGGATTGCTACTAAGTTTTCTGGCAGTGTTTCTCAATTTCTGCTACGTCACTAATTACGATTCCACATACATGTAACATTTTTACAGAATAAATGAAATTTGAATTTGAAGGAAGAAGGAAAACAGATGAAGATTCTCAAAATCAAAAACACGTCACATCTATATACCTTCGTCTTCACTCTTTCCCAAAAAATTAAGGACTCAACTAGCACCAACAAATTACAGCTTTTTTCCTTATCTAAACAGTAGCTAGCTTTCTCTCCATCAATGACAAATCGATAGTTCTCTATGCAATGACGTCATATATTGTTATTTATTGTTTAAAACAATAGTCACTTAGTGAGTATAACTCAAACTTTATGATAAGAGGGTTTTTAATGTGACGTGGGGTTATCGATCATCGATACCAAGCAGCGCGTTACCGGTCAAGCATGCTTCTTGAGAAAGAAAGAAAGAAAGGTAGTGTAAAAGCGCAGTTAAAAGTTTTATGACTTGAGAACATGATACGCTTCACCAATTAAGATCTTAGTGTACTAAATGTATAATATCATTTTTTTATATTTAACTGTGGAATAAATAATAATAATACGTTTATTTCCCAGATAATTGTACAATAACCACTTAAGTACACTAAATCCTTTTTATGATGTACATAAGCAAAAAGTAAGTAGACTAATTGAACTCTGGTACCCAAGGTAAGATTTAACTTGTGTTATGGGTACCAGTGCCCTCACAAGTTTGCACATGTAGTATCCTTTGGAAGGAACGTGGCAGATAAGTCACCTATTAAACTTAAAAACTACTATATTCAACTAAAAGAAAATAAATCAAAAAATATAAAATATCTAGAAAAAACCTCATCAAGTGTAGTATGTGTGTTAATGTATGTGTGTTAATGTATGTGTGTGAGTGTATGGCATGGTTGTGTGAGTGGGTAAGTGTACCATACACATTTGTGAAGAAAAGAAGTTAGCTATGGGAGCATTTTACGTATAGGGTAGATTGTGTTATATTATAATACATTTACTCTTATTAATTTTTCCGTCTCCTCATAGTTCAAAGTCTGAAGCCAGTTATAGACTTTCTTTTTACATAATATTGTGGCATGTGCATCATAGCTAGATGCTCTCACCAGCCCCTAATTGATTGGCGAGGTTAAGCAATGAGGCTCGCTCCATAGATGGGTGACAAAGTGGTTTAATCCCTGAGTATCGCGGTGCTCCGGAGTGCAAGTTAGTCGGTCCCAAGTGCTGTCGGTCCCGGTTACAGACGTTGAGCAATGTCAGAGGCCTAAGGGGAGGCTTGGCTCTGAAATTAGAGTAACCACTTTCCGTACGATAAGTATTGAAATAATATCTGGCAGAGTGTGTACTATGGCAACCGTACAACTGATTATTATTCTTATATATATATATATATATATATATATATATATATACATACATACTTACATACTTATACATGTACAACTTATATTATAAATGCGAAAGTTTGTGAGTATGGATGTATACAACATGTAACTTAATTAACGCACATCCTGAAAATAGTTTGTTCAGAATCGTTTACTGAATCGATTTATATCATTTTTAATATAGGTAATTTTTGTTTCCAAAATAATTAATACTACGGTAATTATTGTTAAACTAACCCTGTACAATCACAACAAATTGAAATGGACCGTAAGTCAAAATATAATACTTTTAAAATGGCAGTTTTATTTGTATTCATACAAATTCCGTCATTAAATACAAAATAAAGAAAAATAAACATTATTTCAAGAAACTAATTTAGTAAAAAACAAGGCATCATCATTACAGCTAAATGAGTCCACTGCTGGACAAGCCTCCCTCAAGAATCGTCTTGGGGGGAGATGCCATAATCGCCACGCTTGGCAGGCGGGTTGGCGATCGCAGTAAGATGGTCATAGTACTCAGAAGGAAGCTGCTGCCCATCCTCTGGTAGATATTCCCTCGGGTCGACTTCTACGCCCCCCACGGGATGAGATGGGGTGATGATATTCTGATTCGGATATTTGTCGCCGTCACCACACAGCAGTGTCGCCGTCACCACAAGGCATATACATATTAAATTAAAAATTCAGTGTATGTATTATGATTAGAACATAATATTCTAATTGGGGTGTTTGATGGTGTGCGTTAATTAGGTTACATGTTGTATATGCATGGATATTTGCTACTCTTTTACGCAAAAACTACGAAACCAATTTTGGTGAAATTTTGAAGTAATATAGGTTATATATCCGATAAAATAATCGTGCTCATCACACAATGATTTTTCCTGGGTGGGGATTGAACCCACGACCTCTCGATTAACAGTCAAAGTCACTAACCACTAGACCAACAGCCCAATCAATTTAAATAATATAAAAAAATCCGATTTTGTTTCGGTGTTACCAGCAGGAATTTTCACCCCCGTAAACTCGCGAAGCTATTTAATTGTAATTACTACCCCCAGTTATTACCCCATCCTTTTCATTTAACCCTTAAACATATAAAAAATTACAATAAATCTCTCTCAAAATAAATTAAGACATAATTTACATGTAAATTTGATACTTGCCCCGAAAATAACGCAGGTGCACGTAATTGATATACTAATGTCCACTTTTTGTTATCCGGCGTAATTAATTATGAATTTAATGACTTTCTAATGGTATTTTTATTAATTTATTGGTATGTTGTAAATTATTTTTTCTCGCATTTCATATGAAAGGGTTCAGAGTTACCCTCAAAGAGGATTTTGGGTAGGCGTCGGCAAACCTCTGAAGTGATTTGTTACCTGTTTTTTAGTGATATTGTAGCATAACATAAATAAAAATAATGACGGGCCTGTTGGCGTGGTTGGTATTTTTTATGAAAATGATAGGGATATATTATCATACTTCTCTCTGGTTAGCTGTGCCACTTAGTACTGAGGGAAAACAATGATTGCTTCTACAAAAACACAACTTATAAACTATTCTTTATAAATTTTAATTCGCAATGTAAAATGTTGGGTTAAATAACAGATACTGGTTTGTCATATTTTTGACAAAAGTTGTAACTGGATCTAGAGCTATAAAGAACAAAAAATTTGTGGACCTCTCACCATATTAGTTAGAATGGTAATATACTTACGATGATGTTAGTTGATAGGCCTGTGGCGTGGTTGGTAAATGCTTGCTTTTCACGCCGGGGGTCGAGGGTTCGATTCCCACCCAGGACAATTATTTGTGGTTGTCTTTTTGTCCTGTGTCTGGGTGTAATTATCTATATAAGTATGTATTTACAAAAGAACAGTAGTATACGTACTATATCAGTTATCTAGTTTCCATAGTACAAGCTCTGCTTAGTTTGGGATCAGATGGCCGTGTTTAAATAATGTAGTATTTATATTATTATGATATAAATACTACCATATAACTCTGTACGAACTGTCTTCATTTTTATTATAACTAAATTATGGTTTATGTTTGTGTTGTTTATGTTTATACCTTTGTGTTTGTATTTAAAAAAGGCGGTTATGATAAAAAATAAAGATAGTTTGTACAGAGTTATATGGCAGTGTAATATGTAACATTTAATTAGAGTAAGTACTAAGTAATAATGCATTTAAAGAAAATCAGTTAAATTACCCAAAAAGTTAATTTTGTAATATTTGTCCTTTAAAAAAAATTTACATAGCAAACTCATGTTAAACTTCATGTTAAAATTAAAGATTATATTCTTAACACTTGCCAGTAAGATTGGTTTCTTGTCACTACCTTTTATGTGTGTTTATACAGGCATCTATTTCTTTGGTATTATTTAAAATCAGGAAACAAAATATGAATACATTAATGAAAGGCATTTTAATCTAATTTCAATACATTCAACATACATATGTCATGCAATTATTTTAAATTTTATTATAATTATAGACCTCCGGATTAATAGAACATAATATCATTATTTATAACTAGAAATTGGAGATAGATGGTCAACAACAAAAATATAATTACTGATTTGACATTTATTCATTATTCATAATAAATAGAAATAATATGTCTGCACAGAATAATAATCCATAATCGCCTGCTAAACATAATATGTAATTACATTATTTATAAAATAATAAATTAATATAAAATTTTTTAATAAAAAAGTATACATAAAAAGAGCGCCCTTTTAACATATACGTCACTCCCTTATATCATCCTCATCATCATATCAGCCGAAAGATGTCCACTGTAGGACAAAGACCTCTCCCAAGGATGTCCACAATGGCCGGTGTAGTGTAGCCCGCATCCAGTTGCTTCCCTTCCCCTCCCTTTATATAAGCTATTTGTATTTACTTGTACTTTTTGTACTTGGTTAAGAAGTTGCCGCACAGTTACCTACAATCCGATAGAGGGAAAATTGAAATTGCAGGAGGTAATTAAAAAGGGTGTGAGGCTTCAAATGTAAACTCTGAAAGTTCATTGACTTCAGAATGTCAAGTGGGAGGGTGATAATGTCATTGGTGTATTCGAGAAGCAATTTGCGAGAGAGATATTGTGTTATGTTAGTACTTTTTCAATACCTGGGACTCGAAATTTTTACCGACGGATAGTAAAAGAAACGTATAGTAATCAATTCAAACAATTTGTCTGCAACTTGGAAGGGGCCATAGGTGTACGACGACGGTCGCGTTACACTTCTCAAGTACTTGACAAGTACAAGTGTATGTTAATACTCAAGTGCTGAATAAATTTAATTATTTCATTTTATTACCAAATTCAATACGAGCCAACTGAGAAGATGCGGCACAACAAAATCTGTGGGTTCACTACTACCAATATAAACGTAGCCCAGACGATTTGAATTAATATTAGTACGCATTTTATGTGTGCCAAAGACGACGAATCCATCCATCTTATCTCGTGGTAAGGCATAAAAGTGAACCCGAATCTACCAATTAACGGGCAGGAATTCCTCTTTGAGTACTATGACTATCATACCGCCATAGCTAAGCTGTCTGTCAAGATTGGTAATTATGGTATACCCCACAAATCAATGGACATAATTCATTATTAGTAAAGAGATTTTCTAAATTTCAAGTGACGTTGGAAGCTCCTGAATTCGGGCAGCGTAAGACTGCCAATTGCAAAACTGAAGTGGCAGTGGGCAGGGCACATAGCTCGTAGAACCGACGCCCGTTGATGCAGAAAGGTTCTCGAGTGGCGACCACGAACCGGAAGATGCAGCGTGGGCAGGCTGGCAAGATGGACCGATGATCTTGTGCGGGTTGCTGGAAACCGCTGGATGTGAAGAGCGCAAGATCGGCAATCGTGGATATCTTTGGAGGCGTTAACCTTTATCTAGGAGTGAATGTCTATCCATACAACCTCTGGACTGTTTTTCCAGTGATTAGTGACCCTGACTGTGGATTAGATTCCCCCCTGGAACAAATGTATGTGTGATGTACACGATTATTTGTTCTGTGTCTAAGTGTAATTGACGGTCACCGTAGCCTAGTTGGTAGTGCTCCTGCCTACGAAGGTGGTGGTCCTGGGTTCAAATCCTGGTAAGTGCAAATATTTGTGTGATGAGCACGAACATTTGTTTCTGAGTCATGGATGTTTTCTATGTATTTAAGTATATACCTATCTATATAAGTATGTATGTCGTCGCATGGTACCTAAGCTTTGCTTAGTTTGGGGCTAGGATGATCTGTGTGACATTGTCCCTAGATATTATTAGATATATTATCTATAATACGTATGTATTTAGAAATATATAAGTATGTTTATCAGTTGTCTGATTACCATAGTACAGGCTCTGCTTAGGTTGGGATCATAGGGCAGAATGTTACTTAATCGCAAGATATTATTTAATTCCGGGCCTTGAAAATCTTAGCAAGTATAAAACTCGCCTTAGTAAACAAGTGAAAGGTTTTAATTTTTCCCATTTCAAAGATTTATTGTTAACCTTCTAACCTTGTAACCACATCGTCATTTATAATGTAGGGATTAGGGACTTTGCGGTCGTGGACTTAATGACTTTTTTGATGATGATGATGACAGTACGAAACCTTTCCCTTCGTCATATTTCACGACTAATACCGAGCAAATCGTTATTGCTTAAGCCTCTAACCTTTGTCAAATTTGAAAATCTTCTATATGTGCAGAAGCTTAAGTTATATTTTGTTAAGGCAGGGGAATGCAAACGCATCCCACCCGAGTATCTGCTGGTGAGTATGTTGGACTCACACCGACTAAACCTGATCATTAAATATTTCAAACTTAACAAATTCTTATGCTTTATTATATCCCCATTAACACTTTTGCTACTGATTGTACCTCTTCTTATTGAGATAGTAACGTGGGACGAGATGCGGAATGAAAATATTATTAATTTTCATGTTCTGCAAGTCCTCCCAAATGGGCCGTAGGCATGTAGGACGAGTTGAGGAATCACTCAATCTGCCGTGGACTTCTTTTGGGGCTTGGTGGCCCAGGAAACGCGAGTATGTTGCTGCGGTGCCAACCTTTGTAAATTTTAAATCGTTATGATTTTTATGTGCAGTGTGAAGGCCGGTTGGCATGGATGGTTGGTAAATGTTGATTGTTCCTCGCACGCGCACCAGCCTGCTGCAGCGCTCACCGCTCGTGCGGGCGCTGCGTGTGCTCAACACACTATCTACTCAGATAGATTTGTTCTCATGTCCACTGAACGTATTCACAACGGCTGCCGATTGCCTTTGCAGTTGCTAGTTTAGTTTAAGTTATGTTAGTTTGTAGGGAAAATAATGTAAGATTAGGTACGTAGGTATTATATAGATATAAGATAGATATAAGTTTAACTACTCTGTCGCATTAGGCTCGCCTGTAATGATAGAATAAGTTTTATGGTAAATAAATAAATGTATGCCTTTCTAGTATGTATTTACAAAAATAAATTAAAAATACTGATATTCTTCAATATCATTTGTCTGGTTTCCATAATACAAGCTCTGCTTAGTTTAGGATCAGATGGCTGACTGTGAATAATGTCCCAGGACATTATAGTTTCGTATAACACTCTTAAGAACAGGAACATACAAGAAAACGAAATCAAAACTTGCATCTTTTAAAACTCACAACAGTTCACAGCTAAGTCATTGAACTGACCAAGTGGTCACGATTTCAGCCCCGTCCAGCGCACTTAACACGAACCTAAGTTCATATCAATTAATTTTAGCGAGAACCCTAAGTACAGACGAGGGGTTTGTCAAATGTATCTAGCCTTAATTAATATATATATATATATATATATATATATACAATATATAAGGACAATGTCACACAGATCATCATAGCCTTGGGGCTATGATGATCTTAGTTTGGACTAAGCAAAGCTTGTACTATGGGTACCAGGCGACGATATACATACTTATATAGATAGATAAATACTTAAATACAAAGAAAACATCCATGACTCAGAAACAAATATTCGTGCTCATCACACAAATATTTGCACTTACCGGGTTTCTAACCCAGGACTACCAACTAGGCTACGATGATCGGCAAGTATGTCTTAAATATGTAAAATGAAATGTAGATGTATGTAGGTTACGATTTTATGTACTAAAAGAGCGCGTTACTCGCCATTAAACGTAACAGTTTGGCGAGCTTATTTATATGTTATACAATTGTAAAATATATATATATAATAAAAAAAAAACATATAAACTTCGATTCAGCTTACTTTACTTACCACTTGACTTATAATCATTTCATGACCAGTTGCACTCACCGGTCAGTAATTGATCGGCGAGGGAAAGCACCTAGGCACGCGGTCATTCCATAGATGGGCGACTGTTCTAGTGGTTTACCTATACCTGAGCACCTCCGTGGTTTGGAGGGCACGTTTAGCAGTCGTTCCCGGTAGCTGTCATTAGACAACAGTCGTTATGCCATATCAGACTCAGAACAACTATTTATGGGTTACTCAAATAGTAGTCCGGTGCGGGAGCCGCGACACGAAGCGAGGCGAGGCATCTGTCTTAGCCGCTGCGTCACACGTGCAGTCAATATATTATAATGACGGTCTAAAAAAATCTACCCTTCTTTCTTTCTCACAACCAAATTGACCATTTACTGGCCTGTTGGACTAGTGGTTAGTAGCCCTGACTGCTAAGCCAGTGGTCCCGGGTTTAATTCCCACCCAGGACAAATAATTGTGCGATGAGCACGATTATTTGTTCTACGTAGGGTTTAATTTATCTATAATATAAATAAATATCTTACCGGTAGTAGATGAACCCACTGAGTTGGTTTCGCTGGGTCTTCTCAGTTGGGGCGCATTGGATCCGGTGGTAGCATTAAAGCGCGACCGTCTTTATTAACACAAGGTCCGCTATAATAATAAATAATTCAGACAATATGTAGTAAAATATAGCTAAAACTATAAATTTTGATAATTAAACTTAAACACAATCTCTTTGACAATAACTTAATACAAGCTAGCTAAATATAATTGCTATTATAAAATAAATTTTATAAATCTTTTCATACAATCCGTGTACCTAAATATCTATGTAACTAGAAATAATAATGTATACAACTATATTACTACAAACATGCTCTGACTATTTAGAAGCGCTTTTTGTAAGTCTACGTAAATAAAAACCTTTTTTATTTATTTTATTTTACTTAGGACTACTAACCCACGGCCATATGATCCCAAACTAGGCAGAGCCTGTACTATGACAACCAGACAACTGATAAACATACTTATATATTTTTAAATACTTACATATAATAGATAAACTGGTGTACTTTAAAGATAACACCCTGTAATGAAATGACTACGACCTAAACATGAAAAAGATCATCATGGACACTTGTATACTGCCCTGCCTGACCTATGCCTACCAGACGTGGACGTTTACAAACAGGACAATTAACAAAATAAGAACTTGTCAGCGGGCAATGGTAAGAAACATGCTACGCCTAAGGAAAATAAGAACTTGTCAGCGGGCAATGGAAAGAAACATGCTACGCCTAAGGAAAATAAGAACTTGTCAGCGGGCAATGGAAAGAAACATGCTACGCCTAAGGAAAATCCAAAAAACAAGAAGTCAAGAAATAAGATGATGAGAAGAATTACTACCCAAGATGTAAAGGATTACTACCTATCACTATAGGATACATTGATAGAACAAGTAGGTAATATTGTAATTTGGAAGTTTCTATCTATTATAGGTATGTATGTATGTATATAGTTTGTATGTATGTATATAGTATGTATGTATTTAGTATATATAGTAGGCTCTTGCACTGAGTGCCAATGGGTACTGTTAACAAAGTGTATGTACACCGACAACTGCCCTCTTAAATAATCCCTATTATTGTCCATTCTTTGGTTGTCTGGAAGAGATCACATTTTAGTGATAAGACCGCCAATTGTATACTTTTTAATTGCATGCTCCTGTACTGTATGATTTCAATATTGGTGTACAATAAAGAGTTAATCTATCTATCTAAGAGTAAAGACGAATCTGACAGTTGCGCTACACCAAGCACCAACACTTAAATGGAGCTGGGCCGGCCATGTAGCGAGATGCACAGACCAGCGATGGACTCTCAAGTGCACGCAATGGACCGGCCCACTAGGAAAAAGAAGCGTGGGCCGACCACAACGTAGATGGGCGGACGACATAGTATCGGTGGCGGTGAAAAAATGGACAAAAATAGCACAAGACAGAACAAAATGGAAGAATTTGGATCTAGGGGTTCCTATAATATAAATTCTTAATTACACTAGAATTATTTAGACTTAAGAGTTACTAACATAGAATTAGGAAAGCGTAAAAATATTTTGTAACTACTTTTCTAAGGTTTATAGGAAATTAAAAGGCTTTATTATTATTATAATTCAATGAGACCCTGTCACAGAACAATTATACGTGCTTGTCGCACAAAGATTTGACCTGGCCGGGGATTGAAGCTATGACCGCTGGCTTAGCAGTTAGGTTCAAAGTCAAAGTAACTTTATTCCGTAAAAATTTTACATTTATGTGGAATCGTCATACTTTTTTTACACTACCGTGCAGTGCACGACGTGGCAGCTACTGAGAAACACTGCCAGAAAACTCAGTAGGAATCCTTTTTTAAAATAAAATATACTTAAGATTAATTACAATCATGTGTGTTGACTCGGAACAACTCCATCCCAAGCACTTTTATCACTTAAATAATCAGAAATTTTGTAATATGCCCTGCTACACGATTTGGCTTTAATAATTCTTTTAAACTTATTCGTAGACAATTCTCTAATATCATTGGGAAGTTTGTTATAAAATCTTATACATTGCCCCATAAAAGAGTTACTTATTTTGTGGAGACGGGTAGTATGCAGTATGAGATTATTCTTATATCTAGTATTTACATTATGTGTATCGCTCCTTTTACAGAAGGATTCGATATTTTTATGCACATATAGTAAGTTTTCATATATATACTGAGGTGGTATAGTTAGAATAAAAATAAATAAAATAAATAAAAATAAAAAAGGTTTTTATTCACGTAGACTTTAAAAAAGCGCTTGTAAATAGTCAGAACATGTTTGTAGTAATATAGTTGTATACATTAGATATTATTTCTAGTAACATAGATATTTAGGTACATCTTGTATGAAAACATTTATAAAATTTATTTTATTACAGAAATGATATTTAGCTAGCTCGTATCAAGTTATTGTCAAGAGATTATGTTTAATTATCTAGTTTAAGTCTAATATTTTTACTACATATTGTCAATGGTTCTGTCTATATTAAAGGTATTATTATTATGACGGACCTTGTGTTAATAACGACGGTCGCGCTTTAATGCTACCACCGGATCCAATGCGCCCCAACTGAGAAGACCCAGCGAAACAAACTCAGTGGGTTCATCTACTACCGGTTTCAACACGACCCAGTTGAGACGGTCCGGCGAAACATACTCAAGCGGGCATGAACACGGGATTTGGTCCAATTAGAGTAATTATTTAGTAGGCAAACACAATATATGCTCGATCGGTTGTCTGAATGCTTATTATTTTAGATTATATTTAGGTATACAAAAGAAAAACTTCGAAACAATAACATTATACATTTTGAGACAGAGTCAATAATTTTAAATTAAGTATATGATAGCAATCATTTACAGATAGTTCACGTAACACAGCAGATCAGTCATGTCTATATGGCTACAAGATCTCCAGCGAGCAATGTGCAGGTAGGAAGTGAGAGCCAGACGTCTTTGTCATCGATGTACTCTTTAGTGGTGTAATAACCCCTAGCCATAAGTACACGTTTAATATGTGTTTTAAAACTTGAATCAGGCAGATCAGTAATTTGAGTAGGAAGCTTGTTATAAAACCTAATACAATTTCCTAAAAATGATTTATTAGTTTTGCTTACTCTAAAGCCTGGCATGGCTAGTTTGTTTTTATTCCTAGTATTTATATTATGCAGTTCACTTTTCTTTTTATAATTATGAATATTTTTTCTAACAAACATTATATTCTGATATATATATTCCGATGGCACAGTAAGTATATTTATTTCTTTAAACAAATTTCGCAAAGAATCGCGACTGCCTAAACCATAAATGGCTCTGACTGCTCTTTTCTGCAATACAAAAATAGTACCTATGTCAGCCGCCGAATGACCTCTTTGAATTTTTCTCTTAGAGACACTCTCGGGCCAAGATTATAGTTCACTTACCTTTAAACCAATAGGCCAGTTTGGATTCAGGATTAAACACCGCTTTGCTGGTATGGAACTTAATGTGTAGGTACATAACTTTTTAAACTTGCTACTGTGAACGAGTTTTAATGATAGTTCGTTGAGACACTCAGACCATGTATAGGGAAAAATTTTACATGTCTCAAATTTACCTTGATAATGCAGCTTTGAACGCATATCGTCGATATACTAAAATAATAACTTCGACCATAAACTCACATGAAAACACAATTATGTATTTACTACGAAAGCTTTTCGAAATTACATTTCATTATTAAAATTTAATTTAATAGTTCCACTAAAATATAATAATCGACGGCACAAAAACACCATTTAACGAAAAGTAATTAACATTCATCAACTTGGCGAAATAAATTCAACGTTTCGAGGAAAATCTACGAAAAGTAATTACTATTTTAATAAGTGAGCAATAAATAATATTCAACAACAAAATAAAATCTGCCGAAAGTCGGTGAAAATAAAAAAGTGTTTCCGAGAAATATTTTTGAAAACAACACTTTTGTAGACATAACCTACAATATTGGGTAACGTTAGCAACAGAAGTAAGTTTACAGAGATTAAGGGGCGGTACGATGAAATATTCGATAAAGAATACGGTTTTCCGAACATCACAAAATACTAGGAAACTTGCTGTATAAAGTTCTAGGTATTTTGTTATGTAACTACAAATTGACGGTTTTCGTATTTTACTATCAAGGAGCTATATAAATATAAACAAATATATATACAAAATACATTTTTATCTATATATAAAAATATATCTTTATTTAAAGAAAGTTGCCCAATTGCATATTCATATTCTGTAAAAAATGACCTACAAGCAGACCAATAAGTGGACAATTTTCGCTTGATGAAGAAGATACATAATTACGTACAGGCGAACTAGTCACTTACTGAGCCGCTCATAACTAGATGCTGTAACCGGTCCGTAAGTGATTGGAGAGGTTAAGCAACTAAGCTTGAGGTCAGTACATTGATGGGTGACCACCAAAGTTGTTTACTTTCTGAGCGTCTCCGTGCTTCGTCGGGCACGTTGAGCTGTCGGTCCCGGTTGTAGCTGTTAGGCTTTTAAGCCTAACAGCTACAGTCTTTAAGCCATGTCCGAGGGGTGATGAGTGGCTTGAACAACTCTGACACCAGGGTAACCATACGATAAGTAAGTATGAGCGCCTCGATGCAGGCGAACTGATAACCTCTATCGCAGTCAGTGAATAAAATATGTCTAAAATTGAAAGTTGAAGGGTTTACAAGAAGCTTAGCTCATACATTACTTTATTTCCTTATCACTTCAATAAAAAATCAGTAGAAATCATTCAGTAGAAAATACTCTGTCGGTAAAAGAAGTGGCTGTCAGACAGATATTACGGAAAAAATAAATTTTAAACTTTCATTAACGTTATTTATGAGCTCGGAATATTAAAAATTCTCATAAACTTTAGTCGTGCCCAATAGTCCAACACAGTATTGTGGAGAAATGTTCCTTAACCCTACACATTGCAAACTATTTAATTATACGCCGACAAAGGCAACACATCACATCGATCAACCTACTCGACATCGCTACAACACTAGTAAAAAAAAAAGAACTTGAAGTAAGTTGCGGAAAACGTCTTAAGCATTCGGTAACTGTTTCATTTTCATACAAATTAACTACATCGACTTTTGAGCTAAAGTTCTTTACAGCTATATATTAATTAATATTGTGTCATCATTTAACAATATCTTACTAGACTATGCGGCTCGAAGGACCAATAGATGAGAGACGTGACCTAAGGAGACCTGATAGAGATAATTGAAAAGACTGGAATTTAGAGAATTATTTTTTTGGCAATGATAGACTTATCCTAAAAGGTTATGAATGTACATATGTTTGCAGTTAGCTGTCCAAAAATGTACTAAGTCGCGGTATGATGCGCGGTATTTGCTGGAACAGGAACAATTATTAATCTTATATTAATATGCACTTGATATGATCCCGGTTGTGTCGAAGAGTCATTCTATTTAATCCACTATTGGGCGAATATCTAACACGACCAAGGAGCTGCTACCCGGCTAACTCTTTAACTCTCGTATTCATTTATTTCACAGAAGGTCTTATTTAATATAAAAATAATATCTTTATTAGCAATTAAGGCACCTGATTGTTTGTCCATATTCTCTCTTTTATTGTCGCCTTAGTTAAGAAGTTCACCCTTACCTTCCTATAAAAGTTACCACCTTAGTGAAAAAGTGAAGCTTTGTTAACCCTAATAACATGATGCCACGGGTCATTTAAGCCACAATTAAAATGCCTTGATATTTGTCGGCAAGTGTTATACATATCTTAGAGGTATTAGCATAATTTTGTATGCCGTATTAATTGTTTATTCAAGAATTAATGAAGTGTGCGTAGGTTTGCTGGGGACTACACACTCACCTCGTATGTCGTTCACTACACTAAGATTTGTCCTGGGTGGGGATTGAACCCACGATCTCTGGGTTAGAACTAACCTCAAGAACAACACCAGTCAAAGACAAAAACATTTACTCTTAAAACGAAATAATAGAAAGTACACATTTATCATGTAAATAGAAAGAAAGAAAAGAAAGAAAGAAAATGTTTTTATTGAACACATATACACACACATTAAAATAAAGTTTTTACAAATCTTATATTTACTTTCATAAAACTAAACATGATTAAGAAAACAAAAACATTAAAAAGAAACAAATTACAACGAATAATTAATATAAAATGTGTTCAATTGGTAGGCAGCTCAGCACACTGTTACAGCCAGAGTCCAACTGCAACGCTGATTTTCAGCTACCTACCATGGTGAGTCACAGAAGAGCAAATCAGTTTACGCTTTATATAAACTATAGATACTTATGAATAGATACAATAAAATGAAAATTAAAAGTATAAAATACAATACACACTACACACACACAATTAACAGTAAAAAAGATATAAAACAACCTTCTTTTTTTTATCTACTTAAATTAAACTGCTCCCTAAGAGTAAATCTAAATTTTGCCTTGACCGCCTATATACTTCGCCTCCACTTCCCTGGACAACATAACAAAATATCCCTATGGATTGGATATTATTATATATTTAATATATATTATTGCTGAAATAATAATAATAATACGCAAGAAAAGTAAATGAAAAAATGTATACTAAATGAAATTGATACTTATTATAAGCATATTTAAATAATTGAAGAGTCTTGCTGGGCATTATCTAGTTTCCTTTGCGTATCGAGAAGAAATTGTCGTAGTCGCTTTCTGAAACTTTCAATCGTACGCATATCTTTAAGAGGTGGGGGTATGTTATTCCAAACTTTACTTGCAGCATAGCGAAAACTACCTCTAAATCCAGCGGTTTTATGCTTCTGTATTGATAGCTGTTGTGCGCATCTTCTGCCTGTGTGTTTGTTACCGCCCGATAACCAGACCAACTTGCTAAACAGATAGTTAGGTTGCTTGTTCTTTATGATACCGAATAGTAGGCACGCCAGATGAAGTTTCCTTCGAGACTTCATTTTAAAGATAAAGCTTTTGTTTAAATAAGGGGTGATATGAGTTCTCGGTGGGATAGAGAAACAAAATCGGGCGCAGGCATTCTGTACTCGCTGAATAAGTCTCTCTGTACGAGCTAATAACCGAGGGCCGTACACAGTATCCGCATAGTTTAGTTTAGACAAAACCAGAGACTCCACAAGCTGTATTCTCACTTCCTCCGATAAAAATTGTCTAATTCTGTACAGTACCTTCAAACGAAAGAAGTAGTTTTTTACGGAGTCCGCAATGTGACTCTCAAACCTGAGTTCCGAGTCCATATTAAGGCCTAGGTTACGAGCTTCATAGACTATTTCTACTAATGTATCATTAAGTGTAGCCGGTAGAAATTGAACATGATTTTTAGTGCCAAAGACAATATATTTTGTCTTTGCCGGATTCAATACTAGGCAATTTCTCTCTGCCCATGCGGCAATTCCAGTTAGATCGTCGTTCAAATGTCGTATTGCAATGTCATAATCATTGGGGTAGAATGATATGTAGACCTGAACGTCATCCGCGTAGATATGGTACTGACATTTATGTAGGCACTTTGTAATGTCCGCACAATACAATATAAAAAGAATAGGACCCAATATGGAGCCCTGCGGCACACCCCTATTTAAGGAGGATATTGAAGAAGTTTTACTCGTACCATCATCAAGACATAGATCCACATATTACTGCCTATTGTGGAGATAACTATGGAACCAGTTCCTAGTTTCATAGTCAAATCCATAGTAATTCAATTTTGACAGAAGCAATGCTACATTTATAGCGTCAAATGCACGCGAAAAATCAAGTAACACTAGTACTGTGCACATTCCCTTATCCGTGGCAGTAATTATGTTGTCTGTAACATCAATTAACGCAGTAGCGGTACCCCGGGATTTTCTGAACCCAGATTGAAGAGACGGTAATATTTCATTTTTCTCAAGAAAATCACTAAGTTGGGTACTAACTAATTTTTCCATAATCTTTGACAAACACGGTAGAATGCTAATTGGGCGCAGGTCTTTCACATCATTCAGATTAGACTTTTTTGGTATCGGTCTGACGGCTGCAATCTTCCAGATGTCAGGGAAAGTACAAGTCTGGATCGACCTATTTACAATGTCCGTAATAGGCTCCAAGGTACGGGATAGAGTGAGGTTCAACATTTCGAGAGTAATTCCGTCGTAACCCCCAACATTTGATTTCAATTTCCCTATAATTCTGGAGACCTCTTCTTGCGTTACTGTACGTAACTTAAAGCATAAGTCATTATTGTGTTGATAAAACTCGAAATAAGTCATGTCGGATATACTAGCGTGTGAATTTCCAGGTACGTCTAAGAAATGAATATTTATTAAATCTGGGTCGTTGAGATGTAGGGGTAAGTAATGTCGTTTTCTGGGAAGCACATCTTTCTTAATATTTTTTCCACAGGGTATTTGGCTTTCTTATCTGATTGTTAACACTGTATTTTAAAATAGGCAACCTTTTCATTGTATAATGACGTGTTCACTAAAGTTTTCAATTCTTTGTAATATTGTTTCCTTGAATCTTGCTTGTTTTTACGGTACTTAGTCAGGGCGTTGTCCCTCAACCTCATCATTAATTTTATAGTATCAGTCAACCAAGGATAAGATTGTGCTTTTATTAAAATCTGTTTTATGGGTGCATGTATATCGTAGACGGTAGTTATATACGAATTTAACGCGATTACCATGTTATTGACGTCATTCATGGCCAATATATATGTACGCACTCTAAGTCATTTTGAATTTTTTTTAAGCAGTTTTTTTTTATAGGGCGATAAATAATGGCGTGCGGCTGATATTTTTTTCTTTTTGTATTAAATTGACATACAATGAGTGAGTGACTATTTAAAGATTTATATGACTCAGCTTGTACACTTAATGCTTTTAAATCTGTGCAAACCAAATCTATAAGAGTCTCTGTATTTTCAGTAAAATGAGTGGGACAGGTTACGAGCTGTTTGAGATTTACACAATTTAGGAACTCTATTCGCTTTTTTGTCTTATTATCTTCTGGTTTTAAAATGTTCACGTTGAAATCGCCTAAAAGGATTATATGATCACAGTACCCTAAGGTGCTCATAATTTCGTTCACAGCGTCCAAAAAAAGGTCTATGTCAAGCCAAGGTGGTCGATAAGCTGTCCCGATGCCAATTTTTTTCCCATTTAATGTACATGTGACCCACATTTGCTCGACGTGATCAAACTTACGATCGACAGTATAGGTCCATAAGCGTGCGTGAATCCCACGTCTAATATAAAACCCAACACCCCCCCCCTCTGGACCTACCTGAAGTAAGAGACCTTGGTGAATGAATAAAGCGAAATTCCGGTAGGGTGGGGGCGCGAGCTTCTTCTCCTTGTTTCAACCAGGTCTCATTTATTGCCAATATATCAATGTGGTGTCTAGTTACCAAAGCAACAAAATCCTCATGATTAGTACATAATGAGCCGACGTTGAGTAACCCAACCTTTAAGTTGTTGTCAACAACCATGACAGTGGTCAAAACACCTACGTATGGCCAGAAGGAAATCTTTTTTATGCGTGCTGATACTAACAATTCCATCCGGTACAGTACCACAGCGGTGTTGTTTAATAGTAATAATTAAATAAACTTTCGTCTTACGGTTTATACAATAATTCCAGGAAAGAAGTGGAATATAAATAATAACATATACGTATATAAAAATTATTAAATATAATTTATTAATTGAATTATAAGTTATTGTAATTCTTATATCTCTGTACATAGCAATATGACAAGTATATTTTTGTTGATATAGTTGTGGGGTAAGTCATTATGTAGCGAGTTAATTTATAAACGAAAAGTTGCATTATCAATATGAGATAGGTGTATCTTTTTGAGCATGTTTTTATTGTTCGGAGATAGTGGGCGCGTATATTTGTCGTAGAATTCTGACGGACAAGGGCAATTAATATAAGAACAGTACTTACAGCTAACAGAGTTACAAACCAAAATAATTATTTAAATCTTTTACGCTACGTATCCACTCCGTTTTATTCCGCTTTTTTGGCAAGAATCTTTCCATCTCTGGTCCATACGAATCGCCAGGATTTTTGACGAGCGGCTTCTCGGGCGCGATTGAAAAGTTGTTGATTCGTACGCGTCAGCCGTTCATTGATGTAAACACGCTGTGTCCCCGACATTTCGATATACTGAGTAAATAATAATAATATCATTGGACATTATTCACACATGGCCTCTGATCCCAAACTAAGCAGAGCTTGTACTATGGAAACCAGATAACTGATACCTATACTTTTCTTTTGTAAAAACATACATACTTATATAGATAATTACACACAGACTCAAGACAAATAGAAACGAACCAAATTTAGATTGGAACGCCGCCTTAGGTACCAATCTAAATTTCTGATCTAATCTAAATTTCTTACAATATAGTCCAACTGAAGGTAGGCTGGAAGATAATAAGATTATTATTAATTTATTTTTGTAAATTATGCTGTGTAAGTGATGTGCAATAAAGTGTATTTATCTTATCCATTCTAGTTTCGTTGTCTTATTTGGGCAAAATCCATATTATATAGTGCTATTAGGTACGCAACGATTTTAATACAATCTTAATATGTGAGGAGTTGAGCTGGCAAGGTGGCACTCAGGCAGCTGAAACCAAATTTTTGAAGTAATGCTTCTGCGTGACGAGGGCGTTACGAAAAGTGTGATTAAGCGAGGCAACTTGAAGTTGAGAGGGAGATATAAGTTATTAAAGATAGAAAAAGAGAGAGATACGTATATTACTTACGTTTCGTATATTACTGAAGTGGCAAGAGAGAGACGTGCAAGCACACACTTTCTGTCTCTCTTTATCTCAGTCGTGTTTTGTCTAAGTTTTATATCAGTGGTGTGGTCTAAAGTACACTCATTTTTTTTAAAAATATTAATATAATCATGTAAATTATGCTCTGTAAATGGTGTGCACTAAAATGTATTAATAACTAGCTGTGCCCGCGTCTTCGTCCGCGTGTTAATTAGTTTATTATTGTTTTTTCAAAAATAAAAGATATTTCTAAAATTAAAGTACCCTAAGTTACTCCTTAATACATCAGCTAACTGCCAATAAAGGCTCATCAAAATCGGTCCAGCCATTTCAGAAATTAGCCGGAACAAACAGACAGACAAACAGACAAAAATTGTAAAAATGTTATTTTGGTGTATGTACCGTATATATATTCATATACATGTAGTAAAAATCGGTTATTTCAATATTACAAACAGACACTTCAATTTTATTTATTTGTATAGATATCTTATCTTCGTTGACCAATTGAAGCACAATCCATATATAGTGTGAGAAAGCAAATATTTTAATAAATAGTGTACGTAGTTTCATTCTGACCCTTAAAAAACCAAGAATGAAGTAGCACGTAGGCAGCTTAACCTATTTTTTTCCAATAATTTTCATCATATATATATATATATATATATATATATATATGTCTTCAACTACTCTGAAAGAGGAAGGCGTATAGATATTATTAGCGTAAGCTGTATCAGTCGCTATCCATAAAAACCTGCCATTGGCATTATGTTTCCTAAGCTAGTAATAATATTATGAGTAGAGACGTTGGTTTTCCAAGAAATAAATAAATAGACTTTTCCCGTGAAAACAAAATAAAAGTTACTGTTCCTTTTTTGTCTTTACAGTGATATTATTATTGCGTACATTGATTTATCCATTCTAGCTATACCTAACTATAATAATCTCACAGCTATAGAGCTGTGAGATTATTATAGTTTACTAGCTGTGCCCTGCAGTTTTACCCGCGTTTTACTTTATAAATTATAGCCTATGTGTTAATCCAGAGTGTCAGCTATCTCCATACCAAATTTTATGAAAATCGCTCCATCCGTTTAGAGGTGAAGAAGTAACAAACATACACACTCACAAACTTTCGCCTTTATAACATTAGGTGTGACAATAAAACACAACCTTGGTTACAAATAGCATTAATATCCTAATCATCAACTTAATTTTCACATGGGCTATGTACCAATCGAACTGAGTTCAAAATTAAGTCTTGGCAATATAAACATAAAAATCAAATTTGAACTAAATAATATGGTCAATAGGTCGTTTAAGAACTAAGCTGAAACCATAGAAATACTGAATGCTGAAACACCTGTTAAACTGCAGGGAAGTCAAATACGCTATTGCTAGGACAAAGTTTACAACAATGGGACAGATTAGGATTGTACAGACGCCAGCACATCCAAATACTGCAATCTGTCAAATTTCTTTTATAGATTTTCAACTTTATTACAAAAGCATAAGGTTCACTTTCAATTGGGGAAATTTGACAGATTGGGGTAGCTTGATGTGCTGGCGTCTATACTTACGTCACTATTAAACTAAGCAATCTAACACAGGCACTTTAACGTTTTGCTGTTATTCGTGTGTAATTTACTGAGAACTTAAGTTTTAAAGCAATTTCAGTTACTGACCGACTTGTTGGTCTAGTTGATAACCTTGACCACTAAAACAGAGGACGTGGGTTCGATTCCCGCCCAGGATAAATCTCACTATGATGAGCACGATTGTTCCTCAGTGTGGCTGGCTGTAATTTATACCTTTATAATTTTTTTTGAAGTTTTACAGACTAATAGACAGCTATTTTTTTTTCACGTAGTCTTTAAAAAACGCTGGTATATAGTCAGAACATGTTTATAGTAATATAGTTGTATACATTATTATTTCTAGTAACATAGATATTTAGGTATACATTGTATTGATTGTATGAAAACATTTATAAAATTTATTTTATAATAGCAATGATATTTAGCTAGCTCGTATCAAGTTATTTATTTATTTATTTATTTATCGGAAAACCAACAGCTATTTTACACATTTTTAGACATTGCAATACAAAACAGGAAGCCAATTACAGGTTTTCACTAATAGTAATTGATTATACAGTTAAAAGGTGTAAATTCCATATTTAGGTTTCTTAATGCTAATGATATATCGCATATATGTACTACATATCACTTACAAAGAAATCAAGGCTTAGACACCGCTTTGCTGCACTATTCGTAAGTGTGTATGGATCTAGGTTATGCTTTTTACATAACTTATTAAAATTTTTGCTCGCTCTTATCAGGAAGGAATTTTGACGATAGTTAGTTGAAACTCTGGGAATAAACAAGGGGGGATTGAAACGGGTTACACTTGGAACATTAAAATACAACTTACTGACTAGTTCGGGAACGTCAATTTTACTAGACATAATGTTTAATAAATATAAACTATCAGATGTATCGCGACGTATTTTAAGAGGCAGAAAGTGAAACTTTTTACAAAGCTCGAGATAATTCTCCGAACTATATCTTACCTTTGCACGAAAACACAAATATTTCACAAATCGTTTCTGTATGGCTTCGATTTGATCAATATATAAATTATAGTTGGGATTCCAAACAGAAGACGCGTACTCCAAATTACTCCTTACAAATGCGCAGTATGATATTTTAAAAGTCTTAATTTCATTAAAGCAGTTTGATATTCTCATGATGAAGCCTAGGGATCTTGATGCTTTGGATACAATTTTGTTTATATGAGCGTCAAATAATAGTTTAGAGTCATGGTGTACACCTAGATCCTTTATGTCAGCGCTCCTAGGAAGAGCTTGATTATTCAATGAATAGATTGAGTGTACAACATGTCTCTTGCGGGTAAAGCTAATTACTGAACATTTCGATGCGTTTAGGTCTAGTTTATTGGCTTGACAGTATACTTCAAGGCGCTGTAAGTTAGCTTGGAGTAATGCAGTATCAGAAGGAGTAGAAATTGTGTGGTAGATTTTCATATCGTCCGCAAAGCACAGCAAATTAGAAGACCTAAGACAATAGTTGATGTCATTTACATAAATAATAAAGAGTAGCGCTTTTATGTTTATTAGATCTAGTTTTAGATCAGATTGCAGCGTGTTAGTTGTTCCAAGATATTTATATGTATTCATCATGTCAGCCAAATTAAGTCCACTATTGCACAATAGCCTCCCCAAAGAATGGGATACTCCATAATCGCTACTTCTTCTTAGCGTTTCGATGGCAATCTCGTTAAATTTTAGTAGCCCAGAACGTGGCCACACTGATTGGCCTGCTTGTGGCATTTCGAAGAGGCTGGGCACGATGTTAGATGGGCCATGGATTGGACCGATGCTCCGCAAATACCTACAGTCCATTTTGGGGTTGCTCGACAATAATCGCTACGCTTCGCAGACGGGCTGGCGATCGCTATCTGATGGTCATAGTTCACAGAAAAAGGCTGCTGCAAGCTCTCTGGCAGGTGCTCCCTCGGGGCCACATCTACGCCCCCACGGGATGAGATGGGGTGATGACATTCTACGCCGTCACCACACAGCGAATTTATATGTACATATACTTCCAAAATAAGTTTATTACTACATAAACCGATGCATGTGCATGACACACAAAGCACCATTTCGTAAGTCATTAAATATGTATCGTTCCTACAAAAAATACGCCCAAAAACCCTTTAGCCGTCAACTTTCCTACAAACCCTAAACAGCTCATGCATACCACATCCTTATTTATTATAATAAAAACAATTAACTAACTATTTATCACTTGCGCACATCGTTTCACGCCGAGTACGTATTAACACTAGTGTACTCGTATTTATAATTATGATAGAACCAACTCACTTGTGGCAGTGCTCGGAGAATTAATTGCGGGGGTCACGCGAGCCCGCTGATGTTTTTTAGGGTTCCGTTCGCACATGTTGCCAACGAAACCCTCTTACTTGTAGAATAATATGTATTAGTCTTAACAGTACAGATTATAACATACGAATGAATGGTTTAGAAAAATTACGCACGTATCGAATTAAAATTAAAATAATCCAATTATGGAACAAATAATAGCTAAAAATATAAGTAGGTCCTTGGTCAAGCTATGTTCTGAAATAAATAGAATCCCATATCTTTCTTTGCTTGAAATGTATGTATGTAGTTATGTAATGTGAAATTAATAAGGGAAGGGGGAAGAAACGTGGTATTCTCCACTGAGCATAGTACTTAAATTGGATTAATGATAGTGAAAAAAAGAAATAATAGGCTAAAAAAAGTTTGTATAGTCCGTTATCTGTCTGTCTGTCAGTGTCCTGTATCTCTTAAACCTCAATAAGTAGGTAGATGAAGTTTCACAGAATATTATTTCTTTTGGCGCACAACAACTACATAAATTATAAAAATTGAAATTAAAGGGTCCCTATACTACTAGCACTGCTGTGTGGTGACGGCGACAAATATCGGAATCAGAATATCATCACCCCATCTCATCCCGTGGGGGGCGTAGAAGTCGACCCGAGGGAATATCTACCAGAGGATGGGCAGCAGCTTCCTTCTGATTACTATGACCATCTTACTGCAATCGCCAACCCGTCTGCCAAGCGTGGCGATTATGGCATATCCCCCCAAGACGATTCTTGAGGGAGGCTTGTCCAGCAGTGGACTTAATTAGCTGTAATGATGATGATGATACTACTAGCATGATTTTCACGTAACCGATAATCTTGTACGATGGTTCGGAACTCTTCTTGTGCGAGTCAAACTTGCACTTGGCCAGTTCTTTTTTTTAGGGTTAAGTCGATCGATTAACATTAGTAGGGGTGTTTATCACCGTAACCTAGTTAAGTTTTATTTAATTAGATTTTTACGGGTTGGTCGTTTGTAGGGTTAATTAGTTTTAGTGGTTTTATCTGTTGAGAGACAAATGAATGGAGTGATTAATTTAAATACAAAATGCGTGGAAACGGGTAAGTGATAATTAAATTATATTTTATTTATTATAACACTTCTCCCGCACCGCATTTGGAACTTCTTAAATCTTTATTATCCAAAAATTAATAATTTTCTATGCAAATGTGTAGTCCTTAGTTCACTTTATTGGGTGTACTTAGGTGTTTTTAAAACTATTAAATCTATACATATAATAAAATCGTAGGAAAGTCAAAACTGTATTGAATATTTTTTTAAAAGGATACTTGGGGCGTGATCGAAAATATAGTTTTAGAATTTTTTCTGTTTGTCCGAAACTAATGCATGGATTTACTTCAAATTTCGCATTAATATTACTAAGAGGTCAGGTCAACATATGGGCTTCATATTATCACGCTATCACCTACGGGGGAGGAGCTGTGAGCATTTACAAAATTTGACGCGGGTAAAACCGCGGGGCACAGCTAGTTCTTAATAAAAATAAACATTAATAGCATTTACGTATACATAATTATAATAATATAATATATTTCAAAATAGATATATTATAAAATATTATTAAATAAACGATATCAATATACAAATATAGAATAACATTTTAAATTACACTATTTTAGAGTCAACAGTGCCCTATATCCCAAACTAGGCAGAACCGGCAACCAGACAGCAGATAAATATACTTTTATATTTCTAAACACATACATATAGATAAATTACACCCAAGAAGTAATCCAGTTCATCACACAAAGATTTGTCCTTGATGGGAATCGAACTCACGACCTCTGGCTTAACACTAACGGACACTAACCATTAGACAAAATACAGGAAAAGAGACCCGGCAAAACAAACTTCGCATGTAGAAGAGACTACCAGTTTCAACACGACTCAGTTAAGTTCGTCCGCCTACTATGAAACACTAAAAAATAAACAAACAATATGGTGAATATTTTTTTTCCTAACAACGGTTTTTCCACTTCCTTATATTAAAATATCACAAAGCTATTGCATTTTTCAAGACACGCCACTTGTCACCCAAATTCAACTCGACAAAATAAATTATTTCCTTCGAAAACGAAATCGTGCCACTAAAGAAAATTCTAAACGGAATAAAATATTCTGAAGAGTGATTTCTTAATAACTTGCAGTTGGTATTGGGCTCCCCATTTCAAAGCCCCTTAAGGCGACGCATTGTCAAACAAAAATAAGCGGACTGAGGGGCAGCGGTGAGTGGCGGAGTAGCATAGAAATCCACGTACGATCTAATGTTAAAATTTAATTTAATAGCATTATTCACAATGCAAAGAGTAAATCTAATCTCAATTATGGGAAATCGAAATCGGCGGGTCTCAAAGATCAAATGTAGGATTCCCTTGCTAACACCTTTTGCAAGATGTAGTTTACAATATGATTCGCTGTTCAAATAATAAATCTAATCTCAAAAATGGAAAATATAATCATTCGGCGTGTCTGAGTAGCATCCTCTACCAATCCGGGATAGGCGCTTTGAGTTATGCTACGAACAATACACGCTGGCAGATACATTTTAGGATTCCTTTGCTAACATCCTTTCAAGGTTTTTGTGATTAGATCTAGCTTGCGTCTAAAGGTTGTTCGCAGCAAAACAGTACACTCTTAAAAGAAACGATTCTTGAAGATTTTATAAAATCCAATAAAGAGATTAAGTATTAATTTAAAACACAACGTGAAATATAAATAGTGGACGTAAATTAAAGACACAAACAAAAATAATGTCCTCCCTGCTGAATTTTAACCACGGTGGCCAGTCTCAATAGAGATTAGCATTCTGCGCGGGACATATTATAGTGCACAAGTGTGTGCTCAAACACAGGAGCACTTTTTTTTCCATCACTCTCATGATCCGATGGGACGCCTAGCGACACAACCGGAAAGAGGTCAGATACAGAACCGACGGCTTTACGTTCTCGCTGAGGCACGGGGGTACAATAAGAAATTTTTCTTTTTACAGAATAGTCCCAAAATCACTTTAGCCCGATCCGGTATTTGAACCCAGAACCTCTTTCTCTGCGGGTAAACACGCTACCGCTAGACCCACGGCAGTCAAAATTAAACATAATCAGTTTATTATATACGAAAGATATTATATATAAATATATTGGTATTAGCTGATCGGTATTCTTCTATGGGAAGTAAATTTTTTTGTGTATTTTATCGATGTCGTGGTTTTAGGTACCTACACGTTGTTCAACATCGTAGGCAATTTATGTATCTTTAGTTACATCGACTATTTCTATTACACATAGTATATTCTGAAATTATATATTTTTATTTTTGGACTTAATTCATCCCCGTTTTTTGTTAAATTAAAAATAATTAATAGCAGTCATGATATTTTTTTTCTGTTATAAAAGTTAAACAATTTTATAAAGCTACATCCAAAAGTGTTTTTAAATGTCTGAAAAATTTAATATACAAATATCGGTTTTGAATATTTTATAAATATTGGCAAACATTGAATTAAGTACCGGCTATGTATGTATCTACAATGCGGCGCCTTAAATTTGCAACGCTACTACATCAGAAGGGTTGGGAACATTGTATAATTTGATTGTTTTAAAATCACTGACGATGATTAGGATTTGATAAAACGTCAGCAGCAGTGTTGACTGAAGTTTGGAATTTATTGTTGGAAAAGAAACCTTGAATGGCATGAGTTAAGATGGACTTTTGGCTGACTATTTAGAAATGAAATAATGAAATTTATTCAGCACTTGGGTATTTACATACACTTGTACATGTCAAGCTCACAATGTAATACATAAACACAGTTTAAAAACGGTAATTAAAGCAACAAAATATTTTGAATTAGTCCGTCCGTGCGGTCTGTTCCGTCACATATATTTTTAATATTCTTAAAAAAATAATAAATAGCAAGTTACTAAGCCATTATTGTTACATTTAGCAATTGTATATTAAAATTAAGGAATTGAAAACAACGAGCAGTTGGCTAGCGCAAAAGGCTCTCAATCAGTAGCTTAATTTAAGCGACTAATACCTGAGGGCACCCTTATGGGGTTCGGGCCACAGCTCAGGCGGCCGCTGAAGTAAGAATATGGAATTCAAAATGGGGGTCAGATCACTTGCACGAGCTCCTTTACATGTGTTAGGCAAACACAGGTTAGATTTGTCAGTTAGCTTTATTTATGATAAATTGCACATCGCCTAACTACCCGCAGCAGGAGAAAGACCGGTAATCTTGTGAGGGAGCTGGAAGCCACTGGATGTGGGTTGCGGAAGACTTGTAAATATGGAGTTCTTTAGGGGCAGCCTTTGCAGTGGAAGTCTTTCGGCTGATATGATCAACTCCTCAATGGAAATAAATATTTTGTTTTATGTCATAGGGTGACAAACGAGCAAGTGGGTCACCTGATGGTAAGTGATCACCGCCGCCCATGGACACTCGCAACACCAGATGAGTCACGGGTGTGTTGCCGGCCTTTAAAACAGTCAGCAAACAAGTATTGCTGACCCTTCCCCCCACCCCGATGAGCTCTGGCGATCTAACTCACACGCAGAAATACAACATTAAAGTTATTACTGTTATTATTTAGGAATGTCTTCTGTAAGGTGGAGGTACTTCCCCAGTCGGGCTGCTCTTTGAGCGAATGAACGCTGTGCCCTGCCTCTCTAAAAATTCAACTGAATTCCTAACTAACTAATCGCAGTTGAAGATGGACCGATACCTTGTGAGGATGGCTGGAAGACGCTGGATGTGGGTTTCAAGACCAGTAATTATGGAGAGCTATGGGGAAAGCTTTAGTCCAGCAGTGGATGTCATAATAAATAAAAAAAAATTGAATGAACTGCAATATTTTACATTTTATCTATCTATATTGTATTGTATCTGACTTTTTGGAGTATGAATGTTTGTTACTCTTTCATGCAAAAACTACGAAACGCATTTTGATGTAACTTTGTAGTAATATAGCTTATATATTGGAATAACACATATGCTATAATTAAGACATTTTAACGCGGGTGAAACCGCAGGGCACAGCTTTTAAATAAATAAGAAGAAGAGAATACCCAATTTTCATTTTGAAATAAATAATACCTTTAAGACTTTATAAAATACTAGCTGGGACCCGCGGTTTCCAAAAACACTCTTAATTTGAAAGCTAGTTCATAAGAAATGGTTACGACAGACGTACAAACGGTTCCGGAAATGAACGCCTCTGCTTTAATTTTAAAAGCTTCCAAAGAAAATGAAGAGTATGACAGCTCCAGATACAGGCCTGAGGGCAAAAGGGTTATAATTATCTGGCTGTCAAAATAAGACCCGTGCTTTGATAGGAAGTAAGCGGTTCTATTTACAAAACTTTGGTAAATAAGAGCATCTACAAGATAAGTTATGGAGTTTGGCCTCAGACAGTGAGACGCGAACTTCCTTGGGATATTGCAAAATGAGAATGAAGTATAAATAAAATAAATACAAAAGGTTTTTATTCACGTAGACTTTAAAAAAGCGCTTGTAAATAGTCAGAACATGTTTGTAGTAATATAGTTGTATACATTAGATATTATTTCTAGTAACATAGATATTTAGGTACATCTTGTATGAAAACATTTATAAAATTTATTTTATTACAGAAATGATATTTAGCTAGCTCGTATCAAGTTATTGTCAAGAGATTATTTTTAATTATTTAGTTTAAGTTTTAATATTTTAATAATTATTTAATATAATTAATTAATATTCTAATATTTTTACTATATATTGTCAATGGTTCTGTCTATATTAAGGTATTATTATTATGACGGACCTTGTGTTAATAACGACGGTCGCGCTTTAATGCTACCACCGGATCCAATGCGCCCCAACTGAGAAGACCCAGCGAAACAAACTCAGTGGGTTCATCTACTACCAGTTTCAACACGACCCAGTTGAAACGGTCCGGCGAAACATACTCAAGCGGGCATGAACACGTAAAGTAAGTTTCAAGTAAGTTTCATGTGTGGCGCAGTGGCTAATACAGTCGCCTCGCCTACTATTTGGGTGACCCATAAATAGTTGTTCTGAGTCTGGATGTAATTTGTATCCGTCTATTATATGTTTCAAAAGTACCCCGAGAGTCGCGGGCCGCGACACAGGGGGTTAGATTCCCTAATGCGGACGTTGTCTTGAAATGTATAGTTGTCAATAATTTATCCAGCCTGTATACGTGACACAGGGAAAAATTTCCCGATCCCGTACAGGCGTTGTCTTCAAAAAAATATATAAAAAAACTGGCAAAGCCAGAGATGCTAATGTTTATTTTTTTTATCTAGCTCTAGTAATCATACTAATATTATAAAGGCGATAGTTTGTGAGTTGTGAGTATGTATGTTTGTTACTTCCTCACGTCTAAACGGCTGGAGCGATTTTAATAAAATTTGGTATGGGGTGAACTGACACCCTGGATTAACACCTAGGCTATAATTGACAAAGTTTAACGCAGGTAAAACTGCGGGGCGCAGCTAGTTCTTCTATATACACATATAGCCACTACCGTCAACTTAGGAAGACAATCATTATAAATTCTGTGCACGATTGAATATTCGAATAAAGATAAAAAGGAAATACTGAATTTAAGCCTTACGTGGCTTAAATTCAGGATTTAAAACGCAATAACGACCCCGTTTCGGTCATTGGGCATGGGCCATTCTAATATTCTAGTTCCTCATTAAATCGGTGTAGTCAGTCGTTCACTACAGGATTTCCCTTAGGTTTCGAAAATCGATGTTTAAACCTGGACACAGTCAACCTAACTTGCACGTATTTAGTGAACCGATGTTATAATGTCCTTCTGGTCAATTTTAGATGATTCCGGCTAGTCTCAATGGAGAATAGCCATATGTGGGAGGTATTTATTATTGTGTTTTAGTGCGCGAACAGGGGTGTACGTTTTTGATGTGATTAAATGGTCAGACGTCCTTGGGCCTTCAAATAAACGCAATCATTATCAGCCTCATATCTACCATGATGTGTTCTGTTGGGTGCGGTAGCTAATGCGAAGCGCGATGTCGGTAGACCTCTGCTTCGCTTTAAAGGCTGCATCAAGCGGGATATGGCCGCTTTTAAAATTGACCACTGTAGCTGGGAAAAGAAAAGAAAATCGCTGAAAATAGAGTTGAATCGCGCAAACGTGTAGTGGAGGGTCGTAAGATCTGTAACGAAGCCTGGTTCGGAGTACTTGCTGATAAGAGACAGAAGCGACATGAAAGCGGCTCGGCACCATCCACCGCAAACTTCTCTTGTCAGGCCTGCGGCAGGCTATGTCGCTCTCGCATCGGTTTGTTTAACCACCAAAAGAAATGTCTCTCAGACAATGCGCCGTAACTCGTCTGTAACAGACGCAAAGGCCATGTATGTATATTTGTATCGTCCACTGTTAGACATAAACCTCCCTCGCAGGTTTCCACAACGTTGCCATTTGGAGGGGCTTAGCGAAGTCACCGCGCATGGCATGCGAGTTGGCGACCGCAATTAAATGGTAGCTAGTACACGGGTAGCGCTGCTGCCTGAATACCTGCTGTATCCCCTTTTACGTTATCCCCGGTATGTAATGGGGAAGCCCTGTTATTCTTTCTGGGCCGGGAATTAAATCCCCAAAAAATTCTGAGTATCAGCCCGAAATCTGGGAATTGGCGATACTATACCTCCTTGCCTCAGAGAGCACGTAAAGTCCCATTGGATCAAAAGAAAGATCAAATAGAAAGTGCCCCTGTATATGCGCACACATTTGTGCACTATTATGTGACACGCGGATGGCTAATCTCCATTGAGACTGGCCGCCGCGGCCGAAATTAGACCAGACAGACATTTATTACTTTGTCTTATCCACATTATAAATTATCCTAAATTATTTTACCATTGTTAACGTAAGTATCTAGTTTAACATCCCCTTTCCGGATAAACTCCGCTCCGTAAAGCACACAATCCTTGTTTGGTGTTTAATAGAAACGCCACCAACCCTTTTTATTTACGAATTAGAGAGAAGAGAACCATTTTTTTTAACTTTTTTGATCAAACGGATAATTGGTGATTGAAATCAGGTTTGGAATAGAATAGAATCCTACTAATATTATAAACGTGAACGTTTGTAAGTATGGATGTATGGATGTTCGTTACTCTTTCACGTAAAAACTACTGAATGGATTTTAATGAAACTTTACAATAATATATCTTATACATCAGAATAACACATAGGCTACAATTTATAAAGATATTGTGTGAATTGTCCAAAATATGACGATAAGTGTCAAGTAAGTAGGAAAATATCTACCATCTGCGAACTACCGGCGCGGCGTGTACTGCCAAAACCGCTAGAGGTACACATCCTACTTATATTATAAATGCGGAAGTTAGTGAGTATAGATGTATGTTTGTTACTCTTTTACGCCAAAACTAATTTATCGCGGGTGGAACCACGGGGCCTGGCTATTATAATATATTTTTATTTGCATTTGCGTATCCGTGCATTTAGCTGTAAGCAAATGGAAATAAATGAATCAATGTCTCTTTTACTATAATAATCAATTTGCATGCTATATTAAGGCAGTATGTACAGACGCCAGCACATCAAGCTATCCCAATCTGTCAAATTTCCCCAATTTAAAGTGAACCTTATGCTTGTGTGATAAAGTTGAAAATCTAGAAATTTGACAGATTGGGGTAGCTAGATTTGCTGGCGTCTGTACAAAGAATCTTCACAATGTACTGTAACAACCAATGTGTGTACCTTAAGTTGAAGCAAATAAAGATATTCTATTGTATTCCAAACCTGATTTAATCACTAATTATTCCTTTGAAACGAATGAGCGCGGTTTGAGTATGCAAGAATGTATTTATTGCGATTTTTATAAACTTAACTTACTCTTTTGTGTCTATCCACTCGATAATTGGTTGCCTGGAAGAAATTGTAGTTGAAATAAGACCTCCCATTGTATTTAATGTATGGATGTATATTCTATAAACTGTAAGTGGTATGGTGTACACCAGTGTTTTTCAACCTGGGGGTCGCGACCCCCTGGGGGGTCGCAAAGCCTCCAAAGGGGGGGTCGTGAAACTTCTATAGGGAAGTTGCAAAAAGTTGATAAAGCGAGTCATAGGGTCGCAAATGAATTTTGAGTATTATGATTGGCCTAATCATAATACTCAAAATTTGCAAACACATTAAAAGTTTAGCGCGAAGTTCCAATCTCTGGCTTGTACTTTGTCTCTTGACAACCATCTAACCTCTGAATGATAAAGTAAATTTTAGTGGAGTGCTGTCTATTCCAATTCGTCACAAAAATTTAATGATGTATAAATGTTGGATTCAGTATGTGTCACAAAATAAAAGAAACATGAACAAAAGCGGGTAAAATACGAATACGAGTACGAGTGGTCGAGTGATGAAAAAGGTTGAAAAACACTGGTACACTATATAAATTTGATACTGAAAAATATATTCGCCGCTACTGAGACGTACAAAGAGCTTTAGTTGTTATGTTTAAATAAGAAACCTCATTGAGATAAAAAACTATAAATACTTTAGGGAAATATGGGCAAGGAAGAGAAAAAGGAATATTATTCACTAAGTTATATATACCTGCAGCTACTTTACAATTGAATGTATTGTTTTGAATGATGTTCGTATATTACCTTAATTTTTTCTACATATTCTACGGTAAACCATAAACAACCATATGGTCTATAATTGGTCTTTGCCACATTAAGTAAGTGTTGTACTTATTGGAAAGGATATTTGTCTCTAATCTGCTGTTACTGTTTACAAAACCATCATACTGTCAACCCCACTATGTGGCATATTCGCGACGTTTTTGTACTGAGTGTGTACCGAACCTGAGGTGAGTAAGTATGACTCACGTTCCAACCGTTTGTATGAACATAGAATACTGTTATATAACATTACCGTGGTAGTCGTGGTTCTTTATTAGGCACCCTTAGGATATGGAATCCTATAGATATTCAAAAGACTTCAAGTTTTCTTTATGAATCATAAATACCACGTGGGTATAGCGACAGCGCGTTCAATTAATCATAATGTGGTTCTGACTTCAAATACCGGGTTGGCCATAAAGTATTAGAGAAATTTTCCTGTCAAAACCGACACCCAGTAACAGTCAGAAGTCTAGAATAAGTCTAGATGTTACATGGTGGAGTTAAAGTTGTCGATCATGCGCCAGATATCTGCCTTGTCTTGATGCTGAGGGATAAAGAGTGCTCCTGTGTTTGCGTGTATTCATGCACTATAATATGTCCTATGTCACATGACATTGACACCTAACTGTAACTGCCATGTTCATGTCCAGCCTAATATAGAAGGCTTTCTTCACTGCTTCACTGGATAACGGAGGCGTACGAAGAAGAAGAGAACCCTTCATATGTAAATGCGACGCACACTTGACCGATTTTTTACTATACTTAATACTCTTCATAAACACGACCAATCAATCAATCTAAGTTACAGTTGCGAATGAAAGAAATTAAATAAAATTCTAAAGGAAATAAATTCTACTGTGACTTTATAAACAATTGATATCATAAAAGTTTATGGTATCAATTGTCTATGGTTTGTTATTGCCTATATTATAAAGTAATAAACTTATAATTACCAACAATTTCTATGCATGATCTTTTACAATTAAATACGAACAAACTTTTGTTACTCTAACCAACCAAGTCATTAAAACAAATGAACGCAGAACCATTGACGCGCAAGTAATCACGAGTTATATTGTAGGGGAATAAAACGCGCCCCAGTTGACACAGCATAAATATATCAGTGTGATAAGGGTGTTCATAGCTAGATGATCTCACCGGTCCGTGACCGGCGAGGTTAAGCAACTAGCCTCTCGGACCACCAAAGGGTTTTAATTTCTGAGCGTCTCTGTACTTCGGAGGGCACTGGTTGTAGTCATTAGGCAACAGTCGTTAAGTCACGTCAGAGACCTACTGGGCAGCTTGAACAACTCAGACTCTAGGGTAATCACTGCCCATACGATAAGGAAGAACGATTATTTTTCGATCAGAATGGGAAAAGGAAAGTGGGACTCTAAAATAACTACATGGCCTTTTCTTTACGTGGCCATGCTATCGCAGCCTAATCTCCTGCATCTTTCTTCCCTGATCTGCTTGTTTTATTTCCTGTATCTCTGAATTTTGAATGGAGATGAAAAGCTGTAGCGCCTAATTATCAACATGTCCACATGGCCTGGTGATCTCCGGCATTTTGCTTTCCTACATTTTAGTTGGTATTTTCATGGACTCCTATCTTTTGTCCAGTATCTCTGGATTTTAACTGCAGGTAGAGCGATGTCGGTCTTTTTTTTAGCATAACATGCATTGCCACGTATTCTGTATTGAGATTATAGGACAGATATTTGTATCTGTTTGTCCTGAGTCTGGATGTAAGTATCTGCATGTGTGCATTTACAAAGGAAAAGTAGTCAATCAATTAACTGGTTTCCATAGTTCAAGTTTTGCTTAGTTTGGGACCTGGTGGCCGTGTCATAATAAGGTCCCAAGACATTATTATTATATACAACCGGTCAAGCATAACAATCGTCATATCGAATCGCGAAGCTCTCAACACATACACACACAAACTCTTACGAGTATATACATAATTACAAAGACAGAGAGAGAAAGCCACATAAATATAACGCTTTTCCTTACATGATGATGTCTACCGTTTAATTCCCACCACATGCTGCGCCACGAAACTTCGATCCAATAAAAAAAAGTATGCAAATTACCATGACTACGCTAACCTCTCCAGACTGTGGTAAGGTAACAAAACGCGCTTCAGCTAAGTTTTGAGTAACGTATTAATTAGCGTTCGGGTACTTTGTATTAGACTATTGTTCATTGTGATTGACGTTTCAATGGACAAATATGGCGGTTGTGAACAAATATGACCTGAATGGGTAACAAGTTTCACACTCACCCTGTACTAAAAGTTAACCCAATTACCGCGAAGTTTTGGAAAAGGTCAATCAAAATTCACAATAAAGGAATTTGATATTAACTAAATTATTTGACACGACCTACGCCCCCAGGTGATACCCGCGATTTAACTTATTTATGTTAGCCTATACATATGTATAATAATAATGTAGAGAACCTATCTATATTCTTAATTAAAAAAACTGCAAGTTCAGAAAGGACGTAAAATATTATCACGACTTTTAGCAAACCATTTTTTTTGTGTTTTAAGTCTGTCTCCGATTCTTTGCCTAGGGGATGGAAAGCTGGAACTGCCTTGAAGCGCGCGCCAGCGACGGTCGGTTCCATCAGCCTCACCTACAGATCAACTCGGATACTTACCGGGCATGGGTGTTTCGGTGAGTATCTGAGCCGGATCGGCTGGGAAGAGACGACACAGTGTCACCACTGCGGAAGCGACCTGGACTCGGCCCAGCATACGCTAGAGGAGTGCCCGGCCTTGTAGGCTGAGAGGCGAGGCCTAGTCGCCGTCGAACGGGAACTGTCCCCACCAGCAATCGTAAGAGCGTTTCACGTGGCCATACTATACGACTGGACCTGGACTGGGAGAGGAAAACTGTAGCGCTAAAATAGCTACGTGGGTTTTACTTCACGTGACTATGCTATTGTAGCCTAATATCCTGCATCTTTCTTCCCTACTCTTCTTGACTTTGTTGTGTCTCTGTATTTGGAGTGGAGGTACAAAGATGTAGCGCCTAATTATCTTCATGGCCTGGTGGTCTTTTTTTTACGTACCTATACTATCGCATTGTTAGTCTAGCGGTAGGGTGTTCACCCGCAGAGAACGAGGTCCTGGGTTCAAATCCCGGGTCGGGCCAAAAGTGATTTTGGGACTTTTCTGTATAAAGAAAAAATTCTCAGCATCAGTCCGAAGTCTGGAAGTTGGCGGTATTATACCCCCGTGCCTCGGAGAGCACGTAAAGCCGTCAGTCCTGTACCTGACCTCTTTCCGGTCGTGTCGCCTAGGCGTCCCATCGGATCTTGAGAGTGATGGGATAGAAAGTGCTCCTGTGTTTGCGCACACACTTGAGCACTATAATATGTCCCGCGCAGATGGCTAATCTCTGTTGAGACAGGCCGCCGTGGTCAAAATTCGGCTAGGAGGATATTATTATTAATATTACTATCGCAGCGTGCTCTCCTGTCTCTTTCTCCCCTACTCTTTTTGGCGGCATCGTCACGGTCACCTGTTTACTATCCTCTGCCTATAAAAAAAGTTGAACTAGACTAGACTATCTACCAGAGGATGGGCAGCAGCTTCCTTCTGATTACTATGACCATCTTACTGCGATCGCCAACCCGCCTACCAAGCGTGGCGATTATGGCATATCCCCCCAAGACGATTCTTGAGGGAGGCTCGTCCAGCAGTGGACTCATTTAGCTGTAATGATGATGATGATGAGACTAGACTGCCATGATATTGCAATAAAATAACTGGAGATTCGTATCCAGAACCCTATTATCTTGATCATTCTGCCACCTACTGCTGTGTACCGACCAGTCCGTATATACAACGTAACATAATTATAAAGCTTTTACCGTAATATTTCCTACTTAAACATGCAAATATAATAATAACACTTTCAATTTTCATTTCCCTTTCAGAATCAGTGCTAAAATTAAACGCTCATAATTTGTGAATTAAATATTCTCTTTGTACAACTGGCCTAGCCGAGACATTTTCAGAACATGAATTAATTATTATTTTCGTTTTGATGTACAATTATGACATTTAAAATTGATGAATTTCCAACGTTAGCGTTGAGCTTGAGTGTTATTGAAAAGTAATTGAAATGGACAGGGCGAAATTGAAATAATAACATTATTTTATAGTTCGTTCTATAAAATTCAATTAGTTGGCATACCATGTCATACTAAGCCAATATTAAATAATGCTCTGTAAACTACATATTGTCCAAACATGAATACCGACTAATTATAACAATAATAAACCTTGCAAGTTTAGGACTTGAAATCTGGTTGGAGAGTTACATGCAGAAGACGGTTTTGCTGGCGACTGCCAGGATAATGCGGAAATTTCTCTCCATGTAGCACATATATTATATGAGTTGTATTTGTATTAAAATATCCGTGTATGATATATTGTAAATAATATTAGTTATAAAGTATTTTTGCTTAGAATACGGATTTTAATATACAAAAGTAAACCCGTTATTCATTGGCTTCGTTCAAAAAATTCTTTCAGCGCAAGCGCCATCTTGCAGAGTACACTTCAGGTTAGGAGTCTCCAATACTCTGTTGGGGTTGCCTGAATTTGAGTTAAGTGTGTATAAGGGGGGGTTAAGGAGGTTCGTAATAAGTGATTAAACGCATTTTTTCTGCCGGAGACGCGCCAATTTTTTAAATAAATGTTTTTAAAATCATAAAACTTTATACAAATGCATAAAACAGAACACAAAAATTCAAAACGCGGCAGCGGCCGCCGAGCGCTAGAAAAACATTAACCATGGATATCTCCATAACCATGAGGTTCCGCGGGGTGAGAATGGTACAGGATGGTAGCCCTCTCCACCCTCTAACCCTCTCCTCTCAATTCACTTACGTTTGAAGGCGACTTGATTTGAGATATTTACCCTCTGTTGGGAGGGAAGAAGGGTTTCACAAGTGACATAGACTACGGCCACCTCTTACACAAATTCGTTGACTAGCTTACTTTGCATCCACTGCCCCGTAAGCTAGTTAACGCACTTGGTACTATAATAAAAATATGAAGTGTTTGCAGTACGTCACGTCTGGTTGTAGCCTACAAAGTTATATACGTACAAAATCGTGTTTCCAGTGAGTAATGTATGTACCGAACTCTCAATAACATATTGTATTTTATGTACAGATACTCTGCAATATACATACACTATCACTACCCTCTCTCTGTCAGTCCCCCCTGTCTCGTCAGCAACAGATCTTGCCATCTTATTGCGGTTTCTATTGCTCTACAAATACACGTCGACACCTCGGTATTTGGACACATTTCTCTGTGTCGTATCCACTAAGTCTAATGTCAATATTTGGTGAACTCACCTCATTCCTAGTAGGCTTACACCCTGATTAAATAACTCTTAACCACGCAAATTTCAACCTTAAGTTTAATAGTATAAAGTTTATGCGAAGTGTAAAATTAAGTTGGTGTGTACATTGTAAAATATACAAACCTTAGCAATAGTGTTTACTTTCGTCGCGATTTTCAACTGTATTGTTAAGGTTTAAGGGTGATTTCCTCTTGTTTGCCAAGATGATTTTGTTGTTCCTTCAGAGAATTTTTCTTGAGAACTACCAAAATTGTTAATCTTGTTCAAGCATTGTTAGGCACCATGAGTATTTGTTTATTCTTATGTAATTTAATTGAGATTTCGTGGGAAATATGGGTGTTTTATCAGATTAGTCATGTCTTTACTATTTGAAACTTTTAGTTAAGTGTAATCATAGAATCATGCCATTACTAAACCGATTGTTACAAGGTATTTACAATTGTTACAAGGCTTATACAGTTATCAAGAAAGGCTGAAACACTACAATATAGACACCTTAGAGAGTCGCAGGATGGTGAACGACTTGGTTTTCTTCCATAAACTATTTAATGGTGGTATCAATTGTGCAAATCTGTTAGCATCAATCCATATCAATGTACCTAATCGATTACCGCGGCAGAACAAATACGGTTTGCTAAGTGTGCCCGTATCTAAATCAAATCTTGGGCATTTTGCTGCCGTGCCGAGGCTCTGTAGGCAGTACAACATGCTATCAAAATCCGAAGCTATTGATATCTGCTCCAAGTTGACACTATTCCGGAAGGACCTAAAGAAGATACTTCTAACTACATTCAATAATAATTGCAATTAATTGTTTATATTTTTATTTAAGTTTTCAATTTTGTGATTTGTTCTAGTTTAAAGATTCCTTTTTTTTCGTAGAATATTCGTTTTAATGTTATTAATATCTAGTAGGCATTCTTATAAATTTATTTAGGTATATTTTATTAGTGTATACATTTTTGTTTACTTATAAGCTAATTTACGCAAGCTGTGGTCTCCTATAAGTGAAGAAGAACACTGCTTACTATCTTTTTGCATGCACTATTTTATCGAATGTATTGTGTTTATTCTTTGTTGGAGATCCTTAAATAAATAAATAAATAAAGGTTATTTGACTGGCTTGTGGATTTAGTGGTTAGTGGCACTGACATCTAAGCCAGAAGTCGTGGGTTCGAATCCCACCCGGGACAAAACTTTTTGTAATGAACACAATAATATACAAGTCTTCTGTGTCATTTATTATATTAATGTTTTTACTCTTTCGCGATATGTACACATTTTTATATATTGTGGACACGGATCTCAGTCGCGATAATGATTTAAGGCAAATCATTATCTTGGTTACCCGACGTTTCGGCACGGATTGCACCAGCCGTGGTCTCGGGTCGACTTTTTATTATATTATTTATTTATATTTATCTGTAATATCTATGTATTTAAAAATATATTAGCATGTTTATCAGTTGTCTGGCTTTGACAAAATTGGGGTTAGGTGGCAATGTGTTAGTAGTGTCAAGATATTTATTATTATCGTTATAAGAGACAGCTGACGAGTACAGTAAAACCTTTAGTGTCCGTGATATTTACGGCTCAATATGGGAATGGATTGTCAATTAATTAAGTGCTTATAGTAATCTACAATAATTTTAAGATAGCATAAATGCAACGGCAGCCGTGTCACAACTGTAATTAACTTTAGTATCATCAGCATATAAGCTGAAAATCGTCCACTGCTGGACAAAGGTCTCCCCCCAAAGATCTCCACAATTGTCTGCCCTACACTACCTGCATCTATCGACTCTCACTAAATCATCGGTCCATCTTGTACTTATCAATCTAATACATTACACTAAGATCACGACAGTTTAAAAAGTATAAAAATTAAATCAGCCACTGTAAATTTTTCAACAATTAACTCTTATCTACTCTTTCATAAATGCTTAAAATCTAGATCCTTCTAAAATCGTGGTAAATATGTGTCTCAAAAAAAGACATTCAATAAAAATATGAACTCTACATCCCTCGTAGCAACACCCCAGATGAGGGAAGAAATGGCTCCCACTCTTCAATCAGGGGTCGATTTCCACCCTATCATTATGTGGTGGTATGCTTCTAGTTGGCTGATTTGTTATTTGGTCTCATGATAATTATATTGCATTTCGTATATTCAATTCAATATTAAATGCTGTAACTAATTTATTTTATTTAAAAAAAACTGAAAAAAGACATTAAGAAATTAAATTTTCTTCTGGGTTATATTTACTATCGTGTTAAACTTTATTTTGGAGTGTTGATTCGTTTCATGATTGGATACCATATGTTTGTTCTTCAGTCCTATTAGCATGTGTAGACATAAGTCTTTCTACTGCACTTAACCACTGAAATCACAGTAAATCGTCTATTTAAACTCGTGATGGAGTAATTCTTCAATGTCTTTAGGCAAGTGTTTTGGAGAGACGATCGTGTATACTGCCACACGAGCCTCGCGGTGGTTAATATAACAAAACTTGTACAAAAAATATTAATAAAGTAACTATCAACGGGATACGTATGGATTAAATAGCAGAAGTAATTTTCATGGAACATAACTATAAACCATTGATTAAACTAGTTTTTAAGCAACCGCATTAAAATTGAACTACATACTTAGACCCTACGATGTAACATAACGACAGACGACCTGACAAATGGGCATATGCGCGGTTCAATGGATCGATATCATCGATTTATGGCAGAAGTTAAAGAATGGCAGAAATCAAAGTATAAAAATGCCACAAAAAAAGGACCTTTATAGTAAATCTTCCACAACTTTTCCACAAACTAAAACACTAACGGCCATTATATAGCATCGTCAATTAACATGGTATAATTTAAATCCTACTAATATTATAAATGCCAAAATTTTTGTGAGTATAGATGTATGGATGTTTGTGAATCTCTCATGCAAAAGCTACCGAACGGATTTTGATGAAACTTTGTAGTAATATAACTTATATGTTCAAAAATACATAGATTATAATGTATACAGTAAACCTAACGCGGATAAACCGCGAAGCACAGCTAGTAAAAATTTTTTTTTCATCAATTAAATGTCATCCTACTATACAATGTTGTTCAAATATTGTGACAACTTAACGTAAACCAAACGAACGAATAAGAAGTATAAATAAGAACATGTCCAAACGGGAACACACTTCCTTCATGAATGTTCACTGATTTACGTCGCCACTAGTTTTTACCGACAAACACGTCTTTTAGCCTTCCAGAAATACTAGAAAAACGATAACTTTCGTTTTTCTAGTCATTCGGAAATTTTATTAAGTTAATATGTATTAAAAATATTAGACTTAAACTAGATAATTAAACATAATCTCTTGACAATAACTTGATACGAGCTAGCTAAATATCATTTCTGTAATAAAATAAATTTTATAAATGTTTTCATACAAGATGTACCTAAATATCTATGTTACTAGAAATAATATCTAATGTATACAACTATATTACTACAAACATGTTCTGACTATTTACAAGCGCTTTTTTAAAGTCTACGTGAATAAAAACCTTTTTTATTTTTTTTATTTTTTTAATGTAAGTTTTTAGCACCATAACTGTAATGCGTAACAATATATCGAACAATTCAAAAAGTGAGACTAACGTAATAATAACTACTAACCTAAATAAAATAATTATTGTTTATTTCACCACATTCAAAAGTTTGTACAGCTACCCCACATTAAGCTACCCCAATCTGTCAAATTTCCCTAATTGAAAGTGACCCTTATGCTTAAGTGATAAAGTTGAAAATGTTTAAAAGAAATTTGACAGATTGGGGTAGCTAGATGTGCTGGCGTCTGTACAAAAATATGTGCACATCTATGGCACGCATACAAACCGTACATAGTACATTTGTACAGGAGTATCGATGGTAAAGGACTAGCATCTTAGCTAAGTTATTTAGAATAACATTAATTACACAAGAAAAAACATTCTAACTAGAAAATTTACATTTCTATAATAATTATATAACTATCACTAATCACAACGTTATATTGGATTGGAATGAGAATATCATCCTTAATTATTCATTTTATTAATTACTAGCTGTGCCCCGCGGTTTTACCCGCGTTCAATTTTATAAATTATCACAGCTCCTCCCCCGTAGGTGACAGCGTGATAATATGTAGCCTATATGTTGCCCCGACCTCTTCGTAATATTCATACAAAGTTTTAAGTAAATCCGTGCAGTACTTTTTGAGTTTAACCCGGACATACATAGAGACAAACAGACACACAAAGAAAAATGCTAAAACTATATTTTTGGCTTCGATAGCGATTGTAGTTCACGCCCCAAGTATCCTTTTCTAAAAATATTCAATGTACAGTTTTGACTTTCCTACGATTTTATTATATGTATAGATTCTAAAATCTAGAATGTGAGATAAAAGTCGCAATCAACTAGGCTCGCGGTCAGTCCATAGATGGGTGACCGCCAAAGTGGTTTAATTTGTGAGCGTCTCCGTGCTTCGGAGGGCACGTTAAGCCGTCGGTCCCGGTTGTAGCCATTAGGCAGCAGTCGTTAAGTCATGTCAGAGGCCTACTGGGCGGCTTGAACAACTCTGACACCAGGGTAACCACTGCCCATACGATAAGTAAGAAAGACGTTTATGGCGTATTTGAATGTGACAACAATTCTTCCCAACAAGACTTTGTAACTTCACGCATTGTTTTTTTTTTTCAAATACAATTTTTGTATATTACCCAACAAAATTGTGTTAAAAAGGAAGGAATAAAAAAGTTAGATTTTGTGAATTTCTCTTAAAACAGCTAACTATAGAATAGAAAATATGGCCTTCAGGTTCAAAATATCCATAACACAAAATCATCTAACAAAGTAAATGTCAATTTATTACGTTGTCATAGAGTAGCATTTACTATGACAAATTTCTCTTTATTAGGACCCTTTAGCATATGCACGGCAGATCACCAACTGTAGATATTGTCAGTTACAATAGACACGATCTAAAGAAATAGTAGTAGATAAGTAGAAAAGAGAACATTAGGAAAAACAAACTGATATTAGAAAATATAATGAAAGCGCTAATTTAGCAACAATTCATCGAAATCATCTATATCAATATTGTTGTGTGACTATCACCATGGATGTCACCACTCCATCTCATCTCGTGGGGATCGTTGAAGTCAGCCCCAGGGACAATATACCAGAGAATGGGCAGCACCTTTTCTTTCTGTACACACGGTTTAAAATAAATAAAATAATAAATAAAATAAAAAAGGTTTTTATTCACGTAGACTTTAAAAAAGCGCTTGTAAATAGTCAGAACATGTTTGTAGTAATATAGTTGTATACATTAGATATTATTTCTAGTAACATAGATATTTAGGTACATCTTGTATGAAAACATTTATAAAATTTATTTTATTACAGAAATGATATTTAGCTAGCTCGTATCAAGTTATTGTCAAGAGATTATGTTTAATTATCTAGTTTAAGTCTAATATTTTTACTACATATTGTCAATGATTCTGTCTATATTAAAGGTATTATTATTATGACGGACCTTGTGTTAATAACGACGGTCGCGCTTTAATGCTACCACCGGATCCAATGCGCCCCAACTGAGAAGACCCAGCGAAACAAACTTAGTGGGTTCATCTACTACCGGTTTCAACACGAGCCAGTTGAGACGGTCCGGCGAAACATACTCAAGCGGGCATGAACACGGGATTTGGTCCAATTAGAGTAATTATTTAGTAGGCAAACACAATATATGCTCGATCGGTTGTCTGAATGCTTATTATTTTAGATTATATTTAGGTATACAAAAGAAAAACTTCGAAACAATAACATTATTCATTTTGAGACAGAGTCAATAATTTTAAATTAAGTATATGATAGCAATCATTTACAGATAGTTCACGTAACACAGCAGATCAATCATGTCTATATGGCTACAAGATCTCCAGCGAACAATGTGCAGGTAGGAAGTGAGAGCCAGACGTCTTTGTCATCGATGTACTCTTTAGTGGTGTAATAACCCCTAGCCATAAGTATACGTTTAATATGTGTTTTAAAACTTGTGTCAGGCAGATCAGTAATTTGAGTAGGAAGCTTGTTATAAAACCTAATACAATTTCCTAAAAATGATTTATTAGTTTTGCTTACTCTAAAGCCTGGCATGGCTAGTTTGTTTTTATTCCTAGTATTTATATTATGCAGTTCACTTTTCTTTTTATAATTATGAATATTTTTTCAAACAAACATTATATTCTGATATATATATTCCGATGGCACAGTAAGTATATTTATTTCTTTAAACAAATTTCGCAAAGAATCGCGACTGCCTAAACCATAAATGGCTCTGACTGCTCTTTTCTGCAATATAAAAATAGTACCTATGTCAGCCGCCGAACCCCACAGCAGAATGCCATACGACATAATGCTATGAAAGTACGCGAAATACACTAATCTAGCTGTTTGTTCATCTGACAATTGCCTTATTTTCCAGACAGCATAGGAAGCCGAACTTAATTTACCTGCTAACTTTTCAATCTGAGGACCCCATTGCAATTTTGAATCAAGTGTCAATCCTAAAAATACGGTCGATGGGACTAAATCTAATATTTTCGCATTAAGTGCAACTGTTGGTACAATTTGAGTCACATTCGGCAATGAGAACCTGATGCATTTAGTTTTCCCTCCATTTAACAAGAGATTATTTGCCGAAAACCATTCTGATATAAAGCTGAGTGTTTTATTATGCTCAATAAGATCTTTATCCTTTCTATTTACTTTAAATATGAGCGACGTATCATCAGCGAACAAAACTATCTCTGATCCTTTCTCTACCAGATAAGGGAGATCATTTATATAAACTAGAAATAAAAATGGGCCCAATATAGACCCCTGGGGCACCCCCATTATCACAGGATGACCTGCCGAAGTGACACCGCCTATGCGACAACAGATGGTTTCCATCTGTTGTCGCCCCGATAAATAGGACATCACAAGATCAATAGATGTGCCAGATATTCCATAGTACTTCAGTTTAACAACGAGCGTACGATGATCAACGCAATCGAAAGCCTTAGAGAGATCACAGAAAACTCCCAGCGCATCCTGTGATCCCTCCCAAGCCTCCAATATTGACCTAATTAATGTGCAACCTGCATCCTGAGTAGAGCGGCCCCTTGTAAACCCGAACTGCTTGTTATGCAATATCTCATTCACGTTAAAGTGCGACAACATTTGGCTGAGCATCAGCTTTTCAAATATTTTACTTAAAGCTGGCAGTATTGAGATAGGCCTATAGTTCGTGGCATTTTTTGAACAACCTGCCTTGAAAATGGGTATTATCTTACTTATTTTCATTAAATCAGGAAAGACACCATCACTTATACAGCCATTGAAGATGGCTGCAAGGATTGTAGCAATGTTTAGTATGATTGATTCAATTGCTTTAACAGACAGTCCCCACAAATCTTCTGTGCCTTTCCTTTTAATACTCTTAAAAGCTTTTATAATATCATCACTTGTTACGGATTTAAAACTAAAGTTAGGTACAGTTTGTTTTACGCTTTGATTAAAAAGAGTTCAGCCACATCTGGTGATGATGCGAGACACTTAGTAATATCCACGGGTATATTTGCAAAAAAAGCAGCTATCTACATATCAAGCTATTCATTTCTAATATAATTTGACCTCGCCTTGTATGGAAATCCTATACAACGCGAGATCAGCTTATACTGGAAATCTATAGCTTGATATGTAGCCGTGTGTACCATCATACTGCCATCGCCAACGCCAACTCCAAGCGTGGTGATTATGGCAAAGCCGTCCCCAAAATGCCTGCACATGTGGCGCAGCGGACAATTGCCTAGTCGCTTCGTGTCGCGGGTTCGAATCCCGTGCCGGACAACTATTTGTGTGACCCATATATAGTTGTTCCGAGTCTGGATGTAATTTATGTCCGTCTATTACGTGTTTAAAGTACCCCGCGTCACAGGGATTAGATTCCCTAGTCTTAAAAAAAAATAATAAATAAATTATGGTGAAATTATGCATTTTATTATTTTAAAATTGTGTATGTATTTTCGTATGTGTGTATATCACACTCAAATCGTCTTATCCTACAAAAGCTCCTCTTGCAGGTCTGATGGAGGATATTTCTTTCGAAAAAAGTGGTACTTCTGTGCAATGTTATCTCTTGTATTTTATTCTTTGTTTTTTTATACTTTTAGTGCATACGTAAATTCGAAATAAATTGGAGATCTTTGAGGGCGGTTCATAGCCAATATGAAATTAGATTTTTTAGTTTCGACGCTATATTCATAGTAAACTAGCTCTGCCCCGCGGTTTTACCCGCGTTAAACTTTATAAATTATAGTCTATAATGTTAATCCAGGGTGTCAACTATTTCCATACAAAATTTTATTAAAATCGCACCAGCCGTTTAGACGTGAAGAAGTAACAAACATGCACACTCACAAACTTTTGCCTTTATAATATTATAAAGGCAAAAGTTTGTGAGTGTATATGTAGATTAAAGTATACGTGGCTGACGACACAACTATTCATGGTAGAATATACGATCCGTTCTTTACCTGTATTATAATATTTTTACAATTAACCAATGTCAATCACCTAATATGTCCTTGTCAATTTTAATTAATGGGTGTCTATTTGGACTAAGCCTCCCTTCCACGTGCTTCTATATTCGAAGAAAACTTAACATAAAGCTAATATCATATAATACTTTATTAATACTCGTCTATTGCTTAGTAATCAATCAATCAATCATTACAGCTGAAAGAAGTACACCGTTGGACCAGCCTCCCCCAAGAATCATCGAGGGGGATATTCCATAATCGCCACGCTTGGCAGTCGGGTTGGCGATCGCAGTAAGATGGTCATAGTACACAGAAAGAAGCTGCTCTGGAAGATATTCACGGGTTGATTTCTACGCCCTCCACGGGATGAGATGGGGTGATGATATTCTAATATTCACCGCCGTCACCACACAGCAGTAGTATCTGTTAGTAAGACATTTATAGAAACTTATTATTTTATGTAACGTCTCTGTATTTCTACAAATTAGTGTCGACCCAGAACAACAACGTATGTGTCTGTACTGGATTCGAACCCAAAACACAAGGAACCCGTACTAGTATCGATGCAACAACCTAAACCAATGTATTGTTTAAATTAAGGTTGTAACGGATCTTCGCCTCCGCCTCCGCTGGTGCGGAAGTTCCGCAAGAAATTGTATCTTCGCCTCCGCCTCCGCTGTTTTGGTGGAGTTGTAACGGAGGTTTATTTGCGGCATTCTCTGATCTGAGATATATGATCTCAGATCAGAGAATGCCGTTAGCATCAATTCCGCCATTGTCATCATAATACCAGCTGAAAGATGCCTACTGCTGGACAAAGGCGTCCCCCAAAGATATCCACAATTGCCGGTCTTGCGCTATCCGTAACCAGCGACTACAAGCGACCCGCGGATTTAAACTTTAAATCCTAAAGAAAGGTTTAATAAAGCTGACTATACAAACAAGACAATTGTACACAAGCATTGACGATAGATTTCGAAGCGTTTGGTTGACGCTTCCCGTGACCAGAGGGCTGGCTTTTTCTTTGGCCAAAGAATTAGTTTAGCAATACAACGTGGTAATGCAGCCAGTCTTCTGGGCATATTTTCTCATGGCCTAAAATCGGAGGAATACTACGACGCCATCTGTAGTTAGTTTTAATTTATTTATGTGTATAATTTACTTTTTCGTAGATTTAGTTTTTCTTTCTAATGTAGATGGTTATGTATATTCATAAGTTTATTTAGGTTCTTTGTTATTAAGTTAAGTAAAATACTCGTAACAAATTGAATAAAAACTATGTCAATAATTATAATCATGAATAGACAATTTAATTATTTTGTAAATATTTTAGGTAACACTTCAAACTGACCCAAAGTTGACAAACGTAGATAGTGTATCTTAACAAAATCGAAGTATGCCGGAAACTCCCACACTTTAGAGGTGCGTAGTAATATAGCTAAGAGATCTAATTCCCCCGTTTAGGAGATGGTGCGGTAAAAATTAGATACCCGCTAAATGGTACGGCAAAGTGTTAGTGTAATAATTACTATGATTTTGGCTTTGGACTTTTTAAGAGTGTGATATTGCTACAATCTCAGTACTTATGTACCAAGTTGCTACACTACACTAAGTTTTTTTAACATACTTTATGGCAGGTGTATTCCCAACCAGTAACACCTCAACCTGTAACACTGTTACTGGTTGGGAAAAATATTCCCATCCAGTAACAGTGTTACTGGATGCGACTTTTTTTGTCGCAATGAGTAACACTGTTACACTTAATTAAATATTGGTGTTACACGTTGGAAAAAATGTTCCCATCCAGTAACAGTGTTACTGGATGCAACTTATTTTGTCGCAACGAGTAACACTGTTACACTTCATTAAATATTGGTGTTACACGTTGGGAAAAAAGTTCCCATCCGGTAACAGTGTTACTGGATGCAACATTCTTTGTAGTTATCGCTTATCGCATGGTCTGTGATTAACCTAGTGTCAGAGTTGTTCAAGCCGCCCAGTAAACATCTGACATGGCTTATCGACTGTTAAGTTATGTAATCAGACGTTATTTTGCGGAAATCCATATTCAAAATAAATAATAATAATATCTGGGGACAATGTCGCACAGATCATCCTAGCCCCAAACTAAGCAAAGATTGTACTATGGGTACCAGACGACGATATACATACTTATATAGATAGATAAATACTTATATACATAGAAAACATCCATGACTCAGGAACAAATATTCACATATGCTCATCACACAAATATTTGCACTTACCGGGATTCGAACCCAGGACCACCAGCTTCGTAGACAGGATCACTACCAACTAGGCTACGGTGAATAATTAATATGTAGTATTAATTCCGCTAATTGTCAGTTTAATCAAGCTGGGATGCAATATGCCCCGCGCTCCGGCCCGTAAAAAATATGCACATGTAAGAAGGACAATATAAACATGCAAATTACATGCGCTGGTACGATACCCAACATGTGTTTCAGTCTTCCACGGACCATTCTCAAGGGATGCTAACTCAAATAAAATCACAATAAAAACCATATTATACATCTATACATTGATAATATGGACTATGTAATCTGGTGTGATTTAGTTTTTAGCGTGCTATTCGTCAAAAGTAGGTAAATACGGAAACATAATGTAACAAAGTCTATGTAAATTTCAGTTGGTATCCAGATTTGTATCGTTAAAATTTAGGACAGTTTTAATCTGTACATATAATAAAATCGTAGGAAAGTCAAAACTGCACATTGAATACTTTTTTAAAGGATACTTGGGGCGTGATCTACAATCGATGTCGAAGCAATAAATATAGTTTGTAGAATTTTTGTCTGTTTGTCTGTATGTATGTCCGGGCTAAACTCAAAAAGTACTCCATGGATTTACTTCAAATTTTGCATGAATATTACTAAGAGGTCGGGTCAACATATAGGCTACATATTATCACGCTATCACCTTCGGGTGAGGAGCTGTGATAATTTATAAAGTTTAACGCGGGTGAAACCGCGGGGCACAGCTAGTTTCCATATAATGTGTGCCGTATGGTTTCCGGCCTAAAAAAAATAACAGGACCATCCCATACCTTCTATCTCCTTGACAATAACTTAATACAAGCTAGCTAAATATCACTACTATTATAAAATAAATTGTATAAATGTTTTAACATTCCATGTAACTAAATATCTGTAATAAGCAACTAGAAATAATAACTGTATTACTACAAACAAGTTCTGACTATTTACAAGCGCTTTTTTAAAGTCTACATGAATAAAAAAAAAAAAAAATACCATCCCGTGGGTGTCGTAAAAGGCGACTGAGGGATACGCCAGGGAATCGGGCAGCAGCGCTACCTGTGTACTATAGCTACCACCTAACTGCGGCCGCCAACTCGAATGCCAAGCGCGGTGACTACAGCAAACCCCTCCAAATGGTAACGTTATAATAACTTTTGGAGGAGGCCTACTTCCAGCAGTGGACTAGTCAGTTATTTTCTGTGTAGTGATGGCTTCGAATATCACCACCTAATCTCATTCCGTATGGAAAATGTCCCGAGGCAGCAACGTCTCTCTATAAACTATGATCATCACACTGCGATCGCCAGTTATATCCCCTATTTTTGAGAGAGGCTTTTGTCCATCAATAGAACTTATCTGGCTGACAAGATACCAACTAACTGACTAAAATAATTATAAATTACTATTATTAAAAGAGCTGATATTTAAAGAAATTTTGGTGGGATTCTATTGCATTTTCAATTATAAAAAGTCCGTTTGATCTATATACAAGCGAACTTTTTAATTTAAAATATTAAATTAACTAATAATAATACAGTTATTAATATTAATTAATAAAATAACAAACTCAGCGAGTGTCTCTCAGTGGATACCCCTTTTTATGATAATTGTGCTGACGGAGGAGTATGAAATTTGTAACAATTATAGTTCATAAGGAGTACAGAAAGCTAATATCTTTATATAATAGACATTAGAAGTAAATTATTATAATAAAAAAACACATTACACTAGTGTGTGTACTTTTAACGCCTATTATATAAAGATATTAGCTTTCTGTACTCCTCTTCCATATGAACTTTAACTGTCACAAATTTCATACTCCTCCGTCAGCGCAATTACAAAGACTTTTCTAAACGTATATGTATGTTTATGTTATTTTTACACCACATTACTTAACGAAAATCCGTTAATTAATAAAAAGAAACTATTGATTAGCTTTTAAATTTTATCCTGTCCATTACTTAATATCTGGCAATCCTAGTAAGTGATCCTGTATATAAATTCTACGCGTTCTATAGACTCATAATGGTGAGTAAAGTACCTTTTCACACCTTTGTCGGATAAGTTCTAATAAAATGAAAAAAATGTCCTAAATGGCTTTTAAAATAGCTTTTAATGTTGCCGGCTAGGATAATATTTGTATAAGTGAATGAATTGTCACCTAGGAGGGGCATGGGTATGCTCTATGTCAATATTACTAGTATCTGGCGAGTTTTATAAATATTTATATTCATCATTAGGAATTAGTATTTTTGAATAATATTTTTTTAAGCTAGAAGAATTGCCAAGCTAAAGTGGCAGTGTGGAACCGACGACGGCCGCTGACACAGTAAGGTTCTCGAGTGCAGAGACGCAGCGTGGGCAGGCCCCCTACAAGGTGGAACGACGACATGGCAATCTCTACGAAGACTAGCCACCTAGGTAGACCTTATTAAATTGAAGGATTGTGTGCGCAAACACTGGTGCTCTCTGTATTCCCTCAAATTCAGAATCCTGATGCTTATCCGTCACGACTAGGAGAGTACAGGCGCGGTATCAACAGCTTTACGTGCTCTCCGATGCACGGGCGTATAGCACCATCAGTTTCAAAACTTCGGGCTGCTACGGGGGAGTTTCTTGTCAGAAAAATCCTAGTCACACTTTTTGACCCGACCCGGGATTCGAACCAGGCATATTATCACCCCATCTCATCCCGTGGTGGCGTAGTTAGTGTTCTTCTGTGAACTATGACCATCAAAATGTGATCGCCAATCTTCTGTCTGTGGGCCTGTTGGCGTGGTTGGCAAATGATTGCTTTGCACACCGGAGGTCGAGGGTTCGATTCCCACCCAGCACAAATATTTGTGTGCATAAACATGTCTGTTTGTCCTGAGTCTAGGTGTAATTATCTATATAATCATAATCATAATATTTATTTGCGTAAAACACGGTATACAAAGGTTTTATGACTTAGAATGAATGGACATGCGTGTTTTGCTAATTATATGTAGATAGCGTGCAAAAAGAAAAAGAATGGCTACAAACACCACAGCAATACAATGAAGAAATACAAGTACAATTTTACAGTTTCAGCTCTAGAAATTCTTTTACACTGTAGAAATTATAATTATTAAGCCATTTTTGTAAATTAATTTTAAATAAGTGGGTAGTATTTAACAATTTTAAATTACGAGGTATTTTATTATAAATACGCACACACATAGCTATGCAGCTTTTGTTGTACTTGGTTAGCCTGGGAGCGTAAGTATGTATTTACCAAAGAAAAGTAGTATATGTAGTACATCAGTTATCTAGATTCCATAGTACAAACTCTGCTTAGTTTAGGATCAGATGGCGTGTAAATAATGTCCCAGGATAAAAAAAAATCCCGTCTGCCAAGCGTGACGATTATAGCATATCTATCATACTTTGGCTGACATGATGAAGTCTCTACCGCTATACCAACGAGATATTCAACATTTTAGTATAAAGTGTTTTTAAACAATTTTGACAAGTCATCAATAAAAGATTCCGGCAAGGCTGTCACTGAGTCAGTTTCTAAAAACCGTGTAGCTAGCATGTAACATGATGCCTTCCGCGTGCCTTCAATGGTGACTCATATAAGGCTGAATAATATAAACACTTTAAACAATAATTGCCCGCCTCCGAAAAGAAGTTCATGTTTTTAGGGTACCGTACCCAAAGGGTAAAACGAGACCCTCTTACTAAGACTTCGTTGTCTGTCGGTCCGTCTGTCACCGGGCTGTATATCATGAAATCATGAAAATTTCACAGATAATGTATTTCTGTTGCCGCTACAACAACAAATACTAAAAAAAAACAAAATAAAATAAATATTTGAGGGGCTCCCATACAACAAACGTGAATTTTTTGCTCGTTTTTATAGATAATGGTACAGAACCATTCGTGCGCGAGTCCGACTCGCACTTGGCCGGTTTTTTATAACATTACGACCCCATTTGGGAAAATAATACTTGTGTCGCGGGGACACTTTACAAACATATAACTGAGGGACGCAAAGCATGTATGTACATCCAAACTCAGTAGATACAACTATTTATGGGTCACACAAACGGATGTCCTGCACGAGAATCGAACCTAGGACACGAAGTAGTGAGGCGATTGTCTTAACCGCTGCGCCACACGTGCAGTCAAATTATTATTAGTTACTAACTGTGATGGTTTTCTCCGCGTTAAACTTAATAAATTATAACCAATGTGTTAATCCAGGGTGTCAGCTAACTCTTTACCAAATTTTATTAAAATCGCTCCAGCCGTTTAGACGTGAAGGAGTAACAAACATACCCAATATCTATGCATGTGGCTTATAATGTAAGACTACCCATAAAGATCAGACAAAGGCTTATTAAAACATGACTACTGATATACACTGCCAAACATCTCGGTAGGAACACTTTTAAAGAGTTAAACTTAAAGTAAAAACTGTTAAAAACATGTCTTAAAACTATCATATATGTATTTAACAGTTTTCAAAAGTGTTATTAATTATGTTTCGGATGTATCACATCTTTCCTCTTGGTTACAACCAAGAGGAAAGATATTTTTATAAGATAATTTTGCTTTATTTACTATATATATATATTAGGTCTTTACCTATGAAATTGCCGTTCTGCAGTACTGGCCATTTCAAATCAAAATAATTTTTGTTTGGCTAAGAATTCTAATTTCAAATTAATTTTATTTTAAAAACATGGATTCTTTTTTCCAAAAGTAGTCATTTCTTTATTGATTAGTGTTACATTTTCATCGCATTTCAATCTTTTTCGTCATCATGGATACGTTAAAAATTCGAGTAATTATGGAATATGAGTACCGTCGTGGCAGCAACGCGGCACAAGCGGCACGCAACATCAACGACGTTTACGGAGCTAACACTACAAACCAACGCACCACCTGTTATTGGTTTGCTCGCTTCCGTTCTGGAAATTTCGACCTGAAAAATGAACCTCGCGGTCGTCCGAAGACTTTGGTCGACAATGACGAATTAAAGGCGGTTGTGGAAGCTGATGATACACAATCTACGGCTGAATTAGCAGCAGCTTTCGACGTTAGCGTCAAAACAATATTGGTCCATTTGCGTCAAATTGGCAAGGTAAAAAAGCTTGACAAATGGGTGCCCCACGAACTCAATGATCGCCAGCGCGAAGTACGCGTCGAGACGTGCCTTGCACTGCTCAACAGACACACAAATGAAGGAATTTTGAACCGCATTGTTACCTGCGATGAAAAATGGATTCTGTTTGATAACCGCAAGCGCTCAGCAAGTTGGTTGGATCCTGGTTCAGCACCTAAACAATGCCCTAAACGAAAACTTACCCCTAGAAAAGTGATGGTCACTGTTTGGTGGTCTAGCGCCGGTGTGATTCATCACAGCTTCTTACCAAACGGGGTGAGCATTACTGCAGATGTGTACTGTGAAGAACTGAGCACAATGATGGAGAAGCTGGCGCATCTCCAACCAGCATTGGTCAATCGCTCGTCTCCGCTGCTCCTGCACGACAACGCGCGACCTCATACTGCACAGCAGACGGTCTCCAAGTTGCAAGAACTGGGGTTGGAAGCTCTCCGTCATCCGCCCTACTCACCAGACCTTGCGCCTACAGACTACTACTTTTTCCAGAATTTGGATAACTTCTTGGCGGGAAAAAAATTCAATACCCGAGAGGCAGTACAAAATGCCTTTGAAGAATTTGTTGCCTCCCGTCCAGCTGATTTCTTTAAGAAGGGCATCAATAAACTGCCACTGCGATGGCAAAGATGCATTGATTGCATGGGTGATTACTTCGATTAATACAAATAAAAAAATTCATGAAAAAAATTCGTTTAAATTTTTTCATACAAAACGGCAATTTCATAGGTAAAGACCTATTATAATATAATGAATGATTTTGCATAAGAGACGGATACGTGTTACAGGAATCCGGGGAAGCGCGCAAGCGCGCTATTTGTTTTAACCAAATAGCGCGCCCGGTGGTGGAGAGATGGCTGTGAAATGGTGCCCACCCATTTTGTGTAGGGTTAATATCACGCATTATTGGTGTCAAAATAATGTTTGCGAGATTATATTTCCTATTATTAATATATTCGACCGCTCACTTAAATTTCCTTCCCATACATTTCATCTCAATTTTATTATACGGAACGATAACATATCAGATGTTACAAATCGTGCGACTACTGCAAGGCACTTGCTTCTTCTGGGATGTTTGTTTCGGAAAAGATGTCTACGGAAAAACTTGTAGAGTTACCATTTTAGTATACTTTAATTAGCTTTAAATTTATATTGTAATTTGCTGTTATGTCGCCTAATGCACCCACGAAACTGTGACAAGTCAAACGACTACTAAAAATCAAAATTATTAAAATTATAAGCCCCGACTGCAAGTTGACTGATCACCGTAAGCCGTAAGCAAGACGAAGCCTAATATTATATATGTATATTATACAGCCACTACTGGGGTGATATACAATTCAGGAATAACGAGAACTCAGGAATCTTTTCACTCCTAACTGAATAAACTAGCTAACCGAATTCAACCTACACAACAAATCACTTCAGTTTTTTGGAAACCAATCAAAGAAATTCAAAGGAGCTTTCCTCGTAATTGTATCTTCACGGGTATCTGTAATCCATTAATCCTAGTATTGTTTTGTAGGAAAACATTCCGTATCTATTTGATACACAATTCTTTGAGTAGGAGCCACAATTACAGGGGAACTGAGGATTTCATTGCCAAATATTTTCCTTTATCCGTAGGTGAGTGGAGAAAGAGAAAAGCGAAAGCGACTCAAATATAGTTTCACTTTTACTGAGCAAAAGAAATGTCTTTGAAATGAAATGAACTGAAAATTTTTATTTTCCAGAATATACGTTACATAGTAGTTGGACGCATTTTATTTTATTTTTTCTTTTCCCACTTATTTCCCCGTCATTGAACACTTCACGTCTAATGTGTACATTAACATGTGCCTGGAGGGGGGGAAAAATTAACTAGTAACACTTCATTGATGACTTAATAATCAGTAAGTAGACGGTTAGAAGGAGAAGAAAATAGGTTAATTAATAAAGCACAGCTAAGAGAAAAAGGGAGAAAACTATAATATTTTTATTACGAATGACGGACAACATCTGGTAATTCTGAATTGAGTTTTGAATTCCGCAACGATTTCATCACAAGGAAACAAGGAGGAGTTGAGAAAAAGTACGTCCCTTTCCCTCTATAGCAAAGCTGGAGACAGAATGTAATAACGAGACTGGAGCCTCATAAAACGAGAGAATTGCAACTAGACAGGCCATCTGAAAAAACACCAAGGCAATTGTCCAAGGCCCTTTCAAGTGAGCTGTTACAATTAATTCCAATAGCAGATATGGTAAAATCCCCAAAAACGCATGGAAGTTGTTCTTGTTGCTACAAGATCTGTATAAAAAAAGTACTCCCCTTTTTGTTTGTGGTGCAGTCGCTGTGCCGGCAGGCAGGAGTCGGCGATACGCGAGTGCAATCCAGAGCACTCCCAGGGTACGTGCCCCGACCACGTGGGCAATGGAGCGAAAGGGGGGCATTGGAGCAGCATACCCACATTGGGGCTCCTCCCATCAGGTTATAAGAGAAGTCTACGGCAGGTTAGGTTTAGTCGGTGTGAGACCGACATACCCACCCGAAGACAATTTTTGCGGAAGACATGCATCCTCTGTCTTATCAAAAGCAATAAAATCACGCTCTATAAGCCAGAGATTACTATCCCAAAGTATGTGGTGGGTGGTTTAGTTGGTAATGGTTAATCGTTAATCCATCTACAATAAAACAAGAAACGCTTAAAACAGTTTACAGCTTGAAAAAGTCACCATATTATTTTGCGGATGCGCACTGATTGTTTTCACGGTACGATGCGTAAAAGGTGCGCCACCCTGGTGCGCAGAGTCCGGACCAGCTCTAACACTGTCCTGATGATGATCGCGGATCGATTGGATTGCCGCTATATCCAGCATCTCAGAGGCAAGTCATAAAGTGGCGTAATTTCAATCTTTCTAAATATAGCGTTATTTAATTTAATTATATGTACAAATATTTATTAACCAATTAGTATCGTGTGTGTTATTATTATTTTTTTATTATGTTATTTCTAATTATTAATTTTGTTTTTGTATTTTATTATGTTTGTATTTTCTGCCTATGGGTCGCAATTAGTTACCCGAAATAAACATATTTTATTTTATTTATATTATATTATATCGCCTAATCTCCCAGCCTGGCCCACCCCAAGTCTCCCCCAGTGTTCATTATTGAAAGGTCGCAATATAGCTGCAGCCCGCCCTTGTCGCGTCCCCTTAATTAGGACATCTTCGATATTACGCCCAAAAGGTGTGCGTCCAACGACTGATATGTCGCTAGTTACTACGGACCTTTATTTGCCAGCTTAATACGGACATTGGCACTTTTTCTATAGTAGATATAAAATTGCTTAAGACATAAGTCTGAAACTCTTTTCTTTGCGTTCTTTCTTTCGCTTCCCTTAATAGCAATGGCGAGGGCTATCCTCGGAGTTTCCCTTGCGAGAATGATTCAGAAATATCAAAATCTGCAGACGAACAAAGTAGTAAGTGATTGCTGAGGTTCAGCAAATAGGCTCGCGGTCAGTCCATAGAATTGGTTTGATAACTGGGCGTCTCCTTGCTTTGAAGGGCACGTTAAGCTTTCGGTCCCGGTTGCAGCCATTAGCCAACAGTCGTTAAGCTATGTCAGAGGCTTCAGGTGACCTCGAACCGGAAGACGCAGCGCTATCTGGCCCCTTTCAAGATGGACCGATGATCTTCTGAGGGTCACTGAAAGTACTGTCATTATTCACATGTACTACAGCTTAATCGAGAGGTACGAAATTGAAATCTACTTATCCAGAGTGTGGAGAGACTGGCGATCTGTCATACAGGTCTTCTAGTACAGACACCAGTCTCTCACATATATTAATCCTAACTACACCTAGTAATGTACACTTAGATTAAGTATATTTAATGTATAAAATTCTGTGTGAGAGAAAAAATAAAGTTATATAGATTTTATTTAGGAGTTCTGGCATAGCAAAAAAGAATCAGTACACTTATGTTATATTTCGGGTTGTAGGTATACGAGTATTAAGGACTGACTGCTAATCCAGTCCCAAGATGTATATGCACTTACTATTTTTTTTTATTAATTAATACAATCCCTAGTATGCTCATATATTAATTAAATACGTTAAATCCCTAGCATCAGTAGTCAACCCGTCGCCAATATAATATCCTGATAAGCAGTTTAATGAAACATCCGTTAATTATGTCACCGACCCTTATTATTGACACCTTCTCCGGATTGTTGTGTGAGCGGACCAAATATTACAGCACAAAAAGTGAGAAATGCAACATTATTATTTATTGTTTAGCTTGTTTAATATCTTAATAACCTAACCTAAATGTTAGAAAACTCCCGACTCCAACTATAATCATAAGTGAAAACCAAAGTGTTTTAATTACAGTGCGTGTCCGTGCTTTGGAGGGCACGTTAAGCTATGATTGTAGATTTTAGGCAACAGTCGTTAAGCCATGTCAGAGGCCTAATGGGCGGCTTGAACAACTCTGACACTAGGATAACCGCTGCCCATACGATAAGTAATAAGTAAGTATCACATAACTTTGGAAAAGATCTGATACTCTTGTATTGCTGGACCGATATTAACCAAAAACAGCTAAGATACCACCGCAAGGAAACTGGGTATCAAATGAAAAACCGCATTCAAATCGGTCCATCCGTTTAAGAGCTACAATGCTTAATTTTATAATATGTTTTAAATTATTTATTTATTTTTTGCTTTGTTATGTATTAATTTTAAGTTAAATTTCAATTTTTAATATTTAATTTATTTTGTATGTATATTTATATTACTTTCTATTTAATTTACTATGCCATTGTAGCTTATATCAGCCTCTATCGGAAAATCAACGCTGCAGTAATACACCTGTGTTGCCGTAGCTAATGGTGAGATAGGGGCCATTTTTGTTAATGTAAGATTTCTTTTTGTCAAAAATATTTTTTTTTTCATTTTATTTCATTTTCATTTCATTTCTTTTCATTTCAATGCCACGTACACACACAGACAGAGTTTGATGGTCGTCGTTCTCAGAAAAAGGCTGCCCGTATCTGATAGGTATTCCCTCAGGTTGCTTGCTACGCCCCCCATGAGATGAGAAGGAGTGATGATATCCTTCGCCGTCTTGATTATTGTCATTTAATTGGTAATTTTTATTCGACAGAGGATGCTTATGAGGCGGTCCCAAATAAACACAAACTCACGATACATGACAAGAAAGAGGTTTTTTAATGTTCTACTGTATAAGATAAATGTAAAAGTAATATAATATGTAGGTATTGTTATACTGGCAACACTTTAAAAATTACATAACGTCGAAATCGTTAACCGAGACTGATACATGTACTTGGACAGCCTGTAATACAGATCTCTCAAGACTTTATATACAAAGTGTAGCATAAATAGTAGTGGAAATACATTTATGAAGGAATCTAATAACTTTACTATTTTATGATTGAATACGAAATGCATCAGGTGATTGTTAATCTTGTGTGCTTTCTGTCTGTTAACCTTCTTTTGTTGCGAATTTAATCTGTTGTTGTACATTTTGTATGTTGATGTGCTTTTAATTGTTCAGTTTCATATGCTAATTAAGCTTCTTAACATATTTTTACCTTGTGTACAGTTCTTTTTATTTTTTTTAAATCTTTATTTATTATACAGCATTTTCGTACATGAAATGACGATGCCAATCCCATCGTACCTTATACTAAGCTAGCTCTAAAACTACACTATACAAAGCCAATAACTAACCCACTGAGTACATAGAACCTTGTATACAGTTAATAATAATAATAGCCGGGGACATTATTAACATACGGCCATCTGATCCCAAACTAACTAAATACGTTGAATCCCTAGCATCAGTAGTCAACCCGTCGCCAATATAATATCCTGATAAGCAGTTTAATGAAACATCCGTTAATTGTTCTTTGGAAACTAGGGAAACTTATAAACTTCTTATACTACTTGTCTTTTGTAAATACATACTTATATACACAAATATCTGTTCTGGGTGGGAATTGAACCCACGACCTGCGCCTGTATGTCGACTTTGAATATCACCAATCCCATGGGGGGTGTATAAGTCGTGCCAAGGGAATATCTACCAGAGAACGGGCAGCAGCATCTCTCTGTGTACTATAACAAACATATTGCGATCGCCAACCCGTCTGCCAAGCGTGGCGATTATGGCATATCCTTCCAAATGATAGACACAACTCTATACCTCCAAGACCTCTTAGACGGTCACAGTAGCCTAGTTGGTAGTGCTCCTGCCTACGAAGCTGGTGGTCCTGGGTTCGAATCCCGGTAAGTGCAAATATTTGTGTGATGAGCACGAATATTTGTTTCTTAGTCATGGATGTTTTCTATGTATATAAGTATTTATCTATCTATATAAGTATGTATATCGTCGCCTGGTACCCATAGTACAAGCTTTGCTTAGTTTGGGGCTAGGATGATCTGTGTGACATTGTCCCTAGATATTATTATTGGAACGAAGTTCTTTTTCGCGCGTTGTGAAAGGGGGCTAGACGGAAAAAATTCTTACGAAAAGTTGTCACGACACTTTTTGCAGCTGTGCGGCGTGCGCATGTTTCTCTGTCTGTCTCTCTCTCTCTCTCTTATAGAAAGCAAGCCAGATATTTTCATTCATATTTACACATAATTTCGCATTGAACAGTGTGGTGTCGCGACGATTATTTTTGTTGAGTGTATACAGGTTTTTGTACATAATAAATAATAAGAAATAACTTCGTTCCATCCGGGTGTCCCTTGGACACACCTCTCAAGTTTTATTATTATTATTTGGCCTTTGCCCAGCAATACACGTCATTTGACTGCCATGATAATGGTGATAATGAAGAGTTATAAGTTAGGTCTAGTGTGGTATGTACTCATGTATTTAAACATAATTTCAGCTTGATATAGGACAAGTGCTTCAATGGGCGTTATTATAGTCTCTTATTTGCTGACTGTACATTCTTCTTTATGTAACAAAAGTGTAAAAGTAATATAAGGTACTCGTATTGTTTTATACCGGATAGTCGTCGTAAAACAAAAGTTTTGACGTAAATAACTTTGAGGAAACTCTGGGGTCCGAGAAGACTGTTTATGATGATAATTTTACTTTTTGTAAACATTAATGAATATAAATAATGTTGGCTTGGAAATATAAAGCTATTTATATTTACTTGCGCACGCGTAAAAATAAGGTTCTTAAAAACTTCTTGAAGGTTTGACGGATTGATCTTATACATAATTAACTTATTTTTGATAGTATTAAATATGTAATATGTAACAGAAACAGCGCAGCGGCGTGGTAGTTGTGACCCTACACGATGGACCAATGTTTTTTTTTGTCGTTATCAATAACTGAAGCAATCGCGCGATGCCTTTTAAAACATCCTTCCTGCGTTTTTGAACGGCGCCATGATGTGGTCTTTTGGGAAAGCAATAAACGGGATTTCATTTCACAGGCTCAATCTACGTGGGAGGAAGATTAAGAATGTTAAGTTGATCGTATAGACATTTCATTTAATATCAAACCCCGAGGAACCTCAGTTTTTAACAATGTTGTTTAGTTTATTTGAGACCTGAATAAAAATTATTTGATATATTTTAGTAAAAAATAATAGAGATGGCATTAAGAGTGCCTTGATTTTTTTGGTAACTGATAAATAAATGGTGCAATTATACAATATAAATAAGAAAGTTACACTTTTCCCAAATTATATTGTATAATTACACCATGATAATGGTATCATTCTACAATATAATAACTTGTCACTTTTCACATTTTTTTAACATGGTTAATTAATTCGGTCACCGTAGCCTAGTTGGTAGTGCCCCTGCCTACGAACCTGGTGGTCCTGGGTTCGAATCTCGGTAAGTGCAAATATTTGTGTGATGAGCACGAATATTTGTTTCTGAGTCATGAATGTTTTCTATGTATTTAAGTATCTATATAAGTATGTATATCGTCGTCGTGTATATTGTGGTACCCATAGTACAAGCGTTGCTTAGTTTGGGGCTAGGATGATCTGTGTGACATTGTCCGCAGATATTAAAAATTAGCTAAGTATAGTATAGTACCTACAGATTATGAATATAAATTATTATAATTGTATCACTTATTGTGCTTGAAATTATCTGTTAGCAATAAGATATCTGTAATAAATAAATAAAATAAGCAGATTACATGTACAAGAATGGTCTAGTACATTTAACCGAGATACAGGCTCTGCCTAGTTCGGTTACAGATGCCTAATTTATTTGTATGTTTTAAAATATTTTGGCTTAACATAAGTATTTTGTAAACTAGAATTAAGATTTTGGAAATAAATTATTATTGTTATAATTATTATTAATCTGCTTATTATATAATACAATAAGTATTTTTCTTATTGCACTAGCATCTATTATTTGGGGGGGGGGGGGGGGGGGGTAACCAAATAATATAAAAATTGTACGTGTAAGTATGTCTTACACGTACAATTTTCGCCAAAGATTGTTTAATGACAATATACGCTCTATAATAAAACTAACTGAATACACGTAGCTATATTACATACATCTTAAAATGTTTAAGTACCAATGAGGTTGTATATCTCTAAAGTAAATGTACGTAATCAATCAATTCAGGATGCTAAAAGCATCCCAAACCTCCGAGATGAAATTTTTCACTATTACACATCACTACCAGGCCCATGAGTTAGCGCTACATATTTATTTATATTCAGATTATATTTTTTTTGCATTACTAAATATGTCTACCGTAAAAACGCTACATGAAAAATGAACAGTAGTTTTCGTGTTACAATTTGTGGTGGACCTTCTGAATATGTTTATCAACCTTATTGGTATACAAATAAGAAAGGATATTTGGTAGGAATACAATATTTGGTTGGAAAATAAGGTACGTTTTTTACGTACACGCAAAGCATAAACTTGAACACCCCTAGGATTTTTGGCGGGCGATCTAATTTCTTGGAAAATATGCTTCGTGATGTAAGCTCGGCAGATTCATAATTTGAATCATTGGATGGAGTTTAGGAATGGTGATGAGATGCGATTAAAAGGGGATATGATTCAATGAAATTACGATTTGTCGAGATTGTCAAGATGGCGAGAAAATTATGTTGTGATAATATTTGCTCAGTTTCTTTAACTTGTCATTTACATTTGGCCTCGGAGGCTTTAACTGCTTTACCGGGGTATGGAGGCGACATGACTCAAGTAGTTTAGCAAATAAATTACAAACGAAATAACCTAAGTTAGTGCTGAACGCGGCAATGACTACTCTTAGGCGCTAAAGTGTTCTGTGCATGGCTGCTGTTATATTTAACGAATTGGGAAAAAAAAATAACACCTTACCAAGCATGCTTTATAAAGCAAAATTAAATCACTATTAGCTGTAAAACCTGATTACAATATTTATAGATTTTTAATAGATAAAAGCTTTTTTAAATAGCTTGACATAAAATAACGGTGCGGTTAGCGTGGTTCATAAATACTTACCTTTCACGCCGCAGGTCATCGGTTCGATTCCCACCCAGGATAGATATTTGTACATACATACATACACATACATAGACTCACGCCTGTTTCCCAGGGGGGTAGGCAGAGACAACGGATTTCCATTTGTCACGATCTTTGCATACTTCTTTTGCCTCGATTACTGTCATTATATTCTTCATACATGCTCGCCGGTTTAGGGTACTTCTGACCTGCCCTTTCTTGAGAACATCTCCAATTTGGTCAGAGAATGTTCGACGTGGTCTTCCACTTCCGGTTGTCCCATTCACACAGGCCAGGTATACTTCTTTTGTCAATCTTCTTTCATTCATCCTTTCTAAATGGCCAAACCATCTCAGCGTGCCTTTTTCAATCTTTGTGACTACATCCTCTTTCAAACCACAACGCTCTCTTACATCAGTATTTCGAATTCTGTCTCTCAAAGTCACACCACACATACTTCTCAGAGCTCTCATTTCCACTGCATTTATTTTACTTTCATTCTTTTTCTGCCATACCCAACTTTCCCTTCCATACATTAAAGTTGGCACTAACACTCCATCGTGCACGGCTAGTCGAGCCTTCTTTGATACTTGCCGGCTACTCATAAAGGCGTGTAGTGCCCCATTCACTCTGTTCCCCGCATTTACTCATCTAACAATATCTTTTTCATATTTCCCATCTCTCGTAAACAAAGTTCCCAAATATACAAACTCATTCACCTGTTCGACTTTCTCTCCTCCAATCACAATATCACACGCTGTCGTGTATTCATCCCTCTCAAATACCATTACTTTCATCTTACCTACATTCATTTTCATCCCTTTCCTTTCAAAAGATTCATGCATACTTGTTACCATCACCTGCAACTCGTCCGCCGATGATGCAAGTAAAACTTGATCATCAGCGTAAAGCAGACACGTGATGAGTAACTCATTCATCCTTACACCGCATTCACTTTCTTTCACTGCTCACAGCTAGATGCTCTCACCGGTCCGTAAGCGATCGGCGAGGGAAAGCAACTAGGCTCGCGGTCAGTCCATAGATGGGTGACCGCCAAAGTGGTTTAATTTCTGAGCGTCTCCGTGCTTCGGAGGGTACGTTAAGCCGTCGGTCCCGGTTGTAGTCATTAGACAATAGTCGTTAAGCCATGTCAGAGGCCTACTGGGCGGCTTGAGCAACTCTGACACTAGGGTTACCACTACCCATACGATAAGCAAGCAACTTTCTTTGAAATCTTTTAAACAGCTATCCATGAATAGGTTAAACAACGACGGTGACGCTACACATCCCTGTCTAACACCCTTTTGGATGCTAAACCACTCGGTGTATGACCCGTTAATCCTCACGCAAGCTCTGGAATCCCTATAAAGAGATTTCAGTGCTTGAACAAGGTTGTCGTTCAACCCATACATGCACAGTACCGACCATAGTTCACTCCTCAACACTCTATCGTAGGCCTTTTCTAAGTCTACGAAGGCACAGTAAACCTTTTGGTTTTTGCCCAAAAACTTCTCTACTATGCTTCGCAGAGAAAAGACCTGATCCGTGCATCCCATTCCTTTCCGAAAACCCGCCTGTGCATCCCATATTTTCGCATCGGTTTCTTTCACAACTCTTTCAACCAATACTTTTGCATACAACTTACCAACGACGCTGAGCAGACTAATGCCCCTATAGTTTTTACAGTCTTGCCGTGAGCCTTTCCCTTTGTAAAGAGGTACGATGACAGCCTTGCACCAATCACTTGGCGCTTGGCCGGTGGTATAGCATAAATTGAAAAGGCTGCACAGCTGACTCGCTATGACGCCATGTCCAGCCTTCAGCATCTCGGAAGTTATCCTGTCATACCCTGGTGACTTACCTGATTTCATACCCTTAATAGCTTTCACAATCTCATCCATACCAATGTCATCTTTACATTTGTTCTTGTCTATACTTAGTGAACTACGTTCACTCTCTGTTACACCTCTTTCATACAAACTTTCAAAATACTCCTTCCAACGTTTTAACACGCATTCTTCCCCTTTCACTATATTTCCATCTTGGTCTCGTATGGATTTCAGTTCTGAGGTTTCAGCTATGCCTCTTACTGATCTAACGGATTTCCAGAAAAACTTAATGTTCGTCTGAAAATCCTTAGACAACCTTCTATCAAAATTATCCTTTTGTTCATTTTTCTTTTCGTTCACCACATCCTTTACAATTCCTTTCATTTTCCTATAATCATTCCAGACTCTTTCTTTATCTTCATTCGTCGCCTTATGCATTCGTTCGTTTGCTCTGGTGGCTAGCCAATCTAACCATGCTTTCTTCTTTTCACATACAACTTTTTGTACACTTTTATCCCACCAAATATTCTTCATTTTTCTTCCTCTTCTTCTCTTTATTACACCACATACTTCACCAGCTACACTCACCACACCTTCTTTGACTACCTTCCATAGCTCTTCTACTTCTCTTATGTCTTCAGATCCCTCAAACTTCTCAACCAACTTACTTTTGTACTCATCTGCCACTTCTTCCTCTTACAGTTCCTCTACTTTAATTCTCTCTAGTACTCTTTTAGTCTCAGGGATTCGGTGGCGCCATCCTTTGAATAGACCACTTATTCAGCTCATTGCCAGAAAGTGGTCTGTATGGATTGCGGTCCCACGATAGACTCTTGTGTCTAGAACATTCTTTCTCAGTCTTTCATTTACAATCACGAAGTCAATCATACTCTTTCTCACATTTTTCCTCTCTCGTGTAAACATATGGATTATTTTATGTTCAAACATAGTATTTGTAACACAAAGACCCCATTCCAAACATATCTCAAGCAGACTGTACCCATTCTCATTCTCACTCTCGTCACCGAATTGACCTAGTACTCTTTCAAAACCATCACGTTTTACCCCAACCCATCACTTAAAATCACCTAACATTATTACTCTTTCATTATACTGACTTAACCGCAACACATCTCTCAGGGTCTCCCAGAATGCCTTTCTTTCCTCTTGTTCTCGCTGTATTACAACTGCACCCATATCTACAGGAGCGTACACTCCTACTAGGAAGATACGGGTCATACCAACTTTCATTCTCAACCACATTACTCTTGCATTCACGCATTCGAACTCAGTCACACACTCAGACATACTTGTGGAAAGAATGAGACCCACACCTTGGCAACCTCTGGTGGTGTTCGGTACTCCAGACCAATACGCCGTGTATTGTCCGTGTGTTGTAGTATCACACCCTTTCCGCTTCGTCTCATTCACACACAACACATCGATTCGCTTTTCACTCATCAGCTGACATACTTCGTCCATCTTACCTGCTATTCCTCCTCCCACATTCAACGTAGCAAAACGGCTCTCCGTTGGCCACTTTTCGCCTCTCCGGGAAACGAGACGTGACGGGTGGCGGACCACGTCGCCGCCATTTGAAGGATTAAAATGAATTATATCCATTGCGTTCCCACGAGTATTAGGGACTAAACGGTCCACCCTCGCAGAGCCCTATACGAGGGTAAGGCGGATCCATGCTGTGTCCTATGACCGCCAACATAGACACCCTCCGTTATCGACCAGAATACCCTCTGGCCAAGGATCCCTCAGCACGGGTCGGATAACACTTTGGATCGGGGTTTTGTTTCAGGTATGCTCCCTCGGACTAAATAGCTCACTTGTGCTCGTCCCCTGCGTCTCGGTGAGCGTACAGTAAGCCAGCTAACTCGGCCTGTGAGCGCCGCCGTTGGTATGCATAATTATGCCTACTCTTCCGCCGCCGCTCTAAGTTACTATCCTGTAGTGATAGTAACTATGCTATCGTAGGCCTCTGATGAATCCTAAGATTCTAGAGCCCCCGATAGAGGCAGGTTAAGGTCATAACCGGGACATAGCATAGATATTTGTGTGCGTAAACATATCTGTTTGTCCTGAACCTGGGTTTAATTATCTTTATAAGTATGTATTTACAAAAGGAAAGTAGTATATGTAAATATATTAATTATCTAGTTTCCATATAATTAATATATTAGTAATGGATGGTTGCGAATGGCGCAAGACCGGCAATTGTGGAGAACTTTTGGGGGAGGCCTTTGTCCAGCAGTGGACGTCTTTCGGCTGATATGATGATGATGAATATATTAGTACAAGCTCTGCTTAGTTTGGGATCAGATGTCCGTATGCGAATAATGTCCCAGGTATTATTATTTAAAAAAATACCTAATTCAATTTGATAATCTGACAATTTTCGTAATGGATATTTTTGGATGTTTTTATTGCTGTGATTGTATTTTAGTGTTTTAATATTTCCTATTATTTTAATCTAAATATTTATTAAATTTTGTTTTTGTTTCTTATTGAGTATCATTTTAGTAAATTCAATACCAATCTGCACCCTTATTCTATATCATTAGACTCCCACAAATTTAGTAAGTCATTTCCACCACAACGTTACGATGAAGAGGCTTAATTTATACGCTAAAAACTTTTCACAGAATAAAGTCCATTAGTGAAAGCCGGAATCAAATTCAGTATCTTTTCGAGATTAGTGCTCAAAATACACGACAAAAACTAGGCACATTTGGTACGATAAAAGGTTCTGCAGGCTATGCACGGGCACAACTTGCTACCCAAACGCCAGAGATAAGCATTTTTATTGTGCTGTGGTGAGCATCTAATCCGTAGCTACGGGGTTTACATGCTACGACTAAGACCTTGTCTGTAAAGTCGCGACGTCAGTATACAACATGTAACTTAATTAACGCACATCATGAAAGTAGTTTGTTCAGAATCGTTTACTGAATCGATTTATATCATTTTTAATATAGGTAATTTTTTATCCCAAAATAATTAAAACTACGAAAATTATTTGTGTGATGAGCACGAATATTTGTTTCTGAGTCATGGATGTTTTCTATGTATATAAGTATTTATCTATCTATAAGAATCTATGTATATCGTCGCCTGGTACCCATAGTACAAGCTTTGCTTAGTTTGGGGCTAGGATGATCTGTGTTACATTGTCCCTAGATATTATTGTATCTCACATGTTTATTACCAATATTATTTACAAGATATCATACAACGGTATTTTAACACAAATACAACTTATACAATATTCGGGCTACATGGAGAGAAATTTCCGCACAATCCTGGCATTCGCCAGCAGAACCGCCTTCTGCGTGTAACTCTCCAGCCAGATATCAAGTCCTAAACTTGCAAGGTTGATTTTCAGAGATTTAGGAATAACTCCATTTGTGGATATAACAATAGGTATGATCGCAAGTCTTTATTATTATTATTATTGTCATATTAACACTGTACAGACAAAATATTGAAATGGACCGTAAGTCAAAGTAAAAAGAGTTTTAAATCGCAGTTTAATATGTTGTCATACAAATTCCATCATTCAATACAAAATAAATAAATCAATGAAAAATAAAGTTTATCCCAAGAAACTAATTTAGTAAATAACAATGCAAATACATGTTAATTAAAAAAATCCGTGTATGTATTGTGGTTACAACATAATATTCTAATTGGGGTGTTTGAGGGTGTGCGTTAATTACGTTACATGTTGTATAGTGCTTCTGGCCTAATTTTGAGTATGGAGGTAACCTTAACAGATACTAACGAACTACAGGGGACATAATATATGGAATAAAATATTAAATCCTCAGCCGAACCAAAGTAGCGACATAGCGCGAAGAGGTGCTAAGCTGAAGTGGCAGAGGACAGGGCACATAGCTCATAGAACTGACGGCCTCTGGGGCAAAAACACTACTACAAGGTGGACCGATAATGAAAAAAAAAGGTTTTTATTCACGTAGACTTTAAAAAAGCGCTTGTAAATAGTCAGAACATGTTTGTAGTAATACAGTTATTATTTCTAGTTGCATATTACAGATATTTAGGTACACGGAATGTTAAAACATTTATACAATTTATTTTATAATAGTAGTGATATTTAGCTAGCTTGTATTAAGTTATTGTCGAGGAGATTGTGTTTAGGTTTAATGATTGAAATTTATATTTTACTACATATTGTCTGAATGTTTTCCCTTTAATCTTGTGAGAGCCGTTGGAAACCGCTGGATACAGATAAGTCATAAGTCGGCTATTGTTAATATGTTTAGGGAGGCCTTTATCCAGCAGTAGATGTCTTTCAGCTGATATAATTATGATGATGATAATCAATCTAATGATACGGTAAACTGGACAGTTCTAGAAATACTTACATGACGCTTGATCTGGTTGACTTTCGGCTACAGCGCGCGGTCACTTTTAATCATAGCAATATCTTTTATCTTTATTTTTGGACCTTATTCTAAAGTCATAAGGTTGAAATTCATGAAATGTATGAACGGAATTAAGCTGTGTACTATATGGTCTCCTGTATAATAATATTAATATATCTATAATAATATCTAGGGAAAATGTCACACAGATCCTAGCCCCAAACTAATCAAAGCATGTTCTATGGGTACCAGGTGACGATATACATACTTATATATCCATGACTCAGAATCAAATATTCGTGCTCATCACACAAATATTTGCACTTACCGGGATTCGAACCCAGGACCACCAGTTTCGTAGGCAGGAGCACTACCAACTAGGCTACGATGTACACAGCCTTTTTTAGTATTAATAAGACTGGCGAACTAAGTATGGACGTGCCATATAGTGCAGACGATGCATACACTGTGCAAATAAAACATCCCGACACTGATTTCTTATGACAGTAAAAGTTTTGCGGGAATCGAACTTAGATACGTGCGGCATAACCATCGACGCAGGCAATGTAGTACTTACGGTAGTGACAGCTAGGTCAATAACCTGATGACAATGATAAATCTTCATGACACATTTATTATTCATGTTATTTTTCCAAAATTAACACCATCGGTGTCAAATAGGTCGTATTGTTACACCTTAAAGCTGTTACTATAGGGACCATTTTCGCATAAAGACGTTTCTATTAATGTGACGTTGTCTGTACAAACCTCACTCAACACACTTTCTGTTTACCTCGCCAAGGGTGCAAAACATCACACCATTATGACATCAATATAACAATATTTGCATACAAATGCACAGAATATCTAAGATAAAATCATACTTCATCACTCATATTTATTTTTAACATTTTAATAACGCAGTGAGTAAAATGGCATGTACTTAGATAACGTTTAAACTCGTTTTCTTGTCTGCCCTTTTCCTACCTGCCCTCGGGCTGTCTCCCAGTCAAGCCTATTGCCTAACTACCAGAATAAAATAGGCCCTTGTCAGTAACCAAGATTTCTCCAAGCTGTAAAAACTCCACAGCTGGATAAAAGTCTCCTCCAAGAATCATCTTGGGGGGATATGGCAGAATCGCCACGCTCGGCAGACGGGTTGGCGATTGCAGTTAGATCGTCATAATACACTGAAGGAAGCTGCTGCCCGATCTCTGGTAGATATTCCCTCGGGTCAGCTTCAACGTCCCCCACGGGATGAGATTGGGTGATGATATTCTGATATACGCTGCCACTACACAGTAAAGAGAAAGAGATGGTCAGATTCCGTTAGACATCTGACTATCTGTAAGTTGCTTTTATCACAAGCGTGATCGACAGATTACCCTATCAATCAGGTCCGCAAATAAGATCTGTGATTTTTTTATAAATATCTTTGTCCCGGCTACAACACATTTTATTCAGCTAGGAGATTAAAGGAACTATAACAGGCAAATTGTTTAGCAGGATTTACTAAATATGTGAAAACGGCTTAGGATTGAGTTACTCTATTTTAAGACTTTTAAAAACCATGTTATTAATATATTAAAAAATACATATTTTAAAAACATTCCTACTGAGTTTTCCGACAGTGTTTCTCAGTTGCTGCTACGACTGAATGAAAAAAAAATGACGATTCCACAATAATGTTTATCTCAATTTATTCATGGAGTAAATTAATATTTAATTTAAAAATAAATAAATTTGTCTATTGGACTTTTTTTTACCCGCAATTTTGTAATTTGTAAGTTCGCCAATTTAACCCGAATCGGTTCAGCAACTTTTCAGTGCCCATTTTTCCGTATCATTCTTCAAATATCATGGTATGAGGTATTGTGTGGCTGGCGGCAAGGAATTCCACCACACTTTATGACCCCGTGGAGGGCCTAGAAGTCGCCCCAGTGGCTGACGGCAACGAATACCGACTCGTACGAAACCGTCCCCGAGGAAATATCTACAAGGGAACGGTCTGCAGGCTGTACTATGACCATCACACTGGGATTGCAAATCTGACTGCCAAGCGTGGCGATAATGGCATATCCCTCCAGATGATGGAGACGAGTCCATTTGTAGAGATCTTTTAGGGATGCCTTTGTCCTACAGTGGATGTCATTCAGTTGACATCAAATAGTGGCTATTTTCACCTGATTAGTTCACCCAAAGGCATCCGAAGCATGCGAAGATAACGTTGTACAAGTGAATTGTATCAAATATTAGTAAAACAAATAATAACGCATCGCATAACTATGTTTTCAATGTTGCGGTAAAGGGTACTATGTGAGAGTTTCCTGAAATACCTATATGACAGACGTCTAACTTATTGATCGAAGACAGAAACGTAATTCACAGTTTTAGATATCAGTGTTATATGCCCAAATTCAGTAGAGCGCACTAAGCAAGCGATAGGCGAGATAAGTGCTTGGCCACAGAAGGGCGCGGGCCGGTTGAGGGCAGCTTTTGTTTTATTTTAAAGACAACGTCCTAGGGAGTTTAATCCCTGTGTCGCGGGGTACTTTACAAACATATAATAGACGGACACAAATTACATCCAGACTCAGAACAACTATTTATCGGTCACTCAAATAGTTGTCCGGCGCGGGACTCGAACCCGCGACACGAAGCGGCGAGGCGACTATCTTAGCCGCTGCGCCACACGTGCATTTAGATAAAACGTTGTACAAAGATCTAATCAAATCATTTATTTACAAAAATTGGTGTTTTACATTGGTTATTACAAAAAAGTTAGTAGGTACCACCATGATCAGCTTTTAGGCATGCAAATATTTAAAAAAAATATGGTCGCAAAACAAACTTTACATTTACCTAGAATTACATAACATAAATGTGGTAATTCAAAAATGAATGTCAAGAAAATTACATAAATAGAAAATAACTAATACCCCACAAAATATAAAAAAAATACATTAATACAACATGAATCATAAATATTTATCCGTCAAATAGTTATTAAAAGCATATTAACACTTCTCAATAAGCTATTCCTTAACAATAAAGACCGCAAAACTGCGAACGAAGCCCTCGCGCTTAATAAGAGGAATGTATGCATCATAACTAGGGTGTTAACGGGACATTGCTCAGGAAACACCTGTCCACGGTGGGCATCGGAGACTGTAGAGTGTGCAGATTCTGCAATAACGCAGACGAAACACCTCTACACCTGCTCTGGCACTGTGAGCCACTGATGCATAAACGTAACACCGTCCTGGGCCAACACTTCTTGCACCAGGTCGATGTTATCGATACTCCTGCCAAAAAGATTCTGCAGTTTATCTATGTTGCAGGGTTAGACAGGCAAGTTTAGTTGGAGCGGCGAGCACAATAGTTAATCACTGGACGCAGTGTTACCAGGACCTCCGGGGACTGGAAATAGCCGCCACCAGAAGACTAAGAACAATAAAGAACAATTAGTTTACTATACAGGACGACAGGTCTGCGCTCTCGTATTTATATAGAGTAAAAGTTGCAAAAAACATCCCTAAAATGAGACGACACTATCATGCGTCTACCAGTCAGTAATCACCCAGAATAGAGGTTCGAACCCCGAAGGGAGTGCCGTCCAGCGCGGGTACTTAGTTTATAAATTTAATTGCGGTGGCTCCAGTCGTCTTGGCTTGAGCCAACACTCGCCTCTAGAGTCCGGTGAAGCAGTGAAAGCCTCTCAGGCTAACTGATATGAGAATGTAGAATTATACCGGTAAAGCTGGTGGTCTTGGGTTCGAATCCCGGTAAGTGCAAATATTTGTGTGATGAGCACGAATATTTGTTTCTGAGTCATGGATGTTTTCTATGTATTTAAGTATTGATCTATCTATATAAATATGTATATCGTCGCCTGGTACCCATAGTACAAGCTTTGCTTAGTTTGGGGCTAGGATGATCTGTGTGACATAGTCCCTATATGATGACAGTAATCGAGGCAAAAGAGGTGTGCAAAGATCGTGATAAATGGAAATCCGTTGTGTCTGCCTACCCTTCTGGGAAACAGGTGTGAGTAATGTATGTATAAAAAAAAGTTTTTTATTTTCTAAAGCCATCCCTTGCACTAGCGAAATGGGTCCCTGAGTCGCGGGGCACTTTACAACTCAGAACACTACTTGTAGGTCATGCAAATAGTTGTCCTGTGCGGGCATTGAACCCGGGACACAAAGTGGCTAACCGACTGTCTTAACCGCTGCGCCACATGTGTAGTCTTTATTTATTACACTATCAACTTAGCATATGTATTATTTATATCCATATATAGTAATTGTCTATAAAGAATATTGGCCGTGCTTAAAAACCTAGAATAGAAAATGTGAAAAACGTTAATTTATGAAAATGGCTACTACTAGCTATGACCATTCTTCTATTGATTCTCAATGATAATATTTTTTATTTGAAATAACATCGAATTTAAGGATTATTTAAGGCCCATTACGCATAAAATCTATACATATAATAAAATCGTAGGAAAGTCAAAACTATACATTGAATATTTTTTTAAAGGATACTTGTGGCGTGATCTACAATCGATATCGAAGCCAAAAATATACTTTATAGAATCTTTGTCTGCTTGTTTGTTTGTCCGTATGTATGTCCGGGGTAAACTCAAAAATTACTGCATGGATTTACTTCAAATTTTGCAGAGGTCGGGTCAAGATATAGACTACATATTATCACGCTATCATTTACGGGGGAGGAGCTGTGATAATTTATAAAATTTAACGCGGGTAAAACCGCGTGGCACAGCTAGTAATAGTATATATTGGTATTATTATACGTCTAAATCTTATCAAAACCCTGCGATCTAAAAGACAAATTAGTTATTTTAAATTTCAAAAGCCCCAAGTCTGAACATTAAGTATTTTAATTAAAACTCTAGGCTTATGATAATTTGAGACGATTCTAATTCAGTATTCCTTCAATTTGAGCTAAAAAATAGTCCACTCGTTTGAAATAAATTTAACTATAATTAAAAGTTATCTTCGTTGGAAATTTATATTTTATTACTAGAGATTTTTCTTCATTTTTGAACGTAGGAGGTAGATACGGTTTTATGCTCGGTCGGTCGGCTACGGTCGGTGCTAGAGAAATTAAAAGAAGGTTGAAAGAAATAATCTAAAACTTTCCTTTAATTTATATCTGTCGATTTCTTTTTGAATTAAAAAATAAATGAACTTTAGTTTTCTCTTTATGGGGTTCGGTATTCGGATTCGATGTTCTGCTCGACTAAACTTAAACCATACTGCAGCACATGATGGCATAAATAAACCTCTGGCGAAAGATGGTGTTTTACATGCAGATCATCTTGAAATTTAGAAAATGCTTTACTACAACATATAGCATAGTCCTTGGCATCACTTTCATGGCTGGTGATTCCTTGAGACCCTATTTTTACAATAGTGTTTAATCGGCTTTTATATTCTGATCCTTTCCAGCCTAGCCCAGTTGTAGTGCTCAGCATTTTATTCTGACAGCTTGTTTGTTAGGTATAACACCAAGTATTTTAAGGGTTTTTTTGGTTAGCTTTCATCAGTGTTTCTTAAGGAAAACAGCCACAAACGTACAAAATGAAAGCTCCTTCCCTCGCACAATACGGCGCCAAGCATGAGGGGGCGGTACTATAATGCTCGGCGCCAAATTGTAAAGTTTTCCATTCTATGATCAACATCATGTGAGATGAATGATGTCCACTACTAGACATAGGGCTCCCCAAAAGATTTCCACAATAGACTTGTGTAGTAGTAGGCAGACAGGTTGGTAATCGCAATATGATGGTCATAGTACACAGAGAGACGCTGCTGCCTGTTCTCTGGCAGATATTCCCTGAGTCAACTCCTACGTCCTCCTCGGGGTGGCGAGATTCTTTGCTGAACAGCCACACAGCAAACACTTCCACTCTTTAGATTCTTAGATTATATGGATCTTGAGCATATGATTGAGATACGCTAAAAAGAATGACAAATATATGATAAAATTAACTATAGAAAATGATCATATCGCTACTTCGGGGAAGAAAGGGCGTAAAAGCCACTTTTGGCCAAAATGAGTTAATAATGCAACTTTGTTTAGTTTTCGACGCTCTATCGATCTGTATATTTAAAATTTCAATATTCCCAAAAAAATGACTTTTACCCCCATGATTTTTTTCTCACCAAAACCATTTTTATTAAAAAAAATTGACGTATAATGACATTATTTAATTATTTCAAATTAATAAGGGCGTATCACCATAGTATGAAAGAACATTTGGTCGTAAATACAATATTTATTACGTAATGACTTTTACGACATTTTTACTTGGCAATTTAAATATGATTTGGCTTTTACGCCCTTGCACAAAAATAAAAACTTGGAGTTACAGCATTCAAATCGTAACAATAACAATGTCTTTAGTCTAAAAATCGGAGAGATAATCATGTCATTTATCGTTGTCTCTTATGCGTACGTTAAACAGTCTTACAATGGAGTGAGATAGAAACATAATTTATTTAGCCAATAAAGCGCGCGCGCTGCCGACGACACACGCACAAACACAATCGCAACCTGCATGTACACGACTTACCACAAGTGAAGTCCACGTGTCCAATCTTGTCAGTCTGTCAATCGCAGTTTCTTTACCGGATTGTTATTGTTTACGTTCCGTTTGAATATTAATACAGTGCGAATAAGTTACTTGTTTAATTAAAAAAATGGATAATACGAAGCCGAAAGCCTTGGATTCCTTGCTAAAAAGAAGGAATATCGTTAATGCATTATTACAAAGCCGTCGTCGTTCATCACAAAGGTAAGTTTTAAGTAATAGTACAGTACCTATCTATTATTCTTGGCTCAAACTGTTTAGACGTGCTTACCTAATGTGATGTTTCTTTAGTTAGAGATATTCGTATTTATTTTATAATAAATATTAAGAGTGCATTCGTCGTAGTAATTTCTAGGAAGATAGGTACTTACCTATTTTTTTACTACTTAAAATATTAGGTACTCACGGTGTAAAAACGGTCGGGTTTATTATGGTTGTATGTATAGTTGTATAGATGGGTGCTTACGTACCTAAGTGCTAACTAACTTTACCACAAAGGTCATGTTACGTAGGTACCTATCTAATTATTCACAATATTTTTATTCAGTTATTTTGTTTAATCATTTTCTTTATTCAAATTACATGCATTTCTATTTATTCCGTTATAAACTCCATGAAACTGATTTGTTAGACTGGCTTTTACGCCCTAATGACTAATGTCTTCTGATTTTTCGATGCCGTGCGTGACTTTTACGACCCCAATATTACAGGGAACTAAAACTACAATGGCTTTTACGCCCTAACTCTTACTAGCATTAAAAATAAAGACGACTTTTTTGTATAATTTTTGTATAAGTAATTCTATTATCATCTTATTTCCAGATCTGACTACGAGCCGAGTCAGTCGACTAGGAGTTTTGATCAAAATAGTAGTTCGGATCAAAGCAATGATATAATCGAAAACAGCGACACAGAAATGCAACCAATAAAAATATCAAAAGCAACACACAAAAAAATCATAATTAATTCAAGCAGTGATGGCGATATCAATACCTCTATGATTTCTTTACCCCGAGCACATGCTTCATTCTTTGGAGACAACGTTGGTAGCCTTATACCACCAAAAAGCCCGTTTAAAAACAATAGTAACAAAATAAATATTATTTCTATGGAAGTCTTAAAACAGGCTGATAGTTCGTCGACTGTTGTATTACCACATCCAAATATTACTGCCCTCCCTGCAGATCCAGTAATTGCTGAAAATGAAATCTCATGTGCTGTGCCGACCGTTGAGTCGTTTTCTTCAAACCTTTTGCCAGCTGACTATGCTCCAGAAACCAAAGTTACATCAGTTCCGATCGCTAATTCGTCTCTAATTGTTAATACATTGTCTACCTACGACAATAGCACGCAGCTTGAATCTTCTTCCGTATTGACTGCTGAATTACCTACTTTATATGTTAATCTCGTGCCACAAGATGACTATGCCGCTGATGAACCCGAAGTTCCTTCTGTACCGATCCCTGAATCATCTGACTTGAAGACCAACCTTCTGCCGTTGGATAAATATATACCTCAATCTGATAGTTGTATACCTACCACCTCCAAGACGCCATTTTTAGAACTGAGTCCTTTACTGGCTGCATCTCACGATGAAACTCAGCTTGGACCTCCTTATCCATCTACAAGTACAGCACTGGCCAATTTAAATATTACACACACAGTTGAAAAAGATCGGACTAAAAGAACACGCAAAACTTCAACTTCAAAATACAAGATGTATTATATAGACTTCTTATCTGACGAGGAAGCTTTAGACTTTTCTGGTGGTAGTTCTGATGATTGGACTTGCAAAGAATCTGAATCTAGTGGTTCACCTGAAAAGAAAAAGAAGAAAAAAGAAAAAAAGAAGAAAGCCCAAAAGGATGATACAAGTAAAAATATAACAAGGAAGAAACAGAAACTAATAAATAAACGGAAAGAACGAAAACAATTAAAAGATGAGGGAAAATCCTACCAAACCAAGAAAGGGGACATAGTTAAAGAAAAATCTATGAGAGAAAACCCATGTAAGCAGGATAAATGTAAAAGAGGTTGTTTTAATATAACGGAAGAAAGGCGAAAGTCTCTGTTTGACTTCTTTTGGAGCATAAGTTCACAACGGAGGAAAGATTGGCTTATTAATTGTACTCGCCAGGTATCAATTTCCAGGAAAAGAACGGACTCTCCAAATAGTAGGAGAAATTTAACATACGAGTACTTTATCAATAATGGTGAAGATCGTCAAAAAGTTTGTCAAAAGTTCTTGCTTGAGACATTGAATGTGACCCAGAAATATTTATTATACAATCTGTCTCATTCTAAAGAATATAATATGTCTCAGGATGATCGGAGGACACGTACATTTCCGGATAAGTATTCTCCAGAAGCAAAAGCACATGCAAAGTCTTTTATTGAAAAATTGCCAGCAGTCCCTTCACACTATAACCGGAAACGAACCAGCAGGGTGTATCTTCCCCAAGAATTAAAAAATGTATCCAATTTGTATAGACTTTATGTGAAAGAATGTGAAGATAAAAATCAAAATGCAGTTGGAGATACTATATTTAGAAATATATTTAATAATGAATATAATATCAGCTTTCATTGTCCAAAAAAAGACAAATGTCTTCTGTGTACAAGAGCCGACCGAAAAGAAATAAGCAGCGAAGAAGATAAAACCATTTTAGAAAATCACATTAAAGAAAAAAAATCTACTTATAAAAGGTTTCTAGCACATCAAAATTTAAGTAATCATTATAATATTAATGGTACTTTGACAGCTAGCTTTGATTTACAAAAGGTATTGACAACACCCCACGGAGATAGCATGTTGTTAGGGTACTCAAGAAAGTATGCAGTTTTTAATTTCACCATTTATGAAAGTGGAACTCAAAATGTGAATTGCTACATTTGGGGAGAGTGTGACGGAAAACGAGGTAGCCAAGAAATAGCAACTTGTCTCTTTAAGTATTTACAAGAAGTTGACGAAAGAAAAATAAAAAATTTGATTTTATACTGCGATTCCTGTACAGGTCAAAATAAAAATAAAGTAGTTCTATCTGCCATAAACTATTACCTCAAAAAGTCCGTAAATTTAGAAACAATACAGCTTAACTTTTTGTTGCCTGGACATACATACATGCCTGTTGATTCAGTGCATGCAACAATAGAACGAGAAATAAAAAAACTCACCGTCTGGAGTCCTTCCCAGTGGATGCCTTACATTGCTTCTGCCCGAAAACGGCCACGACCTTATCGTGTTATTGTCATGGAGCATAGTGATTTTATTAGTTGGGACGAACTAGCTACAAAGACTTTCACTAAGGAAACGCTAAAAAACATGCAATTTAAAAATATTCGGATTGCTACATTTAAGAAGAAGAATGTTGATCAAGTTGAAATTAAGTACTCCATGCATGAAGACACATCAGTACAAAAAGTCATTCTATTTGAAGTACCTGAAAAAAGGCCAAATACAAAAGGGAAATCTAAAGCGAGAGGAAGACCTAAAAAAAATATTTGTTTAGATACAACTAATAATCACTGCCAAGCTGAAAAATCAAACGAATTTGTGTTGCGTAAGTTATATGACGCCAGATTACCAATTTCGACTGCAAAATATAACGATTTAAAACTTCTTTGTGACAATCACACAATACCCAGACCGTTCCAACAAGATTTTTTGTCGCTGCCTCATTTTAAAACAGTAGTAGACCAATTACTAGATACCGACGAAGAAGACGATGTAGTAGAGGAATTAGAATGAATGGGTACTTATCTACATTTTAATTTCATTAGAATAATGCATGAATGATTAATAAGTAGAAGAAAGATTTATTTTACAAATTATAATTAAAAAAAAAGGTTAAACAAATAAGAAAAAGAAAAAAATATATAAGAAGAGAAAGAAGATGAATAAAAAGAAAGTAAAAGATAAAAAAAATAAAGAAGAATACGATTACAAGCAATAAAATTAAAAAAGTAAGAAAACGAAACAAAAAACAGAAAAGGAAATAGAAAAAAAAGGAAGATTACTAATTATTGTCAATTTGATTTGATTTATGAATGAATAAAACTGATTTGCATCTTAACTAAATTTATTTAGTTAATACACCAATACCTACCTAGTAGAATAAATTACAAACATACCATTATTTTATACTATTTTATCAATTTTAGTTAATTTATTTCTTAATTAATTAATATTAGATGATAGTAATTATTTATCACAGTTAACTTAAAATTTAAATTAATGAAAATAATCAAAGTTCAATTCAATTAAATCTTTTCTTTTGTTTCACTATTCATGAATCGTGTGCATTTAACTTAACAGGTAGGTAACCTAATTCGTTATAATAAATTTTGTAATATAGAACTATGATAAATCAGATAATAATAATTATTATGCTATTATTTTGAGCTTCTATGCACCTTAATTTCAATATTCACCACATTAAATCTTACAAAATTATAATAATTGTAGGTTTACTCACGATAATTGTTATAAGTGGTGCAGTCATTACGACCTTTTCAATGTCTAAAGATGGTTTATACGACACAATGTATGTTAGCATTATAGATATTTGTGGATTTACGTCCTATAGTACGTATTTATAGACGGTGTAAAAGCCATTTTTATTAAAATTTTGGGTCGTAAATCCATCCTATCTTCTAAACCATAAGGTCTACTTAAAATTAAGCTTCTTGATATTAAAGAGCACTTAAATGCAAGTAAATATCACCAATTCATTCGAATTTAACTCTATTGCAAAAAAAGTTATTTTCCAAAATTTAAAAAAAAAAACGTTTTTTCGCTCCCCTGTAAAGTTGCTATTTTGGCTTTTACGCCCTTTCTTCCCCGAAGTAGCGATATGTCAATAGCATAAGAGAAAACTACAAAAACCTTACATTATCGAGAGCCACAATCTGCTTGGGTACGCAACCATGTTTTTGGTGTTATTTATTAACCAGAGGTACTTAAAGCATTTCCAAGTATTATAGTTGTAAAGACTTATTACAACGCAACACGTTGAAAAAATCTCTCTATTTGGGAGTTGTGATGCCACAGACAGGTCATCATCATCTTCATCATATCAGCCGAAATCTCAACCCTTGCAAGATCGTCGGTCCACCTTGTAGGGGGCCTGCGCACGCTGCGTTTTCCGGTTCATAGTCCTTCCTTTCAGTAGAACTTTTCTGCAATCATAACCCTCTGTTTGGACCCCAGTCTATAAAATATTAAGCACGAATTATATTAATAGTAAAGCACATACAAAGAAAAAGCAATATTAAAATACATATTCAAAATTATAATCCGTCCATGTGAATACCTATTAATATTTTAAACCATAAAATCTGTTCACCAATCACCCTTTGACAGCCAGGATTAAAAGGAAAATGCATACAATAATAATGAGAACTTACTTCATCATTTTATACGAACAAAGAGTACATGAGATATATTAAATGAAAATAGTATAAGCACAAAATATTACTATAATCTGCAGTTATTTCATGGTATGGGGCTTATACGCTCCTATAAAAGGCTTTTTTAATTGTAACTGCAGGTCATTTAAATGTGTTGAGAATTCAATTAAACGTATATTTATGTGGCGACTACGAAACAGAACACGCAGGGTGGCAGGCTCCTACATGATAGAGCGATTTTCTTGTGAGGATGGCCGACGGATGTGGGTAGACTAGACTGGCAATGATGGAGATCTTTGGGGGAGGCCTATGATCATCAATGGACGTTTTTCAGCTGATATTATATTAGTGCCTTAAGACACTAATACTTCGACCAGTTTATGTAGCCAGTGATGACTTATGGAACATTATGACGTAGTGCTCACTATGGGCCTCATCAGAAGGCTCAAGGTCACCCAAAGGGCAATGGAGAGGGCTATGCTTGGAGTATCCCTGCGCGATCGAATCAAAAACATCGAAATCCGCAGGCGAACCAAAGTAGCCGACATAGCCCAAAAAATTGCCTAACTGAAGTGGCAAAGGGCGGGCCACACAGCTCGTAGAACCGACGCCCGATGGGCAGAAAGGTTCTCGAGTGGCGACCACGAACCGGAAGACGCAGCGTGGCCATGCCCCCTACAAGGTAGACCGATGATCTTGCAAGGGTCGCGGAAAGCCGCTGGATGCGGGCAGCGCAGGACCGTCTATTGTGGATATCCTTGGGGGAGACTTTTGTCCCGCAATGGACGTCTTTCGGCTGATATGATAATGATGATACTCTCAAGTAGCGAAACCAAAGCATGTAGAGCGAAGGTAGTAAGTAGTGAGGCAACCACCCTACTACGCCACACGTGCATTCGTAGGTACCACCCACATACGATTTTACGACCAATTAAGATCATCAAATGTAGCCAAGTAATTCTATATCTCCCCTACATAATTTGAAACTTTATCTCGGAGAGACCCTTAAATAAAGTATTCGAAATTTAATAAAGCCCGTAAATTTTATCATCGTAATTTTGGTACTTACTTCGGCTGAAGGTTTCGCGCAATTAATTCAAATCGCTTCAATAAATTAAGACTTATTATTAAACTAACTTAGTGCGCGACTCTTTTAAAACCCTTACAGTACTCTACGTAGAGCGTAGCACTTTTTCGCTTTTTGAGCAACTCGACTAGTGAAGGTTATAGTATTATAATGTTTATGCTACTGCCCTGGGTGTTGGTAAAGTTACCAGAGGACACATTAATGATATGTCGCAAGTTTCATAGGCTACGGTAACTGCTCACAATAAGGTGAAGCGTATGCTTCAAACTCAGTAGAATACCAATAAAAATTGTTTTGCGTAGGCTAATTGCAAATGTTATATAAAAAAACTTTATTTATACAGCTCTAAAGGACCTCTAACCGACTTATTATTTTCTAATTTAGCTTAAGTACACAGGAAAATAACATATATACTACTATACTATAATTTGAATTTGTTGTGTATTATAAAAACAAAACGAGTGTGCTTTAGTCCACATGAATGAAGTAAAACTTTGATATATGAAACGTTACTGGCTATGAGAGAAAGACAGAAAGAAAATATGTGCTCGCCCCTCTCTCTCATGCCCTACAGTCATATACGAAACGTAACTCTTTCCTTCTATTTTATTGCCCCATCACATTTTTCGTAACGTCAGACGGAGAATAAAGTTATTCTCTAAAATTTCCCGTCTCCGTTTGGCTAGTATACTTTTAAGTAATTTATAAAAGGTCTAGTTACAAAAACAAAAATGTCTGCTACATAACATTAAGATAACAAACATGTACCTATGACCATATATGGTAAAGAGCACTGTTTAATCAGATGCTAAAGTAATCATTATTTAACGTTCGTCCATTGTTTTGTTTCTATGAAAACGCATAGGTAATGAATGTTTATTTTATTACAAAGATCTGTCGTACAATTTACTTGTAAGGATTGGTCACAAAGTAATTAAAATTTTAGTAATAGTAATCTATTTATTTATTTATTGGGTACAGCCTCATCTTAACATTTACAATTCACACAGTTTTGTTTTTATAACAATGGTCACTGATTCGTATGACAATAACGGCATACTTACATAATAATTAAGACATATAACTGTCACATAGAAAAACATACACAAACAGTTTTATATATGTTAAATTAAGTATTCAATTTAGTCATTTATAAATTATAATAAAAAATATATTGTCATACATAATATAATTTGAAACTGTAAACTTCAAACTTCAAACTTATTTATTTGTCATACATAGGTGTACAAAGATCTTATGTTATAACATTATACCTATAGTGTGCGCTACGTTTTGCCAATAATGACATACAAATTTTCAAATATGTACAAAACTTATAGAGAAATTACAGTACATCAGACATTATAGAATTATACAGACATTTATTGTATTACTTAAATTAAATTTAATTACAAATTATATTAGTTATGACAGAAGAATTTATATTTTGACATAGTTACTAAATTAAATTAAATGATGTCTATAACTAACTTGAATAACCTTAGCCTAACCAACAATATAAAAAATAAAAATAATATAGAAAAATACGAGGATAATAATATAATAATATCCTGGGACATTATTTACACACGGCCATCTGATCTGATTTGTGAAGAGAAAATAAAAGAATTTTAATTGATTTGATTGATCCCAAACATAGCAGCAAAGCTTGTACTATGGAAACCAGATAACTGATATACTACATACAATACTTTTCTTTTGTAAATACATACTTACGTATATATGAATTCACCCAGACTCAGGACAAACAGACATGTTAATGCACACAATATCTGTCCTGGGTGGGAATTGAACCCACGTCCTCAGGCGTAAAAAGCAAACATTTGCCAACCACGCCAACAGATATTGATTTTCTTTTTGAATGTCATCGTGATTAAAATATTATAAAATAAAAAAGGATTTATTCGCGTAGACTTTAAAAAAGCGCTTGTTAATATAATAGTCAGAACATGTTTGTAGTAAAATATTATTATTTCTAGGTACATATAGATATTTACGTACACGGATTGTAGGAAATAATTTACAATAAGATTTATTTTATAATAGTAACGATATTTAGCTAACTTAAATTATGTTATTGCCAAGGACCATGAGTAGGTTTAAATATCGAACTTTTAAATTTTAGCTATATTTTTACTACATATGTTCTGTCTATATTAAGGTACGAATTAAAAGTTATTATTATGGCGGACCTTGTGTTTATAACGACGGTTGCGCTTTAGTGCTACCACCTGATTATGATTATGATAATCGTCATGTTAGCCGAAAGACAGCCACTATATCCTGTAGTGCCACCACCAATGATCCGCTTCCTAGACCCGTCTTTATATTGATTTGAAAGGGTTTATCAATTTTAATGCATGTGTGTATGTTAGGCGTTAGTAAATCCAAATAAAAAATACTTTTTCATGCGACTAGGAATGTTTTCGAGATCTTCGCATTAACAATTGTCATTACGGTCCTTAAAAAAAATATTGAAGTCAGATGTATATTGAACCACGACTTCAAAAGGTACTTACTTACTTATCATATGGGCAGTGGTAGTGCCAGAGTTGTTCATGTCGACCATAAGGTCTCTGACTACAACCAGGATCGAGAGTTTAACGTGTCCTCCGAAGCACGGAGACGCTCAGAATTTAAACTACTTTGGCGGTCACCCATCTATGGACTGACCGCGAGCCTAGTTGCTTAACCTCGCCAATCCACTTACCAGTGAGAGCATCTAGCTATGAGCGCCTCAGACTTCAAAAGCTTACCAATTCGAATCTATCTAGCTGTAGTAATTTTTAATTTTAGTGTTACTGTTTTAATAATAAATGCATGTGGCGACGCCTTAAAAAAATATGCATTAGGATTTGTGTTCTTGTATTATTCATTTGTAAGAAAAATGTAACAATTACTGGCTGTCCTCAATAAATAAATAAATATAAATGTTTAAAAATATATTTATTAGTAAAACAATTACGAAACTAACACAACTGATTGGTATGTAGCTATCTGAAAATGGGACCGAACTCAGAAACGGCAACAACAATAGTGAAATGACTAAGACGATAGCCTGATAGCCGATGACTAAGCGGTGCAGGTTCGAGGTCACTGCATAGTCCTATTTTATGTTTATCGCGATAAATTCCTAAAGCAAATTACTATAATTCAAATGCTTGTGTAGCGAAGAGGTATGGCTGTTATACCTATCAATGACTCACATAATGAGGAAGCCTAAGTATTTAGTTTTTTAAATTCGATATCTTTTAAATATCTAGGGACAATGTCACACAGATTATCCTAGCCCCAAACTAAGCAAAGCTTGTACCAGGTGACTATATACATAGTTATATAGATAGATAAATACTAAAATACATAGAAAACATCTATGACTCAGAAATAAATATTCGTGCTCATCACACAAATATTTGCACTTACCGGGATTCGAACCCAGGACCACCAGCTTCGTAGGCAGGAGCACTACCAACTAGGCTACGGTAACCGTCACCGTATGGTTTTATGCTTTTTTATTGTGTTATTTTAGAGTTTCTTAGATTACCCTAAAGGTGCCAACGGAACCTTAAGCCTTCGGAGTCCATCGATCAGGAAGTCCGTATTGAATGTCGTTGCTCTAGCATTAGCGTGTTCACCCGCAGAGAACGAGGTTCTGGGTTCAAATCCCGGGTCGGGCCAATAGTGGTTTTGGGACTTTTCTGTAAAAAGAATAATTTCTGTCTGGCAGTTGGCGGTATTATACCCCCGGGCCTCGGGGAGCACGTAAAGCCGTCAGTCCTGTACCTGACCTCTTTCCGGTTGTGTCGCTAAGCGTCCCATCGGATCGTGAGAGTGATGGAATAGAAAGCGCTCCTGTGTTTGCACACTCACCTGTCCACTATAATATTTCCTGCGCAGATGGCTAATCTCTATTGAGACTGGCCGAAATTCGGTTAGGAGGACATTATTGAATTGTAATAGGTAGGTTTTCGTAGATTCTTTGATCATGGCTTATATTTTATCATGTAGATTATAACTATTATATGACGGGCCTGTTGGCGTGGTTGGCAAATGCTTGTATTACACGCCGGAGGTCGTGGGTTCGATTCACACCCAGGACAGATATCTGTGTGCATGAACATGTCTGTTTGTCCTGAGTTTGAGTGTAATTATCTATATTAGTATGTATTTACAAAAAAGAGGTAGTATATTTAGTATATCGGTTATCTGGTTTCCATAGTACAAGCTATGTTTAGTTTGGGTTCAGATGGCCGTGTGTGAATAATATATTATTATTGTAATAGAAACGGCAATAAATTGTTGTAAACTTCGGTTATTGTTGACTTAGTTATATTAACAATAATATTCGTATTCGATTACATTTGTACATTTCGATTGTGCAAGAAAAACGCGCCAAATCTCATAGACTGATACTAGATTATATCTTTTGACAATTCTTCTGTCAAAAATCCTAGCGCGTTCCCGCCTTCGTAATGAGAGGAACACACCAGTGTTGGGAGTGCAAAAAATACGTTCAACACCCGCGCTTCATTATTTATTACAAGCCCCGCACTTTCACCCGCGTTAAAGTAGTTTTGGCGTATAAGAGTAACAAACATACATACATACATCTATACTCACAAACTTTCGCATTTATAATATTAGTAGAATGTGTACCTCTAGCGGTTTTAGCAGTGCACGCCGAAGTAGCTCGCAAATGGTAGATTTTTTCCTACTTACTTGACACTTATAGTCATATTTTGGACAATTCACACAATATCTTTATAAATTGTCTATGTGTTATTTTGATGTATAAGTTATATTATTGTAAAGTTTCATTAAAATCTATTCAGTACGTTTTACGTGAAAGAGTAACAAACATCCATCCATACTTACAAACTTTCGCGTTTTTTAATATTAGTAGGAATAGGATATTATTATCTATTATTATACGATAAGAATGCTTTAGTTAAATAGGTATTTCTTGAAGTTATTGCTTATAGCTTTAGATATATTTAACTACATATTAAACAAACAGACAAAGCTCATAAAATTGTTTTATGTATGTACCTACATTCAAAGCAGAAGTGCAGTCTACCCATATAGAGAATCAATCCGTAAGCAATCGGTGAGGTTAAGCAACTAGGCTCGGGGTCAGTCCATAGATGGGTGACCGCCAAAGTGGTTTAATTTCTGAGCGTCTCCGTGCTTCGGAGGGCACGTTAAGCCATCGGACCCGGTTGTAGTCATTAGACAACAATCGTTAAGCTATGTCAGAGGTCTACTGGGCTGCTGAGCAACTCTGACACTAGGGTTACCACTACCCATACGATAAGCAAGCAAGCAAGTCTACCCATGAAACTGAACTAATGAAAGATTTTAAGGGTTAGACACTTTGTATGGGACGAGAGGAACCTTATTTTTTGTGTAATTTTCAAGTTGTTCTTCTATCATTTTTTATTACATTGGCAAATGACAAGTTACGTCCACTCTTTCTGTTATACATTACATAAGAAGATCTGATCTCCGAGCACAGAAGCAAATATATAGGCTAACAAAACTAACACATATTAAATAACATACTAAACTACTTCTTAAATATCAGTGTCACCAAATAACATAGTTACATGCTTACTAATTTGACCTCTTACTTATAAACAAGCTTCGAATTACTTGTAATGTGAAACTTGAAATTAGTACATGTACGTTTACTGGTGATTTATAATAATGGTGAGTGTGTTCTGTTTCTGTGTACTGTGTTGTTATGGACTTTGGAAAGAAGAATGAAATTAATAAATAATAATTCATACTATCATATGAGCAGCGGTTTCTTTAGTGACAATTGAGTAACCAAGTATGTGACCTAAATTTATTACCTAAGTATTAGCTTAGTGGTCAGAACATTGCACTGTGGAGTCAGTGCTTTCGAGTTCAAACCCAATGACTTTTCGAATTGATGTGCGTATTAGAAATTAATTATCTTTAACTTCTCTTCTTCTTATCGTGTCGATGGTAAGAATTATATTCTATCTTCCCAAAATTGGGCAACGCTGACCCCTTTGGCTAAACGTCATGCAAGTCCTGAAGGGAACAAGAGACTGGACAGGAGGGACAAACGGATAAATGTTCCATACTTTAGGGTGACACGCCGCACTCGCAGATGTTTTGTGATGTCGGAATGTAACCCCATTTGCACATGTTTTCTTTTGATCTACCAACCTGGGTACGTAGTCTATTAAGAGTCCTCCAGGTTGGCCATGGCAAATTATGTCCCGGAGGTAATTTTTCCTTTGGCGGGACAAACAAAGGAGGAGCAAATTTATCTCGCGATATGGTTGTCCTCGCTTTCTGTGCATCGATAGTAGCTGTGGAAGTGGCCAGGAAACTTTTACGACTCTTCAGTCGTTTTAACTTAAAATGGCGAAGGAAAACATCGTTCAGAAACCTGCATGGCTGAGAGTTCTCCGGTCGCCCGGTGAAGCAGTGAAAGCCTCTTGCTAACTTTCTGCTGGCTAACTGTAAACATCAACTTAAGAAAAAATGGGAGTTCTCCACGTGGCTTTATGGCCTGTGAACTCTTCCAAACCGCACTAGGCCAGCATGGTAAACTATGGCCTATTATCACCTCTCTCTGTGATCTAAATAACTATTTCGTAGTAGTTTGATTATAAAGAAGAAAACGGCCGCACTTAGGAAATTAATCCCTGTGTATCAGGGTACTTTACAAACAAAGCACATCCTGGGGCTCTACCGGCTAAGACGCCGAACATCGATTTCATAAATGGCGTTTAAATAAATAAAGGTTAAAAATTACTTCATCAATATCAAAATATATATCAAAATAATATCAATGCAAAATGTCTTGTAACAATTTGCACACCTTTAAAGGTAAAATATGGTCTAGGACAAATTATATGTAATAACTTAACATCTACTTATATGCACCCATATTTAGCAAATAAAGAGATTTTAATTTTGATTAAATAAAAATATCGTTAAATGGGCTTCAACGTTGATAATCGATTCCAGACCATTTATGACGTCACATGTTATCATGGAAGCCGATTTAACGATTGATTAAGTCATTTAAAACTTTATTTATTTGAACGCCATTTAAGAAATCGATGTTCGGTGACTTAGCTGGTAGAGCCGCTGACTGAAAACTACTTATGGGTCCCATAATTAGTTGTCCTGTGAAAGAATCAAACCTGGGACGTAAAGTGGCTAACCAACTGTCTAAACCGCCGCGCAACACGTCCAGTCAAACTCTTCAACGTCAAAAAATTTTAACCAACCTGTGATTTAGTGACATTTGTGTCTGTAGTGACCCTTTTAAATTTTTTGAAATATTTTATATATTTTTGTTCGGAGATGTTCTCAAGAAAGACCAGAGAACCTCATTATATCAGCCGAAAGGCGTCCACTGCTGGACAAAGGCCTCCCCCAAGGATCTCCACAATAGCCGGTCCTGCGGCATCCCGCGACCCGCACAAGATCGTCGGTCCACCTTGTAGGGGGCCTGCCCACGCTGCCCCCACAGAACCTACCACCTATATATTATGGACCCAACATTTAAAAGTAGTTCCCCCTACTTCAACATTATATTCCCCCTAAATTATTATTATATTACATACCAGCTGTGCCCCGCGGTTTTACCCGCGTAAAATTATATGAATTATCACAGCTCCGCCCCCTAGGTGATAGCGTGATAATATGTAGCCTATATGTTGAGCCGACTTCTTAGTAATATTCATGCAAAATTTGAAGTAAATCCATGCAGTACTTTTTGAGTTTAGCCCGGACATACATACAGATAAACAGACAAAAATTCTAAAAACTATATTTTTGGCTTTGATATCTATTGTAGATCACGCCCCATGTATCCTTTAAAAAAAATATTCAATGTACAGTTTTGACTTTCCTACGATTTTATTATATGTATAGATTATGCACACAACATCTAAGAGTAATTGAACTACGTTAGTAGGTACCTTGGGGGAGGCCTTTGTCCAGCAGTGGACGTCTTTCGGCTGATATGATGATGATGATGATGAGTAGGTACCTATTATATTACCTTCGATTGAAGTAAGTCCGATCACTACATTTAAAACTACATAATTGAATATCATTTTCAAACGAACACGCAGTTGATTTACAAATTACTTCAAGACCGACGCGAGACGTCTTAGACCCATGGTTTTCCAATTACTGACCCGATATTAATGAGACTTTAACCAAAAGATCAAACTTAAGTCTTCACACGGATAATAATCCGTATCAGTTAAAATTACAGTCAAGCAAATATAGGTTCTCTGTTCTAAACTCTAAGGCCGACTTTTAGTTGTCAGAAATAGTGTAAAATCATATTGTAGGATATTTTTAGTGTAACAATTATCATAATTATCAGCTTACTAAGTAAGTCAGTTGCTTAAATTGATGATAATATGGATGTGTTCTGTACAAATGATATGGTCGTTTTATAGTATTGACCGGAGGAAATAGCTGACAGTTTTTACTAAATCGTTATGAAATAATAATATGGGTAGTAATAATGTCCTCCTGGCCAGTCTCAATAGAAACCAGACAAATGCGCGGGACGTATGCAAGACACAAGTATGTGCGCAAACACAACGACACTTTCTATTCCATCACTCTCATGATCCGGTGGAACGATTAGCGACACGACAGGAAAGAGGTCAGGTAGAGGACCGACGGCTTCACGTCCATTTGTGTATATACACAGTATACATAGCTCATGGGAAGCGTGACGTTACGGTGACGCGAGTTTCATCATTTTTGTTCAACCAAAATGTCCTCAAAGCGCCTAAAGGAGGTTTCACTTCAAAAAGAAGAAAACAGCATGTGTAATTTGGTGATTGAACGGAATATACGTATCTATATAATGAAGTACCTAATTTAAATCCTACTAATATTATAAACGCGTAAGTTTGTAAGTATGGATGGATGGATATTATTATTTAATAACTAGGAAGGAACTGTGCCTCACGACACAGGGAATCCTAGTGTGAGGCTCAATAAACCTGTTAAATATTAGCACATAGGTTTATTTTAAGGTGAAATTATGTAAATCTAAAATTTTGTTAGTGTAATGTATCATATATTGTGAAAATCAAAAAAAATATTATTATCATGTACTAGCTGTGCCCCGCGGTTTTACCAGCGTTAAATTTTATAAATTATCATAGCTCCTCCCCCGTATGTGATATAGTAATAATATGTAGCCTATATGTTGACCCGACCTCTTAGTAATATTCATGCAAAATTTGAAGTAAATCCATGCAGTACTTTTTGAGTTTAGCCCGGACATACATACAGACAAACAGACACACCGACAAAAATTATAAAAACTATATTTTTGGCTTCTGTATCGAGTGTAGATTACGCCCCAAGTATCCTTTTAAAAAAATATTCATTGTACAGTTTTGACTTTACCACGATTTTATTATATGTATAGAAGATAGATGTTTGTCACTCTTTCACGTAAAAACTATTGAATGGATTTTAATGAAACTTTACAATAATATAACTTATACATCAGAATAGGTAACACATAGGCTACAATTTCTAAAAATATTGTGTGAATTGTCCAAAATATGACGATAAGTGTCAAGTCAGTAGGAAAAAATCTACCATCTGCGTACATCGCTAGAGGTACACATTCTACTAATATTATAAATATGAAAGTTTGTGAGTAGATATGTATGGATGTATGTTTGTTACTCTTTTACGCCAAAACTACTTTAACGCGGGTGAAACCGCGGGGCATATGTAGTTATGCAATATTTTTATATACTTGCCTACCAAACAAAATAATTAATTATATGAAGCAAGATTTTCATTACGCCAATACAATTTAAGAGCGCAGTAACTCTAACAATTGAGCCGTAACTATGATTAGAAACACTCATTATCTTCTCCTATTATCTCAGTCAATTAAATATTATTATTTATTTTTGTTGATTGATTTATTCATTATAAGTTTGAGATATAAATCATTAGAATTATTAATCTATTACAATAATTAATTCGTATTTTATTAAATTAAATTGGAAATTTGACCTACTTTTGTAACTGGCTTCTAATACAAGAAGGTTCTCTATTGGAATAGCACGTGTGATAGAGCTGTTTAGATTCAATTCCCGCGAATAACAATTATTTGTGTGACCCATAAATAGTTGTTCTGAGTCTGGATGTACTTTGTCACGGTCAATTATATGTTTGTCATTACCCGCGACACAGGAAATAATATCCAGAGTGGGGGTGTTGTCTTTTAAAAAAAGAAAGAAGATATTTTTTTTCTTAAATGACTACGCAGTTTTTTGAAAACCAATTTAAAACTTTAGCTCTTATATTCAGACCTCCTTTTAGTTGGTCAAAATCGGTTGACACGAATAAAAGTCATAATAATATTAATAAATATATTGGGATGAATAACACACTGCCATGTCATCCCAAACTAGGCTAAAATATTCCTAAATACACATTATAGATAAATTAACAATAAAGCAACAAATCAATAAATCAATGAAAAAATGAAAACACTTTATTTGTATAATAATAATAATAGGGACAATGTTACACAGATCATCCTAGCCCCAAACTAAGCAAATCTTGTACTATGGGTACCAGGCGACGATATACATACTTATATCGATAGATAAATACTTATATACATAGAAAACATCCATGACTCAGAAACAAATATTCGTGCTCATCACACAAATATTTGCACTTACCGGGATTCGAACCCAGGACCACCAGCTTCGTAGGCAGGAGCACTACCAACTAGGCTACGGTGACAGTCAAGTTGGTCGTGCTCCTGCCTACGAAACTGGTGGTCTGAAGTCTGGTAGGCCTGGTACCCATAGTACAAGCTTTGCTTAGTTTGGGGCTAGGATGAGGATTCTATATCTTGAAAGTATACTTGAGCAAGTTTAAGTATGTCACCCTAACTAGCTTGATTGTAAAAGATATCCAGAATGAATTAATTACAAAGTTAATCCATTTTATATAGCAATATCTCATACGCTGTCATACATCAACAAGCCCACGTTCCCATAAAATATCATTTATTTGCCAATGATAGCAATAGAGGTCCAGTAAATATATGCTTAAGATTACGTCCAGTTCTGATAAACTTGACAATAATTAGGATGGGCACCTAATGAGAATAAAGGTATTATTCCGCTGTTAGCGTCAGCAGGGCACGATGCAAAAACTGCGACAACACACTAGATTCTGTTATTGTAGCCATTGGTTTATCAGTAGCGTGTTCAACCGCCGCAAATGAGGTCCTGGGTTCAAATAATGGCTAGGGCCATATATGATTTTTTTGTAAAGATAATTTCTCTGTATCTGTAACTCAGTAAGTCTGAGCGTTGCGTTGGCAGTATTCACACCCCCGTGTCTCGGGAGCACGTAAAGCCTTCGACCTGACTTCTACATCTGTACTATCTACTTTGTACCTGCCTTCTTTTCGGTCATGTCTCTAGTCGTCCCACGTCCCACACATCATGAGTGAATGGAATAGAAAGTGCTTGTGTACACACTTGTGTACTATAATATGTCCCGCGTAGATGGCTAGTCTTCATAGATACTCTAGTATAGTCAGCCACGGCCGGAATTCCACTAGGAGAACATTACTAAAGAAAAGTAGAATTTTTCGTTACAAACACCACGACGCTGGATCTCAGTTATATAGGTATATATACATAAATTATACAATTCTTACACAGGCTACAAGCGGTAAAAAACCATACCAGAACCATACCTGTCACAACCGACAGAAAGTTAGATCACAAGTTAAATAATTTATTTATTACTGTATTATTTAAAATTATTATTTTTCTTATTTCAAAAAAAAAACAACGCCCGCGCTAGTGAATCTAATCCCTGTGTCGCGGTGTACTTTACAAACATGTAATAGACGAACACAAATTACATCCATTTATTAATTGCTCATTACTTATAGCTCCCCTCATTTTGAGTCGAGCGTTAAAAATATTCCAAAATAAAAACTCAACAATAGGTACCTAGCATATATAGCGGGAACATTAAATTAGCAGTTTGACAGGAAACCTCTTTCTCATTTAAGTCAAACATCAAACTGTTCCATAGTGTGTATTTAATACCCAGCGTCAGACATTTTGTGTATTTTAGACTCTGTCTTTCCGTCAGGGTACTTTAGAATCAAACCCATTCAAGTCTTCTTGAAAAAATATCAGTGTATTTTCTGGTCAACGATATCGTCGCCAAGATCGGAATCATGTCTTAATGTTGGTACTTGATCGGTTTCCGAACAACCTATTGAACTAAATTGTAGTTTGTTAACTTGTTGACGCAAAATCTGAGGCTTTGGCAATATTGAATTGATTTCCAGGAAAGCTAGTAACTTATATTCGTATTTCTATTGGTATTGGGTTTCTGTTATTGGAAGGGTGAAAAGAGGGGGGGGGGGGGTGTACGGAATAGGAATGGGTAGAAATTATGTCTATTATTAGACTGTATAGTGGGTGATATATCTCGATAGTCTGTTGATGGTAATTTAGAGTTATTAGGAATAGATCATTTGGTTCAAATCAATGTTTGTGTTAAGAGGAAATTAAAAGATGTACATTTCTGTAACATGATTAGAATGATCTCTTTTATGTTAAAACCTTCTATTAAGTGAAGGACACCTGTGTCAAAAGGTACACGTAAAATACATTAGGTATACCACAAATGTCTCAACAATGTTCTCTACAGTAGAATTGTGAACGAATGAATGAATGAAATTTTTTTTTGCCAATATATAGGTTACAGAGTAGGTAATGAGATTGTAGTATAGTTTCACTAGGTATATTCAACATACTTACTATGTCCAAAATATTTGTTTAAAAATATAATCTAATGTTAGACATGGAATTGGTTTGGGAAGTGCAAAATAGCATTATTAATAATCATTTACAATGATAATTAATACCTATATTATAAAATATTAGCTTATTTATATGTGTCCGGGATTTAGGGGATATATACCATAGGAATTCGCTGGATGCGGATAGCGCAAGACTGGCAGTTGTGGAAATCTTTGGCAGAGGCCTTTGTCCAGCGGTGGGCGTCATTCGGCTGATATGATGATTTACTCTGTGATTGCAAATTAAGTGTTAACTAGAAAAAAATCGGCCAAGTGCGAAGTTTTCGGTGGAAGTTTGCAAAGTAATGTACATCATATATTTATTTTAGTTTTATCACTCCCTTATTTTATAAGTTAGGGGGGGGGGGGGGGGGGGGGTGCACACTTCTTACCACTTTGGAAGTGTCTCTCGCGCAAACTAATCAGTTTAGCAAATAATGATATTAGGAACCTCAATATAATTTTTGAAGACCTATCCATAGATACCCCACATGTATGTTGTTGAGTTTCAGTTCTAAGTATGGGAAACCCCCAAAATATATTATTTTTCCTATTTTTGTGTGAAAATCTGAATGCGGTTCACAGAATACATCTACTTACCAAGTTTCAACAGTATAGTCCTTATAGTTTCGCTAAAAGTGGCTGTGACGTACGGACGGACAGACAGACATGACTAATCTATACAGTTGCCATTTTTTTACGGAATCCAAAAAAACTATCTTTCTTGTTGTTGTTACTCGTTGTGCTGTTGCTCATGAACTATTTCATTAAAATATATTGTTCTTACACAAACAACAGAAACGAATACAGACAGAATAAATATAGAATTAGAACACAGCTTCCAAAGAAGCTTTCTTTTCTAATCCTAAATGTAGGTTATATCGTACCAAAGCAATACTAAACAAAATGCTCGAGATAATACGAAAACAAATAAACCGTTTTAATGGTCTTAATATGGCATTAGGCCAAGGTTCGTATAAATGCCTTTCGATTGGTTTTGTTAGATGTAAGATGGCACGGGCGTGCCTATGATTTCCTTAGTTCTGAATTAGCCTATCGACTTTCAAATTAATTTGTAATTTGAATCGTATTTATATAACAATACGAATCAATTTTCAAGTTAATTGGGGTCGTCGATAGGCCTCGTAAAGTGGGGTAGTATCATGTAGCGTAATCATCTCGATATGCATACCTACTGCTTTATTTAATGATAGTAATTTGTAAACTTAGGAATATTATTTTGTTTTGTATAGATATATCTAATATACACAGAGTTTTAGATAATAGGTGTGCACCGTCCAATTGCTGTCCTGAAGGCCTAGAAATAGCAATCGATTTGGTTATAAGTATACGTATTGTGCTGTTGGTTGAATTTCGCCTCTGGTGGTCAGTCTCAATGGAGTCTAGCCATCGGGGCATTTATTTATTCATACATAGACATATAATAGTGTACAAGCGTGTTCGTACACATTGGTACACTTTATCCTACTATCATAGTGCGATGGGAGAAGTTCAGTTTTCTTTTTCATGACGTTTACTGATATTTGTTATGTTTTTGAAGTTATACTTCTTTTGGCGCGATGGAGAAAAATGATGAGAGTGTATTTTTACGCTGCGCGCGCACACCAACACCAAAAAATTTAACAGCATGAAGTTAGTTCTAGGTGGTATGAAAATGTATGAGAGTGAATTTTTACGATGCGCGTGCATCGTAAAAATAACAGCATGACGTTAGTTCTAGGTGGTATGAAAATTGATAACTATGTTCAAGTTGTATATTAAGAAGTATAACTTCTAACTCGTGTACATAAGTACACACTCATTTTGTTGTATTTTTTTGTAGTGTAGGTACGTATATTCCATTTAACTCTTTTTTATACCTATATAGAAATAATATGTATGGCGTCAATCACTGGGGCCAACTAAAATACCAGCGCCACAGTATTTTTTGCTGTACGTTATGCTGAAGTTGGCACCCATTATATGGTACACAGTAATTTGTTTTGTTTTAAAGCACCTTTTAACAAATGTATATGTATGTGTATTAAAATAAGAGTATTTCTTTCTTAAACTGCTTCCCCGGACAACGCTCGCCTCGAGCGAGGGTTCGAGAGCTACTGTGGTCGAAATTCTGCTAGGAGAACATTATTATTATTACTAATAATAATAAAATCCTCCTAGCCGAATTTAGATGGAATGAACAGGCATCTAATGAATACGCGCGGTCCACCTTAGACCACATCTTCAAAGACATTTTTTGTTTAGTGTGTAAAGACAGAATAACCATGATTATTAAGTTTAATCCAATTGGAGACTAAGCTAGTGGCAAGAAGAAGGCTCACAAGCAAGACTACTACAATAGTCTTAGGCTGAGATCTATAGAGCGTACTTAGACTTTGCTCAAACTTTACTTACGTAAAACTTTGCTAAGTGTATGCTAAGCTTATACTTTGATTTGGTATTTATAAACTTTTTGAAGTTAACATTATGCTTAGCATAAGCTAAGACAGACAAAGGCAAAACACCAATTGTAATTTCGTTACATGCATTAACTTCTGTCTAAGTAAAGTCTGAGCAAAGTCTAAGTACGCTCTATAGATCTCAGCCTTAGAAACTAGGCGACACCCTGTTTGAGGACACCTTAACGGGGTCTGAACAACGAGTCAGTGTGCTGCTGAAGTAAATATACAGGTTAACATTGAGAAGTTGTATTCACTGGCTGTGGTGTAGTTGAAGGTAAAGAATATCACCACCATATTTCTGCTGTATTCGCGCTGCGTCCATGGTACGCCGAGTACGGGCCAGTTCCAACACCCTTTTGAACATGATTGCGCGAAGGCTGGATTGCCCTTTCATCCGGCATTGTTGCGGCAGGCATATTTCTGTACCAATGCCAGAGAAAAAGCTGTAATATCATTTTGATTAGTATTGTTTTTATTATCATTAATTATTATTTGTTTTATGTATGATTTTTTTTTTTTTTTTTTTTTAATAAAATATCCCGTTGGCGGCGTAGAAGTCGACATGAGGGAATATCTCCCAGAGAATGGGCATCACCGCCTCTCTCTGTACTATAACCATCATGCCATCTCCAACCCATCTGCCAAGCTTGGCGATAAGGGCAAAGGTTGGACATAACTCCATTGTGGAAATCTTTTGTGGACGCCTTTGCCGGGAGTGGTGGTCCTTCGGCTGCCATAATGTGGTGCCTTTAGTAGAGGTAGGGCATAGCGTTCATTCGCTCAAAGAGCAGCCCGACTAGGGAAGTACCTCCACCTTACAGAAGACACTCCTTAATAATAACATTAATCATTTTTATGTTGTGTTTCCGAGTGTGAGTAAGGTCGCCAGAGCTCATTGGGGTGGGGGAAGGGTAAGCAACACTTGTTTGCTGACTTATAAATGCCGGCAACGCACCCGCGACACCTCTGGTGTTGCGAGTGTCCATGGGCGGCGGTGATCACTTACCATCAGGTGACCCACTTTCTCGTTTGTCACCCTGTGGTATAAAAAAAAATGATTCACTAGCACGTGATTGTAGACAGAGAGCAAGGGCAGCGTGGTCCTCACCTACGAGGATGGTATCCTATCTAACCTGCAGTTTTCACTACTTAACCGGATTACCCCGAGATGGTAGACCACCAAAGCGGTTTAACTTGTGTGCGTCTCCGTGCTTCGGAGGCCACGTTGAGCTGTCAGTCCCGCTGTAGTCATTAGGCAACAGTCGTTAAGCCATGTCAGAGGCCTACTGGGTGGCCTTAACACCTCTGACACTAGGGTAACCACTGCCCATACGATAAATAAGTATCCGGGGAAGAAATACAGAAAGAAGCCCACCCGGACTAGCTTAGTCGTCTTTAGTCTGTAAATCACACTAATATTATAAAGGCCAAAGTTTGTGTGTGTGTGAGTATGTATGTTTGTTACTTCTTCACGTCTAAACGGCTGGGTTGATTTTAATAAAATTTGGTATGAAGTTAGCTGACACCCTGGATTAACACAAAGGATATAGTTGATAAAGTTTAACGTGGGTAAAACCGCGGGGCACAGCTAGTAACTCATAAAAATAGGGATTGCTCATTATATTAAAAGAATTTCAGCTATTATTCCGCTTTTTGAACCTTTTCACCACTAAGGACACACAAAAGCGAAAAATATTAATATTTCCCTTGTATTTATTTTATTCAGTAATTATTCTGAGCCATGATATTCGTTAAACATTCATTAAAGCTCTGAGTAATCGCAAACATTTTTATTTTCAATATTTACTTCAGCACACACGAATTCAAAAGCAAATACGCCGAGATGTGTTGAAAAATGAGCCTTATTTTTAATTAAATAGAGTGTATGTTAAATAATTATGTAAATTAAAGCTCAGGGTTATAGAATCTATGGTCAAGGATAATTTGCTTTGTACATGGATATCCTTCGGAGTTTGTGAATTGTGATATTATCAGATATCAAGGCCTGTGTTTGGAGGTCATTCCTATTAGGTCGGACATTTAATTTTAAATTAATTTACTTACTTAATTAGACCTGTGTAGGGATATTCAAACAATATAAAAAAGCGGCCAAGTGCGGGTCGGACTTGCGCACGAAGGGTTCCGTACCAATATCTATAAAAACGAGCAAAAAATTCACGTTTGTTGTATGGAAGCCCCCTTAAATATTAATCTGATTTTGTTTTTTTTTGTATTTGTTGTTATAGCGGCAACAGACATACATCATCTATGAACATTTCATCGGTCTAACTATCACGGTTCATGAGATACAGCCTAGTGACAGACGGACAGACAGACAGTGAATTCTTAGTAATAGGATCCCACTTTACCCTTTGTGTACGGAACCCAAAAAATATCCTCCTGGTAGAATTTTTGCTACAGTGGCCATTCTCAATGGAGACTAGCTAGATTTCCTAGTGAAGCAGTGAAAGCCTCTTAAGAATAATGGAAATTGTAAACGAAGTGTTAAAAAAAACGAGTTAACACGACTGAAGCTAAGCTTCAAACGTAACTGGCTATGAGAGAAAGAGAGGAAGAAAATATGTGCTGGCACATCTCTCTCTTGTGCATACAGTGCGATACGAAACATAACTCTTTCTCTTTCTATCTTCATTAACCCACATGTCCCTCTCAACTTCCGTTCACCTCGCCCGATCACACTTTTCGTAACGCATGTTACGCATTCACCAACTTACTCCTCAAATCTAACGTGCGTAAAGAAGTTTTACTTCAAAGAAGACTATTTTATTTTTATTTATTTATTTTATTTCAAAACTTTATGCACAACAATGTACAGATTTTTTTATTTTTTTTTGACTTATTTGTCGCTATAGTTAGCCTAGGAGGCTTTTACTACTTCACCGGACTATAGAGGCGAGCAGAGGGCTCTAGCCGTCTAGCAATTAAGTAACCCGCGCCGGAGGGCACCCCCTGTGGGGTTCGAACCTCGACTCTGGGCGATTACTGGCGGAGAGAGGGCAAGATCATCATTTTAGGGAGTTTTGTGCAACTTTCGCTCTACGTTAATGACATGACGCGGCCCCGCGTTGAGGGGGCTTTTTATCGATACGATATGCAAACTAAGGTCATGGAGGGCGTTGGTGGTCGCGACGCGTTCGCGGTCGTACTCTCGTCACAATGTACAGAGGCGGACTTAACACCAAAGGCAATTTCTGCCAGTCAACCTACTATCCATCTACTCAGGTCATATGGAATAGGCTTATAGTGGACAGGGTCACAGAAAGGTCAGATGTAGGGACCGACGGGGTTACGTGGAACGGGGCTACTTTACAGCTCACTTCCTGACACCGGACCGGACTATTAACAGAAAAATCTCCTATGCAACCATTTCAAAATAAGGTTAGACAAAACTTTGTAATTTGGGTTCAAATTACTTTACTTACAAAAATGTCTGAGGCACATTGGCGTGGTTGGCAAAAGCTTGCTTTGCACGCCACAGGTCATGGGTACGATTCCCAGGACAGATATTTGTGTGCATGAACATGTCTGTTTGTCCACAGGCTGGGTGTAATTATCTATATAAGTATGTATTTATAAAAAGAAAAGTAGGTATATGTAGTACCTACATCAGTTATCTGGTTTCCATAGTACGAGCTCTGCTTATTTTGGGAGCAGATGGACGAGTGTGTATTATTATTAAATAAAATATTATTAAATACCTAAATAAAATAAAAATAAATAAAATACTACTTATACCTAAATAAAATAAACAACTTTTTTTTTCTTATTGTATCCTCAAGTAAATGAGATAAAACTTTAGAAGGCTTCGTCATCTAAACTATGCCGATAATAAATGATGGTGAATATCTCCTTGAGTATATTATGACCTGCTATGTGCTATATGCTATGCGATCACCCATCTGCCAAGTGTTGCGATTATGGTATATCCTCCCGTCGTAATTCCTTTGGGAACATCCATGGGGAAGCCTTTATCCAGCAGTGGACGTCTCTCAGCTAATATTTTATTTTATTGTATTTGGGAAGCTTTCAGTTGCATACAAATGGCTACAAAAAGGTTGATAATTAAATGTTAATAACAAACTGAGGAATCTTTGTTGCAGACATACAGTATTATAATAAACGGGTGAACTAATTCCCATTTGGTTTAGTTACAGGAGTGCGGGTTCCTCTTGGTAATTTTTCTACAAACACAAAATAGCTAAAAAGTTTGAGTTAAGTGATCATCATCCTCCGAATGACGTCCACAGCTGGTCAAGAGCCTCCCCCAAGAATGTAGGGGTATAATAAGATGGGTTGGCGATCACATTATGGTGATCATACTAACAGAGAGACGCTCTGCCCGTTCTATACCCTCGATAGATATACCCTCGGGTCGACTTCTGCGCCCCCCACGGGATTAGATGGGGTGGTGATATTCTATCCCATTATCCACACAACAAAAATTATAAATATTAAGTTAATGATAAATATTTAATACTGTTGTTACATGCTAATCACTCAAACTTAATACTAGTTCACACAATACTTAGTTCCTAGTACTTGATTAAGTTGAAGTAGTTAGCTGCACAACTGTTTGGTATAAAACATTACACCGCTTAGGGCGACAACTAAACGTATAGGATAGAATAGGGTGGATCTGTGCAATTTCCTTGGCTGTTATCGGTGAAGAATGGAGGTGATTACGCCCTTATACGCTTGGATATTATTTATATCGAAGTGGTTATTTGCTTTTCGTATGGATCATTTTGTCGTCTATTTTTGTATTTAAAACTAGCTGTGCCCTGCGGTTTTACTCGCGTTAAACTTTAGAAACTATAACCTATGTGTTATTTGGATATATAAGCTATATTACTACAAAGTTTCATCAAAATCCGTTCGATAGTTTTTGCGTGAAGAAGTAACAAACATACACACTCATACACTCACAAAATGTAGCCTTTTATAATATTAGTGTGATATTAATATCACACTAATATTATAAAGGCGAAAGTTTGTGAGTGTGTATGTTTGTTACTTCTTCACGTCTCAATAGCTGGAGCGATTTTAATAAAATTTGGTACGGAGTTAGCTGACAACCTTGATTAACATATAGGCTATAATTTATGAAGTTTAATGCGGGTCATAGCTAGTTAACTATAATTGCTGAGTGGCTGATGGCAGATAATTTCGCCACCCCATTTCAACTCGTGGGGGGCGGAAAAGTCTACCCGAGGGTATACCTCCCAGACAACGGTAAGCAGCGTCTCTATGTGTACTATTACGATTATACCGCGACCGGCAAGCGTGGTGATTGTGACATATATGTTTTTTTGTTAATTAGCTATAAGTAATATTATTAGTGTCCAGGTACTCTTAAAATTGTAATGCGAGCTGTATTGACACATGAATTGTCCGTGTGTTAATTATACGTGGTTCCATCAGAAAATCAGCACTGCAACAGTTAATGTCGCAGCTAGTTCTAAGATGGGATCAATTTGGATTCGCACAAATAGCGATAGACAATTTCAGTATGTGTACATATATATATAATTTATTATCTGTCTTCTTCTTATAATTATGGCCGTAGTTCAGCAGTGGACGTTAATACGCTGATATAATTTTGTAGTTATTGAGTTATATATTGAATGCACGTATGGCGAAGCGGCTAAGACAGTCGCCCCGCCGCTCCGTGTCGCGGATTAAAGTCCCGCGCCGGATAACTATTTGTGTGACCCATTAATAGTTGTTCTGATTCTGAATGTAATTTGTCTTCGTGTTTGTAAAGTACCCCACGACACAGGGATGAAGTTCCCTTGTGCGGGCAGTGTCTTTAAAAAAAATATATATACTCAAAAACTCCCTAACTGATTTAAACCCGTCAATCCCGGTCTTCATGTTCCTGGTTAAACCATTTTATCTTCTGATTCAAATAGCAATAGCTAGTTTAGTTCTGGTAGCAGTTAAGTTAGATTAGAATGAAGAAATCGCAAAACAAATTTACAAAAATGACGGGTCGGTTTCCTTGGTTGGTAAATGCTTGCTTTTCACGCTGCCAGTCGTGGGTTCGATTCCCACCCAGGCCCAAATATATGTGTGCATGAACATATCTGTTTGTCTTGAGTCTGGGAGTGTTATTAATAATAATAATAAGTACACTTTATTGCGTCATATAATTTAAGTACAATTCAGTAAAATAAATAACAGTAATGTTTATGCAATAGGCGGCCTTATCGTTGAAAACGATCTCTTTCAGGCAACCTATATCTATATAAGTATGTATTTACAAAAGAAAAGTAGTATATGTAATATATCATTTATCTGGTTTCCATAGTACAAGCTCTACTTAGTTTAGGATCAGATGGCCGTGTGTGAATAATGTCACAGAATATTGTAAAAAAAATAAAGAATAGACAACAGTTTACTTCCGATATGGTAGTAAGTATATAAATTATGCTCTAATCGCATTATAAACTTAATAATATTTATAATGAAAAATTCTAGTCAGTTGTGTAATTATAGCTAAATAGAACTAGGCCTGACTGATTATACCAAACCAGTGTACAATAATGTTAAAATGAAGCATAATATAGTCATGTCCAGTCGTGTTTCTAAATAGGCCAGATAAGTACCTACCCTGCTTATCACTACAATTCTTTCCTACGTACTGTGGACGTGTTCCGACCGGTTCATTCGGGAGACAGAGACAGTAACAATCTAACCTATGAGTAAAAGAGATGCAACATCGTTGCCCGAGTAAGACCACAACACAAACATAAGATAAACGTATACCATAGTATAGCTTGTTGCATGTTGCGTTTTCTGCGAAATGACTGGAAATCTGAATTTAAACTTTATTTATAGTGCCATAAAGTTGGATTCTGATTGTAGCAACGAAATATATGATCCTCAGCTGGATAAAGTCTCGATTTTAAGACCGTGCCCTCGAAAAGAGCGGAATTAAGTTCCTTGAAGTTGCTTGGTTTTAATTTAAGTTGAATATGCATACTTGTTTAAGTGCCGCGTCGAGGTGTTTTATGAGTAGCTAGCTTTATAACATAGCACCTATGTACTAAATGTATTGTTAAGATCTTCATTATACTGCAGCTTAATTAGTCTTTAACAAACTATAAGAGTAATGGCTGTTTGTAAACTTATTATGTTACTACAAAGATGCCACCCGTTTATTGACTCACTTCCTACGAATTTTAGTTTCGTAATAAATTCAAGCATTATTCTTTTGATTCTCTGCTATCTATGCGCTGTGCTTTGTACCTATCTGACGGGAATGAATATCAGTATCTCATTTCATACAGTGACAGGTGAAGAAGTGGTCCTGAGGTAATATCTACTAGAGAACGGACAGCAGCATCTCGCTTATGGCATATCCCTCCAAATTATAGACACAAGTCCATTTTGGATATCTTTTGGGAGGCCTTTCTCTAGTCGTGGATATTATTGACGAGCCGGTTGGTGCAGTTGGTAAATACTTGCCTTCCAAGCCGCAGGTCGTGGGTACGATTGTAAATTGAAATGCTCAGGTAGACTCAGAACACTAAAAATGGACCCCAAAAATTGTTGCCCTGTGGGAGATATTTTTAAATATAAGTAAGGCAAATAAGCAAGCGGGGGTCACCATAGAATAATCACTGCGCCACACGTGAAGTCATTTAAAAGTAATAAGCAAAATAAACTTGATTTAAATTAAGACAATTAATTTACAGTCCTGTTTTATACATTGGCTATCATGAATCCAATCAACCTTTACGGTTTTAAAGAAAAAGGTGAAGGTAATAAAACCAACTTCCTCTTTTCTTTATTATTACCCACATTATTTAGAAATAATAACAAGGAATTATATTGTCTTCCTGGTAGAATTTCGACCACGGTGCGGCCGCCAGTCTCAATAGAGAGAGAGAATAGACTAGCCATCTGTGCGGGACATATTATAAACACAGAGGCACTTTCATAATTTGTTGGGACGATTAGCAACACAACCGAAAAGAGCTCAGGGACGGGACCGATAGCTTCACGTGCTATAGGTACAAGGTACGGGGGTATATACATAAATGCCACCACCTGCCTGACTCCGGGCGGATACTAAGATTTTTCTTCATCACTTCTAGGCCTAACCCGAATTTAAATCATCATTATGCGCAGTTGAACACGCTACCGTTAGACCAACGAGGTAATCAACCTATTAAATGGAAAAAAATCCTATCAATCTACTTTTGGCGATGAAGCTCTTTGCAAGTCGACTGTTAAAAGCTGGTTTGCAGAACCAAACGCATTCGTAGCAATCTCAGTAACGAAAACATTAATGCTGTACACCGTATGATCGAAAGAGACGGGTCAAATGCCCAACTGTTACAGTGTGGCATAAATGTTATCAAAATTGATTTAGTCGTATAAAACAGTCCATTGTATACGGGAGAATATTTTGATAAACAGGAAATATTTTTAAGACTAGTCGTAGTCATCGTCAGTCTTAATTTGGCCACTACTGGACACAGGCATCCCCAAAAGGTGTCCGCCAAGTCGCCATTTGGAAGGGTTTGCTGTAGTCACCGCGATTGGCATACGAGTTGGCGACTGAAGGTAGGAAACTAGTATACAGGTACCTTTTACGACACCCACCGGAAGATATGGGTTGCTCTTATTATCTGGGCCGGGATCCATATGGCACAGCCAGCCGTATTTTTATAAAAGATAAAGATAAAAGTCATTTATTTGCGTGAATAAGGTGACAAAGTTCTTAACATAATACAAATAGGTATCTCTTACTCTACTTTTCAGCATGCAAATATACATTTTAATACAAAAAATTATCATACAATTTATACTTAATTCATTATTAATAATAATACATAGCAATACAGATTTTTTTAAATATAAACACACAAGGCTCACAGCTTATAGTCAAGGTATTCTTGTATACTATAAAACATTTATCCGTTAAAAATTTGGTTAAATGACGTTTAAATTTAAAAAATGGTAGTGCTTTTATGAAAGCAATATCATTTTATTCAGAAAATTTTATGCCCACTTTTATGCTAATTAGTACGAATTGTACATTTTTTTTTATTTAAATATTCGATTTGTACTATTTATGCTGAAACTCAAAACATAAAGACACATACATTTACATATGTTTTTATATCTTATACTCTAAATACTACACAAAACCCACTCGAATTGATAATCTTCCTTTTTTTTGAAATCGTTCACTAAAATCAGCCCCAAAACATTATAAAAATCTCGATGACTTTGGATGATTTATTACGAACACAAAACGCTTATCTAATTAAAAGTATTTTTTTCTCCGCTATTTTCGGGGCCCCATCCCCGCTGACGTGAAGTGCCCGATTCTATTCTATCAGATGTTCGTCGAACCCCGTGCGAGACTTTTTTTTCGTCTACCATTTGTTTTGGCCCTTATCTTTAGGTGTGTGCTACACTGTAAGGTTTCGGCCACTATCTGAGATTGAGTTAACGCGAAGAATAGTTCCACGTAGATAAAGGGTTATTAGGGCGTTAAGATTCACTTGATATGAAGACCTTTTGGGAAGTATTTAAGGTATTTCGAGAAGATCTATTTCGGTTTGAATAAAGTAGTTTTATGTTTTACCGAAAATAAGGTTGTTAGAATTTTGATACATTGATTCATTTGGCGTATTTTTATAGTGTTTAGTGACCCATATTCATTGCTATAATGAAATAAATTTTATAAATGTTTTCATACAATGTGTACCTAAATATCTATGTTACTAGAAATAATAATGTATACAACTATATTACTACAAACATGTTCTGACTATTTACAAGCGCTTTTTTAAAGTCTACGTGTAAAAACCTTTTTTATTTTATTTTATTTTTAATGCTAAGCCAGAGGTAAAATCTTTGTATGATGAGCACATTATTGGTTCTATCTGGGTATAATTAAACTGTAATGTATTTATTTAAAAATGTACCTGATCAGTTTGCAGTGTGTTAGTTATTCACATATATTTACATATTTTATTTAGACGGGCCTGTTGCTTTTCACGCCGGAGGTCGTGGGTTCGATTCCCCCCAGGACAGATATTTATGTGCATGAACATGTAGGTTTGTCCTGAGTCTGGGTGTAATTTATCTATATGATGACTATAATTTAAAAAAAGAAAGTAGTATATCAGTTATCTGGTTTCCATAGTACAAGCTCTGCTTAGTTTGGAATCAGATGGCCACGTCTGAATAATGTCCCAGGATATTATTATTTATTATAATTTATTTATAAAGATGTCACACTAACTTAGTAATCATTGATACATAGACTTTGAAAAAGCACTTTTACATAGTCAGAACATTAATTATTATTACATTACAAATTAACTGTATATTAAATCTAGGTGCAAATAGATTATGAGATCGTGACTTATATTACAGACAATGCCCGCACTAGGCAATCTAATACCAGTGTCGCGGGGTACTTTACAAACATATAATAGACGGACACACAGTACATCCAGACACAACTATTTATGGGTCACACAAATAGTTGTCCGGCGCGGGAATCGAACCCGGGATAGGAAGCGGCGAGGCGACTGTGCCACACGTGCAGTCGAATTAATTGTCATAATAGTAATGGTTGAATTAAATAGTTCTTTTCTTGAAGTTATTGTCAAAATTATTTAAGTTTTTATTTATATTATTATTGTTTTAGACATAAATATTTATATTATTATAGTTTTAGATATTTGTACTTCATCTTCAAAAAGTTTTAGATATAGTTAGTTTACTTCTTTTTAGTTTAAACTGTTTCAGTTATTATTAGTTATTTTCTTTTTAGTTTAATTAGCTTCAGTTATTGTTACTTTTTTATTTCTTCATTTATTTTTAGAATACTCACAACACAAAAACGTGACAATACGTGGAAAATCTGGTTGATATTGCAATTATTACTCTAATTTTAAGCTTACTTTGTAAATATGTAAATTGCAATGTTGTTTATTTTCCCAAATAAAGTAAAATAAAAAAAATAAAAAGTCTTATCTGAATGATTCTGTCTCATCTTCATCATCAGCCTGATACTGTCACTACTGAACATAAGCCTCCTCCAAAGGTTTCCATAATTTTTGGAGGGGTTTCCCGTAGCCACCGTTAGCTAGCGAGTGGGCGACCGCAGTTGGGTGGTAGTTACTACACAGGTGACACTGCTGCCCGACTACCTGCTGTATCCCTTAGTCGCCTTTTACGCCCCCCACGGGATGGCATAGGGTGGCTTTGTTATTCTTACAGTGCCGATAAACATACGCCAAATAGTTCCGACTATATTGAGGTGTCTATATTATTATCATGTCGGACCTAGCGACGGTCGCGCTTTAATACTACCACCGGATCCAATGCGCCCTAACTGAGAAGACCCAGCGAAAGAATCTTAACGGCTTCTTCTACTGTCATTTTCAATACGGCCCAGTTGACCCGGTCCGGCGAAATGTACACAAGTGGGTATTACGCGGCATTTGGTCCACTTAAAGCAATTATTATGTTATCACGCGAACACAATATGTGCTCGATCGATTCTTTGTATCTGCATTATTTTAGATCTATATATTTAGGAAGGGAAAGAATATGATCAAAACATGTTAATCGTTTTGAGACAGAGCCATTAGATCTGAAGTTTAAAGATTCGTTTGAAGATAGCATTCGACCCCATTAAAAGAAGATATACCGAACTAAATTATGATTACTAAGCCCGGTAGCGAAAATGATGAATTCAATGTCGTCGATGATCTCGTATGAGATTTTTCTTAGAAACATTTCATGTCGGACATGATTTTTTATATCGGAAAACGTAAATAACTCATCAACATCATCAACTCATACGATACTTACGTGGGAATATTAACCCAGATACAGCATCAGGATGTAAACTCTCATTGGTCTAAAGTACTATAGAATCAAGCTGGTTCAGCAGCAAGCAGGATGTCACTCTTCACTAATCTGCTGTTGCCTATAGAATGCTATAGTAGCAAGCGGGTTAACCTATGATGTGTTTATGATGAGCGATGACCTATCATCATGATGAAGTTGCTCTGTCCGCAGTAACTCGTTGGGCCGAACATTAGGATTTTACCTCTCACTGGTCTGCTGTTCCCTATTAAAGTGTTGTAGTAGCAAGCGGGTTAACTTAAGTGTTTTTGATGAGCCGCGACATATCCTCATATTGAAGTTCCTCTGTCCTCTATAACCTGTTGGGATGAATATTAGGATTTCACCTCTCACTAGTCTGCTGTTCCTTATTAAAATGCTGTAGTAGCAAGCGGGTTAACTTAAGTGGTAATGATGAGCCACGACCTATCATCATATTGAAGTTGCTCTGTCCTCAGTAACCCGTTACGACGAACATTAAGATTTCACCTCTCACTAGTCTGCTGTTACATATTAAGTGCTGTAGTAGCAAGCGGGTTAACTTAAGTGTTTATGATTAGCCGCGACCTAACCTCATGTTGAAGTGGCTCTGTCCTCAATAACCCGATAGTACGAGCAGCTGATTTTCACTCCTCGCCTGTCTACTATTCCCTTTAAGTGATGTAGTAGTAAGCGGGCTAACCCAAGTGTTTATGATGAGCGACGACCTATCATCACATTGAATTGGCTCTGTCCTCAGTAACCCGATACTATACTACGAGCATCAGGATGTAATCTATCACTAGTTTGCTGACTCTTATAAAGTGATGCAGTAGCAAGCATTATGATGAACTACAACACATCTTCTTTCGGCATTAGGATGTATTCTATCCCTAGTTTGCTGCCTCTTACAAAGTGATGCAGTAGCAAGCACTTACGATGGACTACGACCAGTCCTCTTAGTACCTCGTTCTATCCTAGATAACTCGATATTACGGGCATCAGGATGTCACCTCTCTCTAGATTGCTGCCTCTTATAAAGTGATGCAGTAGCAAGCATTTATGATGAACTAAGACCCATCTTGGTAACGTCGCTGTATCCTAAATAACCCGATACTACGAGCATCAGGATGTAACCTATTACTAGTTTGCTGACTCTTATAAAGTGATGCAGTAGCAAGCATTATGATGAACTACAACCCAACCCCTTAGGGACGCCGCTCTAACCTAGACACCCCAATACTACGAGCATTAGTATGTAATCTCTCAATAGATTACTGCCTCTTATAAAGTGATGCAGTTACGATGGACAACGACCCATCCTCTTAGTACCTCGTTCTATCCTAGATAACTCGATATTACGGGCATCAGGATGTCACCTCTTTCTAGATTGCTGCCTCTTATAAAGTGATGCAGTAGCAAGCATTTATGATGAACTAAGACCCATCTTGGTAACTGCGCTGTATCCTACATAACTCGATACCACGATCATCAAGATCTAATCTCTCAATAGATTGCTGCCTCTTATTAAAGTCATGCAGTATCAAACACTTACAATGAGCTACGACCCATCCTCTTAGTACCTCGTTCTATCCTAGATAACTCGATATTACGAGAATCAGGATGTAATCTCTCATACTCTCAATAGATTGCTGCCCCTTATAAAGTGTTGCAGTAGTAAGACGGTTAATCTCTTTACCAAGAACCAAATTGCAGTGTCATAAAATTGATTCATAATTACAATTCGATTAGTTGGCAGTGTAGCACGCGTCATGCGATGATCATCAGTAGCTTCCTGAACCTTGACACGGTGAGTCATTGTTAGGTCATGATTTTGATACCTATAGCCTAATGACAGCAAATTTGCTTTATAAGCTATAGAAATATGATTAATTTGTTGGAGGAAAGTAATTGGAGAGGTTTGTTTTTATGCTGAGTTATTATTTTGTTGGTGTGACTAAGCGATTACTGTACTTTAGACTGCAGCTATTAATACTGTTGTGTGTTTGACCGTTGACAATAACATCGTAGGTTAAAATCGAGGAGTCGGTTTCCTTGAAGGAAAAAATATTTATACAGCCCGGAGTTAAAAAGATGGCTATATATTTTAATGGCTCTGGCTCCTACGGAATGGTACGAACGGAGCCTTCCCTGTCCCTTTATCTGACTCAAGGCTAATTTTTCAAAAAAACCTCCTTTATGCACTTGTTGATTTTGGGAGTAAGTTGATGAATGCGCGACGAGAGCGTTACGCAAAGTGAGATATATTTGTGCACAGTTTTGTTTTTTGACGGCCTCGTTGGTTTAGCGGTAGCGTGTTCAACCGCAGATAATAAGGTCCTGAGATCAAATCCCCGGTCGGGCCAAAAAAATGATTTTGGGATTTTTCCGTAAAAAGAAATTTCTCAGTATCAGCCCGAAGTCTGGAAGTTGGCGGTATTATACCCCCATGCCTCAGAGAGCACGTAAAGCCGTCGGTCCTGTGCCTGACCTCTTTCCGGTCGTGTCGCTAGGCGTCCCATCGGATCATGAGAGTAAGGGAATAGAAAGTGCTCCTGTGTTTGCGCACACACTTGAGCACTATAATATGTCCCGCGCAGATGGCTAATCTCTTTTGAGACTGGCCGCCGTGGCCGAAATTCGGCTAGGAGGACATGATTATTATCATTAACTTGCATGCAAACCGCTCCAAATTTCAACTGTTGGCGTGGTTGGTACATACGCTGCCTTTCACGCCGGAGGTCGTGGGTTCGATTCCCACCCGGGACAAATATTTGTGTGCATGAACATGTCTGTTTGTCCTGAGTCTGGGTGTAATTTATCTATATATAGTAAGTATGTATTTACAAAAAAGAAAAATAGTATATCAGTTATCTGGTTTCCATAGTACAAGCTCTGCTTAGTTTGGGATCAGATGACCGTGTGTGACTAATGTCCCAGGATATTATTATTATTATATACTAGCTGTGCCCCGCGGTTTTACCCGCGTTAAATTTTATAATTTATCATAGCTCCTCCCCCGTAGGTGATAGCGTGATAATATGTAGCCTATATGTTGACCCGACCTCTTAGTAATATTCATGCAAAATTTGAAGTAAATCCATACAGTACTTTTTGAGTTTAGCCCGGACATACATACAGACAAACAGACACACAGACAAAAATTCTAAATACTATATTTTTGGCTTCGATATCGATTGTAGATCACGCCCCAAGTATCCTTTAAAAAAAATATTCAATGTACAGTTTTGACTTTCCTACGATTTTATTATATGTATAGATTATTGTGGAAACCTTTGGGGAAGGCCAATATCCAGCAGTGGACGAGATCAGGCTGATGAAAATGAATATTAATCGCGTTTTCCCATTAAGGATTTAGATACTTATTATAAAGGGTTCTAAATAAAATAAATTATTGACGTAGACTTTAAAAAAGCGCTTGTAAATAGGTAGTCAGAACATGTTTGTAGTAATATAGTTAAGTATATATTACTATTTCAAGGCAGATGTAGATATTTAGGTACACGAATCGAATGACAACATCTATACACATAATAAAATCGTAGGGAAGTCAAAACTGTACATTGAATATTTTTTAAAGGGATACTTGAGGCGTGATCTACAATCGATATCGAAGCCAAAAATATAGTTTTAAATTTTTTTCCTGTTTGTCTGTATGTATGTCCGGGCTAAACTCAAAAAGTACTGCATGGATTTACTTCAAATTTTGCATGAATATTACTAAGAGGTCGGGTCAACATATAGGCTATATATTATCACGCTATCACGTACGGCGGAGGAGCTGTGGTAATTTATAAAATTTAACGCAGGTAAAACCGCGGGGCACAGCTAGTTTAGATAAAAAAATTATATTACAACAGCAATGCTTTAGTTATTTAGCTTGTTTACCTAGGTATATTAAGTTATTGTCAAGATTGTTATATTTAGGTTGCATTATAGAAATTTTAAGTTTTACTTATATTTTACAACATATTGTCAGAATGTTTCTGTCTGTATTAAGGTAAGAATTCCATATTATTATTATTATTATGACGGACCTTGTGTTTCTAACGACGGTCGCGGTTTAATGCTACCACCGGATCCAATGCGCCCCAACTGAGAAAACCCAGTTCTTTATTTCACTATTCCATCATATTTATACAATAGGTTACCAGTGCCTCTAGCACGAGTTCCTGCAGTTTACTTACTCGATCACACGTACAGTTTCGTCCCATACATTGAGCACCAGAGTTTAAGTTCTTAATAGTTTCCGCGAGAGGCGCAACCACGCCCGTTGGCGTGGTTTGTAAATGCTTGATTTTCACGCCCAGGTTTGGTTTCGATTCCCACCCAGGACAGATATTTGTTTATATGAACCCTTACAGAAGACATTCCTTAATAATAACATTAATAATTTGAATGTTGTGTTTCCGAGTGTGAGTAAGGTTGCCAGAGCTCATTAGGGGGGGGGAGGGTCAGCAACACTTTTTTGCTGACTCTTAAAGGCCGGCAACGCACCCGCGACTCCTCTAGTGTCGCGAGTGTCCATGGGCGGCGGTGATCACTTACCATCAGGTGACCCACTTGCTCGCTTGTCGCCCGCTGATATATAAAAAAAAATATATGAACGTGTCTGTTTGTCCTGTGTCTGGGTGTAAGTATATCAGTTATCTGATTTCCGTAGTACAAGCTCAGCTTAGTTTAAGATGAGATGGCCGTATGTGAATCATGTCCCAGGATATTATTCTTATATCTACACTGTAGGTTATCAATTGTTTCCAACAACCCAATATAACTTCTTCCTACCCGAGAATCAAACCGTGACGATCACAAAGTACACTTACTTACTATAACTTAATCCTAACATAATATCTACTCACACACACGATTACCTCTCTTCACAAACTTCGCTCAACTTAGTCATGTCCAAGTTAATCTAAGGCGGCATAGACAAGAATTATGGCTGCCATCTAAAGTTATTCTTACATCAATCATAGGGCTGACGATAGATGGAGCCACATGTTAGGATAAAAACTAGGACGCATAAGTTACTTGGATCTTTATGGGGGGTAATTTGTTATTTTTTCTCACATGATCATCGATAAAGTATTCACAAAAGATAATATAACATTACGACTTTTATTATAATGAATAATGTTCTGATATCAATAAAGACTAGCCCAGGACAGGACATAATAATAATATCCTGGGACATTAGTCACACACGGCCATCTGATCCCAAACTAAGCAGAGCTTGTACTATGGAAACCAGATAACTGATATACAACATATACTACTTTTGTAAATACATACTTATACAACGTGTAACAGAAAGTGTGAACGTAACTTAAGGGGGTTATAGGGTATCAGGACGGCTACCTATGGACGAAACTTCAAACAGAAATAATCATTTTTTATTCAACTAGTAATTTATTTTTCTATCGACAACCTAAATCAACAAGTAAGATTACCGACATTATGAACAACACTAAAATCTCAGCCGCAAGGGTAATGAACCTTACCGCAAACTCTTTGGGTACCTACTACTTAGACTGTAAATAAAAAGTGTGGTTCTGTACAGTCACATAATTTATTACACGTGTTTATTTTAAGATTCAATCAAATGTTTAACAGAATTTTTGCTCTAGTTTTTAAAGGTTCCCTGTAACGAAATTTTAAACATTCATACAAATTTGATAACTAGGAAACATCACTTAATTTAATTTAAATTGATATTTCGCAAGATATTGGATCTAGGAGAAATAAATAATTTAATTGACTTGTGTAACTGCAGATATTTTTTTGTGTGTTAAATAGTAAGAATATTAAATTTTTCTTTCAGTATGTGAATTTAATCTGGCCGGAAACGAATAGGTACTTAATTTTTAATGCAAACTATACAAACTAACCAGATAGACACACAAAGTACGACTACTGATAAATTACGAAAAAAAATGAATAATGTAGGTACTAGGCTCATATGAACATTAGGGGACATTTCGAATTCCGTCCTGATTTTGTCGCAAGGAACTCTAATACGGCGGCGAATACAAAGGATTGATGTAGGTAAATAATAAATGGTTAAATATTTTTTAGTATTCATCAAAGCGGGCCCCGCGCGCGCGCGCCGCGCCATTTGAATGTGTTCGAACTCATTGGTCTAGCGGTAGCGTGTTCAACTGCAGATAATAAAGTCCTGGGTTCAAATCCCGGGTCGGGCCAAAAAGTGATTATGGGAATAATGAAGCCCTGGGTTCAATTCCCGGGTCAGGCCAAAAAGTGATTATGGGATTTTTCCGTAAAAAGAAATTTCTCAGTATCAGCCCGAAGTCTGGGAGTTGACCATATTACACCCCCATGCCTCGGAGAGCACGTAAAGCCGTCGTTCGTGTGCCTGACCTCTTTCCGGTCGTACCGCTAGTAGTCCCATCAGATCATGAGAGTGATGGAATAGAAAGTGCGGGGGCGGAATAGAAAGTGATACACTCTAAATTTTAAAGGTGTAACGACATATTAATCATTCCTACAATACATACAAATAAAAAAATATGAATAATGTACTAGGCTCATATGAACAGTAGGGGACATTTCAAATTCCGTCCTGATTATATCCAAAGTTACACTAATATGGCGGCAAAATCAAAGAGTTGATGTAGGTAAATAATAAACGGTTAAATATCTTTTAATATTCATTTAAGCGAGCCGCGCGCGTCGTCGATACCTAGGCGGCTCTTTTGAGTGGACTCAAAGACGCCGCCAAAGGGGCCGCTTTCGAAGAAAGCCGCCAAATTCATCAAATATTGTGCAATTTCATTTATTTAATAAAAATATTAAAATCATCAGTTGTTCGTAAACTGCTGTCTATTTAGGTCGTGTTTAGTTACTAAATCGTCTAAAATGTCGTTTAGTAATGAGTAAAGTGTTCCGCGAAATCCTTAACTATGTCGTTTAGTGATCGTAATAATTTTGAAAATGTCGTGCATTCATCTATGAAAGAATAGCCTCAGACGTGCACTTTGTGATGATGAGGATTCATAGGTCACAGAATTTAAGGCTGTTTAATTACGAGGAACCTATGTTGTGAAGGGTACAGTGTCGCGATGGAGGCCACGCCTCTTTATAACTAAGAAACATGAAAGCTTTAGGTACGATTCTATGAATATGTTGTACATGAGAGAGACTGGTGTTAGTTGGCAAGTCTTAGAGTTAAGCTTTCGGTGTCGGTGCAGATTTTAGTGAACGTGAAATAATGAAATTATTTCATCAGTACTGAAAACAACTTCAACTAGAAGTTAAACTATAAAAAGATTCTCGTAATGTGTTTGTGTATCACGTACTTATACGATGTAAAGTATCCAATAGCTATTCAGCAGTGCTTTAAATAAAAACATAACTCGAAAATAAAACAAAATATGTGTAGTGAGTGCAATCGGTATCAAACTACCAGGCGTGCATAGAAACACAGGTATGTCAAACAATTTCTAGCGTAAATCAGAATCAGCTGTGCTGTGTTAGTACGGATGTTCGTTATATCGATAAAAATACTTGTCGATATATTGAATGGTATATTATTTTACGATCATGATTAAAATGATGGTATTTCGGTATGAGATTTTGTGTATAGGTAGGCTTAAGGAGACTGTATATGCCCCTTAAATTACGTTCACTCTTTCTGTTACACGTTGTATAGATAATTACACTGAGACTCAGAACAAACAGACATGTTCATGCACACAAATATCTGTCCTGGGTCAGAATCGAACCCACTACCTCCGGCGTGAAAAGAAAGCATTTGCCGGTAGACTAACACAACCATAACGAGGTCAGGTACAGGACAAACAGCTTTAAGGTCAGTTCGATTTTTTTAACATGATGGCTACATTAAGCCTTTCACTGATTTCAAGAGGCTTTCACTACCTTACTGGACAAAAGAGGCGAGCGTGGGCTCAAACCGCCTTGCCAATAAAAATCCTTGGGATCCGAACCTGGAATCTGGGCGGTTACTAACGAGGACATGCACGTTTGCGACCTGGACTCGGCCCAGCATACGCTGGAGGAGTGCCCGGCCTGGGAGGCCGAAAGGCGAATCTTGGTCGCAGAGATCGGACAGCATCGGTCCCCACCAGGAATCGTAGGCGCGATGCTGGCGGGTGACTCCTCCAAATGGGACGCCGTGGTCTCCTTCTGTGAGACAGTCTTGCTCCAGAAGGAAGCCGCCGAGCGGGATCGGGAGCGAGCCGATCCCACTCGCAGACGGAGGTGGCGTCGGGGCGGCGGCGGCAGCCGTTAGTCCAACTCCCCTCGGAGGCCGCAGACACATTTTGCGAGTGGCCTGCGTAGGCATTACCCCTGATGCACGTTTGCTAGGTCAACTGCTACGCCCCCCACAGTTTGAAATGGAATGGTGATATTTTTGCCGTCACCTACACAGCCATAGGTGAAATACTGTTAAATAATCCCTTTAATGAATGCTACACGGTCAGCTGACGCGAGCCATTGGCGCCGCCATATTACGACATACGATAAAAGAACGAAAAAATTCGAGGCGATGTAAAGAAAGTTTCAAAGTCGATGGATGCGGGCCGCAATTTGTACAGTTGAGGGAGTCTTCCGGATGATAATAATATGATGATGATGATGAAAAAAAATCACTTAAAAAAACATTTAATAAATCTAATTCCAATCGGTTCAAACTTAAGAGAAACATCACGGGATATACACACAAAACAAACATACAGTTAAAATAATAACCGTTCTCTCTTGAAGTCGTTTTAAAACCCACACTAATTTCCAACTCGACCTCGTACAACATTGTCTGACCAAATCGAAGACGTTCTCAAGAAAGCCGGGTCACAAGTACTCTAAATCGGCGAGTTTGAAGATTATAAGGACAGTAGGTAAACGAGGCAAAAGAGATGAGCAAAGATCGTGACAAATAGAAAAAACCGTCGTCTCTGTAATTTCCAACTGTTATATTGATGACCGGTGTACAAAAATAATTTGTGTACTCGATGCTCGTAGGCAAGTATGACGTATAAATGCTTGGCTTACAAATTCACAGATAATCGCCGCGTCGTTCAAACAAGTCTAGACTTGTCTGCAAAACCGGGAAATCCCTGGATTATGTAGGTGATACGAAAATGTCACCAATAAATGACCAACACATTTAGAATGATTAATTTAAGTAATGGAATCAGGCGTTACTTTGCGGAAATCCATAACAATCAAAATGCAAAATCAATATGTAGTGTTAATTCCGCTAATTGTCAGTTTAATCATGCCGGGATGCAATTTGTACCGCCCTCCCGCCCGCAAAATTATATTTATTATATTAATTTAAATTTATTTAAAGCAAGTTGATTGTGTCATGTCTCCGCAGGGGCCCAGGATTTTGCCTCATCATTACAGCTGAAGAAGTCAATCAACCATCTTGGAGGAATATGCCGTAATCGCCACGCTTGGCAGATGGGTTGGCGATCGCAGTAAGATGGTCACAGTACTCAGAAGGAAGCTGCTGCCTTTCCTCTCGTAGATATATGTAGCTGATATGTAAAAGTCGCTAATAAATGACCAACACATTTAGAATTAATAATATAAACTTATTTAAAGCAATATGCCGTAATCGCCACGCTTGGCAGGCGGGTTGGCGATCGCAGTAAGATGGTCATAGTACTCAGAAGGAAGCTGCTGCCTCTCCTCTCGTAGATATATGTAGCTGATATGAATGTCGCTGATAAATAACCAACACATATAGAATTATTAATATAAACTTATTTAAAGCAATATGCCGTAATCGCTACGCTTGGCATACGGGTTGGCGATCGCAGTAAGATGGTCATAGTACTCAGAAGGAAGCTGCTGCCTCTCCTCTCGTAGATATATGTAGCTGATATGTAAAAGTCGCCAATAAATAACCAACACATTTAGAATTATTAATATAAACTTATTTAAAGCAATATGCCGTAATAGCTACGCTTGGCATACGGGTTGGCGATCGCAGTAAGATGGTCATAGTACTCAGAAGGAAGCTGCTGCCCCTCCTCTGCTAGATATTCCCTCAGGTTCCCTGCCTGGATCAGATGAGGTGATGGTTTTCTAATATACGCCGCTGTCACCAAACAGAATATGCTTGATTTCCTGGCTGAACCAATTAGTTTTCTTCTTCTTTGTCGTATGGGCAGAGGTTACCCTAATGTCAGTGTTGTTCAAGCCGCCCAGTAGGCCTCTGACATGGCTTTAGGACTGTTGTCTAACGATCGCGCTAACGGCGCTTAACGTGCCTTCCGAAGCTCGGAGACGCTCAGAAATTAAACTACTATTGTAGTCACCCAGTTCTGTTTCGGTTAATAGCTTATTTTTTAAATTTTCCGCGGTACAGAGATTTATTACCCTAGTGCCGGTGTTGTCTTTAAAAATATGAAAGCGTTGGCAACGCATCAGGATTCTATGTCCGTATGTAGGTACGCCTATGGTCGTGTGGTTTCCGGCCTAAAAAGAATAACAAGACCACCCCATACCATCCCGTGGGTGTGGTAAAAGCGACTAAGGGATACACAGTCGGGCAGCAGTGTCACCTGTGTACTGTAGTTACCACCTAACTGCGGTCGCCAACCACATTCCAAGCGCTACGGCAAAGCCCTATAAATGGAATCGTTATAGAAACCTTTGAGAGAGGCCTGTGTCCAGCAGTGGACGATATCAGGCTGATGATGATGTAAGACTTCTTGGTTTACTTATAGCTTTGTTCTTACGATCTGACTTCGATCTGACTTCTATCGTGTAAAGAACTTCGTAACAAACCTAAAGTAGGGGATTATTAAATAATATTTGAAAACTCATCTAAAATCTAAAAACTTGAGAGATGTCAAGGGACACCCGGTTGGAACGAAGTTATTTCTTATTATTTATTATGTACAAAAAACCTGTATACACTTAACAAAAATAATCATCGCGACACCACACTGTTCAATGCGAAATAGAAATGAAAATATCTGGCTTGCTTTCTATAAGAGAGAGAGAGAGACAGACAGACAGAGAAACATGCGCATGCCGCACAGCTGCAAAAAGTGTCGTGACAACTTTTCGTAAGATTTTTTTCCGTCTAGCCCCCTTTCACAACGCACGATAAGGAACTTCGTTCCAATTATATTAAATTATTAGATGATTTAATAGAATTTTACCTGACCGTATAAAATTCCGCCACTCCATTTAATCTCGTGGGGGTATACAAGTCAACCCGTGGGTACATCTATCAGAAAACGGGCAGAAGCGTACCTATTAAATTAATTCCAATATCATTGCATTTCTTTCTAAAACGTTCTTATGAGTAGGACAGGGTATCTTTAGTTGTGTCAATTTAGCTAAGCGCGAAACAGAGACAAAATAAATGAGCGACATGTTAGAACTTGTAGAGAAATAATGCGCTCGGTGCGCAAATTATAAGCAGGTTTAGTTAATCGGCAGTTCGATGTATGTTCTGTTCTTTACATACGAGTAATATTCAGATATAAGTATATGACGGGTTAGTTGGCGTGGTTGGTATAGATACTTGCTTTTTACGCCGCAGGTCGTGGGTTCGATTCCCACCCGACAGATATTTGTGTGCTTGATTTGTCTATTTGTCTGAGTTTGGATGTAATTATCTATACAAGTATGTATTTACAAAATAAAAGTAGCATGTGGATGTCAGTCAACTCAGGGTCTCAAAAATATGTTTACAGGTGTATATAATCTTTCATATACTACTGTAATCAAAGTTTTCGGCTTCCAAACTATTGTTAATACTTACATCTCCGAAAGGGTCAAGGAAATCCTAAGTTTGATCTGCTGTTGTGTTTTCCGTAGCTTAACGCAGAGCGCCTACCCCGGATCGGTGGTGGATGTTGGCTCAAGACCCGCCGGACGCATAAATATATGATTTCCAATTTATGAGAACTTCACGCTTTGCGTTACGGATAATGCTATAAAACCAAGATTTTTTTATTTTTTTGTAATTGTATTGAAATTTCAATTGAATACATACATTGTACATTATCTATGTAGTATTGATATATAGTATGAAGGTATTACTTATATATACATATAATAAAATCGTAGGAAAGTCAAAACAGTACACTGAATATTTTTTTTAAAGGAATTTGGGTCAAAAATATAGTTTTTAAAATTTATGTCTGTGTGTCTGTTTGTCTATATGTATGTCCGTGCTAATCTCAACAAGTACTGCATGGATTTACTTCAAATATTGCATGAATATTACTTAGAGGTCGGATCAAGATATAGGCTACATATTATCACGCTATCACCTACGGGGGAGTAGCTGTGATAATCTATAAAATTTAACGCGGGTAAAACCGCGGGGCACAGCTAGTACATAATATAAGCAGCTAGAATTAATTTTAAGTACATAATGTTGTGTAAACTGTTCTACCCGTAAAACAAATTGTCCTCGGTGTTCGGTTTGCTTATAGAAGACATTCCTTATGTTAATAATAACATTAGTAATTTTAATGTTGTGTGTCCGAATGTGAGTAAGGTCGCCAGAGCTCATTGGGTGGGGGAAGGGTCAGCAACACTTGTTTGCTGACTTTTAAACCCGCGACTCCTCTGGTGTTGCGAGTGTCCATGGGCGGCGGTGATTACTTACCATCAGCTGACCCACTTGCTCGTTTGTCACCGTATGACATAAAAAAAATGTAGGTACAGACGCCAGCACATAAAGCTACCCCAATCTATCAAATTTCCCCAATCCAAAGTGAACCTTATGCTTATGTGACAGATTGGGTAGCTGGATGTGCTGGCGTCTGTACATGTATTTTTTTTTTCTTTTTTTTTGTCGGGAGTAGTCCCTCCCTCTTACCCACAACTGCAACTCCTGTAAGCCAGGATCAACAGTGGCACACAATGAAATGACACTGAGCGGTGAAGCTCAGGCATGTCCCGGGGAATCGCTTTAACTGTCTTGGATCCCGCAACGAATTTAATCAGAAACAGAAAAAAGGAGGAGTTAGAAAATGAATAGTTCCACTTCCCTCCAGAGCAAAGCGGGAGACAGAATGATGTAAAGAGGCTATAGCCTCATAAAATGAGAGATTTGCAACTAGAGAAGCCAGCTGCAAAAGCACCGAGGATCAATTTAAGGGTCCTAAGTGAGCTGTTATATTTGATTCCAATAGTAGGTATGGCAAAAGCGCTTAAACGCACGGAAGTTGTTCCTTGTTGCTACAAGATCCGTATAATAAACTACTCCAGATATTGGTTGCAAGCTGCTTAACATAATATCACGCTGATTTTGCCAGAGATCACACTCCCACAGGATGTGGTGAGCAGTTTGTTCATATTCGTTACTGGAAGTTGAGCACAGACAGATTGGTGAAGATACTAATTTGAAACTATACAATTTACTTTTAAAATTGCCGTGTCCGGTAAGAAATTGTGCAACACAATGGTCTATGATTAGCCAAGTTTTATTTAACCGTTCGCGTACGTCCGGAAAGAACTGGTGCAGATGGCTACCCTTGGTTGAGGTATTACATCTACATTGCCATTCATTTAGTAGTTCGTTATTTAAGTCCGCTATTGGCATAAATAGCCTGGTTATTTTCGTACGGTCGCGTAATGATAAGAAATCCTTTTCTAAATTATCGCGCGTAGAATAATACATCGCTGCTCGTCTTTGAACTTCAAGATCAACCGGAAGTACACCCGCTAGGACAGGTAGGGCCTCTGTGCTTACTGTTCTATAGGCTTTACACAGAAATATCAACGCCAACCTCTGGCTTTGTAGTAATTTACGGCGAGCAGCTCCGATGGTAGCCCTATCAGCCCACACAGGCGAGCCGTAGCATATACACCCAAGATAGGTTGCCCCGTAAATGATTTTAAGAGTATTAAAAGAGAGGCCCCAGGTTGCCGTCGATATCCTTGTGAGTGCAAAAAAGTTTCGCTTAGCTTTTTCCCCAACTGATTTAATATGTTCTATAAACTGTATTATTGTATTTATTTTTATTGTTTCTATTTTATTATTGTTTCTGTGTGCAATAAAGAATAAGACTACACTGTCACCTCCCACTTCTTTACGAATGACGGGCTTAAAAATTAAGGTAAAACAAAATAATATGGCTGAACATTAATAAAATTAACACGCAATATCTATGCAAAACCAGACAAACCGAGTTATGAAAAAATGCATTTTTAATCTCGTTGCTCCGCGCGCGAATAATAAAATAATAAATTCTTTCTTGAAAGCTCAAATTAAAAGTTTGAAAATTGCCTAAAAAGATACTTATAATAATTTCTCATTACCAACGAGATAAACTGAATGTTCGTTAACATAAAAATACAATTAATTTGAATTAAATTACACTCTAATTCGGGATCGCTAACGTTTGCAATGGTGTGAGTAAGACACTACCGAAAACTGATAAGATTACTGTGTGGTGACACACACCGTGGTGGGCGTAGAAATCGTCCAGAGGGAAAACCTACCAGAGAACGAAGAACTTTTTTAAAGTCTACGTGAATACAAACCTTTTTTATTTATTTTATTTCTTTATATAACGGGCGGGAACGTTTTCCTGTGAACTATGACCATCAAACTGCGATCGCCAAGTATTGATCGCCGATTATGGCATATACTCCCATTCTTTGAGAAGGTTTTTGTCCAGCGGTGGACGTACTTTTGGCTGACACGATGTAGGCTTATTCGTCGAAGCATGTGTTATAATAATACATGAAATTATGGGTATTAAATATGGAAAATAACAATTTGACATCTTGACCGGAAACAGTAAAGAAATATAAGAAAATTGGTACAGTACAAAAAATTGGTATAATATATAATACATGACACCGCTCAGTGTCATTTCATTGTGTGACACTGTTGATCCTGGCTTACAGGAGTTGCAGTGGTGGGTAAGAGGGAGGGACTAGTCCCGATAAAAAAAAAATATATACATGATGTATTAAATAAATTATATAAAAATTTAGATTATAGTTAGAACGCATTTCATAATTACATTCTTATACAGTTAATACAATTACATAATTATATTTATTTAATTTATTTATGAGGCACATTAGCTTCTATATCTATATCCAATAGTTGTTTTAGGATCAATACTTATTCTATATATTACTTATATGGATACACTTTATTGCACCAAATCAAAATATAACATCGTAACATAAATTTACTTAAACTTTAAGGTACAAACAGCGGTCTTATCGCCTTATGTAGCAATCTCTTCCAGATAACCATTGGTCATCCAATGGTTATCTTATAGCTTTGGTTCATACCAAAGCTATGCAGGGAGATAAAGTAAGAAGAAGAAAAAGAGGGATGTCATACTTTAAAATTATGCGTGTGTCTTTGCATCTTTCATCATAACTCTTACCAAATAGATAGCAATATTAAAAAGCTTTTTAACCTTGACTGGAAACCCTGCTCGGATTCTATTGTCCGCTGAAGCAGTGAACGCCTTATATGCTAACCTTATCTATTGGTATATTAAAAAAAAGGTAAATTAAAATGTTTTTTTTAATGCAAGATGGGTTTGCCCCTGACCACAATCTCACTGTGAAGATGTGGTCGAAGGTGGACCGCACTTACCCATAAGATGCCTGTGCACTCTAACCTTGAATAAACCCATGTTATTTATGAGTCTGGAAACACGTCATTTGGGAGGTTGATCCACAGCTTAGCCGTGCGTATAATGATTGCTTGGAGTCAACGCCATAAAATATCGCCACGGTCATTCCATGGGATTATGAGAATGAATCGAATAGAAAGTGCTCCTGTGTATGCGCATACACTTGTGCACTATATACAGACGTCGCGCAGATGTACGCAACCTTGGCTGAAATTCCACCAGTAGGACATTACTATTATTATTAGTATCATGTTTTTCGAAGTCTATAAGAGGTATAAGTTTCAGTTAAGCTGTTACTGACACCATTTATTAAAAACCGTGGTAATAAGGAAAAAATATTCTCACTTTGGGAATCACCATTTGTCTATATTTCGGTGGAGATTTTCATGTTATTTATTAAGTGAAAAGGTAACAGCTTGTAAGTAAGGTAAAATTGTTAATTATCATACCATAAAATTTGCTTTACTTGATGAAAAATGACATGAATATTACTCTGTTTGACATAAACAAATGAAAATTTACATTAGAGATATTGTAATTTATTTATCGGCGTAAACCTTTGACTTGGGAGGTTAGTTGGTGATTGCGTTACGGAATGTGTACTGCGAACGGAAGTTGAGAGGGAAATATTAGTTAGTGAAGACAGAAAGAGAGAGCTACGTTTCGTATATTACTTTAGGGCGATATGAAAGAGATACAAGCCGACATTTTCTCTCTCATATATGTTCATATCTAAGTTTACTTCAGTCGTGCGGTCCAGCTTTTCCTGGAGGGAAGTGGAACTACTTTTCTCCAATTTCAATTTATTTATTGCTTTCATGGGTTTTACATAGGTATTTAAGATTATAATACAGTACCAAACATGAACCCCGTAAGGGCACTGCAACAATACAATATACAAACAAATAATTTTTTGTCAAAACTTCACATGTTAAACTTAAATTAAAATGAATACAATAAAATAGCATTGTCAATATCTGTAAAGTGTGCTTTTTATGATTTTTCTTTATTGAATAGGCAGCGATGTAATAATGTTAATAAAAAAATATATTATTATGAAGGGAATTATTAATTAGGATTTATTTTCTTACTGACCACTGTATCTTATTAGTGTTTACATTATTTATGTCAAAATTTTTGTTAGTATTACAACTGGATAGATTTTATAAATAGTTAATAAATTTAATAAATATTTATTTCATAGTTTTATCATTTAAATATTCATTTATAGAATAATAACTTTTATTTATGAGCAACAATTTTAACTTTTTTATAAACCGAAATTTTTTTGTTCATTTTTTATACAGTCTGGTAGTTTATTATATAGCTTTACCGACATAGCAACTAGCAAGGGGGCTACAAGAGTGCATTTTTATTCGTGACACCGGAAGGTTTAGTCTATTCTTATGTCGAAGTGAGTATTTTATTGGTAGATCTTCACGTTTATTAAATAATTCTGAGTGTTTACGGACGAATTTACATATTTCGAGGATGTATATACTAGGTAGCGTAAGAATTTGGAGGTTTTGGAAGTGAGGCTTGCAGCTATCGGTTTGATCTATATTTGATAAAATTCTAATAAAATTTTTTTGTTGTGTGAAAAGATTTGGTGCGTCAGTACTATTTCCCCACATGATTATGCCATAGCTAAGCCATGCAAAAGCATATGCGTAATAGGTTGTGAGCGCGGTTTTAAAGTCCGTTGTTTTCTTTATCTCTCGGAGTGCATACGTGAATTTAGAGAGTTTTGCCGTAATTTTTTGTATGTGCTGTTTCCAACTTATGTGTTTGTCTATTATTAAACCAAGTTCACGTATTATTAAACCAAGTTCCAAGTCCACCTTGTTTCTTTCTGATTAAATTTGTTGCGGGATCCAAGACAGTTGAACTGAGGTGGGTAAGAGGGAGGGACTTGTCCCATAAAAAGCTGATCTATTATGTATGGGGAGCCGAAAGAATGATTTAATTGATTTGGTCAGTTTCACGGTTCAGTCTCCATAAGCTTCGTTAATTTTCGCATGTGATTATGAGCGTACCAGGTAATTACAGTGACTACTCTTTCTTGACTGACATTTATTAGAACGATTATTACAAAAAAAAAGCATTATCAAAGGCAATAAAAATACATACGACAATGCCGATAACAAAAATAAAAACGTCCATTTCCCATATTATTATTAAATGCTGCAGCAAAGTTATAAAATCCTGTGTTAATTTTTATGTACAGTAATTACAATCAAACGTACCGACATAAATTATTATTAGCCAACTTCGAAAGAAGAGGGTATTCAAGTAGATTGTTGGTATGTTGGTATTGGAACGAAGTTCCTTATCGCGCGTTGTGAAAGGGGGCTAGACGGAAAAAATTGTTACGAAAAGTTGTCACGACACTTTTTACAGCTGTTCGGCGTGCGCATGTTTCTCTGTCTGTCTCTCTCTCTCTCTCTCTCTTATAGAAAGCAAGTCAGATATTTTCATTTCTATTTCGCATTGAACAGTGTGGTGTCGCGAAGATTATTTTTGTTGAGTGTATACAGGTTTTTTGTAGATAATAAATAATAAGAAAGAACTTCGTTCCATCCAGGTGTCCCTTGACACCTCTCAAGTTTTTTTTATCTTGAGAGGGTAGCTGGAAGCAGCTTAATGCGGGTAGTGTAAGACCGGCAATTGTGGAGATCTTTGGGGAGGCCTTTGCCCAGCTATGGACGTTTCTGTCTCATGAATTCATACCTTTATATAGAGACATTCAGACAATATGTAGTAAATTATAAATTTCAATAATTAAACCTAAACATAATCTCCTTGACAATAACTTAATACAAGCTAGCTAACTATCACTACCATAATAAAATGAAAGCTGTTGGTCTTCCTAAGAAAAATAAATAAAATAAAATAAAATAAATAAATTGTATAAATGTTTTATCATTCCGTGTACCTAAATATCTGTAATAAGTAACTAGAAATAATAACGGTATTACTACAAACATGTTCTGACTATTTACAAGCGCTTTTTTAAAGTCTACGTGAGTAAAAACCTTTTTTATTTTATTTTATTTTATTTATTTATTTTATAATGTTACGCGACTTCTCCAATGTTTGGGAACTGATTGTGGTAATTCCTTTTATTTATTTTATTTTATTTATTTATTTTATAATGTTACGCGACTTCTCCAATGTTTGGGAACTGATTATGGTAATTCCTTTTATTATCACAGGGATTACTTTCGAAATAATCCGATAATATTTTGTTCGAATCGGCTGTCTATAAGTAAAGTCGATGCCGATTTTATGTTTTTTGAACAGTGATTTAGGACTTTATGTGTTTACAGGCGTAGTGGTTAAGACTGTCGCCTTGCCACTTCGTGTCCCGGGTTCGATGCCCACACAGGGGCTCTACCGGCTAAGTCGCCGAACATCGAATTCTTATATGGCGTTCCAATAAAGGTTAAAAATGACTTATGAATGACTTATGACTTATAAATCGGCTTCAACGTTGACAATCGATTCCGGACCATTTGTGACGTTACATGTGCTCATGGAAGCCGATTTAACGATTGATTAAGTCATTTTTAACCTTTATTAATTTTAACGCCATTTAAGAAATCGATGTTCGGCGACTTAACTAGTAGAGCCCCAGGTCAACTATTTCTGGGAACCGTAAATAGTCTGAATCTGGATGTACTTCGTGTCCGTCAATTATATTTTTGTAAAGAACCCTCACACAGGGATTCATGTCCCTAGTGCTTCAATTATTTATAAAAAAAATGTAGTATTATGCGACGCACTGATGTACGAAAATAAGCTGATTGAGGGACGGTTAGCGACGCGAGATTAAAAAAATATATATTTAAGACAATTTTAAACTTATAATAATAATAATTAGAACAATTCAAACAATATGTAGTAAAAATATAGCTAAAATTTAAAATTTTGATAATTAAACCTACACATGATCCTTGACAATAACTTAATTTAAGTTAGTTAAATATCTTTACTGTTATAAAATAAATCTTATTGTAAATTATTTCCTACAATCCGTGTACCTAATCTATATATAACCTATATCTATATGTACCTAGAAACAATTATAAATTATTTATATATTATTACGAACATGTTCTGACCATTTACAAGCGCTTTTTTAAAGTCTACGTGAATAAAAACCTTTTTTATTTTTATTTTATTTTTTTTATAATGTCACTAGCTCTGTCCCCCTCACCATCGGTTTTTTTACAGTATTATAACAACATTTTTTTTAAGTAATAAATTCTTTAGGCGACTGGAGCACTTTTTGGGTGAACAGAAATGGAATGGAACTCGCGTCATTGTCATCCAAGTTAAATATGTTTTAACAGGATTTTATCCAATATTTCATACTATTGTGCCCCGCGGTTTTAAATTATACTCTCTGTGTTATTCAGATATTATGCTATATTACTGCAAAATCGACGGTCACCGTAGCCCAGTTGGTAGTGCACCTGCCTGCAAAGCTGGTGGTCCTGTGTGCGAATCCCGGTAAGTGCAAATATTTGTGTGAAGAGCACAAATATTTGTTTCTGAGTCATGGATGTTTTCTATGTATTTAAGTATTTATCTGTCTATAGTATGTATATCGTCGCCTGGTACCCATAGTACAAATTTTGCTTAGTTTGGGGCTAGGATGAACTGTGTCCCTAGATATTATTATTATATAAAGTTTTATCAAAACCTTTTCCGAAGTTTTTGTGTGAAAGAGTAACAAACATCCATACATCCATACTCTCAAACTTTCTCATTTTTAACATTAGTAGGATCTTTATAAGATCTTTATCTTTCTTAAAAGTTAAGCAATCGTGTAAATTTATAACCAAAAGTAAGTATTTTAAATTCTTGATAAATAAAATCCATAAATATCAGTTCTCATTCATGGGTAAAATTAAATGGCCTACCACCAATACCACCAATGTATGAGCCCAATTAACAGTTTAAATAAGCTGCGATTCAATTGGCCCATCCTTCCCGGCTCCAAAAAATATGCTCATGCAAGTAGGAGAATATAAATGAGCCAGTTATATCTACCAGTATAGTATCATTTCTCTTTCTTTCTTTCCGTTTAAATGCGTTGCGGGATCCAAGGCAGTCGGAGCCATACCCTGGGACATGCTTGAGCCTCACCACCTTTCATTGTGTGCCACTGTTGATCCTGGCCTACAGGAATTGCAGTGGTAGCCCAACACGTGTTTCAATTCTTCATGGACCATTCTCAAGATGTATTAGTATCTGTCTTTAGAACGGTCCGAGTGTTGTAATACGACCTGTCGTAGTCTCTTGATTATAATTACTATTTTAAAAAAACATCAACCTTATGTTTATAATAAACTTTTTGAACAAAATATATACACTGGATTGGATAGTCAGTAGTAAATCCATTTAACTCAAACTTAACACGAAGAGTGATGGCATACTAAAAGAAATTTCCTAACAAAAACAAACAAAAATATTACCATCGAATAAATGATATATTATATATAAATGATTATTAAAATCAGCTCACTAACAACAAAAGAAACACAGATATTATTGACATTGCACGTGTGGCGCAGCGGCTAAGACAGTCGCCTCGCCGCTTCGTGTCGCGGGTTCGAGTCCCGCGCCGGACAACTATTTGCGTGACCCATAAATAGTTGTTCTGAGTCCGGATGTAATTTGTGTCCGTCTATTATATGTTTGTAAAATACCCCGCGACAAAGGGATTAGATTCCTTAAAAAAAAAAGAAAAACTGTGAACTATGTCCATCAAACTGCGATCGCCAACCCGTCTGCCAAGCGTGGCGATTATGCCACATCCCCCATTTTTTGGGGAGGCTTTTGTTTAGCAGTGGACGTACTTTGGCTGACATGATGATGGTAATGAAAAGAAGTATTATTAAAATCGGTTTACTAACAAAAACGAAAAACCGATATTAATGATATATTAACGTTTAACATCATTTGTATACTTTAAAGCAGGTGTATATTTTATATCGCTACGTTTACAGGGTCTAAACACAGGTAGGTATACAATTATTAATAATAGGTCTTTACCTATGAAATTGCCGTTTTGTATGAAAAAATTTAAACAAATTTTTTTCATGAATTTTTTTATTTGTATTAATCGAAGTAATCACCCATGCAATCAATGCATCTTTGCCATCGCAGTGGCAGTTTATTGATGCCCTTCTTAAAGAAATCAGCTGGACGGGAGGCAACAAATTCTTCAAAGGCATTTTGTACTGCCTCTCGGGTATTGAATTTTTTTCCCGCCAAGAAGTTATCCAAATTCTGGAAAAAGTAGTAGTCTGTAGGCGCAAGGTCTGGTGAGTAGGGCGGATGACGGAGAGCTTCCAACCCCAGTTCTTGCAACTTGGAGACCGTCTGCTGTGCAGTATGAGGTCGCGCGTTGTCGTGCAGGAGCAGCGGAGACGAGCGATTGACCAATGCTGGTTGGAGATGCGCCAGCTTCTCCATCATTGTGCTCAGTTCTTCACAGTACACATCTGCAGTAATGCTCACCCCGTTTGGTAAGAAGCTGTGATGAATCACACCGGCGCTAGACCACCAAACAGTGACCATCACTTTTCTAGGGGTAAGTTTTCGTTTAGGGCATTGTTTAGGTGCTGAACCAGGATCCAACCAACTTGCTGAGCGCTTGCGGTTATCAAACAGAATCCATTTTTCATCGCAGGTAACAATGCGGTTCAAAATTCCTTCATTTGTGTGCCTGTTGAGCAGTGCAAGGCACGTCTCGACGCGTACTTCGCGCTGGCGATCATTGAGTTCGTGGGGCACCCATTTGTCAAGCTTTTTTACCTTGCCAATTTGACGCAAATGGACCAATATTGTTTTGACGCTAACGTCGAAAGCTGCTGCTAATTCAGCCGTAGATTGTGTATCATCAGCTTCCACAACCGCCTTTAATTCGTCATTGTCGACCAAAGTCTTCGGACGACCGCGAGGTTCATTTTTCAGGTCGAAATTTCCAGAACGGAAGCGAGCAAACCAATAACAGGTGGTGCGTTGGTTTGTAGTGTTAGCTCCGTAAACGTCGTTGATGTTGCGTGCCGCTTGTGCCGCGTTGCTGCCACGACGGTACTCATATTCCATAATTACTCGAATTTTTAACGTATCCATGATGACGAAAAAGATTGAAATGCGATGAAAATGTAACACTAATCAATAAAGAAATGACTACTTTTGGAAAAAAGAATCCATGTTTTTAAAATAAAATTAATTTGAAATTAGAATTCTTAGCCAAACAAAAATTATTTTGATTTGAAATGGCCAGTACTGCATAACGGCAATTTCATAGGTAAAGACCTAATATTATAATACCCCCATTAAACCCATTGACCGGTAATGCTGAGTGGAATGAGCTTAAACTCAATAGAATTATCGCATTCTTAAGGGTCTTGAAAGTTAAATTTATACCTATGAAAATTTCAACATTAAAATTATATTTATAGACCTTGAAAAGCCCAGTGAGAACGTAATTAAATTTTCAAAAACATATAGATAAGTATAATACGATAAAAATTAATTAAGTTATAAATAGTCTCTCAGAGTTAAAGGGTGGATGATAGATAGTATTTGGTGGTAATATTATATTTGTGTGTAAGTATATTATATACTTTCTATATATCATCATCTTATCAGCGAAATAATGTCCACTGCTGGACAAAAGCTTCCCCAAAGAATGAGGGGATACGCCATAATCGTCACGCTTGGCAGATGGGTTGGCGATAGCAGTATGATGGTCAAAATACTCAGAAAGAACCTGTCCGTATCCTGGTAGATATTCCCTCGGGTCGATTTCTACGCCTCCCACGGGATGAGATGGGGTGATAATATTCTTCGCCGTCACCACACAGCGTATCTTTATAAATACAATGTACATGATGTTAATTATTTTAAGCCGTAAATAAGTCATCTATGCATTCGATTAGCAGTGGTACCCTAGTGTCAGAGTTGACAAAGCCAGTCAATGGCCTGAGGAGTTTCAACAACACGATATGGCTTATCGACTATTCGTCGCAAGGACAACAGCTTGAACCTCGGAGTGACTCCGAAATTAAAAACTTCTGCGGCTTCCGATCTTCGGACTGACTGTTTGTCTAGGTGTTTAACCTGGTCGATTGTTTTAGGATCGGTGACGGCCACTGGGTTTAAGCACCTCAAATGATTGCATATGAGTATTAATTAAATTAAAATTAAGCCTTCATAAGTTTATGAAACTCATAAAAGGTTGTGAGTTACTTTAGGTCTATGATATTGTTTCTTTTTATTTTATTATTTTCCTGTATTGTTATTATTATTTTTTCAATTCTTACTTGTATTTCATAATTTAAAAAAATATAACTCTAATTTAAAATGTTTAACGCATGCTGTGGTAACCTGTAATTTGTAAGTGCAGTTAGCCTAGAATAATTTAAGACTTAATTTTTTTATGTGTCAAGTTATGCTGTACTTATGTTGGTAACCCTATTAATAAATAAATAAATAATATAGATAATACTGGGGCATATTCACACACGGCCATCTGATCCAAAATTAAGCAGAGCTTGTACTATGAAAACCAGATAACTTAACTACATATACTACTTTTCATTCATAAATACATACTTATATAGATAATTACACCCAGACTCATGACAAATAGACATGCTTATGCACACAAATATCTGTCCTGGGTGAGGAAATCGAACCCACGACCTGCGGCGTGCAAAGCAAGGATTTACAAAATTTTTGAGTTGATTGAATGGAAGGTCAATTGCGGATTTCCATTTATGACGTATTAAAGAAAACTTCTTACTAGATCTCGTTCAAATCAATTTTCGGTGGAAGTTTGCATGGTAATGTACATTTTTTTGTTGGTTTTATCATTCCCTTATTTTAGAAGTTACACTCTCTTTACCACTTTGAGATTGTCTCTCGCGCAACCTATACAGTTTAGAAAAAAAATATATTAGAAACCTTAATATCATTTTTGAAGACCTATCCACAGATAACCCACATACACAATGAGTTTCAGTTCTAAGTATGGGGAACCCCCAAATTTTTTGTGTGAAACTTACCAAGTTTCAACACTACAGGACAGCTCTTATAGTTTCGGAAAAAAGTGACTGTGACACACGGGCGGACACAGACATGACGAATTTATGGGTCCCGTTTTTGGCCATTTGGTTACGGAACCCCTTAAACGCTGCTTCCCGTTCTCTGGTAGGTATTCCCTCGGACGATTTGTACGCCCCACATGGGATGACATGGGGTGATGATATTCTATGCCGTCACCACACAACAATTTCTTTCTAAATGTCTGGCAACACACTGGCTGTTCTGCTGTTGCGAGTGTCCATGGGCGGCGGTGATCATTTACCATCAGTGCCTCTAGCACGAGTTCCTGCAGTTTACTTACTCGATCACACGTACAGTTTGCTCCCATACATTGAGCACCAGCGCCTCTCGCGGAAACTATTAAGAACTAAAACTCTGGTGTTCAATGTATGGGACGAAACTGTACGTGTGATCGAGTAAGTAAACTGCAGGAACTCGTGCTAGAGGCACAGGTGACACACTTGTTCGTTTGCCTTTCATATTAAAAAAAAAATGCCAAGAAGCAGCAGATATACCAGGGAAGTTAACTATAATTATTACTTTCGTCATTGAAAATTTTAATACAGACTTATTTGTACCGGCTGCCATCTGCTGTGTGGTCGCTCGCCCGCATCCTATGTTACCATTATTTCGGCATTAAAAAGACGTAAAAACATTTACGTCCTTTCCGCACATATATGTTTTAAATGAATAACGATTATGTAATTGAAAGTTTCTTTTTATTGTCTATATTCAGTTTTCTAGTGACCTTTTAGTTGCAGGTTGTTTTTAAAGCAAAATTTTAGGGGGTTCATTGCAGCTAAATTCTTTAATTTCCGCCAGATTTTAGACAGCATTTCGTCATAAGATGAGTTCTCTGACAGTTCTTGTCTGACAATTGCAGTGACGTGACCTAACGAAATATAATCGTTTTTTTTTATAATATCGATTCAGTTGGCAAAGAAAATGGAATCGGATTCGTGTCAATCTATGATTAATGACAATCTCTATTGGCCGACGTTCCGCAATAGACATTTTTAAGATTTAATTTATTAACTGTTAATTATTTAAATGCTATAATAATTTACTTAGTAATTTACGAAAGGCAATATTTTTGATCATTTGTTTTTAAATTTTTTCGCCAGTTTATTTTTTGTTCGTCTGAAGAAGTATGCGTGCCACGGAAAAAAATTAACTGTCAATTTCACCTTGATAAAAATATCTATGCTATCTATCTGACTGCTAAGCCAGAAGTCGTGGGTTCGATCCCACTCAGGGCAAATGCTTGTGTGATGACCACGATTATTTGTTTTGTGTCTGGGTATTTTAGTTATAATATGTATGTATTTAGAAATATATACGTAAGTATATTAATTAGTTGATCCCAAACTAGGCAGATCCTGTTAGCAACCAGTTAACAGGATCTGCGTAGTTTGGGATCAGATGAGAGTGTGTTATTTGCCGAATTTCATGCCATTTGATTATTTTAGATTTCTTTTAAACTGATGAATTAGTCTACAAACATAATAACAGAACTAATAAGTTGTTTGTTTTAAAGTTTTGTTTCTTAACTTATCAAAAGGCGTATACAATTCTATTCGTATTGTTTACTTTTTGTTAAATGATTCAGTAATGTTGCCGATTTTGTTAGAAAAAGAATAATATGTTTTACACACATTCAACCTATCCAAAGCCCCTAACTCATTATAGAGGTACTTAAGTATGTGTCTTTCTAATTTATTGGTTTTGGATTTTATCACCAAGTGATAGAGTTGAAAATATGGTTACAAATATATCGTACTACCCAGGAAAGGGTTAAAACTTCTTAAGCTAACCTATTAACGTCATGCTAAAAAAGTAGCGACAAATAGGACAAATCCTTACTTTTAACCGATAAATAGGTAGTTAAGTACTTAAATTTCTAATTTATTGGTTTTGAACATTAGCACAAGGTAAAAGAGTATGAAAATATGGATGCAGATTTATCGCTACTGCCCGGGAAAGAGTTAAAGCTTCTTAGTTAACCTGTAAACGTCATGTTAAAAAACTGGCGACAGATAGAATTAATCCTTATTTTTGACCGATAAATAGAAAGGTAGATTGCCATGTTAAAAAAATGGGCGACAGATCGGATTATTCCTGTCTTTTTGCACATGTATTTTTTTAATTTTTGACACGTTTATTTACTTATTTATAACTTTATTCACAGAAAACAGTACAAAGGCGGACTTAATGCCCAAGGCATTTCCTGCCAGTCAACCTTAGGGTGGTGCAGAGATAGCATGGTAGGTGCATAGATCATACAATTATCAAAAATTAAGAATAATAATATGATAAAAGTGAGAATAAATAAAAATTTTAAGGGCTAAACTAAGAGACTTCTATTAATAGTAAGAACTGGACTACGTCATATATAATATTGCGTAGTCCAGTTCTTACTATTATTACTACTATACTGAACAACACTATAGTTTTCGGTCTTATCGTGTAGTGACTCCCCTGAATTGCAGCCGTCCAAAGACACCGCCAGGTGGATCATAAGCTTATAGCAAAGCAGCGATATAATCCCGTTATAAATATTATTACTTTCTTCCGCCATTCATTCGAGCCAGCCGGTGAGTGATTGACACCAACACCTCTGCTTAACCTTCAAAGAAACACATTCGTGATGTTTATCAGTGCCGTGATAGAACGTGTATGTTGACTCATTGTGATTTTATTACATTGTAAATATTTTACTCGGTGATCAATTAAATTTACATGCACTAATTTGATTTCTAATGGGATATTATTTAAATCTCATCATTACAGCTAAATAAGTCCACTGCTGGACACGCCTCCCTCAAGAATCATCTTGGGGGGGTATGCCATAATCGCCACGCTTGGCAAGCGGGTTGGCGATCGCAGTAAGATGGTCATAGTAATCAGAAGGAAGCTGCTGCCCGTCCTCTGGTAGATATTCCCTCGGGTCGACTTCTACGCCCCCCACGGGATGAGATGGGGTGATGATATTCTGATTCTGATATTTGTCGCCGTCACCACACAGCACCACATTTAAATCTATCTATATAAAAATTCAGCTCCCAAAATTGCCAAGCCAAAGTGGCAGTGGGCAGGGCACATAGCTCGGAGAGCCGAAAAGTTCTCGAGTGGCGACCACGAACCGGAAGACACAGCGTGGGCAGGCCCCCTACAAGATGGACCGATGATCTTGTTAGGGTCACTGGAAGTCGCTGGATGCGGATAGCGCAAGACCGGCAATTGTGGAGATCTTTGGGGAGGCCTTTGTCCAGCTGTGGGCATATTTAGGCTGATTTGAAATAAAAAATCTCATGTCAGTCTTTGTTACCAAATACCTCTGGAACCACTTGATCGATAAAAAAAATCGTATTATTGTTAGGTCTGAGAAAATAGGTCGTAAACTATTTTTACATGCGAAGTGATAAGAGTTACGTACCCTTAACATTATTTTTTATCAACATTTTTTATGATTTAGAATTAAAAATACATATAACAACGACTAAAACTTATTTAACGTAAGTTGTAGGTAATCTAGTTTATAACAAAAAACGTATTTAATTCGCTAGATAAACTATAAAAACCATTAGAAAAGCCCTTTTTCCAAGATGGCGGCCGTTGGACAATGGGCTGCAACCCCACAAACTGAAATTGTTTATTTGGAGCTTTAAACAGACCTTGACCCCATGATAATAACTAATAATATCTAGGGACAATGTCGCACAGATCATCCTAGCCCCAAACTAAGCAAAGCTTGCACTATGGGTACCAGGCGACGATATACATACTTATATAGATAGATAAATACTTAAATACATAGAAAACATCCATGACTCAGAAACAAATATTCGTGCTCATCACACAAATATTTGCACTTACCACGATTAAAACCCAGGAACACCAGCTTCGTAGGCAGGAACACTACCATCTAGGCTACGGTGATCGTCAAATGATAACCCAAAAAAAATCAAATGCACGCTGAGCAAAAAATAATTAACATTGCAAAGGAGTAGATGACACACTCATAGCCAGATGTTTTCACCGATCCGTAAGCGATCGGCGAGGTTAAGCAACTAGACTCGCGGTCAGTCCATAGATGGGTGAAGTTAAATTAAATCTATTCCTAAAATAAAAGCAGAATTTAAAAATCTAAACCAATCTATTCCAAAATAATAACAGTAATAATCAAGGAACATAACATACCTAATTTAAATTGAAAGTGTTGACTAACATTGAATATAATACGAATTAATATAAATTATAATATCCTGGGACATTATTTACACACGGCCATCTGATCCCAAACTAAGCAGAGCTTGTACTATGGAAACTAGATAACTAATATACTACATATACTACTTTACTTTTGTAAATACATACTTATATAGATAATTACACCCTGACTCAGGACAAACAGACATGTTCATGCACACAAATATCTGTCCTGGGTTGGAATCAAACCCATGACCTCCGGCGTGAAAAGCAAGCTTTTGCCAATCACGTCAACAGGCGCAAATTAAATAAAAGTAGTAGTATAGTATTGCATACGACAAGAATAATTATCTTATCGTTGAAACATGTCCACCGGGTGACTTAATTAGTTTAAAGTGGCAAAACAGAATTCGAAATACTGATGTAAGAGAGCGTTGTGGTGTGAAATTAGATGTAGTCACAAAGATTGAAAAAGGAATGCTGAGATGGTTTGGCCATTTAGAGAGGATGAATGAAAGAAGATTGACCGAAGAAGTATACCTGGCCTGTGTGAATGGAACGACCGGAAGGGGAACACCTCGTCGAACATTCTCTGACCAAATCGGAGACGGAGGAGCATGTCTGAAGAATATAATGACAGTAATCGAGGCAAAAGACGTGTGCAAAGATCGTGACAAATTGAAATCCGTTGTCTCTGCCTACCCCTCTGGGAAACAGGCGTGAGTCTATGTATGTATGTATGTAAGTGGCAAAAATAATTCTTACATACCAATTTCACAATCTGTTATATTAGTATCCTCCTACTCGAATTGCGGTTACAGCGGCCAATCTCAAAGGAGACTAGCCATTTGTATCCTAAAGTGTGGTCGAAAACACACAAACGAGGGGCCTAGCCTACATGACATGAATGAGGTCAGGTCCAACACCGCTGTTCAACCGCAGATAATAATCTGGGTTCATAATCCGGGTCACGCCAAAAAGTGATATTGAAGATTTTCTGTTAAGAAATAAATCCTAATATCACTTTGACCTGACCCGGGATATGAACCCAGGATCTCATTATCTGGTTGGACACGCCACCTCTAAGCCAGCAAGGTAGTATTTAAGTCATAATACTCATCAGTATCAAATATATCAAACTATTAAATATATATAACAATATATCAAACTCATGAGTTTCTGAAACACGCTAAAACATATAACATCAATTGTCCGCACGTGTCCGCACGCGCATCGGTTATGTCACTTGGCTCCGTACTTCGTGTCTCGGGTCTGATTCCCGCGCAGGAACCATTTGTGTGACCCAAAAATAGTTATTCTGAGTCTATGAGATATAGAGAAAGCCGCAGGTTAGCTAGGGTAGGCTCCTCAGCGGCGAGGATCGCTTTGGCCCCTTAACACGTCATTGGTGATCCCGTGCAACTGATCACACCCTCTCTTAGAATTCTGTCCTTTTGCTTCAGCGGTCCCCTGAGCTGTGGCCCGAACCCTAAAAGGGTGGCCTCGGGTATTAATCGTTTAATATTAGCTAAGTTAAGAGCCTTCTGCGTTAGCCAAATGTTCATTGCCTTCAATTCTTTAATTTTAATATTGTACAACTAAATTTCAAAATAATAGATTAATTTTTTTAGACTAATTATATTTTTGTAATTTTTATAAGTATGTTTGTGTACTGCATTTTGAACTTGACAAGTACAAGTGTATGTTAATACCCAAGTGCTGAATAAATTTCATTATTTCATTTCATTATGTGGTTCATTACTCCTTAACTCACGTCCACTATCACAGTATCTAATATATAGGTATAATAATATAATGATAATAATCATAATAATAATATCCTGGGACATTACTCACACACGGCCATCTGAACTCAATCTAAGCAGAGCATGTACTATGGAAACCAGATAACTGATATACTACTTTTTTTGTGAATACATACTTATATAGATAATTACACCCAGACTCAGGACAAACAAACATGTTCATGCAAATAAATATCTATCCTGGTGGGAATCGTACCCACGACCTGCAGCGTGAAAAGCAAGCATTTGCCAACCACGCCAACAGGTCCGTCATATAATTACTTATGTATACCTATATGTTTGCGCGTCTGTTATTTTCAATGAACCATTTATTAATTTAGTCATACAGTATCTCTACCAATTGCAACTATCATGTTATCTAACAGAACAACTATTTATGGGTCACACAAATAGTTGTCCTGCTAAGATCGAACCCAGAACACGATTTAGCGAGGCGACTGGCTTAACCGCTGCGCCACACGTGCAGTCAAATTAATTATTTACTTAATTAACTTTATGCTTATAATTAAACAAAAATAATAGTTCAGTCAAGTCAAGTCGGACTCGTATATGTAAGGTTCTATAGTACTGAGAGTAATTTTTATTATTTCTATTTGCTATTATAGTGGCAATAAAAATATACTCAGTGAAATGAAACCAATATAAGAAATAACTTGTTGAGAGACAGGCGGATAGACAGCGGAAGATCAGTAATAACGTTCTGTTGGTATTTTGGCCGCGGAACCCTAAAAATAGAATATAATATTCTATGTTGTTGAAGTTAAAAATTACCTATACAAAATATACGTACATAAATAAGGTTACTCCCAAAGTGTGAAGATAAATTTAGAAGTCAGCTTAGACGGCAAAAATGTATTTGTTTTTAGTAAATACAGTTGAGTTTAACAAGAATAGTAATGTAAAGTTAACCTCATTACAAAACAAACAACTTGTGTTAATCCCTATTTTTGTCTGAAACTTTTATAACTATAAAATTTTCCTCCAAAATAATGTGTAAACATTACCATACCGGCTAAAACTTCTAAATAAGCGTTCATACAATTAAATTTGCATTTAAAATAAGTGGCGTAGGTTACGGTTAACCGGCCACCAGGCTTCAGTTCGTAAACCGACCGGTCCAACCGGTCCGCCGGGCGGCGCGAGGAAGCGTGCTCTTCCGGCGGCCGCCAGCGCGCGAGTGCGACGAGGGGGGAGCGCGGGGCGCTTGCGCGGCGCGGGGCAGGGGCGAACAGCTGAGCGCGCGGGTATATTGACAGCACGTTGGTGCTCCGTCAGTAGGTTCTCTGTCACAGCGGAGTGCGAACGTAGCCGCATTAAGCCAACACAACACGTCGCTCCCGATTGATTATGACGATCACCCCGCAGTGCTAACTGAACTGCGGTCGGGACACCGCTAAAATTATGACTTTTGGACTGTTCGCCGGCGAAGAAGATAGTAGCAGATATCTCGTTCTAGAAGAGAAAGCTTTTAGGATAGTGTCCAGATACTGGGAGGTCTCCAGAGTTACGGCCGCCGAGAGGCTGCGATACGGGAGCAAACAGAGGCTTCTTGTCGCCCCATTTGGACTGTTATAAATTTTTTGAAAAATTTTATGACTTATAATTTGGACTTAAGCAAATTATTATCTAGTGTTTATTAAGTGCAATAGGTGAACTGTGTTTTTTTGTGTTAAGTTTTATTTGGGGTTATTTTATTTTTTGGATAAACAAAAATGGTTCCCCAACAAGTGTCGGATGTGAGGTCGCTATCTCCAACGTCCTCGAGTGGATTGCCCGTGTTCGGCTCCCAGCTCGTCGACAAAAATTCATCAACACCATATACGGATGCCACTCAGGTAAGTGCAATTAAAATAACGTTAGGGATTTTTTTATGTTTAAAGTGTTTAAATGTGTGAAAAAAAACTTATGATAAAATATTAAAACAAATTAAAGCCAACGAAACAACATAAATCTGAGCAAAATCGAAAACATTTAATATACTACAAAATTTATTAAAGAATAAGAATATTTGCATTAGTAATATAAAATATGAAAAATTAAAAAAAATATATATTAATTTATTCGACAATTAAAAATAAACTCGTAAATATTCTCTATAAATATAAGCACTAAACAAATACTATAAAATTCAACTAAGTAAAAAAATCGAAATACCTACATAAAAAATATCTCTCCAAAATGTTTTAATTTCCTGGAACTAAAATTAGTCTACGCGATTAAAATCATAAAACCGTTCATAAATAAATATTAGATAAAAAAAAAAACTAATCCGTTACAATAACAAAAATATTTACCTACGAAGTTACAGAAAACAACGCAGATAATAAATTGCAATTTAAAAAAAAAATACAAAATAACACGCAATAATGTTTATCGCATTGAAAATAGTCAACACTCAGCTGAATGATGGAGTTATATTTTGTAAACATGCTATAAATGACGTGTTCCATTTATAAAAGAAACTCCTATACGTACAAGACTAACGCAGGAAAACGACCCATATAAATAGACAGGAAAACACAGTAATAAAATTAAATAGGATTTAATTTCTGATCAAATTATATTAATGTAACTACCTACATATAAATGAAAAGTCGAGAACATTTTAAATACATCAACGATACACTTCTTTTTAATAAAAAAAATAACATTAACTTTATTACTTATAATGGTCCAATTTAGTGCACTTATAAACCTCTCTGCACCACCCAAAGTAGACTCGTAGATAATGTCCATGCTATTAATTCCGCCTACGTACAACATTTTTTGTGCTAAAGTGTATAAATAAATATATAAATATAGCATACAAGCGAAAGGCAAACATTTGGTACAAATTAATTAAATTTCTGCTATGTTTATATGTGAAAATGTTCTAGTCCTTGAAACGGCCCATTTAACTTAAACAATTTGTAATTTCGGTGCGTTGGTTGAAAAGGGTTGGTCCCCTATTATCTTGGAGATAATCGTAATAAACATTCATTGGCCGACGCGGCCATTAGCAAGACACTGAAATTCAATTCGTTCACTAAACTGGTTACTAACAAGGAGTAATGATGGACTAACATGCGATCCACCAGCCCAGTGCCATAAAATCCCACGTGTATTTAATAATAAATCCAAACTGCCAATTAAGACTGCAACAAATAAATTTTCAATCTAAAATCTTATATTAAATTGTGCAGTTAAAATGGAAACGAAATAAAATTCAGATTTGGAATTAGGGCCTGATTAAACAAAATCTGAATTTATATACTCTTATAATATTTACGATATATGTTTTAAATTTAAAAATACATTTTAAATTGAAAGACACACCTAAATGCAATCCAATGAATTAAGATGTGTTTTATTTTCATAAATTTGAAGCGTAAATGGTTTGAAGGGACTTTTAATTTAATTCTGCTCAGACCAGAATATAAATAAAATTCTGTTAACTAAATTTAGTTACACCACATGCAATTCTGATAGTTACTTATATAATTTATACCACATAAGGTCTAAGACATTAACAAGTACTAGATTTCAAAACCTTGGAAATAATTAAGTGTTAGTGTTGAAATTACAACGATTTAATGTTACAAAATCAGACATGCATTATTATAACTATTACAAAAACCTTGCACAGAGTATATTTGAGACGAAGTAAAACGTCAATCATACGTGCAATTGTAATATAATAATATAGATAATGATAGAACGTCCGATCAACTAATCTAAACTTGAAAGTTGGAACTACTCGTTTGACAATATTTCTCATTCATTGAACCGACAAAACTAAATAGCCGTGCGATAAAAATACCTAGAAACTAAAAATAAATTAAGCGACTCCAAATTAAAAGAGATGGTCACTTAAATTATAAATGTTTCATAAAAAAAAGCGGTAGCCAGTAATGAATAAAATAAACTATCATGCATTCATGACGGTGATAAATCTATTGCACACACAAATGACGTGGACGCTACGTAAAACATGGCCGGGAGCAACGACACCAGCACACATTTATGAATTTTCGCATTATCGTGCTATAAACACCGACTCACGCGATATCGTATGAAATGAAGCTATACAAGTCAAAACAATCGATAAAATAAAAAAAGAGATACGATATTAAGGCCACACTGGATCCATGAAATGCGTTGTGGAGAGTGCATTAACATTTCAATGTCAACACGTAACAATGTATTTTTAGTCATCCGCTGTAGCCGAGTCTCTCTCGAGTTCATATACTCCACGACACCGACACTTTAACTCCGAGGACGTGATAACCCCAGACGTTTGCACAGCTCTCGTTTCCAATCAGATACGAGGAAATAAAATGTTTCAACGTATGTCGTTTGCAATATAAGGAAACGATTAAAAGTATCATTGCAATATTTAATTGTTCTTATGTTTGCAATGCATTTAATTAGATTGATTACGGCCATCACATCACGATCTATTGATTATAAAAAATAAGTAATTGTTAGGGATATTTAACAATGAATAAACCTTTTAATAGTCTTATGCCAGCAAAAAGGGGTTAGCCCATGAAGAATTAAGTTGTCTTAAAATCTGCAACCGTATCGTCTCAAAAAATAGCACTGCTCAGTATCTTTTTTGCGGCATGATAATTATGAAATCGATATGCTTTTATTGGTAAAAAAATGGACTGTAAATTTTAGTTTTAGTGGGCAAAGAAAGCAAAATTAACTAAGGGCGGAGTTTTAGATGATTATGTTTGGAGCGCCCGACCGGACTGGCTGTCTCATTTTTTGTTTAGATTTTTTGTTGTAGCTAGAAGTGCGGCAACTGTTCGACTCTACAAGGTTATCTCTCGCACTTTTATTTAGCCGTTGTTATTCAATGTTCTCTTGACTTATTGTACGAATAAATGTTTCACCTGACTCGTGTTTGTGGAAAATTAAATTTTCACACTCTTAACGTTCCTTTCTAATTCAGAGATTTTTTGCTCACGCTCGCATTGTGTTTGCACGTCGAGTTTCGTTGAAATGTGTCTGAATTCTTTCTCTCCAGCAAGATAATTACGTTTCCCAAATTGTTATTTCAAATACCATCTACTTTCGCATAAAAATTCACGAGGCATAGTCACAAAGGTTCCTAACTCAATCCTTTTTGTAGTCTTAAATCCCTCTGCGATTTAAAAGTATTGATTAAACACAACTCCCATTACCCCTTCATTTCGTTACTAAAAGCATAAAACCCGGCAACTTTACACAATCCGAGCGAACACTAAAAAGCGATTAACGTAGCCATTTGCATTAACGCGAAATCTTTTAAACAATTTACATTGAGTTCGTAGAAAAAGTGTCGTACAAGTGCTGGGCAAACTTCGTGTCTTCCACCAATAATGTGGCTCTTACAACTGCGGCTCACGATATGCAGGCATTTCGAGAATGCTCCCTGTTCGGTATTCCGACTTCAACCCTAGAATAAGGCTTGATAACGTGATTTGTTACAGCATTTTTTTAGTTGAACATTTGTTTTGATAAATGGGAAGTTGAAGTTGAATATTTGTCCTTCCTGGTTTTGATTTTTCTTTGCACGAACCTTTACCATCGTCAGAAATTATACATATTATATCGTAGGTACAATATTTCTTATTAAAAATGAAATTTTAAGTCTAGTTTATTCTTACCTTTCAAGTCGCAGGTCGTGGGTTTGATTCCTAACCAGAACATATATTTGTGTGCATGATCATGTCTGTTTGTCCTGTGACTGGGTGTAATTATCTATAGAAGTACGTATTTACAAAAGCAAAGTAATTTCCATAGTAGTAAGCTCTGCTTAGTTTGGGATCATGTGTGTGAATAATGTCCCTGGATATTATTTATATATTTACTTACAGATGGAATGGGGTAGAAAAAAGTTGTGTTGTCAGCTGTAATTTAACGAAACATAGTTTTATATTTGATCTGAATTAACTTAGCGTAAATAAAGTGGTCCGTTCACCCAGAATGTTTACCTTGACCAACGGAGCTATTAAAGCCACAGTTGCTACCCAGAATTTTAATTACGTGGTTTATTCAGGTTATACAGTAACCGCGTTGGCAGCTAAATCAAATCAACGTTTGATTGTGTGGCTCTAGCCAGTTGCAATTTGCCCCTCGTGGGTAGTTTTAATAGCACTATTATAGTAGAGTGTTGCTTAAGAAAATTGTTGAGCATAAACTCCTTACCTGCCTTTTTTGTGGAATAATTTGTGAGCGTAGACTTATTTGGGGAGATTTAGAGGATGGCAGTCCCTACAAGGTGATATTACAGGATATTAAGGCATCGGACGTCGCTGTCGTTAGGGGGAAATAATGGTGATAGCATATAATTAGTATTAATATGTTCTGTTTGCTGCATTGTTGATTCAGATCTTGATAAGAATTGTTTGATTGCTGTTAAATTGTTGTAAAAGTTTAAAATTAATACTCTAATAAAACACATAAAAAAGATTTAAAGTATTTAAAAATTATCTGCAAAAAAGCGTTACGATAGAATTATTAGTTATCACTTTTAAACTGTCTTGCCGCGGGCAAAAACTGTCGTTAAAGTGAAACGTAGATTCACGCCTGTTTCCCAGAGGGGTAGGTAGAGGAACAGGTTATAAAAAAGGGTTGTATAAAGAACATATAATAAAAATATTACTGCATTAAACAAACCTAAAGATTAACAAAGATTTAAATGATAAAATAACGCGTTAAACTTACAATAAATAAATTAAAATGATTAATGAAATAATAAATTAAGACACTGCCATCTGATCCCAAACTTGGCAGAGCCTGTGCTATGGCAACCAGACAACTAATCAACATACTTATATATTTATAAATACATAAATACTATAGATTAATTACACTCATATTCAGAACAAACAATCGTGCTCATCAAACGTGGGGATGGAACCCACGACCTCTGGCTAAGCAGTCAACCAAATACACCACCACTCAAATCCATATATACCTAAAACACAAGCATTAAAACGTAAAACCAAGGCTTAATTCCTGGCGCAACTCCCACATGGAAACAGAAAGTCTGAAGACCAAATAGCTATAAATTGTTGTGGCTCGCGATGACGTCGACCAAAGCAGGAGAAACAAAACTACTACCCAACATACATATATCTTTCATTCGTATTTTCCACTGCCATTGTTTGTTAGTATTTTTTGCCAAAAACTGGGTTATTTTTCATTTGTGGTTAAATTTTCAAGCTCGCTTTTAGTGTTTCAATGATACATATTGTTTTGAATTTATGGACTGGTTCATCTATCTACATTATGTGTGATTATTTATCGAACTTAGGCTTTGTCTGTCTACTTCATGATATTTGCTACATTAATACAGAATAGCAAAAGCAATACAGCTGAACTACTTTAAGTGTCATTCCATTTCTAACTTTCTTCATTATCATCTTCATGTCATGTCAGCTGAAAGACGTCTTCTGTTGGACGAAGGCCTCCTCAAAGATCTTCTTTATTGATTGTGTCCATAATTTGGAGGGATATGCCATAAAAGCCTTAATTGGCAGACAGTTGGCGATGTGGCAGTATGATGGTCATAGTAAACAGACGGACGCTGCTGCCCGTTCTATGAGAGATATTTCCTCGGGATGACGTCTACGTCCCGAGACATCCGAGGTGGTAATATTCTTTGCCGTCAGCAACACAGGAACTGCACGTTTGCATCATTATTCAAATGAAAGGATCCGGTCATCTTTAGTTTATAAATTTTCAATATTTATTTAGTTGTGCCTCGTAACGTTGAAGTAAAATAAGCGACACGTTAGAACTTGTTGACTAATTCATCATTCGATTCGGACGCGCAGTTTTAATAAATTTTATATTTAACGCAATAGATAAATTTTGAATTTGCATTTCAATTCTGATTTTAATTTTGAATTGATAAGAGCTGTAATAGAAAGTGATGTAACGACATTTAAATTAGTTTATTTGTGTAAAATAAAAGCCATATATCTTTTTTGTAGCCATATAATTAATTGCTGACCTTAGGAAACCGGCGCATCGACCGCAAGATAACTTATAAACCTCGCCAGCTTGCCGCGCCACCACAACCTACAGAACCTGTTATAAGAGTAAAACATTATCATATAGCTCAAGAAAGTGTTTGTTATTGAAATTATTTTGGATAACATTAATTGCTGTTGCTCTGTCACTATCTATATTATCTTCGCAATTAGCTTTGTCAACGTTAAGTGTACCTACTGGGTAATTATAAACGATTACAACTTGCACTTTTGTCAACGTCAAATAATCTTCTAATTATCTTACTGGATTCATACACTTTGTAATTGGGATTTTTCTGGCAAGAAAAATACTCGGGCAAGCCCTGGGTTGCCCGAGTATTTTTGAATCCAGTAAGATAATTAGAAGATTATTTGACGTTGACAAAAGTGCAAGTTGTAATCGTTTATAATTGTAATCGTTACCTATATAATTTGCCGGTCATCATGATGGTGATTGGCTTTAAACATGACTAAATCATTCGTTCAATCGGCTTCCATGTGCACATGTGACTTCATAAATGGTCCGGATTCGAGTTTCAACGTTGAAGTTTTGGACGAATGTTTTTGTTTTAACCTTCATCTATTGGAACGCTAATCACGATCACGTTGAGAGGCGAATTAAGTACTACCCCTTAGTCTGAGCACTTAAAACCTTTCAGTAATACAGCTAATATCTATCCGGACCTAAATGGAACTGCTGTCACATAGGGCAGCAGTCCCACCATCGAATTAAAACCTCTTGCTCTATAAAATATCCTGCGTAGTAATAGAGTCTCTAGTGATTGACCATCATAGACAAAATTGACTATTATGTTTGTTAAGTTTCATACTCTTGCTTAGAAAATTTGCGAATCTCTTTTAATAATCTTACTCCTAATAAGAACGGTTAAAATTTACAACGATCGCCAAAAATTATACATCAAAGCCGTAAACAAAATTTCATCGCATTTAAAACCACCCTGTTTAATTTTAACCATTAAAACAGAAACACGGTACCCGGAACTTAAGCCTTAAATATTCAGTAGCCTTCAAAACGTTGGAACAACATCATTAAGCCGACAGAACTCTAAAAACGATAAAGTTTACGACGAAACTGAGGACGACACCCGATCCACGACACTTTCGAAAAAAAAGAAACTTGTCTGGCGAACTTTATTTGCCTTTTTGCGCTAAAATATGGATGAGAGTAGTTTGGGTGGGTAATTCAAGGTTAGAAGGAGTTTTAATACGTAGTTTTGGTTACCGGAATGAACAGTAACATCCTTTGGGACACAATAAGTCTTGCTGGGACATAATATACGACTTACGAATGACATTTGTTATACATTTATTTCAAAAATAATAATATATTTGTTAGTAATATAATCATCGTGGTCAGAATATTCACATGGCATCAAAATAATAGCCATTTGCGCGAGGCATTTAATAGTGCATGAATTGTGTATGTGCAAACATTATGTGCATTCTCAGTTTCCACGCAGGCGCATGACTTATGTATTAACGTGAATAAGGTGTAAGGGAGTCTAAAAAGTATCAGCAGTTCTTATAAGACTGTTCTTTACCAGAAAAATTCCCTCTGAATCTTATTCGACCCAACTCCGAAATCGAACCAGGAATTTCATGAAACTGTAGGCAAAGACTCGATAAAATCAGATCAAATAACTTGTATATAAAGTGTGTATATTGAATAACAATATAAGAAGTGAAACTACCAGATAATCACAAATTAAGTGCTTTTTTTCTCATTTCTTTTACTTTTCTCGTTGCCTTTTCCTTCTAACTTATATTAGTTATTAATTTCTTATCCGAAAATTATCCAAAGCTAAACTAATATCACAATAACGTAATCCATCGTCCTCCAATAAGCCAGGCCTTAAGTGGTCTTCGCCAGAACTTTTTTCTGACTTCCTCTCTTCACTTGCGACTTTCCTAATTGTATTATTCTATTAACCTGTAGCCAGTGCCTTTATACAATTAGTTATATACTTATTGACTTGGTAAAATTCTAGCTTCTTTTAATTTAGTTTTTTGAAAGTTTCCAAGTTTGCCAGTGGTTGCAGTTAAAGGAGTAAAAGCAGTTAAACAAGTGGACTAGACTTTGTAAGACGGTGCTAGTTCAAAAACGTGATGTTCTGTAGTTTCGAGATTCAATATACTATGTGCTGTTTTCAATTTTGTACCTTAAATCGAAATGTAATAAAAAGTAGACAGTTTATATTATTTTAACTATTTTTATTCGGATTCTTGTGTGTTGCTGAGGATGAGTCCAGTATTATCTCTTGTCAGATTTTACAAATATTTCTTTTACTTTTTAAAAGATGAAGCCTGCACTAGTGAAAATAAATTTATTACGGGACGCTTGAAAAAATATAGTTGACACAGTACACCCAGACTCGGTAATCTAAAAAAAAAAAAAAAAATTGTCCTGTGTGCGGATTGAACTCGGGACAACCCGATGGCGACTGTCTTAACCGCTGCGCCACACTTGTAGTCAAAAAAGTAAATTGAACTCTCAAAGGGCAAGCATACATTAAGTTAGGTTTAAGTTAAACAATAACCATTGCCAAATGTTCTTAAGTCTGAATAGAGGTGGTAAAACTAGTAGTAAACAATTATAAATAAAATATGTTAAAATCAATGAAGTTACATATATTCATTGAAAATGTTTTATTCTACTATTAAACTTTAATTAAATCTATTCTTAAGTGCATACACACATTAAGTTAGACTTAAGTTAAATATTTTTCCATCATAAAATAAAATAAACTAGTTTAGAATCTGTACAACTACCAAGGAATTCTTGTGAAATATTTTCAAGTTAACTAAACTACTATTCTTAAGTCAAGACGTTCTCTATCCTACTATTTATACTTTAATTAAATCGACTCTCAAAGTGCATGCATACATTAAGTTAGGTTTAAGTTAAGTCTTAGCTAGGAAGATCCTTACTTGTAGGTGCGATAGTCCAAACGTTGACCCTAAGTTGTCTAGACAGACTTACTGGTCTGACATTACTTATGGTTTCCTGTGAGAATGAATATTGGATTGTATCGGCCAGTCTTGTTTAACTATTGATTTTATTTAAGGTTTTATAGGTTATGCACCTTAAAAAGGATTTTAGAGGATGGGTTTAGTGTTCAACTTCTTCAGATTAAAATGAAACCTAAGTATTCTTAGATAAAGTAGTTATTTTATAAGCCAACTAGCTGTGCCCCGCGGTTTTACCCGCGTTAATTTTTATAAATTATCATAGCTCCTCCCCCGTAGGTGATAGCGTGATAATATGTAGCCTATATGTTGACCCGACGTCTTAGTAATATTCATTCAAAATTTGAAGTAAATCCATGCAGTACTTTTTTGTTTAGCCCGGACATACATACAGACAAACAGAGACACAGACAAAAATTCTAAAAACTATATTTTTGGCTTCGATATCGATTTTAGATCACGCCCCAAGTATCCTTTTAAAATAATATTCAATGTACAGGTTTGATTTTCCTACGATTTTATTATATGTATAGATTCTGCAAGGCAGAGGTATGTATGGTTCGTAGTTTTACTGTAGAACGCCTATGCAGTCTGGTAGATAGTGCAACTTCGATTCTCACCGCACGATTAAATTCATTATCTTTAGTCGTGAGTTTTAGTAGATCGCTTGTGTAATATTATTTCGTTGGTTTTAATCATAATTATAGCAAATAAATTATATTGCGTTGCTTATATTATATTGATATATAGATTGTCTCGGGGTTAACATAGATCCCATAATTCTCCCCGCCTCACTTTCTACGGCATTGCAGTTTTCATAAATAATAAGTCCAGAGCATCGCACTGCAATTTAATTTGATTTAATAAAAACCGCATGTACATCGTTGCCTGCTGTGTGGTGACGGCGACAAATATCAGAATCAGAATATCATCACCCCATCTCATCCCGTGGGGGGCGTAGAAGTCGACCCGAGGGAATATCTACCAGAGGATGGGCAGCAGCTTCCTTCTGAGTACTATGACCATCTTACTGCGATCGCCAACCCGCCAGCCAAGCGTGGCGATTATGGCATATCCCCCAAGACAATTCTTGAGGGAGGCTTGTCCAGCAGTGGACTTATTTAGCTGTAACGAACATCGTTGGTACAATACCAACGTCAGACACATAGACATAGAAAAGCATCCAAACTGAATACACTCCTTTTTCTGTCAGGGTTTAAAAAAATATAGTGCAATTACAAGCGTACACTTTACAGGCTTAAAAAATGAACATTTTTCAGAAGTTCCGTCCAAACATTTCCACTGGCTGTCATGAAACAAATCGCTCTGCAAGCTCAACTTTTGGCTTGAAATTTAAATAGCTTAAAAAGGGTTAAAAAATATTATCGAAAATTGGAGGCATTCCTATGATTTATGCTTTTTGTAGCGTGACTGTGAGAAACGGAGTTCGGAAAATGCCGAGTAAATTAATCGCTTCACATCGTGTGAATTATCAAAATTCCTTTAGGTTTCACATTGGAAGTCTAAGCTAGTTTCGTGGAGGGTTTGATTTATGAGCGACTCAGAAATGTGGGAAACTCGCAAGATATTGCGGAGTTAACACTTCATGATTTTATACAGCGATAATCAATAGCTATAGCTAGCTATATTACTAGGTCCTTTTAAAATGATTTAAATATTACTATGAATTTTCGTATGCAAGGATCGTGACAAATGGAAGTCCGCTGTCTCTGCCTACCCCTCTGGGAGACAGGCGTGAGTCTATGTATGTATGTATGAATTTTCGTACAAAATATTTTTGTATATAATTTTAAACACAAAAAGAACCTTCTCCAAAATTACACTTTAAGCGCAAGCACTACTAAAAACTTAAAGAACCTTACCATCAGAACTGAATTCTGATAAGAAAATACAATGGGACCAATTTGAAGTACTTAACTCATTCAAATGAAAGAAAAAATGACACTAGTTTATAAATGACGGAGTTATGAAGTAACACATATTGCAAACCCCTTCCACCTCTTTTTGGAGTCTGTTGAAAAGAAGCTTATACCAATGTGGCAATGAGCCATCTTATGCCCGCAAACACATTTATTTTATCTCGATATCATAAAATGTGTACCTACATTCTGCACCATATTTTCACCCCGTCATCCCCTCATCTGTCAGAGACATTTCCATGATTACATACAAATAAAAACACTTGGAACTACACAAACAAGTACGCAAGTATAATTAAAGCAAACAGTCATGCCATATTTTTTCCCAACCACAAAAATGATTGATATGATTCAGAGAATTTGTTACATAATTGCTTTACAAGTATTAAAAAAAACTAGTGTGCTGGGCTAATATTAAATAAATGAAATAAAACTAAATGAAATAAATCTATTTCAAAATGATATCGTCCACTGCTGGCCATGGCCTCCCCCAAAAGTTTCTATAACGTTTGCCATTTGCCGTAGTCACCGCGTCATGTAAGTTGACGACCACAGTTAGGTGGTAGCTATAGTAGACAGGTGGCGCTGCTGCCCGACTACCTGGTCGAGGGATGCACCAGGTAGTCAAAGTGAATAATATTACAATATTGTATACTTAATGATTACAAGTAAAAACAGCACCAATGGAAGATGTCCGTCTGCCCTAACTGGGAGACCTAAGAACACAATACGTGTATTCCACCCATTTTGCGTATTAGGAAGAATTAACTATTAGAATAAAATAGGGACTTTACCTAGACAACTCTGGTTCAAATCCAGTTAGTGGTTTATTATTGTTATTAGTGGTTTATGTATGACACTGGGAATTAATTTACACGATTAGGTAAATACCCTTTATAAGGGACAATACCCACACTTTTCCCACTACTGCTACTTATGAAAGCCAGTATCAAACATCTCTTTCTATTATAGCTCTTATGAAAAGGACAGGGTATAATACATAGAGCCATGAAACTACCACAACTCCGAAGCGCATAAATAGTCAACAGGTTCTGAAATCGTGTCATTTATTCTCTTAAAGTGTTAAGTACGGGGAAAAACCAAATTGTGGGAACTAAATATGCCGTTTTCCTAGGAATTACATTAGAAATATGATATTAAAATTTAATTACCTACACTAAACTTATAGTTTAGTTAATTTTTCGAAGAGACGGGGCCATTTTGTGTTGGTAGTACCTAGCTCAGTTAGAAGAGTAATATTCTATGTGTCAGTTTTATACTATTCTAATAGAGGCCCAACATTTTCATATGTCTCAACAAATCCAAGCCTTAACAATCAACTTGATTTCAATCACTTACTTAATTTGCCCATGAACTTAGAACTACCTACCAACAATCGATCCAAGAGATAATGGACAATATAAATATACTGAATAGTTTTTTCTATGCAAAGTGTTAAATAAATTTGAATATATTAATAGTGCTGACCGAATATGGAAGGCGAGATTCTTATCTCGGTCTTATAATTTCAATATCCAATAGGAATGATTAATTCTAAATAAAGATCACATCTGGTATCGTAAATAGTATTGTAAATGTCATAGATGAAAATCGATCTTTTGTACCAGCCGCTAATAGTCAATTAATGCAAATACAAATTACAATAAAAATCCTTAAAAGGAATCCCTAGACTGTCTCACTCTCCGCGTATACGTGTAAAGAAGATAACAATACTAAAGTCAACGTAATTAAGCGTTGGTTTACTCCTATTTTCTAAATTTAAATATATTAATTGTTTTTGTAATCAAACAACTATAAAATATGCTATGCGTGAATGTTTAATTATTTTGTTTCCAAGTGCCTTGGACAATTATTTTAGGCTGTTTGAAAAAGGTTTTTTTTCCAGAACATAAAAGGCTCTTAACTTTTACAAACATATTAACCACAAAAACGTCAAAAATAAATTGGTCTCGTCTTAAAATCTCTAGAGCAAAAAAGTAGAAATATGTTTGGGGCAAAATGGTAGTTACGAATGGCTGTATTAAATGTTTCAAGAGTTTAAGAAATAGTACAGAAACATGATAATAAAATATGTAAAAGTATTAGATAGGTAGTGTTCCCTATCTTTATTGTATAAGACCATAAATGTACTTCACCTTGTAAGGATTCTTAGATACCGTCAGAGAATAATCTTGTATGGGGAGCCATAAAAACTGCGCAGGGTCATTATTTGTCGTAGTAACTGTAACGGTTAGAATAGCATAAGCTCACTTCTATACGTTCAATGGTCTACTAAATATAAGAAGAAAAGGGAACTATTGTTAACCTGGTTCAATGCCATGTTTATGATAACTCATACGTCAAATGGTATTTAACGTAAAGCTTAACGTAACGTAATACGTAATTTAACTTTTTGCTAAAAATTCGGAATAGTCAGCCGAATAAATGTACAGACGCGAGCATATCCAGCTACCCTAATCTGTCAAATTTCTTTGACAGATTTCAACTTCATTACAAAAGCATAAGGTTCACTTTCAAATGGGGAAATTTTACAGATTGGGGTAGCTTGATGTGCTGGCGTCTGCACTTACTAAATGAACATTAAGGGATATGCACACTGTTGCAAAACTACAAGTCGAGTTTAATGACAAGTCACGTATTAGGAACTGATTATTTTAAAGTTGCTTCACGTCCTATATTTTGTACACACGGCTACATATCAAGCTATAAATTTCCAATATAACCTGACCTGTTATTGTATGAAAGTCCTATACAATGAGAGATCAACTTATACTGGAAATGTAGAGCTTGATATGTACCAATGAAATATGATGTGAAACTTAAATACAAGGTGTAACATAAATAGTGTATGTAACTTAAGGTGTGATTGGCAAATGCTTGCTTTTCACGCCGCAGGTCGTGGGTTCGTTTCCGCCTAGGAGATATATTTGTGTGCATGAACATTTCTGTTAGTCCTGAGTCTGGGTGTAACTATCTATATATGTATGTATTTAAAAAACAAAGGTAGTATATATATCTATAGCTCTGCTTAGTTTGGGATCAGGTGGCTGTGTATAAATAATAATAAAATAAAATACACTTTACTGTACACAAAAAAATTATAATTTTACCAAAAAATAAATAATGTCCCACCCAGGATATTTATTTATCTACCCATGAAACTAACCAATGTATAAAATTAAATATAAAATGAGAGTATTCTTCTATGGGGAGTTAACTTTATTTTTGTTAATTTGCATGTTGATATGCAACACGGTATTCAGTGTAATATTATTAATAATAATATATCCGTCCGGATATTGAAATAAGTATTCTAACCAGACTCGCTTGAATAAAAAAAGATGAACTCCATTCACACGTTTTGCTATCTACCTGAATATTATTATGCCTTACGTACCCTTAACAAAACCCACCATGTTTTTTAAATTTTTTACAAGTTTTGTAAGAAGTGAATCCCTTCAAGGATAACTATTATCATTAAAAGCTTTCACTTCTTCACCGGAGAATAAACTCGAGCCATTTAGAAAATTAGACTTCAAACTAGTAGTGTACCCACTTTGGGATCCGAGCTTCGACTTACTTACTTATCGTATGGGCAGTGGTTACCCTAGTGTCAGAGTTGTTCAAGACAGTAGACACACACGACGTCGCCTAATGGCTACAACCGGGACCGAAGATTTAACGTGGCCCCCGAAGGGCGAAGATGCTCAGAAATTAAACCACTATGGCGGTCACCAATCTATGGACTGGCGAGCCTAGTTGCTTAACCTCTCCAATCAGTTACGGAACTTTTAAAAACTTTTAGTGTTGACTGCACGTGTGGCGCAGCGGCTAAGGGTCAGCGAAGACAGAGAGGAGCGCAGGATTTTATTAAGGCACTAGAAAATCAACTTTAGAGCTATAGGAATAAAGTGCATATATGCTTGAACCTCACAAAATGCTCGCGCAGTCTCGCGCATTATAATGTTCAAGCATACATGCACTTTATTTCAATAATTTTAAAGCAGATTTTTTAGTGCCTTAATAAAATCCTCTCCGCTGCGCTCCTCTCGGTCTGGTCAGATTATGTTTAATTATCTAGTTAGAGTCTAACATTTTTACTACATATTGTCAATGATTATAACCTAAATCAGGCACCAGTCTCTCACAAAGTCCTATTTTATACAAGAATGTATTAAACTATGTATGTTGTTAAGATCTAACTTTGTGTTGAGAGAATAAATATATCTTATTATTATCTTATTATTATTATTATTAATGGTTCTGTCTATATTAAGGTATATTAGATTAGATTCCCTAGTGCGGGAATTGTCTAAAAACGTCGTTTTACGCTTACAAGACCGACCGGTTACCAAAGATAAAATGCACTTATTAACGTTTAAACTTCTTGCGAATGATATCATAGACATTTATAGAGATAATCGTGAACTGAATCAATTTTGCTAGAAAACATCCGTTCTGACGTGTCCGGAAGAATTATACGCGTTATCTTAAGTGCTCTTTTTTTCAAATTCTCTGATTATAAGAAGGATGCACATGGATAAGAGGCTTATAACTAAGAGGCTTGTCCCACAAAGGTAGTGATAATGATAATACACATTAAAAAACTGGCAAGCGCGAGTCTGACTCTTACATGAAGGGTTCCTTACTTTCGTACAAGATTGTCTTGTAAATATAACATAAATAACCGAACAAATTTAATAAAACTTTATTGTGAAATACGATTAATATTTCAGCCCCATTTTCCCTACTAATTTCATTCTTCTTTGATGAGAACTCAATATTTTTGTTTTGTGTATTTTGCATGTTGTATAGTTTTATACGCAAACTAAACTCAGTCAGTTAGTTCCAGTACTTATTTTACACTTTGTTATCAGTTCAGAAATAAAATATAGATGAAAGAAATACCCTTTAAAAAATTAATAATGGTTAAACTTTCTTTTAGTTTTTTTATATTCATTCGTTGTTATAGTGCAAATAGAATCTTATATTAAAGCAAATACTTATTCTTTATTGCATAAACTGTGTACATGGTTTTAGATGGTGTACAATGTTGAGTATTAAGCAGGTAACAATGAATATAATTATTTATATTTGTTAAATTATTAATAACAATTTACGAAACAAATCTACTTTTAGGCAAAATACTCATTTAAATCATAAAACACATTAAAAATAAGCCACTTAACATTACTTTTTTAAATGTTTTGGCCTTCCAATTTCTTGATATTATCAGGTAGATATTGCAAGTATTGCATTCGGCGAAAATATCAATTGCCTATATATTTACAGTTCATGAGAGCACAGATCGCTGACAGAAAAGACTTACGTTGGGTGGTTAAATTGGCATATTTGAGTACGGAGCCCTAAATATAATGTTATTTCTACAGGACCAAAAAATAAAGATGCTTAAGATGCTGGTAATAGTCCAGTTAATCAAGATCATTATACATTTAACTATGATCATGACATAATCATTGTAGCAATTACATTGTTATTGAACATGCAAGTGTAAATACACTTGAGAACACCATTAGTATTTTTCCGCAAGGTTTTAGCTCAACTTATACATTAGATATAAATAATATTTTTTTGACATGGCTTCCGAAGTACGGAGACGCTCACATATTAAACAGCTTTGCGGTAACACATCTATAGACCGACCCCATGCCTAGGAGCTTAACCTAGACGATGACTTATGAAAGCATGGGGGCCTAAGAAATTTAGTATTCTTCAGACAGCCCGGTACCAGCTAGACGCACGGATGGATGGACAGCAAAGGTTTATTAATAGAACACCTTTGGCCCCCTAATTTTCTATTTGGACTATTTATATGTTAACTCTATTTTGAACTTTACGAAGTTCCTATAAATACCAAATTACTTCAAGAAAGACTTCCCTGAAATAGCGAGAGCTATAAAGCAAAATCTTTATTAGTTCCAAACTGGTCTACCAGTCAACACCCTACTTCGTTCTACCATCAAAACTACACGAACCACTGAACTAAATCAAGAACAACAAAAAAAAATGCAGAAAAAACTGCAGCTGCACTCCAAACAAAAGTAAACCTAACTGATAAAGCAATAACGTTAAGTTTTGCTATCGCCGCCAACCGGTATAAGGAAGCCGAAAGAACTTGTATACAATTTTGCGACCTTGAACTTAAAAATATTCGAGGCAAGCAGCTCAAATGTGACCGGTACGGTTGGTATTCCTGATATGGCGAGGGTGAGGTGTTCAGTACGATTTAATATAACTCGAGTATTCTGCTGTGTGGTGACGGCAGCGAATATTAGAATATCATCACCACATCTCATCCCGTGAGAGCGTAGATTTCGATCAAAGGAATTTCTACCAGGGGACTCTCTGTGTACTCTGAACATCTTACTGCGATCGCCAACCAGTCTGCGAAGCGTGACGATTATGGCATACTCCCCCAAGGTGATTAAGGAGGCTTTTGTCCAGCAGTGGACATTCTACAGCGGTTATGATTATACTGCAATTTTTTTTTAATATCCGCCTAAAAAAAACTCTAGAGAACCGAACACGGCGTACTTTTTATCTCGTAATGTGATTCTGGAGAGTGATTTCTATTTCTGTCGTATTTTTTAACACGTGTTTTTCATTGAAATCTGATTCGTATAAGAGGCTGATAACACAAGTGAGTCGAAGTAGAATGAGCAAAAATCGTTAAAAACCCGGGTCATAATTTAAAATATTATTTTATCAGAGTTTAGTTTGTTAAAATGTCCATTAAATCGCCGTAGAATTAAGGCATTTTAACTTAATTCCTATAACAACGTCTACAGACACTTAATAACACATCCAAGTGCCAACATTATTCTATAATTGATGCCTCAGCTATATATTTTACGAGGTCAGTAACGAGTGGAGTAATTAAATATTTAGTGTTAAGGCGACGCGTTGTGAAACAAAAATAAGCGGACTGAGGAGCAGTTTAACAAGACTTTTACAGTTGGCTTTCACTGCTTGACCGGACAATAAAAGCGAGCATAGGCTCTTTTATATTCACATACACTTAAAAAAGTGCTTTTTACTTGTTTAGTAGTATTATTAAGAAAACATAATTATGCTTGTATCCGTCTAGCAAACAAAACTTCAAAGTGAGTAGGCACGCCGGAGAGCACTCGCTTTTGGGCTCGAACCTCGACTGCAGCAGCAGTGAGCGGCGGTAGGTAACGTTTACAGTTGACCAAAATAACTGTCACTGTAGAGGCGAGTGGGGGTTCAAGCCGTTCTAGTCAATAAAAGTACAAACTAAACTACTCACAGCAGTGGGCGTTCAAATAGATTAATTTTAGAAATGGCTGATTCAGTCATTTTTAACCTTCCGTTGATCACGATCACGATGACTGGCGAATGAGGCAGTCGCCCCTCATGATGCTCGTTTGCTTTGGTATTATATATTAAAGAAATAAGTTCCAAATGTCTTATTTTATGTTATTTATTAAGGACAGCCAGTAATTGTTACATTATTCTTAATACTAATATGAAGAATACAATCACACAAATCCTAATGCACAAGTTTTGAAGGTGCTACAGCATGCATTTATTTTTAGAACAGTAACACGGGAATAGGATTAGTAAATACTACAGCTAAATATTAGAAACTAAACTAAATTTAATTATATACATTTTTTTTTGCTTATTATTTTTTTTTGTTTGCTTATGACTGCTTAGACAATTTGAATTAAGTACTGCCTATACTTTTTGCGTCGCCTTAAATCAATTGTTAAAAACATTTAATCCGCGTGAATAAATTGAATACAAGGATACCGGGAGCGTGTTAATTTTAGGGTGAAGGGTGTTAACGTATCGAGCATGTTTATCGGTTTGTTTGATCTTGACAATCTTACAACTTCTTCGAGTAATTTAATCAGCGTATAGGTTATACCGACCTTATCGGTATTTACATAAAACTTTTATTGTATGTTTTTTTTTATAAACTTTACGTAAGTATGTTAATTTTTTTTTTCAACGTGACATTTTCAATTCTTGCCGCTGACTCACTCTGAAGTATAAATTGTAATAAAATTAAAGTTTCTACTTTAAATAATAATTTCAACCGAGTTTAGGTTAGTAGCTCAGGAAATAAAATACAAGTAAAAATAGCCTTTTAGTTAATGTTTTTTTTATATATAAAGGGCAAACAAACGAGATAGTTGGTCAGCTGGTGGTAAGTGATCACCGCCGCCTATGTACACTTGCAACACCAGAGTTGTGGCGGCTTCAAAAGAGTCTGCAAACAAGTGTTGTTGACCCTTTCCCCCAATGTGATGAGCGGAAACAGTCTGAGTTCGCTGAGAACTCTGAGAAAGAACTTCTTGTTTGGAACAGTTAAAGTTCATATGGAGAAGGACTGCAGATAGCTAATATTTTATATAATAGGCATTAGAAGTAAATTATTTTAATAAAAGTGCTTTTGACACACTCAAACTGAGAAGAGATTACATGCTCAGTGTCATCACTGAGAATAGATTAATATAATTTGTTTTAATCTCTATTGTCTATGACAACAGAACCTTATTCGTCGAATTTCGGACAAGGGCGATCTATAGTATACTTTAATATATGATAACGCGGGCGTTGTTTATTCGGTTTCAATTAAAAAAACACGTACGAGTCTTATCTCGTATGCAGAACCCAAGAAGAGTTCGCGACAAACGGAATCTACATTCAGACAATCTCCGAGATATGTAGATGAGATTCAATGCTGACGATTTATGAAGAAAGCTGAGCGAAATATGGCACTGACTCGACCGTTTGCATTGAAACTTTTTTACAGCCTCCCCCTCAGATGGCAGATAAAATTGCAAATAGACGGACGGGAAAGGGAATTTTATGTGTAGGTGACGTCACGGTTTTATTTTTAAAGGGGAACGGGAGCTGTAAAGTCGGTTAGTGAAAACAAATTAAGCTTGAACATTTTGATATTGTATTGGGTAGCTACAGAAAACTGGTCTTAGTGTAAACTGACTGACTTGTTGGTCTACTGGCTAGTGAGCGTGACTGCTTAGCCAGTGGTCGGAGGTTCGATCCCCCACTCAGGATAAATCTGTCTGTGATTAGCCCGATTATTTGTTTTGGATGTGGGTGTGATTTATGTAGAACTAGGTGTGCCCCGCGGATTTACCTTCGATAAACTATATTAATTATAGTCTATGTGTTAATCCAAGGTGTCAGCTAACTCCATACCAAATTTTATTAAAATCGCTCCAGCCGCTTGGACGTGAAAAAGTAACAAACGTACACACTCACACAGTCAGACACTCACAAATTTTTGCATTTATAATGTTAGTACGATATGTATGTATTTAGAAATTGAATATCATCATCAGTTGTCTGGTTGTCGTGGTCTTCTTACTTCGGGATCAGATAGCAGTATGTGAGTTGTCCCAAGATACAGGGCACTTTTTGCACTCGGTCCCGGTTGAAGTCGTAAGATAACAAACGTGATGACATATAGGTCTACTAGGCGGCTTGAACAACTCTGACACTAGGGGAACTACTTCCCAAACGCTAAAAGAACGTCTAGAGTTTCAACTTTCCAAAACATTCGAAACAATATTTTCCCAATATCAATATGTAAATAACTACTCGTTTGGCGCAGCGGTTAAGACCTTGCCTCGCACACTTTCATTCCCGCGCAGGACAACTATTTGTGGGACTTGTAAATAGTTGTTCGTATTAGCCCGTCAATTATATGTTTGTAAAGTACCCCGCGATACAGGCATTAATCTCCCTCGTGCGGCCGTTGCCTTAATTAAAAGCTCTAAAAATGAAAACGAAGATAAAAAGACATTTGTATAAAAATTAAAGATATCATCATTTTATCACAAAATGAAATAAACGCGAACCTCCGAAGCGACTTGTTACAGCCAACTCCGTTAATACAGGACCAATATTTGCTCCGGCGCCACCTCCGGGGGGATCGGACGGGAGTCGGGATGCACTAGTGCACAAACAATGTTCTTTGGATGCATTCTGTTTCAGCTTCGAGTCGTCTCAAGGGGCTGGTGACTAATAGTGTTAGTTTGTTGTGACTTTATACCGTATGCATTTTGAATTGACAATTTTTCGACGTAACATTTGCTTTGGTACATTTTTGGCAAACATTTTCGTAGCCAACCGTAATAATGTCCTCCTCATGATATGATGGGACGACTAGCGACACGAACGGAAAGAGGTCAGGTGCTGGACCGTCGACTTTACGTACTCTCTGAGGCACGGGGTGTAATACCGCTAACTCCCAGACCGGCTGATACTAAAAACTGACATGCAACTGTGAACTTATCAGTCCACCATGTTAATAGAATCAAAGTCGATGAACGCCACCTATGTATATCCTCCTAAAGGGTGTTAGCAAGAGCATCGTTAACGTGATCTGTAGGTTGTTCGGTAGAGCGTCAACCCCGGATTAGTAGAAGGTACCGCCAGACAATTAAATGTATACTTCAAATAAAAATATTATAAAGAACGATAAAAAATATTAAAAATTATGATATAAAAGTAAAGGGGAAAGAAAGAAGCATTAACTTTAACATTTTATGAGTAACTCTCCTATCCCATAACAGCCGTTTATAAAAGTATAATCCAGTAAAAGTAAGTAATAATACCCTCGTAAAGAAGCCATTATTAATATCAAGCGGGGTAAAAGCACGCGCGGGATTCGGGCACTCGAGAGCACTTGCCGGTGTAACTGCCTCAGCATAGTTTTTATTAAGCGCATGTGTACAATAAATTCAAACATTTACTACATTGAAACTTCACTCTGCAGTAAATGAAAATTTCGATATAAAAGTACTATGTTTCGTTTACGAACAGGGCCGGTTGTTTATATTGTATTTCAATAACAATATCGAAATCATTTGTTATTTTTTTGGCAGTCAATAGCATTTGAATTATTGTTTTATTAAATCGAGTAAGTTAGTAATTGTTTTGAAATAAGTTTAGAAGTTTGTTATAGTTGAAATATTACAAAAGTATAGAGAACAATTTGTTCCAACGTTTTTGTTTTTATTGACTTTATACAAGGGCTTTATTATCCAAAGGCTTCGATAAAACACAACGCGAACTATTCCACTCATTCTCAAACAAATGAAATAGTTAACGAACGTATACAAACAACGGAATTATTCCCGTTTTTACAACCCAATTTCTCAGTCCAGCTCTAGTCTTGATTGGTAGCATCTGGCAATGGTTTTACGACATGCAGCTGATGCATCGCCGCGTCAGACGCGCTGAATTTCCTACAGACGAATCCTACTGCCCCTGGAGACCAATGCACAACTTTGGCTTAAAGAATTGTGTGATGTGAATTTGTTATGCAATACTGGACTTTGTATTTTACGTCCTCGTAAAAAGATTTATTTATTTATAGTACTACTTTATAGCTACTTAATTATTCTAAGCATTCTCTTAATTTACTTAACGAGTTTAGTTTGTCATTCGCAATTACAACTCAAGAGGAAATAAATCCCGTTGAAGTTGACGACAGATCCGAGCAATGGTAGCAAACTTTACCTGTAGTAATGAGACATTAGACTCTCGCAAAGCTAATTTCATTAAGTAGGTACGAATCTTGCCAACCAAACTTAACTTTAATTCTTGACACACTTTTTCGTTTATACTTTTCGACGCCGAATTCCGAAGTTGTCAGCTCTTAAGCCACTTGATTCAACTTGTTCTATAAGTTTTTCATCCGTTTTTTTCGTATCCAGGAATTTTTCCTTTAATCAAACTGTATATAAGTTTGTGGAACATACGAAATTGGGCCGGGGTCAGTGAATTGTGATCCCACATCCCCGAATGGACCATTACCGCTACTTGGTGTAATTGCTTTGGGAATACTTCGAGATTCGTGTCAGATGTTTAGCGTTACATTTTAGGCTCTCCGACTGGACATGTTTAGTGTAACAACATTTTAGTCACCTCGCTCTTTACCTCCGAGATCACTTTTTGGTAAATGGGTCCGTCTTATATCTTATTTAAGAGGCGCAGAACGCCATTTTATTCGGACCCAACATGCTTCTTGCTTTATTTATTCATTGAACTAGTCATATATTTACTTGTAGAAAATTGGAAGACATTACGGTCTACGCGTATTTATTAAGGTTGCCAATTGACATGGTAATAAGTTGCGTTATTATACATTCACAAATAAATTACCTCCGGAATTCATTTTAATATTAAAACAAACAGATGTGAAGAGAAGGAGCTATACATAAATGATGAAGATAACCAACGCAATGATAACAGTTGATTAAACTGACGCAATCAAGGGAAATAGTTTGCAAAATGTTGTATTAAGGATTCCAATCACGTTGTAAGCCAGAAGTTAGCTGAAACGAGATCGGCTCAAAAGCGTAGATCTTATTGAGTGTTCGGAACGTACCGGCATCTATTGACTCTGTAATGTCTCCCATTTCCGAACCAGCTCCACGGAATAAGAAAAGTTGGTACAGTGAAAGAATAGAGGCCTTTTCGTATAGTACTAAACTTATTAGGTAGCTTTGATCGTGCAACCAAAGTTGGAGAACAAAGACACTGACCATCTGTTTAGGACCCCAAAGAAGCGGGTAACTAATTTGAAGTTTAATGAGAATTTCGGTTGTAAGGAATAATTCAATTTTCTGTATTGTTAATTTGTGTGTTCGCTACAGATTCAGGATTAACAGGATTCCTGACAAGGAAGCACTTTATTGAAACGCTTTGTTCCATTGTTTGAATCGTGCCGATATAATTTTCATTACAGCTTCCGTTTAATGAGGCCTACTTCAGAGAAACTTTTGTGTGTAATTAAATTGCTGATTTATAAAGTGAATAATGCTTTTACTTATATAGAACAATCGTTATTAAATCAATGGATTTTGTACATATACAGTGTTCAATTTCGTAAGGATACAAAATTGTTAAACTTTTAAAAGTTGTAAGTATGAGTCGCTATCACATCCCCTAAGAATGGTCTATGGAGGAATGGAACACGTGTTGGGTATGATTCCGGTGCATGTAATTTGCTTAGTTTCTTTTTAGGTGTTACGGTGCAAATTGCATCCATATTAATTAAACTAGTGTTTATCGAAACTTTGACCTGATCTTAGGGTTTTGACATATTCTTTTAAAAAATATCCAAGGAAAATTCTAGCTGGCCATATAAAGTGGTCAGATGATATTTGTAGAAGATTTTTTTTATATATTTCACAAACGAGTTGTTCCGTATAATTGGTTATTGTCACTAATATAGTTATCACACTCCATTCGGAAATTCAAAATGCGTCACTAACTTCAGTAAAAAAGTATGTTTTAAAAAGATACAAAATATGTATGTAAATAAGACCCTTATCCACATATTTATCTCAAGTAGCTACTGCTAACCCAAAAAATCTCCCTCATGGCTACATAACCTCAACATTTTACCCCAGCTTAGCATGTAAACAATTCCATTGCGAAACACATCCACATATAGCAACTACGGGTATGATTTCTTTATTACCAACAACCCTTTATCCTTTTGTCTGCCAACGCTCGTTGCCTCTCGAGATATTTCTCTTCGCTGCCTTCTGTATCTCGCGAGATAAGAACGTATTGAATTTTGAAACATAAGGTTTTCCTTTTTTTTATCTTATTGTCGAGATTTCTTTTATGTTTACATACCAAGAAAAGTGAAGTGATTCGCCTGAGTACTCTATTATATGAATTTTCATTTCTTTCTTAGAAAAGAATATACAATGTAAAGATTATTTTGTTTGAGAGGCTAATGTAATATTGTTAAAATTTGTTGTTAAGGCGCTACCTTGGTTAAACGACCTTGATGGTCCGTGTACCTATACATTTTTGCCGCTGAACGTTTTACCAACTTTTAGGATGTTTATTAACTTCTTGCCTTAATTACTGCTTAATAAACATATAACCTAATTAAACTTTCTTAAAATTATTCGGTATTATAATTATTAGGTATTAAAATTATTCGGACCATTCTAAAATCATTACTTATCTATTGAAAAAAATATTATTAAAATCGATTCTAAAATAACGGAGAACAGAAAACTTTCGTCTTTTCAAGTCGGTTACAAAGATTTTAATCTATACCATAGTTTAAGTTTACTAAATGAACGTCTATTTTAATAGATGATACATGTAACCTTTTTGGTTACATGTATCATCTGATTTCTCTTTTTAGGCTTATTTTAAAGGGCCAATTGCAGGTGTATTGATGTATAAGAAAACTGAATACACAATTTTTTGTTATATGTGTATTACACTTAATAATGCCAATTTAGAAGTGGTAAATTATTCCTAATTAATAATATTTTATTTACTAAACTTATATTTAAACGTTTATACAATACATGTATTATTTTGTATAAATGTGGGTCTAATTTCTCGAACTTTCTTTTCCACATAAAAGTTATCTATTTTATCAATTACATTGCACATTTGGAATATAATTTAATAACTGATGCGATTTTAGAGATTCCACTCCCAAACCATGCAACATGTTGTATGGAAGCACATTGACCTTACATTACAATACTAAAAAAAAATTGAATGAGAAAACTCTCCTTTGCGCGGATGCCCCTTAAGTGAGGTTGTATTTGTTCTCGGGGGCGTCTTAAAAGTCAAGAGGGTATTTAATCTGATATCCATCAGTAAATGAGATTCCTTCAGTCTTTATAAGTGTATGATAAGCTTTTGTCTAATATCCGGTTACAAGATATTCTTCTCTTTGTCTTTAGTTAGTTTCTTAAAGGAAGATATGTTCAGATTTAAGGAAGTTTTAGATATAAACAATTGCATTAAAGTGCTTTATTCGTTTTCTATATTTAGCAGCAGTTAATATGCTCCGGCTAGCTAACCAGGAGCACCCCAGAGCACAACCAGAAGCGGCCAGGAGTATAAAAGTAAACGGTAGTAGATGACCGTGCCTCTTAGAGTACGTAAAGTCTGTCATGATCTATCAGTAAATTTAAGTAAAAAGCACATTAAAATAAAACAAATACTTATAAAAAAACGAGTCTAACGTGACTCTAACGACCACACGACAGAAGTTAAACTTCAAACGGATATGTTAGAAAGAAGATGTGTACGTGAAACGTAACACGCTCTCTTTCCATCTTCAGTAACTTATATCGTCTCCTCATCATCCGTTCGCCTCGCACGATCTCACTTTTCGTAACGCTCTCGTGCGTAAACAGGTTTAACTTCAAAATAGCGATACCTACATTAAAGAAAAGAAATCATAATCATAAAAAGAAACGTCCGAACCCATAATCGAGTAAAATCACAGCAAAAACTAGGTATCATGATGTGAGAACAAAAACTGTGGAGCATACAGTAATTTTCCGCGAACTGGTAATTCTATACTCGCAGTAACGGCAACATCTCCCATACGCATGGGAACCATAGCTTACCTAGTCGTTACTACACGTAATTTAATTAGATGCCATTTCTGTAATCTTATGTCACTGTAGTATATGGTTAGCAAGCCTATTCACGACGGTAATAACTTTACTAATGTAAAATCGTTCCTGGTAATGCAAATAAACAGTGGAGTTAGTTTGGTAACTCCACTGTTTACGACGAATTTCAATCCCCCTCCATCTGTGCTATAAGGTCGAATACCGCTAGCAACGGTCAACCTTTGATCCATAAAACTTCTACTCAATAAGGTCGAATACCGCTAGAAACGGTCAAACTTTGATCCATAAAACTTCTACTCAATAAGGTCGAATACCGCTAGCAACGGTCAACCTTTGATCCATAAAACTTCTACTCAATAAGGTCGAATACCGCTAGCAACGGTCAAACTTTGATCCATAAAACTTCTACTCAAACATCGGTCAAGCTCAACTAAAAATGAGCTGGCTATTTTTTAACATCACAATTATAGATAGATAGAGTACACATTATTGCACTAAAAGAAACAATATAAATAAGCAAATACAGGTACAATCGGCGGACTTATAGCTCTGTAGCAATCTCTTCCAGACCCGTTGGGTCATAGCTAGCCTTCATTACGCCATTGGCATATTCGTTATATCTATCATCATCATGTTAGCCTAATGACGTCCACTGCTGGACAAAGGTCTCCCCAAAAGTCCACAATGGAGTTGTGTCCACAATATGAAGGGATATGCCATAATCGCGAAGATTAGCAGACGGATTGGCGATTGCAGTATGGTGGTCATAGTACGCAGAGACGCTGCTGCCCTTCCTCTGAGAGGTATACCCTCGGATCGACCTCAATGTCTCCCACTATGCCATCAGTCCCACAGCAGATTATATCTTTAAAAAATAATAAATATAAACAGCACTGAAACTGAACTCCATTGCAAAATGTCATAGGTGTCTATTATATTATACTAGCTGTGCTGTGATTTTACCCGCATTAAACTTTAAAAATTATAGCCTATGTGTTGTGTTAATCTAGGGTGTCAGCTAACTCCATACCAAATTTTATTAAAATCGCTCCAGCCGTTTAGACGTGAAGAAGTAACAAACATACACACTCACACACTCACAAACTTTCGCATTTATAATATTAGTTTGAGAGCCTAGATATCCTATGTGTTAATGCAGGGTGTCAGCTAACTCCATACCAAATTTTATTACAATCGCTCCAGCCGTTTAGACGTGAAGAAGTAACAAACATATACAGTCACACACTCACAAACTTTCGCCTTTATAATATTAGTTGGATTGTTTTCAAAAATAAATCTTAAACAATATTATTATTTCTCCTAAGGAGGACATTATTATTATATGTATAGAGCGTGTCGTAAAATGACTTTACTAGTGAAACATAAAAAGATTATCGCATATAAGTAAGTTTCAAAACCGGTCTTCCTACGCAGGCTTCGAAACGAACATTACAATACAAAACATGATTTATCGCACAATTTTATGACAAAACGAAAGCATTTCACATTAGCTAGACAACTTTTATATGAGAGCCATTTCTTCAAGTTCACGGTTGCATTGTAATCTCAGTGACAGCTTGTCACGAAGTGTAACCTACATATACCTGTATAATTATAAACGCATTATAGAACATTACTGTTATTCTAAGACATGTTATGGGCTTAATATTGAGACGGAAATTTAGTTTTTTTTTGTGATCTTTGAATAGAGTATTTTTGTGGTCATTATCATCAAAATTTTGGTTCGTATCCATTGATTTAACTGAGGTTAGATGTTTTATGGATTTGTGTTGTAAAAGGCGACAAATTTCACTTGTTTTTAATAGAATTAGTCCGTAATAATATAATGATGTGACAGATCATCGTTGACTTATAATCTTTGAAGTGTGTTAAGCTATTAATTACAACAATAGGTTTATATTGTGACATTAAACCTACTAAGGAAATATTAATAAAAAATAAACCTTTAAAGGAGTGAAAACGGGTTAATATGAATAATACTACTTCTTGAAGTAATTATGTTTTTTTTTATTAAGTCTCTAAATGAATTAATAGGAGTAAGTATCGACAGTTTGATTTTCTACAACCCACTAAGGGGTTGAATGTAACAAAAACTTATACACCCTCGGTCTATTACCGACATCTAAAGATTTACTTAAGTAGAATTTGAAGTTGAAATTGTTAGTTTAAAACAACTACGCTATTATTATTTTTCTAAACTTCCCCTAGCAGAGGGTGATTATGTCGGTAAAGTTTATATGGGAAAGTGGAAAGGGCGAGTAAAGCAGTTAGTTTAACTTCCACTTTGGTGATTAGCAACTACAAAAGACCGGTTGGCGTGGTTGGTAAATGCTTGCCTTTCACGCCGCAAGTCGTGGGTTCGATTCCCACCCAAGACAGATATTTGTGTGCATGAACATGTCTGGTTGTGCTAAGTTTGGCTGTAATTATCTATATAAGTATGTTATTAAAAAAGAAAAGTAGTACATGTAATGTATCAGTTATCTGGTTTCCATAGTACAAGCTCTGCTTAGTTTGGGATGAGATGGCCGTGTGTGAATAATTTCCCAGGATATTATTATTATATTATAAATGCCTGCGTTTTATGATTGATAGACCTTCGGTTTCATAATTAATCAATCATAGCAATAGCATAAACCCTGTTGCTATGATTGTTAAATGTACACTTAGTAGGTAAAACTATTTAGGTAAATGTACTTAGTTACTGTAAGTTATTGTATAAAATATATCGCACAATAGCCATGAATTGTACTTGCTCATAGTGATTAATAATATTGCTTGTAGGAAAACTACATCATTGGCGTTATTGTAATTTAAATTGTTGATTTTAATGCAATGCGTTTAAATTAAAATCAACAATTTAAATTGCAATAATGAATACTGCATAGATTTGAATTTAAATTTTTTTGTTAAGTATTTTTGTTTTGAATTTATAATATAAATACATAAATATCTGGGGACAAATAAAACACAGCCAGCTGAACCTAAACTAGGCACAGCCTGATCTAATCAACGAGACAAGTGATAAACATAGTTATATATTTCTAAATACATACATATTATGACGGGCCTGTGGGCGTGGTTGGCAAATTGCTTTTCACGCCAGAGGTCATGGGTTCGATCCCACCCAGGACAGATATTTGTGTGCATGAAAATATCTGTTTGTCCTGAGTCTGGGTGTAATTATCTATATAAGTACATATTTACAAAAAAAATAGTAGTATATGTAATATATCAGTTATCTAGTTTCCATAGTACAGCTCTGCTTAGTTTGGGATCAGATGGCCGTGTGTAAATAACGTCCCAAGATATTAATATATTATTATCACTTAGACACAGAACTAAAATCATGCTCATCACACAAAGATTTGTCCGGGCTGGGAATCGAACCTGTAACCTCTGGCATATCAGTTAAGGTCACTTAAATGCTACTAATACTTTTATATGTATAAATGCCATAGTAGTCAGAGAGATGCTGCTGTCTGTTATCTGGTAGATATTCCCACGGGACGACTTCTACGACCCTATGGAATGAGATCTTCTATGCCGTCATCCACACAGCAATATTGCCTTATAGTTTTCTAATATTAATTATAAACCTCACGAGAAATTGTAAATATTGAAGGCTTAAATGCCGCACCTATAGATGGTCGTAATGAAAATTACCAAGAGCCGGCGTTGGCTAATAAATTATTTTTTTAATATGGATATATATTATGCAGACAATTTCAATATCTCTTATTATAACCAGACTCTCGGCATTTAACTGTGAAATTATTGTATTTACATGTGATTCTTTCTATTTATTTGTTTCTTACTTAAAACTTATTACTTTATTAACCAGCTACGGTAGTAAACTTTAGAAAAATATTGATGAAGTCACTATTATTTTGCAACATATGTTTTCCTCGTAACGTGTTTATATTTAACTAAATATAATTATTGTACGCTTTAGAATTACACAGTTTATTTATGGACTTTGGCTTTGAGGTTTCCACTATCTGCTGCGATGAGGTTGTTACCGGGTGAAAAATGTAAAGTATTCCTATTTTTAAAGTTTTAAGTAATAATAATAATATCTGGGGACAATGTCACACAGATCATCCTAGCCCCAAACTAAGCAAAGCTTGTACTATGGGTACCAGGCGACGATATACATACTTATATAGATAGATAAATACTTATATACATAGAAAACATCCATGACTCAGAAACAAATATTCGTGCTCATCACACAAATATTTGCACTTACCGGGATTCGAACCCAGGACCACCAGCTTCGTAGGCAGGAGCACTACCAACTAGGCTATGGTGACCGTCAATAAATGTCCACCTTCCGAACTGCTTGTGCTGTCGATACTAGAGCATATATATTTAACTTTTACATTTAGCTTATGAGGCTTTCACTGCTTCACCGGACCATATACTGACATATAGCCAAGGTAAACACGTACACAAAACTTTCGATGTATCCACTTTACCCCACTTTTTACTAGATAGATTGATTATCTAGATAGATAGATTATCCAGTCATTGCATCAAATCTGCTATAACTATTCTGCTGTCCTTCAGATAGATAGATAGAATACTCTTTATTGTACACACTCAGGCGGAAAGAAAAACATCGGATATAATATAAAGAACATAAGGTACAATGGGCGGTCTTATCGCCTTAAGCGATCTCTTCCAGACAACCTTTGGATAGATAGGAACTGAAAGTAAAGTAAACAGTAGCAGGAGTGCAACAAATAAATTATACTAAGGAACTGTGATAAATATATTTATTGCGCACTGTAATTAAATTTTGACTATATCGGTATATATAAATTATTATTTTAGGACAGCAGACTAGCTAAAGCAGAGTTGATGCTATCCATAATGACGTAACCCAGTCATTATGAATATCATCAACTCTGCTTTAGCTAGCCTGCTGTCCTTTACAGAGCACTGTACACACAACAAACACGTCAAGCCTGTTTTGAATATATGGGTTAGTGTTTTCACAACATCAGAACTGTACTCCTATAAAAAAATCATGAAATTGTGTTGACAACGGTAGAAGATTCGAGTTGGTTTGATTATGGCGACGGAAGTTGGGTCACAGAACGCACTCATTAAGAACACTGCGGTTTGGTTCATTTGATTCCTATTAGCGAGTCGAAGCTCTTTCATTTCACTTGATAATGAGGACTGATGATGGACTAAGTTGCTCGGTAGGTATATGGATCATGGATCGCTATTAGTAAACTATCAAGTTTGGTCTCATTAGATTTGTCTAAATGATTTATTTTTATTTAATTTATACAATATTGTGAACTTATTTTGTGTTAAACTAGCTGTGCCCGCGACTTCGTCCGCGTGTTAATTAGTTTATTTCGTTTTTTTTTTGTTTTTTTGTAAAAAAAGATTTTTCAAAAATAAAAGTAGCCTAAGTTACTCGTTATTACATCAGCTACCTGCCAATAACAGTCTCGTCAAAATCGGTCCAGCCGTTTCAGAGATTAGCCGGAACAAACAGATAGACAGACAGACAAAAATTGTAAAAAATGTTATTTTGGTGTATGTACCGTATATATATTCATATTTATGTAGTAAAAACCGGCTATTTCAATATTACAAACAGACACTCTAATTTTATTTATTTGTATAGATTTGTATAGATATATTTGTATGAAAAAATGACAAGGCTCTTAAGAGGCTGACGACTCCCATTTTTTTTTTGCTGTTACTCCATCTCCGCCCACATAAGCTAATGAGTGCCTACCAGTCAAAGTAGGGTGGACAAAACGAGTTTAAAGCATATTGCAATTAAGTAGTCATTCATTGCGGGCAAAGCATAAACATTATGACCAATCTAGAAAACAAAGACTCAGATGTTTAAACGCACTGGTAATTGTATTAGATTTTGTGGATTCAAGAACTTTTAGAGGTGACTTTGGTTTTTTTTTTCTGTCGGTGAAAAGTATCTGTAAACTAGTTTAAGACCAACAAAGTTCTATAAAATATAATATATTAAGCTTGTATGTGTATTGTATATTGCACACTTGTATATTTGCGGTCCTAGATAGATCGATGATAGACCAGATGATTATATAAGTGTGTATAATCCAAGTAGGCTAAAACTGTGGAATAACAATTTATTGTATCCGCGCCTTAAAGACCCCAATCAAAAAAGTTTCACTCATTATCAAAAATTTTCTTTCCTCCAGAGAAATGTTCACTCCTATTTACATGACGCACAGAAACGCACATGTTACCCGCTCCCCCCATCAGCACATGTACACACTATTAGACAAAACGTAAAATTACCGCAATTACCCGCTTTGACCGGTACATACGCTTTCTAAATGTACACTTTGAGCAAATTACCCCATTTGAGATACTTGTGGGTTGTTCAAGTGATTTTCTATTTTAATGAGCGATAATGTGTGACCCGTATAATATGATTTCCCATAATGAACTTTAATAAGGCGCCTGGACGTTTAAACGAGGAATTAATTGGAGGACTTCGCGAGTTAATGTAGCTAATTAGAGCAAAATATCAAGACCAGAGTATATAGAGGTTCTTAGAAAGCCTTCGCAATGATTAAGATATATTTTATTAATTGTTTTTAGTTAAATTAATGAATGAATTGTATTTTAACAGGTTCTGTTTTCTTCAGACAATCATGCATCACACAAAAACTTTCCACCTCCATCTATTTTGCCAAGGAATTGGCTCATTTACGTTTAAATAAACATGTTTTATTTTAGAAACTGTACACTAACACACAATGTACACTAACAAAATAGATGCCGGTTAAGAAAAACGTTTATGGCCGTTTCACACATGGTCAAAAAGACCCGAAAAACAGAATACCTGTTAATGTTCCTTACAATATTACAGAATAGGTTATCACATTTCCCAACCTATTTTAATGGGCAAAAGTTTTATTACAATTATAATATCAAAGTCAAGTAATAGTTGAATGAGATGTAATAAAAACCAACAGATGGCGTTGGATTCAAATAAAAATTTTACCATGTTCATCAAAGGATGCAATGATCATTAAGTTGTTTTGTTTTATAAAAAGAACAACTTAGTGTATTATTCTATAAATTAATAATAAAACTGATAACTACAGCTTATTCCATAACTTTGTCAGTTACCAAAATACTAGCATCATTGCAATTCTCACTTGCTGTGCAAAATGAATGCCATGGTTCCGGGGTGATGCCGCCTCAATAAGTAGCGGAGCATACTATTTTCTATTAATATATATACGTTCTTACCCTCTACCCTAAAACAGCAAATTTAATTATTGCGTATATAAGCAATTAAACATTATTACACTTCACATAATGTCTAATGCGTATTAGTCATTGCTAATACATACCGTTGTGGAAACGCAATTGAATGTAAATTGTTTTATTTGGCGTATTAGGTTAGTAAGACGGTATAGTAAATATTTTAATTAGAATGTTTGTTTAATTAAGCAGGTACTGTGGATTGATAGAGGAAATCGTAATTCAATAAGTATTAATAGCTACGAAGTATATCGACGACGGATAAGCGACTATATAGTATAAAGGTTTACTTCTAAATTTGTGGTTGACAGATGGATGATACAATTGGCAGAAAATATGACTACATCTCACCATAACATTGTTGCTAACAAAGATGAGAAACTTCGTTCATCTATGTAGATGATAAATTAGTAGCAGATATTCAATCATCATCATCATTGTCCACTGCTGGACAAAAGCCTCCCCCAATAATGGTTGGTGATCGTAGTACACAGAAGGAAGCTGTTGCCCGTCCTCTGGTAGATATTCCCTCGGGTCGACTTCTACGCCCCCCTCGGAATGAGATAGGGTGATGATATTCTAATATTGGCCGCCGTCACCACACATCAAATGCAATGTCAATATATTCAATGTCCAGTAACAATTATAATCTTTGGACCCTTTAATATATTCTATGACCTTATGCACTAAAAGCAAACGCATTGATTTTCGCGGTCAAAGAACATTATGAAGTTTTAGAGCAATATTACTAATTATTAATAACGGGGAAGTCCAAATTTCCACTTGCTAAGAAAAATTTCACGCAAAGGACTAAAAGTCTGTACCGAAAAGAACGTGTGCTTGAATTTGACACGGTTTAATTTCAGACTTCTTCACATATTCATTAAATATATAATAAAGAAGCCTATTACTGCCTCAATACAGAGCAAGGGTCTTCTCTGATGAAGACTGGGGGTAGGCTATAGGCCGTCACGTTCTAGTGCATGAACATTTTGGAGAACTCTCAGGCATGCAGGTTTCTTCACCATGTTTTTCATCACCGTTACGTATGAGAAAAGTCGTGGTGTGCGCTTTGAGTTTGAACTCGACACCAGTGAATCCACGTCCAACGGTCTATCTAGGCTATCTCACATTAAAAATCAAATACCAAGTAACATTACGAAGGTAATGAAGACAGCAAGTTCTTCTGCCTAGTAAATTTATAGAATAACAGATAAACTTCCAAAAATAATTAGAAACCAACTCTGATTTCCAGTTCTGTCTTCATAAATCCACATTTTGGCACAGACTACAGCTTCGGCTGCAGATCACCTCCATTTTAGTGCATTCTTCGCCGCGATAAGGAATTATTGGTTTCTGATAGCATAACTCAGGTTTATACGGTTCAATGTAATGGTATCTGGATCGCTACTTGGGTTGCCTTCCAAGATCCATTGGCTTAGACACAGCAAACGAAAAAAAAATTGGTATTAGTCCAAAACACAGTCGTAAAATTTTAGATCTCGTTTATGGAGTTTTTTGGAGTATGTTATGTTAAACATTCATTTTGGACAAAAGCTATTGGAATTAGAACTAGAATATATTGAAAACTAAGTGGCTATTTATAATAATATAATATTCTTTAAGATTGTTATATTGGACACACCTGTGGTCATAAAAACCAGCGTGTAATCACAAACATTACCCACTTCAGAAAATTACAACATCGCATGGATAACGCAATAGATATATGCAATAAATATGTCACAAACTTCATAATATTAGTTCTGGATCGCAAATTCGATTCCGCATGGACACAGATATTTGTGTAGCTGAAGATATTTCTGCCGGCTCTGGCAGTTTGTATAGCACTTAAGATATATATCGCTATAACAGTGAATTCTAGTGTGGGACTTGGTACGTACGATATTATTATTAGTAAACAAAATAATCACAGACATCACGAGCTTATCGCATGCTATTCAAACGTGTAAGAAAAGTATGCTATTACAAAATTAAATGTCAGTATGTGACTGAATGTTATTAAGTCTACATCCTAAGCCGAAGGACGTCCACTGCTGGACATAGGCTTCCTTAAATCCCCACAACTGCCGGTCTTGCTTGCATATCCAACGGTATCCTGCGATCCTTGAAAGATCGTCGGTCCATCTTGTGAGGGCTCCAAGCTGCGTCTTCCGGTTCGTCCATTTCAGTTTGGCAATTCTAATTCGATTTTTTTTATAAGTCTACATATTTACAAAATATATTGTATTTAACCTCATGTCAATTGTATTTGATTAGAGTGTGGCTACTAGATATATATCAATCAATCGAATCATCCAATCGATGACAATTATTGGACATTGTATTCTCAAGAGCTAGGTTACAATATTCAAGTCTGATCGCTATACCACGGCGCCCTCTTCTTTACGTTCGATATCTATGATGGACAAAAATGTGTTTGTGTGATACGTTAATTTTGAGTCTGTGCATATTTAGGAAAAAAATAATAATATAACTACAGTGTAACGATCAGCTGATGGATTTTGTATGGGGAGGCAAAATGTTTCATTACCTTAGTTCATGGCTAGATCGCTCTCCCTAAGTTAAGTCTTCTATATATTACAACTGATATATATCTAAGAAGGTTTTGTTAATATATGGTCGAGGGTTCGATTCCCACCCGCACTTAAAATTATACAATTAATGTTAAATATATCTGAAAATATTGTTTTCAGTATAGCAAGTTTAAAATGCTAAAAATAATAAATAAAATATAGATGCTATAAATTTATAATATGTTAATATACTATTTAAAATTTTAACTATGTAGTACTTTCCCTCTCTAGCTAATAGTCTAGCGCTAAAATACGTAATCTAAACAGTACAAATCCATAATAAGTGTAGCTACGCAGTTACATCACTACACGCGCGGCGTTTGCGCACAGTTTATTAATAAATGGACACGTGTTGGATATTGTGCGCTGCAGGTTAAGTGCACGGTGAAGCGGGTAGCGGGATGCAATGTGTGCAAAGTGGGAACATCTTTTGACTTAACTTGATCAGATTATACGTATATGTATATATTTACAAATATATAAGTATGTTTATCAGTTGTCCGGTTGCCACAGCCTCTGTGTAGTTAAGGATCAGATGTATAAATATTTATCAGAGCGTATTACTAACTCTACAAACTTTCTCTAACAAATATAACAAATCATTTTACCACTGATATTACAAAATGAGTACTTAAAATATGTCATGTGTATTTTGGCTGGGTCTGGAGATAGTCATCATCATCATCATTACAGCTAAATAAGTCCACTACTCGACAAGCCTCCCTCAAGAATCGTCTTGGGGGGATATGCCATAATCGCCACGCTTGGCAGACGGGTTGGCGATCGCAGTAAGATGGTCATAGTAATCAGAAGGAAGCTGCTGCCCATCCTCTGGTAGATATTCCCTCGGGTCGACTTCTACGCCCCCCACGGGATGAATCCGCTCTAATAAATATTTATACCGTCTGATCCTTAAAGAGACAGAGGCTGTGGCGACCAGGTAACTGATAAACATACTTATATATTTCTACAATACACAGCCATACATATTCTAGATAAATTACACCCAGACCCAGGACAAATAATCGAGCTCATCACACAATGATTGTCCTGGGCAGGGATTAAACCCACGCCCTCTAAACAACTGAGACCAACAGGCAAGTCTATTTATATATTTTTTATCACGTCTTATATGAACACAAAAATGTATATTATAAGATACATAAGATACACATTACACTGTTTAACAAATCAGATCTTTAGCCTTTATTCAACTATCTCGCTAATTTTATCTATCATTTATCCATATAAAGCAGTTTATATGTAGTTATATTATTGTGACTAAAACTATGGAGATTGCGAGTTCCTGTTCTGAGCGAGTCTGCAATTTAACTGGTTTCATAAATATTTTGATAGGCTTTAAGTTATCAAAGTTGATGCTTCAGTATAGAAACTGGCAGTAGTAAAATTATTACTGAGGTTTGGGGAGTTCATATTTTATATGATTACGTATATATTGAGTTTTGATGTATAAATGTTCATTGTATAGTTAAAACTAGTGTTTCTTTTAACGTAAAATAAAAACTTTTAATTGACAGAGGCAAATAAAACGTGAGATGCTATTGAATTACTTATTATAAAATTTATTTAAAAATGAATGTCATATTGCTTCTTAAAACCTTTCAAGAAGCATTAAATATAATATAAAATTACATATAACTACGACACGGTATTGTATTCAATAACTAGTCTCCTTTCCCTCAAGGTTTCTATTTTGTTAGAAGACATAGAAAAATATCCTCTGTGGCGTAATGTTTTTTACATATATATTTATTTTATATGGTTTATCACCCGCTAACTCTAATAAACCAAATCACAACTTTACATGCACTCGCGTCCATATCTCGTCCGTCCATGATAGCGACTATAGTAACGTTATAATAAGTAAACATCTAACATTTCGATTAAAATATTATAATGCTTACTTTGTGCGGTGTATATTTAGTGATACCATTATTGATTACATTTGCTTCAATATTTATTTTTGATAAACAGACGAGAATATACACTTCATAAGTAGAACTATGATTTCACTATCAAATTACACATTTAATATTAATACTTATATTCATAAACTTATAATTATTTGTAGAGTATTTTATAAGAGATATTATACATATTTAAATAGAGTTCGGAGTGTACATAATATCCGGGCTGTGTGACATAAGTACTTTTAATATGGGGCTAGATTGTCGTCAACTATTGACGTTTGACTACACCCACCTTGTTTCTAGAGTATTTTGTAAAAGACAGCAGTCAAGTTAGAGTATAGTTCGGAGTGGCCATAATATCTGGGCTGTGTCATAAGTGCAAATATGAGGTTAGATCGTTGTCAACTATAGACGTTTGGCTACACCCCCCTTGTTTCTAGAGTATTTAGTACAAAACAGCAGACAAGTTAGATTAGAGTTCGGGGAGTCCATAATGTCTGGACTGTGTGACGTAAGTGTTTTTAATATGAGGTTAGATTGTCGTCAACTATAGACTTTTGCTTACACTCTCTTGTTTCTAGAGTATTTCGTATAAAACAACGGACAAGTTAGGGTAGAGGTTAGAGTTTCTGAACTCTATCAAGTTTACGTAACAGAAGTGAGTATGATGTTAGGGTTGTTGCTAACTAGACACTCTTCAATCAATCAATCATTATTTATTTGCTAGAATATTGTTACAATGGTAGGTGGTAATACATATATAAAATCCAACAGTCTAGGACGCGAAAATTTGGTAACAGTAAATAATTTGTCCTCATCGTCTTGTTACAACATTGTTTTAGAAGCTTTAGCAGACAAGCTAGAGTACCGTCCGAAATATCTGGGCTAAAGAATACTCTCTAAAGTGGTACATTTATAATTCAGTGATATTTAATTTAGAAGTCCATTTTTCTATAAATTTAATTTCTACTGTCACAATGTAATTATATTGAGAATCGCTTCTGAAATTGGATAAATATATGATGTATTTTGATTAGATGATAAATATTTATGCTTCCTATGTCCAATAAATTCATATAAGGTTATTCGCACGGAAAATCCATACTGACTACACTTTTAGCATATAAATATCCTTGCAACAAGATAAAGCAAACGCCATAAATATAAATATCTACGCTAAAACCTATAGTTTAAGTTTAAATAACCAATTTATATGTGACCTTAACTGCGGTGTTGACTAGAAAATAAATTAAATGACATTACAGTGTGCAGCGATCATAAACATTTTGTCTAACGATATTCCTTCATCGTGTTCGTTGCTCGTGCCAAAGCTGCTTCCTGATGATACGGTGTAAATAATGCACTCATCGGCACATCTCAACGGTGTATCAGCGAGCTAAATGATTTATTTGATTAAAATCTTATATAGGTTCTTTGAATTTAATTTAAATGATTTCTTGACTCAAAGAGTTGCAAAAAGTTTCATAAACAGTTGGTTGCCCTTACCGGTGTGGTTAACCACCTGCCAACCAGCTAGTATATATAAATGGGGGCCCGCTAAAGTAGTTTGATCTAAGCTTGTTTGTCTTTCGGAGTCGGTTGCTGTCACTTGTCAGACGCTAAGCGGTCTCAGAAGCTTTCTAGGCGGTTTTAATTACTCATATGCATGGGTAACAAAAAAATATCCTATCATTGTTCTTTTTTTAAACTTCTGAAAGATTTTTTTTTAAAGAGTTACCAAATTTGTCAACTGCCATTACTTTTTGTTCAAAGGAGTATTTGCGGCATTGGTACGGAAGGTTGATTACAATGAAGATGTTTAACGCTTCTTGGGTTCAAAGACTAGATTGCGCAAGTACCACGACGTGTTTCCCTCAACACCTTCGTTTTACACATTAACCTGGTTCTCTCCTGTATTTTATGCGACCGCGGTAAAATGGAGTTGATTGATATTTTTATATCTAGTCCAACATTGAAATCAGTTTCTGTCCAGGCTTCTGTAATGAGGTTAATGATGTCTCTTTTTGGAATATGTTCAATATTTTACGTTAAATTGTTAATATAAATACTTTGAAGAGTCTGAAGTAAATCTCGTGATTGTAGGATTATTGTGTTGTTTATGTTAAGGTCGTAACTCAAAAATGAAAGGGCAACTCCCTGCATGTATTATGAGCGGGATAGTGTATGAACTTACTTTATATACTTGTGTTGCGAGATAGCTAGAAGCCCGCATTAACGAAGGCAATTTCATTTTCTGTAAAGACATACCAATCAAAAAATAATAAATACTATATTTTTGTCTTCCATATCGATTGTAGATCACGCCCCAAGTATCCTTTTCTTCCTTTTTATAAAATATTCAATGTAAAGTTTTGACTTTCCTACGATTTTATTATATGTATAGATATCCATTATAGCGATGTTAGAGCATATAGGCAAGATACACACTAATCAAGTTCCTTATCTATGGTGAGTGGAAAACACAACATTTTCTAGTGAGAAGTTTAAAATAAATAAAAAAATGTCATTAGTTTGACATTAAAAAGTTAATTAAAAGGCCTCAAGTAATTATGTCTAATTGCTTCTTAATTTATCACCTCGTCAATTCATGGCACGTTTAAGATCGACGCATTAACATACGGACGGGCGTAAACAATGTTATTATTAGTGATTTGTGGTGCACGCGATAACTCCTGTGGGAATATATATATACAGACTGTATAGAGTTCCACGTGTTGGTGTTTTTACTTGCTTGTTCGTGTGCGGGGGAAAATAATATGTACGTGGAATATTTTATTGGAATGTCGGCGAAATATGGAGGGACAGGTGTGGTAACACCGCAATACGTTTGCGGTACAGAATAAGTGTACTTAAAAGAATGGAATACGAAATTGTGTTTGGAGGTTTGTGGGTACTTCTTTAGGGGTTCAAAGTAAGAGTCTTTTTAACCGAATTTTAGTGGAACCCTTATAGACAGATGTTGTCAACGGTCTGTAAGTGATTGCTGAGGTTAAGGATATAGGCTCAGGGTCAGTCCATAGATGGGTGACCGCCAAAGAGGTTTGATCTGAACCCTCATAGACAGATGCTCTCAACGGTATGTAAGTGATTGGCGAGGTTAAGGACATAGGCTCGGGGTCAGTCCATAGATGGGTGACCGCCAAAGAGATTTGATCTGAGCTTGTTCGTCTTTCGGAGTTGGCTACTGTCACTAGTCAGTCGTTAAGCCATGTCAGAAATTTACTGGGAGGTTTGACTGACTCTGATGTATGAATAGTGTCAGTCAGCGGTCAGTGCTCAGTCCATAGATGTCTCCGTACTTCGGAGGGCACGTTAAACTGTCGGTCCCAGTTGTAGCCATTAGGCAACAGTCGTCAAGCCATGTCAGAGGTTTAATTGAACAACTCTGACTCTCCCTCGACTTCTACGCCTCTCATAGGCTGAAATGGTAAAGTGATTTGAAAGCCTTAAACCTATAGACTGCTAGAGTATCTGCTTGGATGCTGATACGAGTTGATAAACAGAAAATCGTATTAATCTCCAAAACTACAAACAATAAATACACTTATATCACTAGTAATAATAATCAATTTCGCATATAACTCCTTTTGAAATTGCATTTAACCATACACCAACCCTTATCCTAACTTAACAATGAGTATGTAATATAAAAAAAAAAACTCCGTAAAAGCTGAAAGGTGACCGCTTACCGACTTTTAACCTCGCCATTATATCATGTGTCAACTGCAATGTATTACAAGTATTCGTGTTAGCGGCGAATAAATTAAAATACCCTACAGTGCGCTTATGTACATCATTTTTATATACTACATGCTTATTTACTTTAAAATTATAATTATACAGGTTGTAGAGCACTTCTTGATGCACTTACGGTGACCGAAGAGTTTGTAAAGACTGGGACATTATTTACACACGGCCATTTGATCCCAAATTAAGTAGAGCTTGTACTATGGAAACCAATTAACTGATATACTACATATACTACTTTTCTTTTGTAAATATATACTGACATAGATCACTACTAAGGGCAAACATACATGTTCATGCACGCAAATATCTGACCTGGGTGGAAATCGAACCCACGACCTGAACAAAATAATAAAATATGAGACAACCGGTTAGTCCGAGTCCAGTAATCAAACTCTTTACTCTCAGTGTAAATTATATTATAGAATTACTGTGTGGTGATAGCGGCAAATATGAGATTATCATTACCCCATCTTATCCCGTGGGGGGTGTAAAAATCAGTCCTAGAGAATATCTACCAGAAGACGGGCAGCAGCTTCTTTCTCAGTACCTACTATAACCCTCATACTGCGTTCGCCAACCCGTCGGCTAAGCGTGGCGATTATGGCATATCCGTCCAAGATGAATCATGGGAAGACTTTAGTCCACTGATTTCTTACAGCTATTATAATGACTGTTTTCAAAAATTGGTATCTAAATTAAAGTGTTCTTTACAAATCCTAAATGAACAATCCACATAAACATTTTTTGTGGAACCATCTCGAAAGCTATCGAAAGAAACTATAATCAGAAAAAACATCGAATTGTGAACATCCTACTTAATCGAAGTTAAAATCTAGCGAGCTTTATTATTTTTATGAATTCATATGACCGCACTCAACAAAGCACTCTAATTTAAACCCCACCCAAAACAACAGTTACCGTAAACCAGCCATTTTAAAATTAAAACGACATAAAGCTGCAAATTTTGCCATTCACATTGGTCTTTCAACCGCGCCCACATGTTGAAGTTATTACCAACACAATATATGCATTCCCGTCACGGAATACACACAAAGTTTTGTGAACTTTCATGTATCGTAAATTGGACTTTAATTGACTATAGGTAAGCAACATTAAAGGTTCAATCAAGGGGCAGAAAGGTTCCCGAGTGGCGACCACGAACCGGAAGACGCAGCGTGGGCAGGCCTCCTACAAGATGGACCGATGATCTTGTGCGGGTCGCTGGAAATCGCTGGATGCGGATAGCGCAAGACCGGCAATTGTGGAGATCTTTGGGGAAGGCCTTTGTCCAGCAGTGGACGTCTTTCGGCTGATATGATGATGATGATGAAGCAACATTTAGTGAATTTTAATGACTACTTTAAGGCGTTAATATCATTGTTTTTTTAATAGAAGTGCATTTGAGGATAATATTATTGATAATAAATAAGAATAAAATAAATAAATATCTATAATTTTTTATATTTTTTTGATCTTTAATGGATGATTCTTCTAGTGTCCTAAGTAATGTGAATACGTCGATTTCTTGTTCATAATATCAGCCGAATGAGGTACAACACTGGACAAGAGCCTCCCCCAAGAATGTTGGTTATGCCATAATCGCCACGCTTGGCAGACTCGTGGTACTAATTGAATACAGAGAAATGCTGCTGTCTGTTCTTTGCTAAATATTCCCGTGAGCGGACTTCTACGCTCACGAGTTGAGATGAGGTGGCGATATTCATCGCCAATGTTTTATGTATCTACTATGTCCTCCTGCTTGAATATCATACCCCCGTGCCTCGAGAGAGTACATAAAGCCGTCAGTCATGTATCTGACCTTTTTCCGATCGTGTCACTAGTCGTTTACTTTTTATTATAGTTTTATAATTTCAGTTTATAAATAGCGTTAACTTCGAGTTACTAAATGGTCCTTATTTATCATCACTGACGTCTCACAAGAAAACAATTTCAATTTATTTCCACAAAATATGGGGACTTTTGAAATTAAGAAACTTAAAAAGTCTTCAGAACTTCTTAAATCTCGGAGCGTTGAGACAAGGTGTTCCACTCTTGGGTTTGTTATATAAAGGTGTTTTTAAAGATAAAGTTTCGGCTAAACCAGTATTATAGGATCAGATAGTTAAAATGTTTGCTCGAATCTTCGGAGAATTAGTAATTGAAATGGAAGCTTTCGTTTTTAAGTTTAAAACTGACAAATCGCGGAGAAAAGGATATTAAACTGTAGGATAAACTTTTTAAATCCCCGCTTGTTTTTGTTTTATAGAATGATCACTGTTATAGATATTTTAACTTTTATGAGGTTGCTATAGCACAAAACGTATCTGATGTATAACTATTTGGGTTTTAGATATACGCATCACATAAATTACAGCCATTTCGACGTAAGTAATGGTTGCAGCAGTATTGTAGCAGTGATTTTAAGATTAGCTCTAATAAACATTCCCAGCTATCATATTACGATGCTATAATCGCAGAAAAAGTCTTGAAGCCATCACCATCCAGTCAGTCCACCCAGTGTCAGGTTTTAAGGATGGCCTACGAGCTGAATTAGAAGCCAGGTACGATGCTCTTACCTTCAGCAAAACATTAGAATTATATAAACGATGTAGTGTAGAAAGGCAAAGTCTTCGGCACTGTGCTCGTTACGCTGATCTGCTGTTTCATGTGCCTTTATGAAAGAACAGATCAGCATAGCTAACAGCATAACTTTGCTTTAAATGTGTGAATACGGTGGTTGCAAGTAATTTGTTTATGTATTAATAATGTTTTGTTGAAGGTTTATTAGCATCACTCCAGGCTTTTAATTCAGCTATTCTTCCATCCTTGGAGATACTTTATAGTTAAAAAGCCGTTTCAAATCAAGATATTTTAGTGCCTAAATTTCGCACCTACTTTAAAGGATAGTACTATTGTGGGTCACGTGCCCACATATATAGTGAGTGAAAAAAATTGTAGCAGTTGCTCCGGTTGGCAATGACCTAGCGTATAGCATCATCATTAAATATGCACAACTTTATAATTCAGACGTTTTGAATGAATCCGACTACCGGTATGAAAGGAAATGTAGATTTATGATCAAATAAACCTATATATCAAAATATATCTCAGGTAATTTAAAGCGGAAGCTAGTACTCAGTCAATCATATCACGATGCATAATTTAGAGGTTAAAATAATCCTAATAAATTGAGCTGCTTTCAATCAAAGTCAAATCCAAACAGAATGCAACATCCTAAATAAATAGGATTATCCTTGAATTATTATTGGCCGCAATAGCTGTTTCTAAGACATTAGCTATTGAGATTTGATCAAGTGGTTGATATACATCGATTGTTAACTACACTATAACTGTTGTGATGTTAAACATAAACGGTGAGTGAACGCATGCAATGCAACGTGACCTTCCGACACGTGGATCGTTAGTTGAATTAAAGGCGAAATGTGTCGACTTTGTAATGTAAGAGTTTATAGAGCGTAGCAGATTTTTTTTTTGTTTCATTGTTTATAATTGCAATTCATTCGAGGATTAGATTAAATATTACTTAGTAGTTTGTTTCACTAATACATTTTTATGTCTTGGCAATGATCTTCAGCAGCTGTGTGGCTAACGGTATAGAATAAGATCATCTAGTGCACAGCAAGAAGTCAACCCGAGGGAATACCATCTACCAGTGAACGTCAGCGTCTCTCTGTGTACTATGAGTACCATACTGCTATCGCCCACACGTCTGTCAAGCTTTACTATATTATGGCATAACCCCCCTTTTCGTGGGTCGCTCTTGTCCAGCCGTGGACGTCTTTCGTCTGATATGATGTTGAATGTGGAGTGTATTCCGTTAGGTGGAAGGCATTCCTAGTCAAGCATCTCAACGTTATGCCTACCACACTTAGCAAGCTCTGTCAAAGTCGGCTTAATTGAAGTCCTAAATCGGCAGCAAAATCTAAGTCAGCATTATATAACGCGAAATACATTTCGTCTACATTTTTGGTCATTTTACAATTTACTAAAAGATAGCCGTTGAGATTTCTTAAGCTATTATTTTTAATCAAGATGTTTCTTATTTGGGAACAAAAGTCATCGCCGGTTTTAGATCTTAGAGGTCGTTTTACGGGAACAGTTACGTGGCTACTGGTCTTTATTTCTTATCTTAAGTCTTAAGCGAGTTATTACAAATTGTTCTTCTGATTTAAATGTAGATTTAAAATGAAATGCTTTATTACATTTCTGAGACACAACTGTATGTTATCATTTCGAATGAAATCCTCTCCAAAGATTGCCACAATGGATTTGTGTCCATTATTTGGAGGGATATGCCATAATCGCTACGCTTGGACGATGGGTTGACGATCGCAGTATGATGGCCAGAGAGCACAAAGAGACGCTACCTTATCTCTAGTTATAATATAATATACCTAGTGCTTCTAGTTGTAAAAAAAGGAACATCCGGGAATGGCGTCAAAAGTAAAAACGTGAATAATTACGTGGTGTCGGTAACGATTACAGTGTCGCGAATTCAAAGGTTTTATCCTATCTCAAAAAATGACAACATGTATAATGTATATGTTCATATATACGTACATACTCAATATATGTAGATACATATTTATATACACTGGTGTCGGTAGCGGTCACGGTAACTGTGTCGCGAGTGAAATCGTATTCTCCTATCTTAAGAATGCCCAACGCGCCTAAAGAAGATTATCATTTGTTCTTTTTTAATTATCTTTTTTATTTAATAATCTTTTTTAATTGTCTTTTATTACTACAGACCGACAAAGTAGCGTATTCAAATAATGTATTAAAGTATTACCATGCATTAACCGTTCTTATCTTTTAGTAAACTATCCATTTTGTTGTTTGATATTCTGCTGACCCTGCAACCAAGAAGAGCGTAAACAGAAACCCATTCCTAGAGTATTTGTACGCTGATAACTGCAAGGTTGCAAGACAAGCGCAAATGTTTGTCTAAACAATATACTCTGACCACTCCATGTCGACATCAGAGCAAATAAATTTCTTTTCATATTGTAGTCTTTATTTGTTTTAGTCTAGTAAGTTGATTTTTTAAAATGAAACCTTCTTTAGGCGCGTTGAACACTTTTTGGTTGATCTAAAATCATGGAACTCGCACCATCGTCACGTCATGCTTCCCATGAGCTATATATATGTATAATGTAAATATATGTGTACTATTGGGGTGAAAAAAGGTTATTACCAAAGATAAGGAGCTATAGAATAAGCTCCACAAACAAGTGCATAACTTGTAAATTTGAAAGTCTATATAAACCAAAAAATCTTGGTTCAAAAGATACAGAAAATCCTTAGGTACCTTTGTTTACTAAGGCACTTAATTATTCCTGAGAAGTTACGCACACATAATGAATCAAACCTAGTATATAATTCTTAATATGTAACTTACTATTTAAAATTATGACACTAGTAGAAGTAAATAAATCAACAAATTGAATATCTCTCTCAAACAAATACCATTAACTACTATTTTACGATAACGAGAAACACTTACTCTTTACAATATCATTGGCAAACATACTACAGTACGAACACAGTAAAAGGGTTCATATAAAACATGAAACATCTGATCATGGAATGAAATTTTTTTAAAAGCAAGCACCAGATTCTAAGTTGCAATAATAATATTTCATTATCTGCCAGATATTCAACTCACGGTATAATATATTTTTTTAATATATCTGAGGAAATAAAAATATTATCACCTCACACCAGTGAGTCGTAGACTATATCTTTTATTAATAATTGTTTATGGTTTTGTTTCGTTTGTAATGATACCCTATAAGTATCTCAATAATACAAATTCGATTTTTAATTTTATATATCAAAGCATGTCCTAGTCAATTTTTAATCCTATTTCAACCTTACGCATATGAAGTCTCCGTGTTTCCGCTGTTTCCCCCTTTTTGTCTCTGTCAGACGTCTAGAAGCATCTCCATGACTTCTTTGTGTCTTTTACGTTTTCATGCTGTATACTTTATTAATTAGATATTAAAAACACGAAACCGAAACGAATTACGTAAGAATATTTGAAAAAAAAATCTAGTCTTCTAAATTTAAATATTTAGAAGACTAGAGTTAAAAATTTTTTTTAACACTATCTGTGACGATGTAATCCAAAGGTACCTTTGACTCGTATCGTACCATACTTAGGTTGAAGTCCCCTCCAAGGCTATATAGCTTGAAAAACATAAATCCAGATAAATTTTACGAGCCTTATAATAAAGTTAAGTGCTGGTTTTGTCTGATAACATTAAGTAATAGGATTTATTTCGGCCTCCCAATTTGTATTAGCTCTGCTTTATCTCATTCTATACGAGGTTTCATAATAATTGGATGTATGGTTTATTTCCACGTTGGCTGGGGGATAAAAGTGAAATGATGACATGTGTTAGCTTCGGAGAAAAATTATTATTGTATTTGAAGGACGTGGCGATATGATGCTTTCTAAAGTTGTAATTATCCAATTTCGTTCGAATTTTTTATTTAATTTAGTGATTGTAGGCACTAATAAAATTCTTTGGAAGATTTCTTATTTTACTGCATCATAGGGGTGGTGGATTGTCTTGTGTTATTTAAGATATTAAAGCCGCCAGTAGGCCTCTGACATGACTTAACGACTGTATGAGCCTTCACAAAGCTACGTGCTTCTAAGCACTAGGATCCATGGTTTCCCGAACGCAAAATAAATATGTAACAATTAAAAAAATATGTGTCCTGGATGGGAATCGACCCACGACCTGGGGCGTGAAAGGCTAGCATTTACCAACCGCCCCATAGACTTAGCTGGATGTTGTTCTAGAACTCGCATTCACTAGATCAATAAAATGTACCTACTGTGTCTTCAGCGCGACCTATAGTTACAAATACTTCAATTATTAGTCATGGCAGCCACAATTTGTTCATTTAAAACCACCTGTCTACATTTTTGCAACTGCTGCGTGCCATCTGTTCTGCTCAAGAAAATGAACATTCGTCGTCATTTGCTATTTTTTTTTGGTTTGGCAACACTTGAGTCAATAACGGTTAATGAGACTTGAGTTTCATGAAATTGCATTTTCGTTTGCACTAGGAAGTGTACAGTTAAAAAGATTGTTTCTATCAAAATGTACACTGACATAGACAGTTTTGGTAATTGTAGATATCCTACTAATATTAGATATAATGCGATGCAGTTTGTGAGTATAGATGTATGGATGTTTGTTACCCTTTCAAGCAAAAACTACCGAACGGATTTTGATGGAAATTTGTAGGAATATAGCTAATATATCCGAATAACACATAGGTTATAATTTATGAAAGTTAACGCGGGACACAGCTAGTATGTTCATAGATTAGTTGAATTACTGTGTTCTGTATTGTTAAACATTGTCGTTAAGTCATTAACGACTATACGACCTATATGTTTAAAAACTACCTTAAATAAATACATGAAACAAAAGCAGTAGTAAATTGACACATATAGGATTTTAATATACAAAAAAATCGGCGTTGAGAAGGTCAATGTATTTTTTTTTTATTGTTTTCGCACAAATCATATCTCCGAATAAAAAATATATAAGCTCTAATAAAAATACAAAATATATATCTTAGAAACAACGTATAAATACGAAGACAATGAACGAACATAAAATAATAATCCAACTGAGATTTGAATCCCAACCCACACGATAAAAACTAGTCAATAAAACCTGAACATATCTATTCATTTCGAAATCACTATAAAATGAAATGTGAAAAAAAAAGAATCAATAGTAAGGCCAAAGAGTTGTATACAGAAAATAAGTGCGATTTTAGCATTTGAATTCGTTAACATAGAGGCGATAATTGCATACACATATCAGATGTGGGCAAAGCGTAGTGCGGTAGCCTAAAAAAATAATCATGAAAGAACGAAAAATGTTTTTAAAACGAAAACATAGTGGAGAAGATAAGAACACGTTTTATTGTTCCGAAACATGAGGGCGACGAAAAAAACTTGCATACAGGCTGTTTGTGTTCGACAAAACGTATTCTGATGTTAGTATTGTTGAAGTAAATGCTAATAATTATGCTAGTACATAGGTATATCTCATATACTACATACTATCACATTTGTGTTTATTGATGTTTTTTTATTTTTGTTTGTCTTTTTATATATATACATTTTTTTGGTTTTAAGTATAAGTATAATTTGGTTTAATTTCTATTTGATAATTTGGTTTAGTTAAGTTTAATATTTTTGTTATATTTTAGTTTATATAGTTTACTATCACTTTAATTTTATTAAACTTTGTTTTAGCTTAGGTTATCATTTCTATTTGTGAGTGTTGGTTCACCTGTTATTGACAACTGTATAAGACCATAACTTGGCACCAATCATTATTTGAAATGTTATATAGATAATCTGTTGGTGTACCTTTAAATAAATAAATAAATAGATAAATAAGTAAAACTTTTTTACGCACGCTTTACTTTGAGGGTAAGTTGGTGAATGCGTGACGAGAGCGTTACGAACAGTGTGATATAAAAGTTACTAAAGATATAAAGAGAGGGAGTCACGTTTAACGTTTTTAAATGGGTGTGCTTTAGACCATACGGCTGAAGTAAAACTTAGATATACGAAACGTAACTGTATGAGAAAAAGTGAACTCACAATTCTCTCTTACCCCTACAGTAATTTATACAATGGAACTCTCTCTCATTCTATCTTCACTAACTTAAACGTTCGCCTCGCCCAACAACACTTTTCGTAACGCTCTCTCTCATTCTCCAGTTACTCACCAAGTCAAGCGTGCGTACATAAAATTTACTTTAAAAATAACCATCTAAATAAATCGTACGATTGACATGGTACACAACATAATTAGGAGTATCGCAGTAGCTCTATTGATATAAATGACATGAAGTAGTATTCCAACTAAAGATAAGCGAAGTTAGAATAGCTTTTATAACCTCAGTTATTCATTTATAACAGTAACTTTATACAGGCAGTACCAGCTTTATTTCCAACTTCATATTACGTAACTGTTTAAAAGACTTCCACGGTAAAATCAACTATAACTAGCACGCCATTTGTAAGCAAACTTAACAAATAATTTCCCATACTTTTTACAAACCTTCTTGCATGAAATGTAAATCGTGTCATAATAAATACAATACATTACGACTATCTAAGTATAACAGACATAAAGAGGAACGATACGTATCTAATAGGTGATACATCATAACGCCCTGAATATCGGACGGGGCACTGCGCTGTAGCGATGGGTGTCTAGATTATAGATATTGAAATAGACAAATTTTAGGAAGCGAAGGGATCTAAGATTTGATCTGGATAACAAGCATTCATGTTACATGCTGTTTTTTGAGCTGCGATAGGGAATAACAAATAAAAATACTACAAAAATGCCCATATCTTACAAGATTATTCGAGTGATACACTTGTTAATAATAAAATAACTGTCTATGATAAAACTAAGTAAATATCTTTGAGGTTAACTAAAACTTTTCTAATAAAATAAAAGTTTATCGACTCTCGACGCTAAAAATGTGTCTATAACTTACTCGGAACTGAAAACACCCTATAGAAAGTTCGATCGAAAACATCCCATCAATCCGACAACCCTAAATCCAGTACCTGTCCTCATCAATTATGCTTTTTTATCGGCCGAGTATCTTCTAGTATTGTCTAACATCTGCGTCACGATTTGATCGATGAGTTTTAAATACCAGGTTGTGTTGCCAGGTTAATTGAACCCTTAATTTCAGGGGTAAATCGATTCGTCAATCTCTAAATATTTGCTTGTTATTAAAATATTTCAAACCTATATGTATTATGTAGAGAATTAAAGCTGCCTATATTTTTAAGTAAGAAATAGCCAGTTATATAATAGATAGTAAACTATAAAGTTCAAACGCGATCTTATCGCTAATGAAGCAATCTCTTCCAAACAAACATTGGATGAACCAAAGTACTGCAGAGAGACAAAGTGGTAGTTGGCAGTACATCTACTAATATAAATTTTCATATACATACATGTATGTATGTACCTCAGTGCAAATAATTTATTATAATTAAATATATTTATAAACTAGATAGTATAGCCTTCTTTTATAGTATTTAAAACATAATCCGTCCATGCGTCAATAAGAAAGGCGTTACTTTTTTCGTGGCATTGACTTTTATAATCGACTTGGGAGAAATTACCCTATCTTTGTTTCTTTTTCTTTTGGAGACGCTTGATAAGCAACTTCCAGTAATGTTTAAGAACTTTGTGGAAGAGTTATTGCAGGAGAAGCGACCGTAATTACCTCTTTTGGATATTGAAGCAAAATTTAAAGTAGCGATTGTATCGCGAAAAGGGCTTTAGTCATCAATTTTAAATTAGAGGTACATTGTCTTAGAGATGAAGATTAGTAACCGTAATATCATTTTGTTTTGTAAGTCTTTAAAATTAATCAAGTTTCTCTAATCTACACCACAAAAGATTAAATTATTATATAGACTTAATAGGTACTTCGCTATCTCCATTAGATGATTACCTCCACAAATCCAGTGAAACAGCCAGTCTTAAACAGCAAATCCACAAATCAACCAGAATGCACATTAAAAGCACATTTATCGTCAAAACAAAAACTAAGATCGGAAACATCCGTCCATGAACAAGAAAAAAAACACCCGCCGTCGTCGGGCAATCTCGATCAAATTGTATAAGCGGATTATAAGATTTATCGTACAAGACTCCTAAGGAAAATTTCGGGGAGGCACCCGTTTATACTGTAACATTTCTTCTCTCCTGGTTAGAGTACGTGGTCTGGCATAACTTAACGGGGTGTTTAAAACACTCGTTTATTTCAAATGCTTCATGTAAATAAATGTGTATTTGGTAATACGGTTTCGTTGGGCGTAATTCTTTTATTCCAAAGGGAACGATCACTGGGTGATGTTATTCTGAAAAAAAAATCACCTTAAACAATAAACGACTGTTAAACAGAAGACGCGTCGTAAATATTTGTTAGTCAGTTTGCATCAAGTCTGAATAATAAGATTAATAGTCTTAATGGGTTTAACAGTTCTTTAGGTCTTAATATTTTCTGACCTTACGAATTAAAAAAATGTTTATTAATGACGGGGTTTGACTGACTCCATTTGGAGTCTGATTCATGTTGGAAGGAGTAACTGATAATCATTTAACTCAACATTTGAAATAATTTCTTAGAAATCAATTATTGACAGGATGTACAAATTCGCATTAGAATTATTTTTTACTTTAAGCTCTGTACTTAAAATCCAGTTAGTCATAAAAACTTATAGTTAGCACAAGAATTTGTTATTACTAGTTATACGTGCACTAACAATACATTTTCCACTTTCAGGTAAATAGCAACATTGGTGTAAGCAATAACGGTAAGACCGGTCTATATATAAGGATGGTAATACTGTATTTTATATCGACTCTTTTACGGCCACTCCGCTGAAGAAGCTATAGCGTTTCTTAACAAAACTATAACAATAAATCTACCTGAACTTCGTTCCTGTAACGTTTAGCGGCTCAACGTTTATGTTCCTCCTGATATATACTTCATTAGTTTGATTTATAAATTCGTTTAAATTACTTTTTAGTTTATAGAGGTGCTTGTAATTAGTTTTGCAAATGTTGTTTAAAGTTTAAGTATAAAAGCGAAGATTTGTAATTTCTTTCGTGTTAGTAATTTTATTTGTAAAGTTCTTTAGCGTTGGAGCGTTGAGCACGTTTATTTCAACACTGATTGAGTAAAAAGAAAGTACGAACTTTACGAGAGTCTTAAAATGACTAGAAGAACTAATTACTATTGTAGTGGTGCTACGTTTTATTATCAACGACATAAAGAATCCTGACGCCATGTGGTGTTAATTGATTGGACTGCTGCATTTAGGACAGACAAATATTAATAATTAGTCGGCGTTAGTTAGGTACTTACAAACATAGTAAATATAGTTATTTACTATGTTTGTAAGTAATTAACTACATCCCATTAAACATATCTTGAGAGCGTCGTATTTTATTGAAAGATAGAGAAATAATTTATAGCCGTTTTTCTGAGGTTCAAATGCAAGGCGTACGAAACTTAAATAGCCTAATTTATGTATGAAACAAGATCAACGTGTAAAATATTAACTTCAAAATAAACATAAAAAAAAACAAATCACTTCAATAACACATTTCGATATCCTGACGCATTCTTTTATGAGATGGATTTTTTTTTCATTATTATGTCCATTTAATTTCCTTTACTATTTATGTTACACCTAGTATAAATCTGTAACTAAACCACCTAAGGTTAACTGCTTTTACATTCACTTATTTTCAGCACTCACTGTAGCCACTAAACCTAATAGTAATTAAGTTGCCGTGAAGCCTTTATCGCAAGCAATTTCTTGTACCAACTATCTCTATACAAGGATCCACGAAAACATTTCCCAAACCTGGCTTCGTTGAGACTCATTCTTTAAACCTCCCTTTTTTCCAGACGTCGGGAACGAAGTAATTAAAAAGTTCCCTCTGTAGTTAGAAACCACTTCAATGGTGCTAGATTAATACGACTATCGCGTGCTCTGGCTACTTTTATTTCAACTATTTCGTATTATTTATAGCTCATAGTTGAATGTTGTATTAAATATGTATGCCCATATTCTATATAAAGGGTCGCGTGATATGTTTCTTCTCTGTTTATTTTTGTCTGTGACAACCTGAATATGTGTTATTGATTTGTTTTTTCTGTCTTCTCGTCTTGATTTGTGTTGTTTGTTTATTTCTTTCTTTAGTATCGAAGGCTATATTATATTACGCTGTAATAAACGTACGTAGGCTATCATTACAACAACTTAATTGCTATATTTTTGTACATCCTTTTATTTATGGAATATAATACATATATTATCGTAAATGCTTGTTTCGTAATAAAGCAGGAAATATTACCGTCATAATATGCTTATCTAACTTCTTTATTCACTAAGTACAATCAAATGCCTCGCTTTATAGTATAAACTTCTTTCATTATGAACATTGCCCATTAAGCCCACCTACAAATTATATTTGCCATCATCATTTCTACGAACTCCTCTTAATTCAAAGGCCAAAGGTTTAACAGCACACAGCACTATCCTAACATTAAATATTATAGTTTCCTGCTTGTATCTTTTTAAGTGACATGTTAATTTGTCTGCAAGTAGGCACTTCCTCATTAACCAGTTACACGTTTGGGTTTGTAGATGATCTGCTGTATTAGTCCGTTTGTCTCTATTAGATGCTCTGTTTATACCTATAGTAGTGTCATGACCTGGTTTAGGCGCTTTTGAATGATGTCATGAACTTGTTGGTACGTCTAATGTAATTTCGTGTGTTTATTATAAACTTTATGGTGATTAAATTTCTTGTTGATGTTTTAAAACAGCACTCTTAATATCAATCTCGATAAGCTTCTCCGTTTGTTCAAAACAAACTTCGCATCCGGTAAGATAATGAGAAACTTGATATTATACGATCAATAAACCTCATTTAGCATCCTCTTCCCATATTTCCCTTGTCAAGCCTCCATTCAAATACAAACATAATCAAAATTGGTCTAACAATTTTCGCAGATCATATTACTCATACTAACATATTTCCTTTTGTACTAGATACGTTTTGATGATGCGTATCACCGTTCTCGTTTGATGTATAAATTGCGGTACTAATTAGTGTTGGAAGGCAGCTATGGAGTTGATTTAATTTTAGTTGCATCAAATGCTTTAATTCCTGTATTTGAATCATGCTTTTAATAAGCTCTGCTTAGCCTTTGAGGGATTAGTCTATTCAGATTAATCAACAGTTTGGAGTTACCATTTAGTGAAATGGATAGGTAAGTTTAAATGATGCGATCATTATACAAACAATATATGTTTACTTGGATGGACATTTGTAAAACTGGTCATTTCATTAATTTTGCAAGTCACAAACGAATAGAATTGGTTATCTTTTGTTTGTTATTATAGAACGCCATTTTTGAACCCATTGAGTTACAGTCGCTTGACAAATTAGAACAAACTGAAAACTCGAATTCTGAAGTCAGAGGAACTGCCTCCAAATTGGGGTAGGATTCATTAATTCAGTGTAAGAAGTTGAATTAAATCATTCAAACCTTTAACTCGAAAATTTTTGGGCACTACCCTTAAATTAAATTGTTCAGTTATTAATTTGTAACAATTCCAAAACAAAAAGTGGATTTCGTTACTTCAAAGAGTTGGATTGTCTTGTGCAAGTTATAATTTGATGGAATTGAGTGTAACTAGAGGGCTGTTGTATCGAAGCATCATTGAAATTATTGAAAAACTTTTGAGTGTTTTACTTGTCTAGTTATCTGTAGCTTGACTCTGCTTTGAAATTTTAATAGGTTTTGAATGTTTGTTTTGTAAAAACAACTTTTAATGATTTAAGACAGACATTTTGAACTGGAAAAGTTTAATGATATCAGATGTATTTATAACAGCCCGTCTTTCATTGCATGTTTGTTTGCATACAATGTCATCAACGGCTTGTTTAGCCAACATTAATATAGGCTTTAATTTTTTTTACATTGAATCTCCGTCGTTATATGCCCGTACTCCTTATATACTACAAAGAATGACAAATGAAATACTGCTCTCACGTATTCTGTCATAAAAAGATGGGATGCACGTTTTTTAATCAATATTTACCGTTTCTAATATATACCTATATAAAATTACCGACCAGAATATCAATTCTCACTTGAACGAACATCTAATCCACTACTAATATTTAATAAATTAAAATTAGACAATTCAATATTCCAATATTCAAAACAGAGCTAGCAAAAAGAAATAAAACCAATAGAACCCTTTAGATCACATTTTTTCTTCTAAAATTATGAAGTATAATGAACCAGTGGGAAGTAAGTTAGCATTAAGTATTCGCATTTCCATAGCTGTCTCTGTCGTAGCAGTTAAAATTTCACTTGGCTAAGCAAAATTTTCTGTCCGCTGCAAAAATCCTTCCCCTTTTAGGGAGAGGGGAGCAGCGAGCGAATTCTTGCATAAAATTTACATCGAGCGGTCCACACAAATTACCATTTCACTTCTTACTCTGATTAAATGTTGTAGAAAAAATATTGCTCTCTAAATGTAAGAGAAAATTCTTGGGTTTTCGACTCATTAAAATTGATGTTTTGTTTTTTTTCGTTTCGGCCCGCCTTACGTTTGGTCGAGAGTGATTCCTTTCCAGTTTTGCATTCTACATTTGGCAGAATTTGCTTAATATAATTCAATTTGTTTTTCTCAAAAATGATACGAGCTTAATGTGTCGAGTCTAAACCGCGTAGGTTTTAACTAAAACAGCTGTTTGACCACTGGAAATTGCCGGCATAATGTCCTATAAAAATCTGCCAGAACTTGGCAATAGGCGGGCGGGATTCATCCAAAAAAGGTGTGTATTACAGCATCTTCCACGCAAAAGGGTGAGAAAACAGCGGAGGCGAAGCAAAGATATTTGGCAGGCCTTTACATTCTAATGATCCACTTGATTGCGGTTAAGTGTCGCTATAAAAATGTCTGAATGTTGCCAACTAGGGGAAAAAAACAGTTGCTCCTCTAAAGTGACTATTTTTCCTGGCAGCCTCCCGATATCATGAGACAATTGCCTTTGCGAGCACTTTAAGTGGACGACAATTGATGTTTTCCCACTTCGCTTACACTAACTTAATTTTGTTGTGTTCTGAAAAACTTTCTTTATTTTACACAAGTACTTCTCAGAGGATCTAGTCGCAATTTACTAGAAAAGAAAATGCTGGTCTAGAAAATGAAGATGTATTTAAAGCTAAAGTAAAAAGTCCTTCTACAATTGGTTAGGGATTTATTTCAGTGGCAATAAACTCACAAACAAAATTGTAGACATGATTGAATATCATTCTTTGATAGAAGGCCTTACTCCACAGCATGACGTTATTTTTAAGAAATGTAGATACTCCTATATCAATAGTCTCTTTAATTTCACCACAAAGTACAGAAAGAAAAGCAATAATAAACTTGACTGTTATACATTAAAAGGCAAGAATAAGTGGAAAATTCGATATGAAATCATCATGAAATTGAATGTCTTGATTGAATTATTCTGCCAATCTGTTTCTCGGAAACTTGCCCATCAATCATCAGTCTGTTACTATTACATGACATAAGCAATATCCGTGCCAACATAGTAAGTACTTATTAAATTTGACAGGGAAAAACCAGGCTGATCTATAAATTTAAAATATTATTGTACAAATCTCGTTCCACGGTTAAATTGAAAGCATCTATTATAACGTTACTTTTGGTGTGAATTACGTTCAATATTATACCAAATTCGCGTATGGAATTTTTTTAATATCGGGACTAGTCCCTCCCTCTTACCCACCACTGCAACTCCTGTAAGCCAGGATCAACAGTGGCACACAATGAAATGACACTGAGCGGTGAAGCTCAGGCATGTCCCGGGGAATCGCTTTAACTGTCTTGGATCCCGCAACGAATTTAATCAGAAACAGAAAAAAGGAGGAGTTAGAAAATGAATAGTTCCACTTCCCTCCAGAGCAAAGCGGGAGACAGAATGATGTAAAGAGGCTATAGCCTCATAAAATGAGAGATTTGCAACAAGAGAAGCCAGCTGCAAAAGCACCGAGGATCAATTTAAGGGTCCTAAGTGAGCTGTTATATTTGATTCCAATAGTAGGTATGGCAAAAACGCTTAAACGCACGGAAGTTGTTCCTTGTTGCTACAAGATCCGTATAATAAACTACTCCAGATATTGGTTGCAAGCTGTTTAACATAATATCACGCTGATTTTGCCAGAGATCACACTCCCACAGGATGTGGTGAGCAGTTTGTTCATATTCGTTACTGGATGTTGAGCACAGACAGATTGGTGAAGATACTAATTTGAAACTATACAATTTACTTTTAAAATTGCCGTGTCCGGTAAGAAATTGTACAACACAATGGTCTATGATTAGCCAAGTTTTATTTAACCGTTCGCGTACGTCCGGAAAGAACTGGTGCAGATGGCGACCCTTGGTTGACGTATTCCATCTACATTGCCATTCATTTAGTAGTTCGTTATTTAAGTCAGCTATTGGCATAAATAGCCTGGTTATTTTCGCACGGTCGGCGGTCGCGTAATGATAAGAAATCATTTTCTAAATTATCGCGCGTAGAATAATACATTGCTGCTCGTCTTTGTACTTCAAGATCAACCGGTAGTACATCCGCTAGGACAGGTAGGGCCTCTGTGCTCACTGTTCTATAGGCTTTACACAGAAATATCAACGCCAACCTCTGGCTTTGTAGTAATTTACGGCGAGCAGCTCCGATGGTAGCCCTATCAGCCCACACAGGCGAGCCGTAGCATATACACCCAAGATAGGTTGCCCCGTAAATGATTTTAAGAGTATTAAAAGAGAGGCCCCAGGTTGCCGTCGATATCCTTGTAAGTGCAAAAAAGTTTCGCTTAGCTTTTTCCCCAACTGATTTAATATGTTCTATAAACGAGAAATTCTTTTCTAAAACTAAACCCAAATAACAGGTTGATATTTTGCGTTTTACAGTAACATTATTAAGTTTTACGCCCGGGGGGGATTTTAGTTCACCTTTAAGAAGGAGTTGGTAGGTTTTATGAGGAGCAAATGTAAGGCGATTTCTTTTACCCCATTCACTTATCATACTTAAGCAAGTTTGAGCCAGATTTTCCAACTCTCTCCTGGAGTTACCCTGTATAAGTAAGAGGCCATCGTCAGCATATGCCGTTAGAGAGCAGCGTGATGGCAAGGGTAATGTCAAGAAGTCATCAAAACCCAAGTTCCAGAGATACGGCGCGAGCACTGAGCCCTGGGGGCAACCCATGGTTAACGATTTAGTGACTCTGAAGTGAAGACTCGCGTATGGAATGCGTGAAGATCGATATGAATCAAGTTTTATTCCCTATTTAATAAATAAACTGAATAACATCTCTGTACCGGAAAAAATCCAAATCCCAGCAATTTTTTTATCTTTCTCGAATCTTTGAAAATAACTCACAGCGGGTGAGGCAGTGAATCGATTTTGAATTCATAATTTAATCTAGCAGCGGCCGTAGCTTGAAAAATGTTTAATTTGTTCGCCGATACAGGGGACACGGTGTTTCGTTGACTTTGTGAATATCAATATTTGGTAGCGAATGCGAAATGAAAAATATATCAGCTTTTTGTCAAATGAAAAATGTGTCGCGTTTTGGTGACGAAATTGACTGTATTTGACATTCATTGGTTATGAAATCCAATTAGATTGTTACGAGAATTAAAATGCGATCATCGTTGTGAATGGATGTAAGTATTTCTGGTGTTTGTGTTACAATTATAAAGTCGGTCGTAAAATCCATGTATTTAATTCAGTTTAGTTTATATTTAACTTGAAGCAATTTTCCTAGCACTAATTTGAACCAAACATCTGTAATAAGTATAGAAAAACAATGCAATATAAAAAGTGTTCGTAGTTCAAGAGTAAAAGCGACATTATTAAAAGTTGATACACAGTTTCACAAGGAAATATAATACTTTGGCGTCGGTCGAATAAACGTTTCAATATTGGGTGCTTCATTAATCACGGTAATTGACAGGAAGGGGACTAGTCGGCTAGTCCCCCCTGTGGTCGTGCTTTTGTTTGTGATAATGGAGAAAAAAAGTTATAATTTTTTGACGCTGTCATTACAGTTGTTAAGTATGATTTAGTAGGTTTTTGTAATTAGGGCGTGATTTGGTATGAATGAGGGGTTAATTGGCACTTGCTGAGGTTAAATGATTAATCTGAATAATAGTTTTTAGAAATCATCGATTGTAATTAATATGTTTATTTGAAGGTATCGTGCAATCTATTAATTTGCTTGTTCGCTTATGTATTACTAGTAAATCTGTTAATAATATAAATTTTGATAACAACAATAAACAACTTAAGTTATTAGGATATATAATAAAAAAAAATTGCAGAGGAAATAACAACTCCAAAACAGTAACCCTGCAATGGTTCGATCTCAGATTATTTACCGTTATTATCGAAGGGAACCCAGCCCAGCCTAATTCACGGAAATAAAATAGAAATAACGATGGGAAAGCCTGTTTAATGTTGCTTAACGATAACGATTTGATTGCACGATTGTGTACCGAGTACGATTTATGTGATACAACAAAATATTTATAAAAAATGAATTAAGGAAATCTTTTTGAGATGGAGGAAATCCTGGTATGGTCTAAGGCCGGTGGCCAAATAGAGGCTAGATGCGATTAGATTAACTAATGTATGAAGGAAGTAAGATAGCACGTGTTTTCCCTGTGAAGGACTATCTTGAGAGAAGTATACCTAACTTATTTAAGTCAAGAAAAGAATTAATATAATTTAAAGAGGTGAAACGAGAAAAATCAAACAATTGTTAACATGTTTAGGCTCACACATATTATATCTTATTTTCCTTTTACCTCAAAATAAACAAATTAATGAATTATACACCTACAAGTCAAAGCAATCGTTTCTACCCCTTCGATTTTTCTCCAAAAAGATAACTCAACAGACAATTTGCTTAAGCCTTCCCCAGTATTTCGCTGTCACATTTAATTTGGTCGGAATCGCCTATTAATCATTTATGGAGTCATTAATCAGATATCAGCTTGATATCCCTTCTCACTCCTTCAAACGTTGAGGATTTACTTGACAAATTACTTTTTCGCCTTACTTTTTGGAAGGGGTCTCTCGTTTCCAACTTTAGAAGGGTATTTCTTTTTCAATTTCCGGATAATAAAATCATCAAGTTGAGTTTTAAATTTAAATGGCGTTGTAATATTTTGTTTGAACTTTCAAAGCGTAATTAGTATTAGTAATGACATGGCGTCTGTTTTGGGGAAATCCTTAGCTGATTGATAAATCGGATACGGGGAAATACAGTTGCAAAAACATAATTTATCACCTCGCATTTCTTTAAACGAGTTGCTAATCAATAAGTGATTAGATAATCAGCGTATATGAACTTAGCTTAAAACTAGTGCAGCTGAAAACATAAAATGGTATCGGAGTTTCGCCAATTTCTCCCAGATCGCAGTCCCGGCCTGTTTACGTCAAACTTTGCCGTAGTCATTTGGGCACGATTTTTATTAACTTCGATGCTTGCAGAAAACTTTCGTTGCGCCTTTTTCTCCTTTAAATTTACGTTCCGAGCATTTTATGGGTCTGCAATTCGGTTTATCGTTTATTAAACTGTGTATAGATTGGATATTTAAGCAGGATTTCGTGCTCGTAAAAATTGAGAGAGCTTTTGGTGAATTGCGATAGATTCGGTTTTATTTTAGGATCGATAGGAAATCATTCGGAAGTCCTTGTGATATTTAATTTTGAGAGGATATTCGTGAATAATGTTTGGTGCTATAAAATGCGTCATAAAGTCCTACAATTATTTATTTTAAAATAGCGACTTTAGAAGTGTTTTGGAGAGGAAAATTCTGTAGTATTTATTTGTAGAAGTTAAATCCTCGATCTTTACTGATCTAACAATACTGTAAGAAGTGAAACAACAGCAGCATACAATTATTGCTGAGATTAAGCGTAATGTTCTTTAAATCAATATGTTTTAAAACAAATGAAAAGTCCGTACATCTTGGCATAAAATCGAGACATAATTTAAATTAACAAGTTACCAACGACATCGTATTGTGTAACATTAATATACCTCTGATTGCATGATACTATTGCAAAATATGTCACTCCATTAGGCTTTAAAGCGCCCACGCTCGACAACCAAGGAGATATTTCACCATAATACCATACTATAATAAGCTCAATATCTTCCTGTATAAGGGCTATAATCTATTGTAAATCATTGTCGAGTATCAATAAATTATTACACGTTTATGAAGGGTTATTTTTATTAAGGCGTTGGTAAGATTGTAGTAGATTAATTGGATTCTTCTCGTCATAATTAGAAATAGACGTAGGTTGTAAGTAAGTATAGTTTGGATTAATTGAATGGTGATAATGTTTTTTTAATGGTTGTGTAAAATTGATTTTAATTATTTTAGTTTATTGTGAGACTGCTGTGATGGATAGGGAGTTACATCTTTCTGGTGGACTTTAAAAGCACTATTCTTGATATTGACTGTCCTAAAATCGTTCAGATTTAAAATTAAATAATATTTTGCACTCGAAATTATTTTAAAGAACTGATTTTTTGCTTTGCCTATATATCTCTAATAGACATCAAGTTTCAAGGTTAACATTATGCTGTTATTAAAAAAAACAGTGGTTATTTTAACGTTGTAATCGCTAACTATAGTTAATTATCTATTATTAGAACCTAAAAAGTATTAATTATATAATGGAAATGGCAAACTTTTTGATAGTATCTAAATTCATTCTACCGATTGAGGCGGTGATAGCAACCAGAGTTTTCTCTTCTATCTTCAACCTTGTAAGTCTGTTTAACCTTTGAAATAAAACGTTATTAGTATTGGTTTAATGACACAATCCAAGGTTTGTTTATGCAAGGCTAGACCTGTAACATAATGTATCAATTTTGTTAATGAATTGACATACAAACACAGTTTTGGGTCAGAGTGGACGTGACTAAGTTTTTTTTGACAGTTTTTTCGTTAGTTTTTGGGTGATTATGGACATTTATGAGGTTAAGGCTTTTCTGTTCACTTTTGAATGTTTGTTTTGTTTAAAATGATTTCATTTTTAAAGGATTTAGTATATCTTTTTCTCTAATGAATAAAAACTGACGGCACCTCAGATAGATACTTTTGAACCTTGACCGCGACTTTATTATCCACGTAGTAGAAGTGGTTTTCGTTGTGAAAATGTAACCACTGATGTAGTATCGCTTGTGTAATTTACAAATTAATTATAACCGACACTTTCCAATACTTTTGCTCTGAGACTTAAGGCTTAACCAAATGGCAATCGAAAACATAAGCCACAGATTAAATTGTCATGAGATAATTAAAAATAATTTTCGCAAAGTAATATTTTTTTTTATGCTAGATGTTTTTGCGTTTGACCACGATCTCACCCGATGATAAGTGAAGGTGGACCGCGCGTACCCATAAGATGCATGTACAATCTAGCCTTGAATGGTCTATGTCAAACTCATACAACTTCATTGACATTTGGCTTCGCCTTCATCTTCATAACAAGATTCATGATTCTAGATTATCGGGAACCTAGTTTTCATTACTTTAAATGGTAACTTATGTGGAGATCAGATAAAGAAAATTTAGCGCGATATTTTATTGTTAAGGATTTGGGTAATTATTGTTTTTCATTTACAGAACTAGAAAAACGTATTTATCTTAGCTTGAGAGTGTAAACCTTGTACTTTATTTTTTTTTTAATTCCTATTATTATTATTTTCTTTTTGGGGCAATTTTATTAAAGCACTTCTTTCGTTAACCTTGCATAAAATCGATCAAGTCTTCATATGTATAATCTGTGTCCATACGAAAATGTTTAGTAGGTACTTTGTTTTTAGTTTCTATATCATTTTACAGTGCGGTTTACATTCGCGAGCGACTTTATGAACATTAAAAGTAATTTATTAGATTTTAGATCAAAACTAACAATACAACAGTTCCCTTTACCTCGCAGTAAGGTCAAGTTTTTAGATGCTACATAATGAGTGCACACACGTTAAGTGAACACGCAAATGCTTCTAGTGTAGGTTCTTTAATAAGCACGAGGTTATTATAAGTGATAATGCTTCAGTTTTTTTATTGTGTTTAATTGTTATGTTTAGTTTATTAAGTACTTACTTATTTGTTTATTTATGCACGTGTGGCGTAGTGGTTACGGCAGTCGCCTCGCCGCTTCGTGTCGCGGGTTCGAGTCCCGCGCCGGACAACTATTTGTGTGGCCCATAAATAGTTGTTCTGAGTCTGGATGTAATTTTTGTCCATCTAATTATATGTTTGTGACACAAGCATTAGATTCACTACAGCGGGCTTTGTGTAAAAAAAAGAGTGTGTGTACTTATGTACACGCGTTAGAAGTTATACTTCTTTGGCGTATGGAAAAAAAATAACTAAAATGCAGTAGTGATTAACGATAAATATTAAAATTAATCAAAAAGATTTTATTTAAATAAAAATACTAGAATATACAACTTGAACATAGTTATCAATTTTCATACCACCTAGAACTAACTTCATGCTGTTAAATTTAGGTGTCGGTGTGCGCGCGCATCGTAAAAATTCACTCTCATCATTTTACTCCATCGCGCCAAAAGAAGTATAACTTCAAAAATTACATCATTCATCTTTTCTTATCGTTTTCCTTCTGTACAATTAAGGTGGTACTGTACATTATGGTGTCAGACTTGTTCAAGCCGCCCAGTAGACTTGTGACTTGGTTAAACGAGTGTTATCTGACGATAAAGACCGAGACCTCCGAAGCATGGTGACGCTCAGAAATTCAACCACTTAGATGGTCACCCATCTATGGACAGATCACGTGCCTAGGTGTTTTACTTCTTTTTACTTTACCCTTCTTGCTTTATTTTTGACTGGCGTGTTCATCTTATCGTTAGATGACCGCGACTACTAATTAAGAGGTCGTGAGATCGATCCCCAGGCACATCTTTGTATAAAATCTTGTAAATTTGATCTGCTAGTGTAGTAGCTTAGCGGCAGAGCTTATACCCTGAATTGGTGAAGGGGGATGTTTGCCTGTTATTCTGTAAGGTACAGACGCCAGCACATCAAGCTACCCCAATCTGTCAAATTTATTTTATAGTTTTTCAACTTTATGACAAAAGCATAAGGTTCACTTTCAATTGGGGAAATTTGACAGATTGTAGTAGCTTGATGTGCTGGCGTCTGTACTTTCTCTATAGAACTCACCTCACACAAAAGCCCTTATTTCGCTCTACCTAGAGTTCACGTAGATTATTCGAACTGAACCCTACGGACAGTAAGTAGCAATCGGCCGTTAATGAGAAACCTGTAACTATATGTATGTATGTACCTATATCAAATCTCCTCAAACAATCAATATCAATTTGCATCCACAGTAAGCCACGTCAATTGTTTAATCAGTGTAGAATATTTAACTAATCACATTACCGTACTGAATACATATAAAATAATTAATGCTAATGTGTAGGTGAGTACGTACATTATGTAAAACGGCTAGTAGGATTACCCAGTTAAAATGAGGCGCATTGGTTGCAATTTAACTACTGTTTTATACTACCATATATATACAAGGATACGGCCTCATTCTAAGTGGATACTGTACATAGCCTAGTTGGTAGTGCTCCTGCCTACGAAGTTGGTGGTCCTGGGTTCGAATCCCGGTAAATGCAAATATCTGTGTGATGAGCACGAATATTTGTTTCTGAGTCATAGATGGTTTCTATGTATTTAAGTATTTATCTGTCTATATAAGTATGTATATCGTCGCCTGGTACCCATAGTACAAGCTTTGCTTAGTTTGGGGCTAGGATGATCTGTGTGACATTGTCCCCAGATATTATATTATTATTATATATTATTATACTGTAGCCTACTACATAGCAACTCACAATCTTTGTTGCATCTTTACAGCTCTCTGGAATGCCCTGTCTATTTTACTCACGCACTGGATATTAGCAATTATATAATGTGAAGACTCGAAAAGTGGTTGCCGTAGCCGAAAGTGGGCTGGATTGCATCAAACTAGAGTTACTTCCACAATCAAACTGGTATAAAGTCTAGACTCTTGATTAATAGACAAAATCAAAATATACTATCTTATCTATACTTCTTCTCCATCTGAATTAGTGTTGCCGTCCCGTCCATCGGAGAACACGTAAAGCCGTTGATCCTGCACCTAACCTTTCTCTGGTCATGTTGGCTAGCCCGTATGATGAAACCATAAAAGTGGAATTATAAAGTATGTAACTATGTTTTTCGCATAGAGTTATGCATTAAAATATACCCCACGTAAATTGCTAGTCCCCTTTAAAAGGACATTATTTAACTTACACGTTTTACAAGGACATTATGTTACAAGTTGTATAAGAGAAGGTCTCAAAGGTCTTTAATATAGATCGATTCAAAAGCCGTACCATCAAAGAAACATTGTTATATTTGTAACCCCAAGAGTTCTGGCCGAAGTTTTTCTTATGAGATTGGGTGAGTACTTTTGATCCCGCAAAGGAATTTCATTATCCATCATTCATCCCTTATTATCCACTTTCCTTATTCATGGGAAGTATAGGAACCCATATCGCCCCATATTATTGATCTCCTATAACAGTAACATAGAAATCATATATTTATTTTATTATTATTGTAGCCATAACATTTTATAGTGAAGTTTCGACTCCATTTATGTGACGTATACATATATTACTTACCTTTTTCTACAGAAATGTTGAATATTATGAGCTTTGAAAAGGCCCAAAGATTTTGGAGTACCAACGTAAAGTTATGATTCAGAATATTTTATAAAACATACTTTTAAGGGGAAACCCTAGTGCCTAAACTGTCTAAAAATCGAGGTATTGTGTTCTTCTATTTGCTCCTAATAAAACGAATCTATTTTATTCTTATAAAAGATATAGCTTATGTCTGACGGTAATTTTTAAGGGTTCCGTACCCGAACCCGGACCCTCTTACTAAGACTTCGCTGCCTGTCTGTATGTCTGTCCGTCTGTCACCAGGCTGTATTTCATGAACCGTGATAGTTAGACAGTTGAAATTTTCACAGATTATGTATTTCTTGTTGCCGCTCTAACAACAAATAGTACCTACTATAAACAAAATAAAATAAATAAATACAACAAACGTGAATTTTTTGTTCGTTTTTGTAGAAAATGGTAAAGAACTCTTCGTGCGCCAGTCCGACTCGCACTTGGCCGGTTTTTTTTTTGGGTTTCAAGCTGCTAGATTTGTCTAGCAGACATTTATTTTTGGCAGTTTCAAATGACTTTCGGATGATCATTTTCTTCTTTTGTTTATCATTATCATCAGCTGAAAGACGTCCACTCCTGGACAAGGCCTCCAATAGATCTCCACAATTGCCGGTCTCGTGCTATCCGCAGTTTCTAGACACCCTCATAAGATCATGTTGGGCCCTGCTGTGTCTTCTGCTTCGTAGTCACCACTCGAGATCCTTTCTGCCCCAGCGGTCATAGGTTCTAGCTATGAATTTAGACCACTATATTTATGTTGATAAACAAAAATGGTCATACGCGACATACATCAATATAACGTAGATGATAAATTTCTACATTTATAATCAACTTTTGGTATACGTTTGTATTAAAAATGGAATCCAGTTTTGGACCTTAACATATATTAAATAAAATAAAGTTATAAAAGCCCACTCCAAGTCTCGTGTACGTTGATATATCTCTGTTTCAATTGTATCCGAATATAAATATATAAAAAATAGAAGTCATATATCTTATTAATATTATCCCATCAACATCCGTTAACCTTTCATCTTACATAAAAAAATATTTTGGTGGGTTGTAAAAAGTTACAACCCGACTTTTACACTCAAAAGGCCCATTTAGAACCAAGTGGGTATAAAAATAGTTCCCTTAGTAGCTTAATAGCAGCTTATTACAAAACCAACAAACAAATGAGTAGTTCTAACGTTCTACTTTGTCATTACTGGTGTGTCACTACAATGGTGTTCATAATAGTCGGTTGTCATGGCAACGGTGAGTCTTCTCACGGCTCTCAATATCACAGTAACGGCCAATAAAACTCAAGTACGTTTGCTACACAAATTGGTGACTACGTGAGTATATACTAACTTAAAAATAAATTGGTTTTTTTCTCGAGTAACTGCTTCGGCGCGTGATTTTGTAACCGTTGCACTGTGATTCGCGTAGAACAAACTAGCTGGACAAAAACAACTCTTCAATTCCTAATAGTTAATTATTAAGATGAACTCATTAGCCCTATACATTAAGGAATACATCTATTAATTTTCGTAATTACCCTCATTAGGCCCGTCATTAAGGTAAGTATATAAAGTGTTGATAATTCAAAGTGCATTCATTTGCATTTTTCCACCATATTGTTAACATTATTTTAAGTCACTAAAAGAAATTTGTGATAGTGTTTTTGTGATGGATTGTGTACATAAGGGTAAGTAGTTTTGTTTTAGTTAATTTTTATCACAGGATCTTCATTATTTAATTTTATTAAATTAAATGTTTCGATAAAAGTGGACTTTTTCACCCATATTTTTGAATTCAATAGTCAAAATATTACATGTCCACTCATGTCCACTCTGTAAAATCTATTTTATATGATTCTCACAAGTATCTAGTAGTAATTAGTAGAAAAAAATATTGCGAATTATTTGCACAACTAATTTTTTTCTTTTTTTTTCTTTAAACAGTTTTCACCGTCTCAAAAATGGACTTTTTTGAAGAATGGCTAAAACACCCGAAGGAAACGCGAAACGTGGAGCTCTTTCGGTTTATATCTTTGAGACATGACTTTGATGGTGTTACGGAACAGTCCCTGAGAGACGTCAAGGTCATCATCTCAAAATATTCTTCAAAATTGGCTGAAAAGTGGAGCAGCTGTGCAAGAAATAGCAGCTGTGCAAAGAATAGCTACGAATAGAGATTTACTTAATATGTTATTGATAACATCTGACCCTGTAATAAATGGTTTAAGAGAAATTCCCCGGAAGAAAATAGGTTCATTCCCTATCGAAGTCCTAGATTTATTAGTTCAACCTAGCTTTAAGGAACAAAATGTTAATATAGTTTCTAGTTTTCATAGTTCTGCCACTCATGATCATGACTATTCAATGGATGATTCATCTGATGATAGTGATGATGAGTGATCGATTTAGTTTTTAAGTAGGTATTTTATGTATCTGATATTAGATTTTATAGTTACATTTATAGTTAAATTTATTTATAAAATTGTTTAAAAAAATATTGTGTTTTTATTTCACTATACCTGCTCAAACGACCAATGGACCTCAAATAGTATTATGACCCTTATATCTTTGCTTAATAACCTCATTTATAAATAAAAATCGAAACAAATAATATTGTCCAGCTAGCTTGTTCTACACGAACCACTGTGCGTTGTGTTGATTTAGGGAATATGTTTTGTACGACTCGTTACTTGAGCACTTTATAGCATCATTATATCAGCCAATAGACGTCCACTGCTGCACAAAGGCCAACTCCAAAGATTGTGGGTCTGGCGCTATATATATATATATATATATATATATATATATATATATATATATATATTTCAATACTTGGTAATTGTTTTAGTGTTATTTATTTTCTAAATTGAATTTGTATTGCCCTGTAAAGATTTGTGTGCCGGAAACAGCAGAATACTTTCGACATTTAAAACTGTAAAACCAGTGACAACAATATTCTTACAAATAAATATTTCTATTTCTATCTATGTCTATCCGCATCTAATATATAATTTCATTAAATATCGGTATAAACTGAACTAAACTGAATAAGAAATCTTTTCGTCAAGCAATAATATACTTAACATATGTTGATTTCTAATCTACATAACTTAGTACTTATATTTGGCATATTTATAGGACTACATGAATCTTATACACTAAAAATATGTACAAATTTAAATAACCATTACGACAATACATTAAAACATTTGCCATCTTACTAAACCATGACTATAGGTACTTATTAAATTATAATTCCACGTGATCCAATATAAGTCACGGTCTAATTATGTATTTGTACCTACAATTAATGCACATTTAATATGTAATATTACAATTATAATAATTGTAATATTCCATATTAATATGTTATATTACAATTATAATAATTGTAATATTACATATTAACTGTGTATTAATTGTTCTGATTATATACTAGCGGCTTTTAAAGTCTATGCGTATGAAAACTAAACATACGTACATAACTTAAAATAGTTTATATTAGTAAAATTAAAAATGAATATATTGAGTAAACATGTCTCAATGGAGACTAGCTAATTGCGCAGGACATATTATAGTGCACAAGTGTGTGCACAAACACAGGGGCACTTTGTATTCTATCACTCTCATGATCCGATGGGATGACTAGCGACACGACCGGAAAGAGGTCAGGTACTGGATCGACAGCTTTACGTAATACCACCAACGCACAGACTTCGGGCTGACACTGAGAAATTTCTTTTTACGGAAAAATCACTATTTAGTTCGACCCGGGATTTGAACCCAGGACCTTATTATCTGCGGTTGAACACGCCACCGCTAGACCAACGAGGTAGTCAAGAGTAAACATGTATTGTAATACAGAATATGGTATCGTAGTTGGTGTATAATTTTATACGTTTACCCAATCAAAATAGTTATTATCTGGAATTACTTCCTCATTTCTTATGTAACATCCATAACACGAAAACACCAATGTGATTTAAAAAAGGGCCATAAATTACAACTAATTCATACATTTCAACATGTCATGAGAGCCAAAATGAGTGTATCATTATAACATCTAAATGTACTTTTCTTCAACACTTCCCAAAAAGCTTGACAAGTATACACAACGTACTAATTACACTCAACTATTGTTCTACGTTCTATAAAAATGTTAGCCGACCGAATTGAAAATACATGTAATTTGCATTTACTTACAAGGTTTGGAGGTAACGGAAGACAAACCACTAAAGTTTTAATTTACTATTATATTTATATTTAAATAAGAAATAATAGCATTTGGCTTTGGATAAAATTCTATCTTAAAGCAGCTTCAGTATCAGTATCACAAGCATTATAAGTTATTAATAAAATAAACTATTAAATATTTAGTTGTAAATAGTTAATTAACTTTTAATTTATTTATTTTAGTAAGGCTTTAATGTAAAGTTATTAATTATTAAACACTAAGAAAATTCTAAACTATAACTACATATATTAGTCAAAATTATTAAGTAAGTAATTTAAATAATTATTAAAACTATCATTAAGAACTAATTTGTTCTAAAACAGTGCAAATATGTACATATATGTTAATTATATTCATATATGTCGTTCATTTAACTATAAGTTATTTTAAATTACATCCACGAAATACTTTTTCAGACTGTTTAGTTCGTATCACTGCTTAAAATATTTTGTCCGAGTTACTTGCCCTGTATTCGGAGGTATTTTTAATTTGGTGGGGTGTTACCGAAATTAGACTGTAGTACGCACGCGATGTGTTTCTATTCGAGATTTTTATCTGTTCAATTGATGGTTATATAGTAACAAAGTGAGTAAAAAAGGAACGAGGTTAGGCTCTGTGCTCGGATTTGCGGAGCGGGTTTGATAATGAGCGAATAATAGGATTAGATTATTCGTGTAAAAATTATGGGAAGTTGCTTAAAGGAGGGTGCTGAAATTCTTTTAGCCATTCAACAAATATAAATTTAGCTTTTAATTCCTTTTTTAGAAAAGCTTTGAGATAAACGAAATTATCGAATTTGGCTGTAAGCTTTGGTAAAAAAGAATTAATCAGTTCATATAACTGTAAGTGTTTTGAGTAATTTTGACTATGGGCGATGGGTTTGTACTATGATAAATAACATTTTCATCTGATAGAGAGCGTATTGATGATCTGTAGGGCACACTTATCGCGATATTCAATAAGTTCGATGTAGGCTTAAAAATGTGTTTTATATCTTGATATATGGTCAGTTTAGTGTGCAGAAGAGTATAGAACTATAAAATAAATTTTAATAATTAAATTTTAATGAAGCCACCATATTAATTATGTCTCATTTTAAAGTTGGAACTGCGCATTATAAAATATTTATTTATTTATTTAATTAAAGTTTGCCAACATTTTACTTTAGACAAGAACGTACACTTCGGTCTTAAATCAAACTACACAACCAATTATAGGCAAACACTACATGTATCATCATCTATGTAATTTAAAAAAATCGTATATGTTTACTTTAATTCTATATAATATTTTAAATAGTAAAAACTAATCACTACTAAAATATATCAATTAAAATTCGCTACCGCTTGCAAGCCCGCTAAACTACCATTAACCGAATCTTAGCTTTATGGCGGTAGTGCGTGATTTTGTTAATGAAGATCGCCCGAAAAACTTTGTGTTCGGTAAAACAACATGTATGGAGTGTAAAATCTAATTATTACTGTTATTATAATTGTGTACTACGTCATTCTTGAGGTCTCTATTTGACAGCTCACTATTTAGTTGGGCTAATATTAGTGTAGCTACTAAATTACTTTTTGTATGGGTATTTTTGTTTTGTCTTGAATTTTGGACTCCATCGTTCGTTGAGCGGTAGCATGTTCATTCCTTGGGTTCAAATCCCGGGTCAGACGAAAAATGTTTTATCTCGATTTTTCTGGCAAGAAAAGCTCTCATTAGCACATGAATTCAGAAATTTGACGGCGTTAGATTTCGAAGCTTCGAAGAAAACGTAAAGCGGTCGGACCTATGCCCACTTTCTCCCCGGTCGGGTCGGATGGGAGTCCCATCGGCTTTGAGAGTGGGGAGGGGTAAGAGAGATTGTGTTTGCTAGCACACTCGAACACTATTATGTATTCTGCGTTGTTGATTAGTGTCCTTCGATATCCACCGAAGCCGAAATTGGGTCTTAAATTCAATTAATTGCATGCTGAGAACATAATACCTACTCGTTAGTTTGTACAAAAATATGAATATTCAACTAATATTATATTATAAATTACAATACATTGATGGGCCTGATGGCGTGGTTGGTAAATGCTTGCCTTTCACGCCTCAGATCGTTGGGTATATTTGATATTTGTGTGCATGACCAAATCTGTTTGCGCTGACTCTGGGTGCAATCACACTAATATTATAAAGTTTGTGAGTGTGAATATTTGTTATTCTTTCACGCAAAAACTACGGAAAGGATTGATGAAACTTTGTAGAATTATAGCTTATATATCCGAATAACTCATAGGCTATAATTTATTAAGTTTAACGCGAGTGAGACCGCGGGGCACAGCTTGTTATCTATATAAGTATGTATTTACAAAAAAAAAATAGGATCTATATGTAGTATATCAGTTATCTGGTTTCCATAGTACAAGCTCTACTTAGTTTGGGATCCGATGGCCGTCTGAATAATGTCCCATGATATTATTGTTATTATATATTCACTACATCATTTATACATGTGACATAATTTGATTGAACGATTTAGTTATGAGTTGAGACCGAAACAAGTTAGAAACTCACTCGCTCGGTAGGACAGTTTAACTAATCAAGATATGAACTGTGACCTTTTTGATGGCCAGTTAACCTAATATAGGTATCTCTGTCAAGTGAAGATTGAAACGGCTATTAAGATTTACGAGTCTAATTGAAATGTAGACATCCTATTAGGGGATATGCAGTAAGCTACATGCTTGGTACTACTTAATTCCTAAATTGACTTTTACGTTATATATATATACAACATGTACCTAACTTAATTAACGCACATCCTGAAAATAGTTTGTTCAGAATCGTTTACTGAATCGATTTATATAGTATTCATTTTTAGTATAGGTAATTTTTTATACCAAAATAATTAAAACTACGGAAATTATTGTCATATTAACCCTGTACAGTCAAAACAAATTGAAATGGACCGTATGTCAAAGTAATAAGACTTATAAAATCGCAGTTTTATTTGTATTCATACAAATTCCATCATTCAATACAAAATAAAGAAAGTCAACTTTATTCCAAGAAACTAATTTAGTAAATAACAAAGCATATACATGTTAAATTAAAAATTCAGTGTATGTATTATGATTACAACATAATACTGTAATTGGGGTGTCTGAGGGTGTGCGTTAATTACGTTACATGTTGTATATTATATTGATTGATTGATTATATATTGACATTTGCGTTATTATTGTTTAGCTATAAAATTATTTGTAAGTGTTAAAATTATATAGAAAGTAAAATATTTAGTTATGTATATTGAATTTAAATTGCGTGAGATTATGACAAATGATGTATATAGTAACACCAAGTTACCACTGCTTAAAACAGTAGCATTAAACTTTGCTTAAAACCTTGTACAACGCACCAAAAATCGCGCTGGAAACAAGGCTACCTCTAAAAAACAGTTCATTCTAATATAACGTAACGTAATCCAACTTCCTACTTCTATAAAAAAACGTATCAAGGTGAATCAACTAGGAAGAGAACCAACGATCTCAGTGACCTTGGCCAGTGAAAGCCTAACATTTAAACCATGGGGCGGTAGTTCATTGACTGTCAGTATATAATTGTTAATGGTAAATTGATGGCTTGTTGAAAATATGCTAATTAGCGCTACAGCCTTCGAAATAAGTATGTTATAATACAATTTTATTGTACCTACTTACTTATCTGTGGCGGAGGCGGAAATTGAATGTTCTGCTGGTCGAATTTCGGTCACGGCGGCCAGTCTTAATAGAGACTGCCCATCTGCGCGGAACATATTATAGTGGACAGTGTGTGCGCAAACACAGCGGCACTTTCTATTCCATCACTCTCATGATACGATGGAACGACTATCGACACGACCAAAAAGAGATCAGGTATGACTGCTTTACGTGCACTCCGAGTTCCGGGGGTTCCCAGACTTTTTCTTTTTACTGATAAATCCGAAAAATCACTTATAGGCTCGATCCGGGATTTGAACCCAAGACCTCATGATCTGCGGTTGAACACACTACCGCTAGACCAATGAAGCATGCAAACATGAGTGACTGATTTGACATTTTTATAGTCTGGTGAAGCATTGAAAACCTCCTAGGCTGACGTAGACACCGATAATTTTTGTTAAGTTTCATAAGCAAGTTAAATTCCTTCCACTATTTACGTTCTACCTAGTAGATGCCTGCTAATGTCGCCTACAAACTCAAAGTATATATATATAAATCCAGTACACAAGATAATATCTACACAACAAATCATTGGTTTCTCTCTAGTTAAAACTCTCAAATATCCACCGCAATAGATTATAAACGCTTGCCAAGCAAGCGATACGTAAAACTGAAACCATTCGGTCGGAATGAACGATTAGTGAACGAATGAGATCATATTACCGACCTTCGCTGATCTTTGATAATATCTCGACTTTCTAGTTCTACGAGATTAATCGGTAGTGTGCGATTCATTGGTTTGGATTTAGTTCAGTGTGATTTTTGAGTTCATTTGCAGTTTCTTAATTAATATCAGTCAGCAAAGTCCTTCTTCATTTGATATTACAGTACCTACTTCATTCGATTAGATAGGTAGACACACGTATTTGTACATTTGTAAAAAACATTTTACTAAATAATACGTAATACCTACCCTATACAGAAAAGAAAGAAAAAGAAAAGAAAAGAAAATTTATGATGACTTATGATGACTTACATATACGTTTAGTGGGTATTTTTTATTCTGGGACATTATTCACACACGGCCATCTGATCCCAAACTTAGCAGAGCTTGTACTATGGAAACCAGATAACTGATATTATGTTAAATATATTACTTTTCTTTTGTAACTACATACTTATATAGGTAATTACATCCAGACTCAGGAGAAACAGATATATGTCCTGGGCGGCAATCGAACCCACGACCTGCGGCGTGAAAGGCAAGCATTTACCAACCACGCAAACAAGCCCATTTGGTTTATTACTTGATAAAGTATGGATTACTTAATTAAGTAGTAATTTTTAGTACGACATATACCCTTTTTGACATCAAAAGTGTATTTAAGTATGTTGTTTGTATGAATTCAAGGAGCGCTATTCAGTTTCGAAACTTCAAAACATTTTTTTTTTAAATTCACCAATATAAAAAGTCAATGTAAATAAATAAAAAAGTACTTAACGAAATACGTGAAACGAAAATCCCGACCATTCAACTTGAATAGAAAAATAAAAAACATTTCATAAGAAGAGTCGAAGGCTAAAATGTACCGACGTACAGACGCCAGCACACAAGTTAACCCAATCTGTCAAATTTCTTTTATAGATTTTCAACTTTATCACATAAGCATGAAGTTCACTTTCAATTGGACAAATATGACAGATTGGGGTAGCTTGATGTGCTGGCGTCTGTACATTTTATCAATATATTCGTGGGTACTTATTTCAAAATACTTTTAAAAGAGTTTGCAAAGAATAAAAGTTTTCAATTCAACAAAAAGTTGGCAGTATTGACGTGAATTGACTTTGTCATAATAAATTTATTGCCGGAGGCATATTAGGGTTTTTGTCGGGCAATGGCGCCTGTTAGGGGTCGTAATATACATGTATATATAAGAATTTTGAATGACTTTGTGTAGTGGCCCGTATGTAATTTGCTACCTTTTAATGTTCGAAGTAAAGGAAAACGATTAAAGTATTGTGTTGTTGAATGCGTGTAAAATAGATTGACTGGCCTTTGGTCTAGTGGTGAGCGACCTTGTCTGGTAAGCTAGAGGTCGTGGGATCGATTCCCACCCAGGATAAATCTTTGTGTCTAATGATCTTTCTATTTTGCGCATTTTTCTTTAACTTTTATGTAAAACGAAACTAACTTAACTTTTATGTAAAACTTAAGCTGGACTGTCATTTCTAAGATCCTACATGTGACAATTAACTTTTCAGGCAGATAGGTTTATACTGCCCTAGTCAAGCTGGTCATAGAGCAAAAGCCCACTATGCTCGTCGTTTAAAAACTTCAACTTTAAATATACTTCCCCATTAATAACTTTAAGACGATTAGAAATAATCTCGAAGCGGTGAGCTTAAAATACTAGTTGCTATGCGTGGACGGATGTGGGTAGTATTAATAATATTCTATATCATAACGGTTCCTCTATCTTTATAGAGGTATATTGGAGCATTAAAAGAAATCTTCTGATTGAGATTTATATTTTAACTGGTTGCGCCCCGCGGTGTTACCCGCGATTTATGAATTACTAGCTGAGCCCCACAGTTTTACCCACGTTAAATTTTATAAATAATAGCCTACGTGTTAATCCAGGGCGACAGCTAACTCCATACCAATTTTTATTAAAATTTCTGCTGCCGTTTAGACGTGAAGAAGTAACAAACATACACACTCACACACTCACAAACTTTCGCCTTTATAATATTAGTGTGATTTATTCTTTAACCTTTCTAGGATATTATTGAGCTTATCGAAAAAGCGTAAAATAGCCGTAGCTGTAAATATGAAAATAATAAAAGAAAATTGATAAAAACTACCATTGATGTTCCAGTAGTTAGGTGGGTCGTCTCATCATTGATTTCTGACTAGTATGCCGTGGCTTCGATCCCATAAAATGCAATTAATTTTGGTATATTGTACTATGGAAATGGTAGTATTAAAATAATCTATTGTTAAATACCATAGAGAATAAGAAGATTAAATGATGACGATATGATGAATGAGGATGTTGGGACACTTTATACAGGGATAGGACGAAGGAGGAGTTGGTGAAGACTGTGAATAACATCATATCATCCAAATAACGTCCAATGTAGGATATAACCTCCCCCAATGAATTAAAATCCCATAAGCTTTGCAAATTATGGTCATAGTTTACAGAGAGACGCAGCTGCCACGTTCTCAGGTACGCCCCCTATGGGTTGATGAAGATGACGGTATTCTTCAGTCATCACACAACCATAAGGATAACGTACGTGAATCAAATCAAAGATAAAATGGAAGTATGCCAAAGAAACAATGGCAATAACTTAATACAAGCTAGGTAAATATCATTACTATTATAAAATAAATTTTGTTCCGAGTCTGATTGTAATTTGCGTCCGTCAATTATATGTTTGTAAAGTACCTCGTGTCATAGGGAAGAGACTCCCTAGTGCGGGGGTTGTCTTTATAAAATAAAAAAGTTTTTATATAATCCGTGGACCTGAATATCTATGTAACTAGAAATAATGATGTATACTTAACTATATTACTACAAACATGTTCTGACTATTTACAAGCGCTTTTTTAAAGTCTACGTGAGTAAAATTCTTTTTTATTTATTATTATTCATTTATAGGGACGACTGGAGTAAGTCCTATTTATGTGACGCCTTGAATTATATTTCTTGAGTGTATATGCATATTTTTTTACGAAATAGCCATGAACGAAAAGGGCTTTATATAAATAGGCTACTTTTTTTCGCTAATGTGGGGAGGAAGCACATTTTTTTGTCATTTCGTTTAAAAATCTAAATAAACCTCATAATGAAACGAGAAAAGTGACTTCGTAAAAATATATTTAAGGCTATATACTTTTATCACGCACCGTTCTGAAGGCTTTGGCTCTTAAGACTTGCAAATGTAACGCTCTTAATATTTTATGTGTATATTTTAAGCGATATTCTCATAAATTCTGTAAACGTACTTACTGATTTGTCATTTTATGTTTTTTTCATGTTTAAATAAAATGTATTTTTTTTACTTCGACTACCAAATATAACCTTAATATAATAGAATCGTGAATTGAATCACTCATTTACTTTCTAAAGAAATAAAAATAAAATAAATTGATAGTAGTTAGTTTCATAAGAAGAGTTAATCTGTCTGACTATCCTCTTGGTCTGGGGGTTAGTGACTCTGACTGCTGAACTAGAGGTTGTAAGTTCGATCCCACGTAGGGCAAATCGTTGTGTGATAAGCACAGTTACAAACAAACAAGTGGAAATTACTAAAAATCTCAGGATCTGATGGCAGTTTGTTAGTTGTCACGAATTAAGTATACCTTTTTTAAGTATGTAAATTACTAGTCCAAATCTGTTGTAGTTGTATTAAAATTGATAATAATGTTCATATGTTTGTATCCGTGTATATATTCTTGTCTACATTACTCGTTTAATGTTTTAAAGCATCTACCTACAGCTTTTTAAGAGTAGAAATCTCTACCATTTTACAAGCCCGTAAAAAGTTACTAAAATAGTTTATACAACATTTTGATGTAAAGTTTTATGTAAAATTTAGTACCATTGCTTTTTAATTTTATGCGTTACCATAAGAGAAGATAATCCTTTGTTTAATGATTATTGCCTCTAAATGTTCTTTCTATCTTGGAAAGTTTTTGAAGTGTGTTTTAAAATAAGCTGTTCCGAGTTTCGTTGCATTATCCCACCGTTTACGATGTTGGAAATCGTTGTTACACAATAATAGTGTTCGTGTAATACGTGAGTAGTGGTTAAGTACCTTAATGTTAGAGTTGTTCAAGCAACAGGGTAGGCCTGCCCTAACGACTTACTGGCACCAACAGTTCTATGTCCCTTTCGAAGAATAAAGACGTTGGAAGTTGTATAATTGTGGCGGTCACCGATCTATAGACTGACCACGTGTCTCGACGACTTACATTAACGCCGAAAAGTGGTACAATATACAATAAGGTAGCTTTGGGCATCTCAAACCAATTGCTTCAGGTTGCAGTTCTTTAAAAGAGTATTAGGTTAAAACTGTGTGTAAATCCAGAACTAAATAGACATACTTCTGTTCAGATAGAAACCCCCAAATAAAGAGAGAGTTAAAAAAAGGAAATAGACATACTTGTCTTATAAACAAACCAACATACAAAGAGAGAGTCTTTTCTCTTTATAATATTATCAGTTCAGACATACTCTCACACACTCACATATAAATATAATCCAATTTGGAAGAAAAAATCTTCAGGCCAAAATAAAATCCGATTTCGCTTTACAAATAGCAAATTAATTATTGAAAAACTTTTCACATTTTTCGCCTCAAATAAAAGCCCGCGATATTTTAGCGAAATCCTTATAATCGGAACTTCTTTATAGGTTGGGCTTGGGGGACATTCAATATACTGAGGTGGGCCGTGGGCTCAACGGAGCAAGCTTTTATAATAACGCGTACATTGGGTATTATTCTAGGGTTGCCAGATATAAAAAGAAATGAAATGAAAAAATATTTATTTCTAACAAAAAAGATATCTTACCATACATAGTTAAAATAATAGAATAAATTTGGTTGTCAAAAAAGGCCCCTATCTCAGCATTAGCTAGGGCAACACAGGTGAATTACTGCAGCGCTGCATCTTCCGATGGAAGTTTATATAAGCCACAATGGCATAGTAATATAAATAAAAAGTAATATAAATACACATAAAATAAAAATTAATAATAAAATTCTAACTTAACATTCTACCAAACAAAGCAAATATTAATTTAAAACATATTTTAAATTTAAGGATTTAAATATTTTAAATAAAATTTAAATAATTTAACATATTTTAAATTTAATATGAAATTGAAATTTGTTACCTACAGACGCCAGTACATCAAGCTACCCCAATCTGTCAAATTTCCCCAATTGAAAGTGGACCTTATGCGTATGTGATAAAGTTGAAAATCTATAAAAGAAAGTTCACAGATTGGGGTAGCTGGATGTGCTGGCGTCTGTACAAAATCAGCTATAAAATTTTACATATTTTTTCTAGAAATTTGATTATTTTTAGAAAAATGATACCGAATCTTTTCTTTTTACAATATTAGTAAACGGGTTCCCTAGCATCTATTATCCATTGAAGCAGTAAAATACTCCTACGCCACCTGCTTGTAGATATATTATTATATTTAAAAAAGTGTTTTTGCCGAAACCAAATTGCCAACCGGATCCCGGCCTTCAGAGTCTACTTAACCAACTAAACTGTACCTTTCTCAACCGTCTGTTGAATGGATACCGGAAAACCACTCACTAAACTAAAATGTCTCCTGGGAACCTGGGTATGGCAGCCCTAAATTACAGTAATTCGGGGTTATTCGCCCGGAAGAAGGTACGGGGGAGAAACAAAAACCTGAATTATGAAACGGATATTTAAAGGATCATGTTATTATGTACGTATGTAGGTAAATGGAGTAAAATTAATGGTTTTGTGATGTGTGACTGAAATAAATATATGCTATACAACGTTGTACGTAATTAGTGTTTATCGTCTAAATTGCTTGTACAGATGAGGTAGCTTGATGTTGCGCATCAAGCTACCCGAAACTGTCAAATTTCACCAATTGGAAGTGAGCATTATGCTTTTGTGATAAAGTTGAAAATCTATAAAAGAAATTTGACAGATTGGGGTAGCTGGATTTGCTGCCGTCTGTACCTATAAAATCGTCAGTATATCTGGGGAGGTAACTCGCGTCTTCAGTGATTTTTTTAAAATATAGTACATAAAATTAGGCTAAGTTATTTTACTTAAAGTAAAGATGAATTATAATGCAAAACTCTATAGTAAAAGCTAAATGTATATTTAGTGGCTGAATTTTGTTGAAAATTTTAAAAATACTGAGATTAGCAAACTCCAGCTGCAATCCTGAGAGGAGTTCAAATGAAATATTAGGAAAAATCTTGAGATATGATAACTCTATGTTCATAGATCGTGACAAATGGAAATCCGCAGTCTCTGCTGATCCCTCTGGGATACAGGCGTGAGCTATATATGTATGTACAAAATATATACCTAACCAAAAACAAAGATAATAATAACCAAATTGATTATCTAAAGATTACTTATTAGATTTTACATGTCAAAAAGGCCTGTTACAACACGAACAATCAATTAAATCATGTATGTATGATGGTCATCAGCTCGCATCTCCTCAGACAAGGGGGCGATGGCTCCCATACAAATTGCATATGAACATATAGGAAGCGTATATTTTACCATAACTTGATTTATTATACAACAGACTATGGCGTTAAACTAATTTGAATATCTAGATCGGAAATATTTGTGTGGATGGGCGACTATGTTTCGCACTTGGGTTTGGTTGTGAAATTGTTTATGGGCTTTTATATTACGTGTAAGAATAAAATGGAGTCACACTATTCGATAATTTTATAACATATGGGAGACGAACAAGGGATCCAGCAAAGTAATATATTTTTTTTCACTGCACGTAGCGTAGGGATTAAGACACTTCCCCTCCAATTCGTGTCTCGGGTTCGATTCCCTCACAGGACAACAATTTGTGAGACCCATAAGTAGTTGTTCTGAATCAGGGTGTTGTGTCTGTCAATAATATGTTTGTAAAGTACCCCGCGACACTGAGATTAATTAAATAGTGCGGACGTGGTCTTAAAAAAAACGAGTGTGCCTGTAAACCACACAACTGAAGTAAAACATAGATATACGAAATGTGATTGGCTAAGAAAAAAAAGAAAGAGGGAAAGAAAAACGTCAAAAAAATCAAGTTTGTCATAAGGAAGCCCCCCAACAATATTTATTTTATTCTGTGTTTTAGTATGGCGGCAACAGAAATGCGTCATCTGTGAAAATTCTGGCCGTCTACCTGCCACGGTTTATCAGATACAGCCTGGTGACAGATAGACATACTGCGGACTCTTAGTAACATGGTCCCGTTTTAGGGAACCCTAAAAAGGAGAAACGCGTAGCATGCATACAAAAAAAACATCGGATAAAATACATTTTAAAAGACGAACTGACGGACAAAATCGTTATACACAGAAAACAAGCAATAAATAATTCAAATATACAAATTGTATTATAATTTTTTTCACAATATCTAGGTGGTGTTTTAAAAATCTGGTCGGCCATTGAACCGACTGTGAGAGTATTCGAAACAATGGCTCATTTTCAAAAAGCTGGTATTTTAAGGAAAAAATATAACCGTTAGTATATTTAATGGTCTTATTTTTTGTTTCAGGTAAAGAAATATATGTTTGGTGTTCAAGTGAGAAAAGGATGGCGATTTTGGTGATGTTCCGGTGATTGGTATGCAAAGTGGTGTATTATGTCTTAAAAGCCGATAACTAGATATATTTTAAGTTTAATTTCAGTTTTTTGGGGTTAACTTTATCGTATGGGCAGTGGTTACCCTAGTGTCAGAGTTTTTCAAGTCGCCCAGTAGGCCTCTGAAGAGGCTTATCGTCTGTTGTCTAACGATTAAAACTGAACCAACAGCTTAGCATGACCTTTGAAGCACGGAGACTCTCAGAATTTAAACCGCTTTGGCGGTCACCTATCTATAGTATGCCCGCGTCCGTGAATGGTGGACGCTTCACAATTTTGCAATGGAAACATGTAATACCTTAGGTAGGCTATTTAAAATCCTTATTCAGTATATATATTCGGTATTTTTTTATAAATTTAGACAAAGGTTTTTAAGGCTTGAACACTTTGTAATTCCAATATCCGGTCTTGGGTCAATATTCTATTTGAACTTTAGACCCACTCTGATATATGGACAGAAAAACAGCAAAATGGCAGTATTAAGCTCCTATTTTTCCCTGGCCACAGCTAGTCCAATATAAAATAAATTACGTGAGTTAACTATTACTATTTTTCACTATATTAACTCCTGACGTTAGTATTAATTATAATATTCCAACAAGCACTTTGCTGGAATGAGATGGGGTGATGATATTCATCACCGTCACCACACAGGTGCTCATAGCTAAATGCTCTCATCGGTCTGTAAGTTATTGGCGAAGTTAAGCAACTAGGCTTGGGGTCAGTCCTTAGATGGGTGACCACCAAAGTCATCGTGCTTTGGAGGGCACCTTAAGCTGTTGGTCCTGGTTGTAGTAATAAGACAATAGTCATTAAGCCATGTCTACTGGGCGGCTTGAATAACTCTGACACTAGGGTAACCCTTGCGATAAGTAACCTACACAGAAATCATTGTAAAAATCGTTAATTCAATCGTTACTATAAATCCTGGAATCAAATAAAAGTAGCACACAAAAACTCGAAACATACGTTAAACCGATATCACATCGAAGTGTATCTAAAACAGTGGGGTGAATGCCCTCATTATCGCTCTCTGGTGAATAATATATGGGACGAATTTCGCGCAATTCCGATTACTGCCGTCATCGTTGCGTCATGCCAGCTGATTAAATGCGTGATTTTTTCCAGTTTATTTTGACGAATATGAAAAAAAATTGATACGGTTTAAACGTCTTCATATAATTTACATATCAGTAGTAACTACGTAAGAGTCAAGTAGGTAGAAACTAGAGCCTATCTTAATAACCGTTACATCCGGTTTTACAAAACTCAGAATTGACTTCAATGTTCTTTATTTTATTTTAACCGGTTTGATGACCGGATTTATATGGCTACCGGATATATAATAAGCAATGGGAATAATAATTGCTTGTTATATAAAAATAAAAAAAACATGATTAAAATCGGTGTTTAAACTACATGTATCATCATCATTATCATCATGTCAGCAGAATCACTTCCACTGCTGAAACAAAGGCTGCTGAGCTGGACTACTGGGAAAAGACGACGGCTCTGGATTATGTCCATCATTTAGGGGGATATGCCATAATTGCCACGCTTGGTTGATATGTTGGCGATCGCAGTATGATAGTCATAGTACACAGGAAGACGCTTCTGCCCGTTCCCTGGGAGATATTCAATCGGGACGACTTCTTTGCGCCCCAAGGGATGAGATGGGGTACTGATATTCTTTGCCGTCAGCCACTTAGCAAGGTCTTAAAAGTATACGGTCGAATCATTAACCCCCTTCTTTTTGAAGTCGGTTACCAGAGAATTATTCAGGTTTTTTAATTAATCACCAAACGTCTGATTAAAATCATAATTAACACGTACGTCTTTGTCATATATTTTGTATTAAGCCCAAACCCAATTTAATATGTTTTTATTTTGATTGCTTACTACGATCGATACGCAAACTAATCACAAAAAAGTCTGATTAAAATCATAATTAACGCGTACCTATATGTCTTACTTTTCTTAATTTTCAAATTAATTCTCGTACACATTAGTAATTTATTATATTGGTTCTAGCTTAACGAGACATCTGTATTAACATTTATAGATGTAACATATATTTTCATTATCGGTTAGAAAATTGTGTTTTGACTATAAAAAATATAATAATTGAACATAATATATTTAATCATATTATCGCAAAGTTAGCAGCAAACGTAGTTTTTGACACGATCCTCAAGAAAATTTGTATACTATTATAATTTAAACTACCCTGAGTACAGTACAGTACTATTACTGTGCGGTGACGGCGGCAAACATCAAAATATCTTCACCCCATCTCATCTCGTGGGAGACGTAGAAGTTGACCCGAGGGAATATCTACCAGAGGAGGGGCAGCAGCTTCCTTCTGAGTACTATGACCATCTTACCACGATCGCTAACCTGTCTGCCAAGCGTGGCGATTATGGCATATTTCTCCAAGATGATTTTTGGGGAGGCTTGTCCAGCAGTGGACTCCTTTCAGCTGTTATGATGATGATGATGAGGACACATAATGTAAATTTGTAACTCGATTCATCATCACCAACAGTTCCGAACTCTTCAGGAGATCTAAGGGTGAATCCGATCCGCACGACGTCGCGTCCCGATTAATATTCTGTGCATAATATTATTTGTATATTGACACTGTTTTCCTTTTATGCAAGATCACATACTTCCTCAGCACGTCAGCCTTTAACGATATTCCAATGAGTATTTATTTTTGGCCTGTGGTTTCAGGGTTAACTTAGCTTAAAATTGAAGGCCAGAAATGTCAAACCGGATTATAGTCATCGGAGCGGACTTAATCTAAATATTCCTTATGCGTATCGTAATAATACTTAATGTTCTAAAAAATATAGAACTCCACTTCATCGTATGTCCAGAAAATCTAACAAGTTACTTATCGTATGGCCAGTGTTTACCCTGGTAACAGAGTTGTTCAAGCCGCCCAGCAGGCCTCTGACATGTCATAATGGCGACTGTTGCCTAATGGATACAAGGTAAGGTAAGGGACTCGGTAAGGGACCGAGGGCAAGTTACGCCCTCAGTCCCTTACCGAGGGCGTAACTTGCCCTCCAAAGCACGGAGACGCTCAGAAATTAAATCAGTTTGGCGGTTAGCTATCTATGGACTGCACTGACTTACTCTCGCCAATCACTTACCGACTGGTAAGAACATCTGACTATGAACATCTGATAGGAACACAATCTATATGAGAATACACGGAAAGCATATGCTATCGAACAAAAAAAATATCTAACCGGTTCATTGCGATTCCTCCGTCGTGCAGGAATCGCGTAAAATACCTGCAATAAAAACTGTCTGTCTGTTTTATTGTAGGTAGGTATTTTACGCGATTTCGCCGTGTACCTACACGCAAAAAACACACAAAAAAAAACGCATCGAATTCAGAACCGTTTTAAAATGTGCTGTGAGATTACGTTAAATATATATGCTAAAGAATAATAATGCTGTGTGGTTGAAGGCGACACCAGCACCACCCTATCACCCTATTTATTGGGCCGTAGACGTCGTCCCAAAGGAATATATACTAACCTTACTGGATAGTTTTGGGCAGGCCTTTGCCCAAAGGTGGACATCTTTCGGCTGATATGATGATATGTGTGTATTCAATATTTCATGTCGAGATATCTATGTTATATCAGCTGTAACTTAAAGTTTGCTAAGCGACTCTTGACAATTTTATTGCAAAATCTCTATAGATTTTAACTACAGTTGCAGAGCGAATCTGAACTGGGGTCAAAGGCAAACAACCGAACAGAGTCAATGGCATTATTTTTTGCTGCACCGTCTTAAAATTTTAATCTTTTATTTTAGTAGTTAATCATGGTTGTTTATTGCTAATTTAAATTTTAGACTTAATTTAACAGTATAATGACATAGTAGTTACAGATCGTACTTGTGATAAGTATAGTTTGGGTTATATTTGAATTGAAATTAAACCGTAGCTATTAAATATCATTGCGAAGGTATAACAGAAGAAATATTATGTTTTGAAGTAGCCTAATAATTTTTAAGTTATTTAATTTATTATTTAACGACTTCAAAACAAGGAAGATATCAATTCGGTTCTATGTTTTTATTGTATGTATGTTACTTGCATTATCCTTTGTTTTGGAAATCCATTAAAGAAAAAAATTGATAGGGAATGCTTTCGGGATGTTCCCATACCAAATTATATTTTTTCAATCGACTTTAAAATAGTAGTTTTTTTATTTCGTTTTTAGTTTGTTTATTATGTTTTTTGTTTTATTATGTTTTTAGTTTGTTGGTATATTATCCGATTATTTTACAGGTTATTTTTGGTGAACTGTATTTCATGATGCTTTTTTTTATTCGATAGAAAATGCTTTCCGAAATATGACCTTAAATTATGATTAGAAAGTCTTCTTTACACCAACCCAGTGTTAAGAAAAATTTGATTTGTTTCTGTGTATTTAAAAACAATGATTATTAATTTATTTGTTCTCCGTTGAAGGCTAATTAGTTTGTTATCATATTTGTCTTGCTAATAGGATCATTAACCTTAAAGCGGTATTTATCAAGATTATGTATAACAATATAGTCGTCATTAAACATTTTAGTTTAAATATATAATTTTCTTCCACGCTATAAATTAATAATAAAATAAAAATATACAACCAGCAACAAATAAACGGATTAAAGGCTTTAACTATTTAATCGGACATGGCTTAACGACTGTTGTCCAATGACATCTAAATGTGTCCTCTGAAGCACGGAGACGCTTAGAAAACCTCTCCTAGCGTTCACCCATCTATAGACTGACCGCGTGTTAAGGTGCTTAACCTCGACGATCACTTACGGGAAGGTGGCTGTTATAATGTTCGGCCAAGGTAGCCAGTTCCCCTTTCTATTTACTAAGACCTTCCTTTCTATTCTATAATTCTCATGATCCCGAGATTTGAACCCAAGACCTAATTATCGGCGGTTTAACACGCTACCGCTAGACCAACGAGGCAGTCTCATAATTTATATTAACAAATTTTAGATTTTTAAATGGTGTTCTTTAATGTCATCTTTTTATGCGTCAGCGCTGCTTAACTTTACGTAAAACCTTGTACATATATGCGCATGCGTCATATAAGAGGGTACTTACAATAAGCACCTTATCTTACCTTACATAAAAAAAAACTGATACATCGACCTTTTTCATTTTAAATCGACGACAAATAATTCTCAAGGTAAATTGTCGAGAAGCTTAGTATTTAGTATTATATAATAATAATAATATAGGGACAATGTCGCAGATCATCCTAGCCCCAAACTAAGCAAAGCTTGTACTATGGGTACCAGGCGACGATATATGTACATACTTATCATATAGATATTTAAAAACTTATATACATAGAAAACATCCATGACTCAGAATCAAATATGCGTGCTCATCACACAAATAATTGCACTTACCGGGATTCGAACCCAGGACCACCAGCTTCGTAGGCAGGAGCACTACCAACTAGGCTACGGTGACGGTATTAGACATGAGTCTAGACGATCACGTTAAAAATACCAGCGGTCCGACCGTTAAACAATAAAAAAAATATTTTTGTATGAAAGTGGTGCGAGGCAAGTAAATACCTAGCTAATACTAAGAGGTCGTCGACCCGATTATCTCGCAGCACCAATGTATCACTGAATTATGTGCAGCTGTTAGGTATTTAGTACCTATGTTTGTTTCGTGTCTAATTTAATGTGTTATTGATTCTGTGTTTAAAGCACGTGACAATAAGGTGATGTGACTAACGAATATCTACGATAAACTTGTGGGTATTTATCAGTTTTTTATAGTTATAAACCTTTACTTAGGTAGTTAGAATGTATAATAATTAAAACTCTTGGAAAAACTTACACACTGCCTTCTCAATCCAAAGTAGATAGAACCTTACTTTAGAAAATAAATGTAACCATGTAGTTATTTCTAAATAATTTGTAATCCTAAACTGATGTTTCTTTTTAGGGTTCCGTAGCCAAATGGCAAAAAACGGAACCCTTATAGATTCGTCATGTCTGTCTGTCTGTCCGTCCGTATGTCACAGCCACTTTTTTCCAAAACTATAAGAGCTGTTCTGCTGAAACTTGGTAAGTAGGTGTATTCTGTGAACCGCATTGAGATTTTTACACAAAAATAGAAAAAGAACAATAATTTTGGGGGGTCGCCATACATAAAACTGAAACTCAACATTTTTTTTTTCATCGCACCCATACATGGTGTGGTGTCTATCGATAGGTCTTCAAAAATCATATTGTGGTTCCTAATATCATTTTTGTCTAAACTGAATAGTTTGCGCGAGAGACACTTCCAAAGTGGTAAAATGAGTGTCCCCCCCTGTAACTTCTAAAATAAGAGAATGATAAAACTAAAAAAAATATATGATGTACATTACCATAGAAACTAACAACGAAAATTGGTTTTAACGAGATCTAGTAAGCAGTTTTTTTTAATACATTATAAACCGCAATTTGCTTTCATTTAATCAACTGAAATACTTGCTGCTACGGAACCCTTCATGTGCGAGTCCGACTCGCACTTGGCCGGTTTTTTTAAAAGATGGCATTGGCACTGGGGAAATTCCCTGTATCGCGGCGTAATTAAAAAAATAAATTCATAGATACTAAGCACATCCAGACAGAAAAAATATAAATGGGACACACAAATAGTTGTGCCGTACGGGGATAGAAGGAGAAATATCAGTGCGCCACACTAGTGGTGTGGTGACGACTACCTCGTAATTACCATCAGCTATTAGAGAAATATAATTATATTTTTAGAGTAATTGCTAAACCACTTACTAGTTATTAGCTCAATAGAAAGAGTCATTAGTTGTTTATACTATAATCATCATCAGTAATTTGGAGAGGTTTTCCGTAGTCACCGCGTTTGGCATACGAGTTGGTGATCGCATTACACAAATACTAATAGCCAGATGTTCTCACCGGTCGGTAAATGATTGGCGAGGTTAAGGAACTAGGCTCGCGGTCAGTCCATAGATGAGTGACCGCCAAAGTGGTTTAAGTTTTGAGCGTCTCCGTGTTTTGGAGGGCACGTTAAGCTATCGGTCTCGGTTGTAGCCTTTAGGCAAAAGTCGTTAAGCCACGTCAGAGGCCTATTGGGCGGCTTGTAATGGGTAGTTAAATTTCAAGGGCCGATGTTGATATAGAATAAAACACAATTTATTTAAGAAATTATGTACATTTCTTTTTAATATGATATATTGGTATGACTCAATTATGTATAGAGCGTTCGAAGTGCACGATATGCATTTTGATTTGAACGCCCATTTTCATAATAGGCCTGAAAAACTTTAACGCGTTGCTCGATAGTGTATCTTTCCATGGTTCAAATTGAGTTAGTCTGAAGTTGAGAAATGTCAAAAGAAATGCAGAAAAATACTTGACGTTTAGGCATGGATCACGTTCAACATCAGCCCTTGAAATTTAACCACCCTTTACAACTCAGACACTAGGGTAACCACTGCCCATACGATAAGTAAGTACACAGAGAGATGCTAGTGCCCTCTCACTAGGAGATAGTCCCTTAGGATGGTGATTGGTGATAATTTTTGCGGTCATCCACAAAAATAAAATTACTTTAGTAATTTTAAAACATATCCTTAGTTTTTCTTAGTAATATTGTCACTTATTATGTGTGTATGTTAATCTTATCTCCAGAATCCTATTTCCCCAGTTGCTCAGCACAAACCGGCCAGACAACTTGGCTATAAATAGATTATTTCGTGTCGACCTACTTTAATATAGATAACCTAACTTGTCTCAAACTTTATCGAGATATGTCTGTCATTTTCAGTGCGTGTACGCATTTAATAGCTGTAATTCTGGTATAATTACAACTCTTATATTCTATCGAAGATTGTCTAAAGATCTGAGCTTTGTTTAAATATTCTACCTAACCTATGCTGTCGAACGACTGGGCCTAGGCCTCCTGTTTTTTCACACATCGCGGCCTGTAGAATGTGCTCCCCAGTATTTGTCATAAGACTAAGTTACTTCTAAGGCTCCGACGACACACCGCCTATTTTCGGGTAATCACATAGTTATTGACGGTCACCGTAGCCTAGTTGGTAGTGCTCCTGCCTACGAAGCTGGTGGTCCTGGGTTCGAATCCCGGTTAGTGCAAATATTTGTGTGATGAGCACGAATATTTGTTTCTAAGTCATGGATGTTTTCTATGTATTTAAGTATTTATCTATCTATATAAGTATGTATATTGTTGGTACCCATAGTACAAGCTTTGCTTAGTTTGGGGCTAGGATGATCTGTGTGACATTGTCCCTAGATATTATATATTATATTATTATATATATATATATATATATATATATATATATATATATATATATATATATATTGTTACTTTTGCTCATGTGTCCTGGTGCACCCAATAGATATGGCCAGCCCAATCCACAAGCTCAAATCTTCTGCCAATATCGACGAAGCGTATTGTGTTATTTGCTACGTTCTATCGCCCTTTGGGAGACGCTGAATATGGACTACTGACCCTTGGTTAGATACTTTGGTCTAGTGGTAATGTGTTCATCCGCAGGTTATCAATAACTGGGTTCAAATCCCGAGTCAAGCTAAAAAATTAAGATCGTGAAATAAACGTTTGTTGTTGTTGTTTAGAATTGGGACCAAAGTGTCATGTCTTTTATATTAAAGCATAATTTCTATTATAATATTCAGTGATTCAAAGTACACTCAACTTCGCAATGTTTATATAATAATATCTCGGGACAATTTCACACAGATCATCCTAGCCCCAAACTAAGCAAAGATTGTACTATGGGTACCAGGCGACGATATACATACTTATATAGATAGATAAATACTTACATACATAGAAAACATCCATGACTCAGAAACAAATAGTCGTGCTCATCACACAAATATTTGCACTTACCGGGATTCGAACCCAGGACCACCAGCTTCGTAGGCAGGAGCACTTCCAACTAGGCTACGGTGACCAACTATATTTAAATGTTAAGAAACGCAGAGGAAAAAGGAAAATGTCGACGAAAATTTTCTTACCAACTTGGTTGAAAAATCCCCAACCAACCCTATCTACTTCGCTACATTTGCTAAGCCCATTACAGCAGTTAGAAAGATAAATAATATATATACGTTGAGAAATCCAACGAGATTCAACCCCCTCCCCATAGGTCATTAACCTTTACACCCCGATAGATTACCAGTATTACCCCTCCAGTGGTTTACAAAAACATTTTGTATTATCTACCTTTAGGAGTAAATTTATGAGAACCTGTTTGATACTTTTATATACCTTATTTTTATTAATACCATTTCTAAAATGTTGGTCTAATTCTATTACTATGTGTACTTTTTTATTGGCAGAACCTGCATTGCCATTGACATGGCTATTGATTTTCGAACAGCTTAAAGTACTCTCCATAACATGGACATGTTCAGAAAGGACATCACTATTTTGGTCAGCCATCTATAGTCTGACTTCGTACCCGCAGGCAACAGGCGCCTAGATGTAAATTAATAGAAATTGCCAGATATTTTTTCACTTAACATAGGTATAATGCCTAATTTAGTAATGGGATTAAAACTCTACAAAACAAATATATATGTTTTTTATCTCTTTCCAACTCGTTAAAGTTCACAAAACCAATACGTCATAGCAACTAAAATAATGAACTTTTCATCTCAATATTTTCCGAAACCTACATTCACCGGTTATCAAAACAATGCGAGGCAAAGTGGCGGATTAATTCGTCGGACGGTATTGACTGCCGCCTGGTGCCGACCGATAAACGTAGATTAAACGTGGATACACGTCAAACTTAATCCTGCAGAGTTCAACCATGTTTTAATATGCCATTTCCCCATTTCTTTTTCGAGTTTTGGATACGTCTGCACCGTTTTTCGTTGAGAACATTACAATGTTTATTCAGTTTCATTGCATTTAAAGTCAACAGGACTCTCAATAAAATTACATAATGTAAAACAATTCTAGATAATAATAATAATATCCTGAGACATTTTTCTCACACACCGCCATCAGATTCAAAATTATAAACAGCTATTTTTACAAGCTTTTTTTTCAAGCGTATACAACGGAAACCAGATAACTGATATATTGCACATCTTTATGTAAATACATACACCCAGACTCAGACTCAGGACAAGCAGACAGTATGCACACAAATATCTGTCCTGGGTGGGAATCGAACCCACGACCCGCGGCGTGAAAGGCAAGCATTTACGAACAACGCCAAACGTCCCGTCGAAAAATATACTAATTCTAAACATAGTATCAATAAGAAAATGTAAGAACTTGTGTTTTTAGCAGAAGAATCCCAAAAACCATGGGAGATTATTTGTATATCCCATACTAATAATAACAATGGATAACCTCCAGAACCATAATCAAACAGTGATGAATAACCCGATTATTTATAATTCCTGACCCTAAATTTTGTTCTAGATTACTAACGAGCAGCTTAATCCCGTGTTATCATTAAACACACTTGGTTCTCCGATAATGTCCTCCTACCGCGATAGTCCCTTACCCCTCGCATCAAAATTCCATCTCTATGCTCTACATGTTATGGTTCAAACTCGAATTGAAGTCTTGTAAATACAATTTGGTATGTCAATATTGGGGACACAGTGGATTGACGGGTTGATCCTTCTTTGTGATAAATATCTATTGTTCTGGTGTCATTTCTTTAAGGGCTTAGATTGTAGTAAATCGGCGAAATCATGGTGATTAAGTATATCGAAGTATCCCCACTACTAATTCGTTTACGGCTTTTTGAGTATCATTAAAACTTAGCATTTGTATCAGCAGCTTCAATAGCCTTCCGTATTCGGTTCATCGTCAACTGCTGGACTTAGGCCTCCACCAAAGGTTTCTATAATATTGACATTTGGAGGGGTTGGCCTTAGTCAACGCGCTTGGCTAGGTAATACTCCTGCCTGACTACCTGGTGTATCCCCTAGTCGCCATTTACGACAGCCACGGGATGTTATGGGGTGGCCCTTATATTCTTTCTAGGCTGAAAACCACACGGCTAATCTATACAAATAAATAAAATTGGAGTGTCTGTTTGTAATATTGAAATAACCGGTTTTTACTACTTAAATATGAATATATATACGGTACATACACCAAAATAACATTTTTTACAATTTTTGTCTGTATGTCTGTCTGTTTGTTCCGGCTAATCTCTGAAACGGCTGGACCGATTTTGACGGGACTTTTATTGGCAGGTAGCTGATGTAATAAGGAGTAACTTAGGCTACTTTTATTTTAGAAAAAGTCATTTATTTTACAAAAAACAAAAAAAAAAACAAAATAAACTAATTAACACGCGGACAAAGTCGCGGGCACAGCTAGTCTAACTATAATATTATAAATGCGAAAGTAACTCTGTCTGTCTGTCTGTTACTCTTTCACGCCAAAACTACTGAACGGATTTGAATGAAATTTGGTATACAGATGGTCTAGACCCTGAGAAAGAACATAGGCAAATTTTTATAGTTAGGATAACACATTGGCCATATTTTATAAAGTTTAACGCGGGTAAAACCGCAGGGCACAGCTAGTTATACATATATGTGTAAAAATATATGTTTACAAAAAATAATATTAATTATTATAATTATTTGTGAGATTCATATGTAGTTGTTCTGAGTCTGTGTGTTTCGTGTCCATGAGGTATAGGTTTGTTCAAGTAAATAACACCAATAATGTTATAATAATATCTTCAGTTACATACTGCTTATATGTTCGACGTGGGCTTCCCCTTCCGGTTGTGCCACTCTCACATGCCAGGTATACTTCTTTTGTCAATCTTCTTTCATTCATCCTTTCTAAATGGCCAAACCATCTCAGCATGCCTTTTTCAATCTTTGTGACTACATCCTCTTTCACACCACAACGCTCTCTTACATCAGTATTTCGAATTAATAAAAAACAAAAACATAACGAATAAATAACCTCTACCTCTTTTGGAACCGGTTAAAGTCATAATAGTTTCAAAGCTTAATAATGTTGTATTATTTTTATAGCTCTTAACAACGCTGAGAAGTACAAGCGACACTAAAATATTACCTGCTTAGTTATCGCTCCTCAATAAAAAAATAACATTATCTCCGTATAAATAGCCGTTAAAACCTTGTACCACCTAAACCATAAAGATAAATTTGCTAATCTCCTATAAACACGAGTCTCGAGATAAAAATAAAAAGCATCTTTTTAAAAGCTCTTAAATATTGATGTCGCGAAATGTGTCAAATATAGTCGCCAGATGTCGTGACCGGACTATCACGACACTGAATTTATTTTGATGATCAATAAATGTACTCGTTGTTTTTATGCTGTTTACTTTCGAGTTTTAGTACGTTTCTGTCATCTTCATAGAGTGCATAGAGTTCCGTCGGTCTATGAACACCACTCAGCAACTGGGAAATAACATTATGAAGTTAATGTTGTAATTTTAGATGTAAGTTAAGTTAGTTGGTACGGTAGGTATAATGTTTAGGTTTACGTGGGACAGAGAAACCAATAGTTCATTTGACTCTCTTAACACCCCCTTTGGCTAGACCAACCGGTCTTTGGTCAGGCCAAGAGAACTAGACATTTTTCCTGAGAAAAAAAGCAGACACAGGCAACCCAGAGTCTAAAAGTTGGCGGTGTAAAATAATCGTGCGTCGAAGAACATATAAAGCCGTTATTCACTGGCCTGATGGGACTCACGATATGAGGTTAAAGTAATAGAGAGCCCTGTACATAATAGTTTCTGTGTAGTTGGTTAGTCTCTATTGAGATTGACAGTCGTAGCTAAAGTTTGGCCAGCATTTCATATCACAGCCATTACACCACATTAACTGCCTTTTTTTCATAGGACTATTACTACACAAAGCGCTACAATATTTTCATTCTTAGGAACCATTACGGGCAGCTTTCTACAATATTTATTAAAGTTATTCGAAGCGGGCATCAATCTTTTTGTTTAATGATCGACTAAATTGTCTTAACACACAGACGATCCTTTTGCAGCTTTTTGTTATAAAAATGTTATTACTAATGACATGGAAGTAATAGGAAAAAGTGTTTCAACTGAAGAGAAAGATTCTGTGTTAAATGTGAAGAGTATATTTATTTTCCATTTCATGTAGTGGTTTCTGCTAAGTGAATGTGCATTACTGTTTTTTTGCACTTTGTACTTTAATGGTTGATAATTTCACTAAATTATTGGTGTTTCAAAACGTATCTTAGCGTCCTATAAATGTTTATATTTCCTAAGCAATTTAAATATTTATCCGATAATTTACCGATACTTAAGGAGATGACTGTGCAGTGTATTAAACAGCTTTACCAAAAATCTATTTTAATTACGACTACGGTAGTATTTTTTTTATTAATCATTTAATAAATTACTTTTATAAAGTTGTACATACAGAAAGACCGCATCACCTCATTATTCTGCTGTTGTACGCTTTTACGCACTATTAGTGGTAGAACCATGTGCTTCAGTATCGTTTACTAATTATAAGTCCCTATTTAAAATATGCAAGTAACCAGCATTTAATACCTTTTATAATCTTGAATGATCGGAAGCTTACGTCCCAATTCATTGTAAATCTATATCGATTCATAGCATTTCAACTTTGAACAGCTCTTGCACCTAGGACGAAAACAACTTGGAAATTTGCCTGCTATCCTTTTATCATAAAACAAAAGCCATTAACAGATCCATCAAAATTCACTTATAAAGTTCCGCGTAATTCAATACAAATATTCATTTCAATTTCAAACTTTATTGTAATTTTGGTTTTCGTTTCGACGGTGTATTTTAGTGCTGTGTTAATAATTTTAAGTGTCCACTTGAAATATTGCCAGACGTATATATTATAGTTTAGATGTCTAGACTTGGGTAAAATTAACTTTCGGTAATGGAAAAGATTTAAAAATGACTCTCACTGGTGTTGAGAAAGTTGAAGATAAGAATATGAAAATTATAAAGGAGGTTGGCAATGATTAGTGGAAATATTCATTAAAAAGTAGAGTTAAGTTTATTAAGTAATTTTAAGCGGTTATTTTTAGTCGAAAATGGTAAATAGTTAGCTGTACTGCTTGTTTGATTGAAATTGACCCATTTACATTGATAAAGAAAAGAAAATTCATTCCACAGATGCACTCGTGGCTGAAGAATAATAAGATAAAAGAATAATAGACAAATAAAATGTAGGTCGTAACCTGTATTAGTAATCTGTAAAAGTGAGTAAGTAACTGTTTATTAATCACCAAAATGATCCACATCAATGACTTAGTACAACTTTTTAGAAGATTGTTTAAACATCGCAATTATCACTAGCAATGATTTCTTCTAAGCTACAGTTACAGGGACCAGGATAAAAACCAATGTTTGAGTGAAAAATCAACGAGATCTTGTACCTATAACTATAACTTCAGTTTATCATACCGAAAGAAAGCCAGGAAAAATTGAACGCTCGGTTGTGGGGTTGAAAACATTTTCTTCCAATATATCGAAACGGCGCGGCGCGGCGGTAGCAAAAATTGGCACGAAATTTATCGTATTGCATATCGCGATCTACGAAACTCGTATTTACGTTTTCAGGTAACAGAAACGTTTTGGCGTACGTTGCAATTGTATACAAATGTTTATTTATCAAATTACACAATCGAAATATAGTCAATTCAAATAATTTAATCCAATCTATGTGTTTTGACAGGTGTTCATTTGAAAGATTTTAAGCATTCGTTCAAACGTTATTATACATAATCCAAAACACTGTCTTAAGTTTTGAATTCTTGTCAAGATTATTGTAACTAGGTAGTTTAGATATCATTTTCTCATTTTGATGTCGGCTTACACTATACGCTCGAAGTCATTTAAGCACATATAAAGCGATTTTACTCAGTATTATTACAAATTATTTGACACTTCAATATTAAAAACGCTGGAAGTGATTATCATTTTAAATGATAATGGACCAGAATTTACTTCAATCTTAGAATGACAAGTTATCGTTGTAATAATCTTATCTTAATGAATCTGGAATCAATAATTCAAATGAGTTTAAGAGAAAACTTTAGGGCATTGGGTAGGGTTGAAAAGTGTTCTTTCCTATTTCATTAATAAATTATTGATGTTGCTTATACCAAGAATTATTACAAAGCCCGTTTAGATCAAAATTTTAGACTGTAGCGTCAGTCTTGAGACTCTGAGATTGTTTCCAAGATTTGCTTAATATTTCTCCAGATAACTTAAGTGTAATTGTTTAATCTTAATGTTCTCATTAATTCCAGCAATTTTTATAATTATTACAATTGGTGGAAATTAAAAAGTCATTTAAGGTTTTGATTATGAGTTCCTTTAACGTTAAGTCTTTCATTATTAATGTGTTGTTTGCTTCATTTACCCTAAATAACATTTGCTTCTGTTCATTTATTTTTATTTTCTGTATTTTTATTTACCGCAACAAACCGAAGGAACCCGCAGCAAAAGTTCAGTATTTCCCGTATATTATTTTCTCGAGCCGGGCGTCGGCTGTAACAAACCTGTACGTTTTCATTGCCCTGATATTACTGCAGACCGAATTGCGATGTGATTGCACAGTGCGATGTACTGCGAGGTTATTTTCTCCGTATGATCAAGAAAAATAGGTTTGAGTAGGTATTCATTATTCTAAAGAAAGATGCAACAACAATAAATAGCTTAAAAATTGTTTTGAGAGAAGCTCGTTCTAGTAACAAGCTTGAATGAAAAGATGAAGAAATAGCTTTATGCAATAAAAAGCTAAGAAGCTTTTAGCTTTTGTTTATACGTAAACTTATAGAAAGCTTATTCAGAAAACTGTTGTACTTAGTTAGTCTTCATAATTCTTATAGCTTATATTATGTTCTAGAATATGTTTTCTGTTTCTGCTTTCATCAGTAAATCATAAGTACCAAATATATAGTCAGTCGTCAAAATAGTTATAGCGTATATTTTTCAATTTCCATTTAGTTACGACAAGTACCAGAATATGTTATCTGTTTCTGCTTTCATCAGCTAATAATAAGGGCCAAGTATAAAGTCAATCGCTAAAATACATATGCTTAATAAAAACCGTAATATTTAAACTCTTATAAATATTTATAAGATAGACATATTACTGAAAACTGTGCTTACGTTTACAGGCAAAGTTTAAAGATACGACACTATAGAACGGCGAGTTTTGGCTTGAAATCGAACACCAAAGCATCTGTTGCAAGGCTGTATAGTTTTATTGAGTTGTTATTACTGCAGTCGGATATAGCTCAGTACTATGTTTACGTTCAGCGGCTGTTAGTGACTTACGTTTGGATAGTTGATTTTAAATTAGTCAGCTTCAGGTGTTAAAGAAAATAGTGGTGATAGACTTGTTAGTTTATGTTTCTTATGTAATGGTGTTTTGATTAAATTTACAGCGCGATTAGGTTACAAATTGAGTTCATATTATAAACATACTTAAACTAATAACGATCTTTAGTATAATTCGGCTTAAGTTGCCTTTATAAATCTTCGTTCCCTAAACGAAACCCTTTGATTATTTTGAGTGTCTACTGGATTGGCCTATATTTTAGCTTTAGTTTATATTTGTATTTTAGACGAAATTTCATATTTGATTAAATGTTACATTTAGTTTTCTTAGTAATAATTAGGTTTTAGGATATATATTTTTTATAAAGTGCGTAAGATGTCTTTTTTTTAAAAAGAATAATATGTAATTAGTTATTCATTCGTTTTCTATAATTTGTTAAGTTTCACGGGTAGATTGTGTTGTTTAAATTTCCACAAAAAGAAATCTCAATGCTCACAGCTTGTATAATAAAAATGCATTTGATTTGCGAAATTCCTCTTCAGTTAGCAATGAAAACTTCATTTTAAGTGATAGTAAGTACTACTTATCTATCTGGACGCTTGTGTACCTTATCAAATGACAAAAGTATCCAGAGGACAATAACTCGAATGCACTAAAATAATCTATATCAGATACCTCATTGGAGAGGACTGTTAAGCCACACACTACGCCAGCCTTTTCACGTCGCGTCGCCTTTGGGCCGATTTCATTTCACAAAGTAACTTTGAAAGGCAAGCCAGACAGCTGTCGTAGTCTGTTATATTCTTACAGACAAGATTAGACATTGCCAACATTTGCCTAAATATTTGTTCAGAGTTTCGATCCAACACAAACGAATATATAATATTGTCATTTAAAACGTAAATTAAACCAGATATTACAAGCTATATCGACTCTTGTTTACCTAGTTGGCTGAACCTTATAATGTTTTATAATAGTATACTTTATAATGTAGTATTATAGCAATAAGCGGGTAAGTTAAAATAAATATACAGGACATATCACACAACGGCATATAGCCCTAACAACTACTAAATGTTGGTACAAATATATATATTTTTCCTACATACAATGTCCATAACTTAGATATTAATATACAGTCTACCTTAGCTCGTCTGCTGTCCTTTAAAGTACTCCGGAGACGTTCAGAAATTAAACCACTTTGGTGGTCACCCATCTATGGACTGATCGCTGATTTTTAGTAACTTAACCTCGCCAAACACTTACCGACGCATCTGGTAATGAGCGCCTCAAAAGTGGGTTAAGTTATATGTTAATAATGAGCAAAACCTTATAGTTGCACATAAGATACATAACCTAGATTTTAAGGGTATGACCTATGACCATGTTTAGCACCTATGACCTATGACCTATGTTTAGCTAATCTAGCGTTAGGTTAATCAGTTCTGAGTATAATATTCTTTATTAAAATAACTTCTCTGATAAATAAGGTCTGTTGTATATTAATCACAGATAAGGTACGGGAGGTAGTACCGTTTTTTAGAGGTAAGGGAACGTTTACCTCCGAGAATTTATGCGAGCTTATTTACTTAAATAGGGAGTCATTTACGGTGCTTTAACTCTAAATGGGTAGTTAACTAAAATTACAATAGCTTAGAATTAACGATACCTATTTATGAATATTAATTTGATGTCGCATTATTTGTTATAGCTTCTCATTTGTTGCTATAGATTTTTATTTAGACCATCATGTCAGCCAAATAACGTCCACTGCTGGACAAAGGCTTTCCCCCAAAGATCTTCACAGGTTTTATTGTGCTACTAGCTGTGCCCCGCGGTTTTACTCGCGTTAAACTTTATAAATTACCACAGCTCCTCCTCCGTAGGTGATAGCGTGATAATATGTAGCTTTATATGTTGACCCAACCTTATGCAAAATTTGAAGTAAATCCATGCAGTAATTATTGAGTTTAGCCCGGACATACATACAGACAAACTGACAAAAATTCTAAAAACTATATTTTTGGCTTCGACATCGATTGTAGATCACGCCCCAAATATTCTTTTAAAAATATATTCAATGTACAGTTTCGACTTTCCTACGATTTTATTATATGTATAGATAATTATGAGGGGATTGTCATAATTGCAACGCTTGGTAGACAGGTTGGCAATCGCAATATGATGGCCCTAGTACTCAGAGATACGCTGCTGCCCCTTGTCTGGTATATAGACCCCTGGGACGACTTCTACCCCCACGAGATGAAGAGGGCTGTTGGTATTCTATGCCGTCAGCGATTCAGTAATTCGAAATTCAAAGAATTAACAATTTTAAATAGAGCTTTGAATTTCGAACACGTATTGGAGCAAACATTGGTAGAGCTGAGTCACAAATTGTTGAAAGTTTTAAAATGTGACCAATTTTTATTCCAATATTGGTAACCAACAGCCTGCAGTCAGTATACGAAGCTTTATTAAATCTAGAGAGATTGTTTTTCTGGCGTCTACAAGTTTCAAGAGGGTCGAAGTTTGTAACTTTATTGTTAACTTGTTATGATTAATGTTAAGTAACTGTGAATAGATTAGTTTGCGAGAAATATTTCTGAGTGTACTTAGTTGGGTCTGATTAAGACACTGAATGGACCATTGAATACCTACGGTTAGAAGAAGCGTACCATATTTTATGATATTTACAATTTATATGAAATAATAATATACCTGGTTATTTTAATAAAATGGTTTTTAAAGAAATTTTTATTTTTATTGAAAAAATACGATGCTGAGAATTCGTTAAATCTATCTATTCGTTAGATGCGAGAAATTAATTACATGTAGGAGAGTAATCTAGAATTTGCACAAATACCAATATATTTACCAAAATTCCAATCTAACATTTCACTTCTTCTCTTTCCACTGTATATTTTAAATTTAATTGCTTACACTCATATTCCATATTTTTTCAAAGTAAGCCTTTCACAGCGCCTTTAGTAATTAACTAGACAGATTAAAAATATTAAAAAAAAAAAGAATAGAATAGTTTGCGGGTAATAAATCTGAATCCAATTAATTGATTTGATCAAACTTCGCTTGTAAATATTAACGGTATTTATTTATTTTATACGCAATTTAAAATTAAATACAACGTGTATCATAAATAGTGGATGCAACTTAAGAAGCGGTATCTATCCATGAAACTGGACTAATATTGGTGCCCTGCACAAAATGGATCAGCAGATCATTTGACGGTCCTGTTGGCGTGGTTGGCAAATGCTTGCTTTTCACGTAGGAGGTCGTGGGTTCGAGTCTCACGCAGGACAGATATTTGTGTGCATGAACATGTCTGTTTGTCCTGAGTCTGGGTGTAATTATCTATAGGTATAAGTGTGTATTTGCGAAAGAAAAATAGTATATGTAGTATATCGTTATCTGTTTTCCATAGCCAAGCTCTGCTTAGTTTGGGATCAGATGGCCGTGTGTAAATAATGTCCCCGGATATTATTATTTACTATTATTATTCTGGTATGGGGAGTTAACATTTGCTTTTGTGTATTTTCCATGTTTATGTGCAAATTCATGAGTTAATTAAGCTCTTTACATTACGTCTACTACTTTTGTTACACACTGTATAATACGAATCTGTCAATTTAATTTGAAAATACGTTAACCAATTGTGACCGTCAATTCCCCCGATCGATCGAAGACACAACATATTGTTGTTGTTTATTATTTGCAAGTATACTAAAATAAATGTCGTAAAAATTTTACGATTGCCGTCGAAGTTATATGAAGGTTGGTTGAACGAACCTCGATGGTTCACTTATAGCTGTTTGTTATACGTACATCATGCTTTTAAGCGCATTATTTTATAATTATGATTGTTTTATAAATCAAACACCGACTGAAACTTTGCTTCACGTTAACTAATTTAGATTAGACCAGTATTATCTAATAAAAATAAAGAAAATATTGGTCGGCATAAAAAAGAATAGATAGATAGATAACACTTTATTGCACCAAATTGAAGCATAACATTATAATATCAGTTAACTAATATAATAAGGTACAAACGGCGGTCTTATCGCTAATACAGCAATCTCTTCCAGACAACCGTTGGATGAACCAAAGCAATGCAGGGAGAATTGATGTAGAAATTTAGGTTAGTACAAAGTAACTTATTAGTCTCTAGATAAGATTGTGATATAAATAAAGTCCTAAACTTGGTACATCATAAAACAAAAATAAAAAATCTTATTAAAAAATTGAGATGAGTGTCATTAGACTAAATAATTAAATAAATATAATACTTAATAATGTTTAAAAAATATAAAACAAACACTATATCACCATGGAAGCCGAACAACATTACCATACTATACTATACATAATATTTTCCACAACTGGACAATGGTGTCCCCAAAAGATTTCCGCAATGAAGCTGGGTTCATTATCTGGAGCGATATGCCATAATCGCCACGCTTGGCAAACGGGTTGGCCATCGCAGTATAATGGTCACTGAAAGACGCTGCTACCCGTTGTCTGGACGATATTCTATCCTATGGCAAACTCAACAGAGACTATTCTACTACTTAGTACAAATTATAGTGCAGACTATGTTCGCAAACACAGATTCCATCACTAAAAATATTTCTTTGGATCCCTATACAAAATCCATCACCAGATTGGCATTATTTTTAAATGGTAAGTTAACCTTTCTTTTGTGTATTATGTTTCACCATGTAATACAAAAAATGAAGTTAACTGTAATTTAAAGGATTGCGAGAAGCTTTTGATCGATTTACACTTATAAAGCCATCAATTTTATTTTGATAAAAAAGCAACTCGAAATGAGATACATGAGTAGATCTTAGTACCGCATCTTAAAAAAGAAACTGCTTTGTATAACCAGAAAATACCTTCGTAACCGCATCAATTCAGTTAGAAGTATTACGTCAAACATCGAGTAGTACGTAACAAAACACTGAAGTGTAATTGGCTGTAAGATAACATTCAATCTTTGAAATACCGCAAGAATAATAGCATCGTGTTACCCGTCTCGATATCTCATAGTAATAGCCTATTAAAGATCTTGTTTCTAATGCCAATGAATATTTCTGGGACTTGTTTCAAGACTTAACTAGGCTCTAAAATAGGTACAGTGTTAAATTTTTAAACAAGATCATTTTGAATACTAATAAACTTTTGGATACTTAATTGAATTCTCAGAACTTACGATATAACTTTCAGATAGATTTGAAAGAGATAGCCCCGAAATTATAATTATGAAAGGTAGACAGACAAAGTTTTGGCGCAGCTTAATTGATTTTGAGCCCAATGTTCATTAATTTTATTTATTCGATGAGTTGAAAAGAAATATTTCTGCGAAACAGTAATTTAATACAAAAACTTTCAACGCTGCAAGCTAGATTGAACCAAATTTAATTAACGCGATCCGGCTCCTTAAGAAACGCAACACTAACGACATTTACTTTTCTAGAACAGCAACTTCCAAATTAAATTCCGGCAATACATCATTCGCCCCAATTCGTTAGATGCAAATAAATTGCACTCGGGTCGTCTGCTTGAAGACTCGAGTGTATGTCGATGAAAACTTCACTAAACCTTATTATATTAGTAGTAAGGGATATTTTAATTTCAGTGTGTAACTATCGATGTGACGCTGAGTGTACCCAGCCCTCCATAGTCAAATTATTCACTCTTGCAATCCTAGTAAAGCCCGTAGACTCCACCAAAGCGGCCGGTTCGTGTAATATTAAATTATAGTGGGACAAGTAAGACGTTTCGAAATAGAAAATTGTTTTCGCTGTTTGTGGACTGGGCTCTTAATTCAAATGAATTTGTTTATGCTTTTGTGGGTTTTTGTGTCCCTTTTTTTCGGTTAGGTAAAGGTTTGACAGTATTTACGATGTCTGGTTTTGCCCGGAGCTTTTTTTGTTGCTTCCCTGCAGTATTTTAGTAACGTAAAAGCCAATTCCTTCATAAATAAAAGCTATTTTATTACCGTAACAACTGCTGTTCTCCACAAAACACGCTTTGTTGTTTCGCTCATTATACTTTATAAAATGAAAATTATCACTGCTATTCCGAGAAAATCTAGCAGCTAATAAGCTTAAAAGTAAAACAAAGGGAAAAAGTCGTCTTCCGTACACTACATTTTTAATTCCTGTTATAAAATTCTGTTAGCTCTCCGCTGCTTTAACGGCTCGGACATATACAGTCTGCAACATCGGAATAATACATGTCTGGACTGGTCATATTGTATTTATGGTTTTAGTTCGCTATCGAGATAAAAGATCTTTAACGACTGTAGTGTTATTTACAACTCCGATATGAATTACATTTACCGCAAATTCTATATCCTGCTAATTAAAACTCTTAACACCGACTTCTATACAAAGTACAGCTTCGGAGCAAGTATATTGCACGCCAGTTTCTCTGATTTTAATATTAGATAAGACTAGATTATGAGACTACACTAAGAGGCAGCAGCATTACATGCCCTTCTAAGCAGCAAGACGCTCAATAAAGCACTGTTTTTGTCAGTACGGTCACACATCCACAGACTTATTGCGGATATATGTAGACACTTAACCTAACCGACTTTTTACGAATTGGTGCAAAAATAATGCCAAGAAGAAGAGATAAAAGTTTCTATGGAAATTCTTCATTAGATATAAGCTTTGGGCACCTATAAGTTGCGTTGAACGTTCAGATCTCATTATAATCTTTATATGATCGTCCTACAATGACTTATCAATAGTGTATTTTCAAGATCCGATTTAACTCTTAGTAGTATTTGTGAGTAAACACCATACACAAGCAACATAGGAAAAAGTCAACATTGAACAGCGGCACTTTTTCAAACACAATAATTCTCCACAGTTGTACGAGTTAGAACAAGTTGACAGCAAACTGTTGCCTGCCTTTTATTTTTCGTATAGGCGCTCCTTGCCAAGTGTTTCGAGTTGTGGCTGTTTCGCGGGCCGCCAACTCAGCCGTATCGGCGGGTCTTTTAAAACTCAACTTTGATACGTTTAATATAGTGTCTACTGCAGGCAAAACTTAAATAATGCCCATAGAGAACTTGTTTCGTACAAGTTGTGGGGGTACGCTGCTCCCGGCTAACTTTCCTGTCTACTTTCAACCGTACGTATTTTATTCTTTCCTCTTTTAAATGCGAAGCTTTGCATGTCGGTTACAATTGTAGACGGACCGTGTTTTAAGAGTAAACCTTTGGGGACGTTTTCAAATAGGTCTTATTTCGTCCGATCGTAGGACTGTTCTTTTAACGTGCGGTCCCCGGGGATGCGTTCCGCGGCCCATTGTTTAGATGTGAATATTGTAATGGTCGTAAACTCACACGAAAAATAGCCTTCCTAAAAGGCAATAAGCATAAACACAATTCTGTAAAGTTGGTTTGAGAAGAGCTTCGCGATATTCAAAATAGGACGAGGGGGCTTAATGTTATTCATGAATGTTGAAGCGATGTGCTCAAACATCGTTTATATTTGTAACTTACGACACAATGACACTAACTTAAACTCTAAATGTAAAGACGGGTGTTATCTTCGTTTGATGGCGCACATAAACAACAGATACGGTTTATTGCTCTGCCGCAGTTTCGTATTAAATTTCAAAGTTTTGAAGTCTTCGCCTTAATTAAAATTGAAGGTTTATTTTAGCTATATATATATGACCTAAGCTGTAATATAAATTCGACCAATCCAGCAAACCTAAATCGGAAGGGGGTACACATTGTATGAAAACTGTTATAAAATGTATTTTATTATAGCGTTGATATTTAGCTAGCTCGTATGAAGTTATTGTCAAGAGATTATGTTTAATTATCTAGTTTAAGTCTAATATTTTTACTACATATTGTCAATGGTTCTGTCTATATTAAGGTAGTGTCTAGTAGCAATGCAGTATGAATATTGACCCCAACACTTTATACTTTATAACCCCGGGAATTCTATTCACCCAGTTTTACCGTTGCTTTAAAAGTGAGACACGAGCCATATATATTTTTACTCTCAAAGGCAAATAAAAAGTTTATTATAGAATCACTCGGATCCAAAAATAAAAATCAAAAATACCGCAACACTAAATTACGTCCACTGCGCGATCGTAACAAATAATATATTAAAATAAAGTATTTAGTTCATTATCCATTGTGGTTCAACACATTACAAACAAAAAAGTATGAGTATCTAGGTTATTACATAATTATACAGACGTACACGGCTGAATTTAATTTTATTTGAAGGCTTTTTAAAGCATCTATATCTACATATTTAAGAGACCTTGCGCTCATAGCTAGATGCTCTCACCGGTCCATAAGTTAAGCAACTAGGCTCGCGGTTAATCCACAGATGGGTGACAATAGAGTGGTTTAATTTTTGAGCGTCTCTGTGCATTTGAGGACACGCTAAGCTGTCGGTCCCGATTGTATTCATTAGACAACAGTCGTTTTGACATGTTAGAGGCCTACTGGGCGGCTGGTACAATTTTGACACTAGGGTAACCATTGCCCATACTATAAGTAAGTAAGTGACCTTTGAAAATATTGCCAAGTAGTTTTCAAATAATAAGTCCCAAATCTTATTAGATTCAATAGCAATTCATCAAAATCATTATCAGGATGTTCTTGTACAAACAGTTCAGACGAGTATGGACGCCAAGCTCTCGACCCTACTCAATCAGCTTCAATTAAATCAGATTGACAGAACCGACCCAACTAACAGCAGATATCAAAATGCATACTACTGGTAAAAATCTACAATTTTTTTACGACTAGCTGTGCCCGCGACCTTGACCGCGTGTTAATTAGTTTATTTTGTTTCTTTCTAAAATAAAAAGTTACTCCTTATTACATCAGCTATCTGCCAATAAAAGTCCCGTCATAATCGGTCCAGACATTTCAGAGATTAGACGGAACAAACAGGCAGACGGACTAAAGTTGTCAAAAATGTTATTTTGGTGTATGTACCGTATATATATATATATATATATATATTCTTATAAATGTAGTAAAAAGCGGTTATTTCAATATTACAAATAGACACTCCAATTTTATTTATATGTCTAGATTATATATATAGATGATATGATTCGTTTTGGAGCGTTCAATATCTAGAGCAGTACAGTACGTATGGACGGACAGAAACGTGATAAATTCGTTGAACAGCCGGGAATTGACACGGTGATCCCCGTTCATATTTCACAATATCCAAGCGACGTTATTCCGTTGTTTTAACATGGATAACTTTATATGCCACATGTTTTATCTTGGGTTTCATATGCCTTTTGAGGTTGTCGACCTTTCTTGATCTGGGTTCAATTCACCTTGCTACCTACTCCAAATTATTTGTATTTATTGTTTTAGTTACATTTTTGTACAGGCTGGCCGAGGAGTTGACGTTAAACGCATAATTTAGATACTTTATGATGAGGAGTATCGGAATCACCCCCATGTATGGTCTACGAATTTGCGTAGTTTTAGAGATAGAATATTTTAATTTTTTTTTTTCGTTAATTTCACCTAACATCACTTTTCGATATTTTTCTCGTTCTATTGAACATTGCTGGTTCAGTTTTTTTGTGATAACTAATTAGCATAGTTTAACCTAACACCCTAAAAAGTATGGTTTATCTAAGCATTGCAGATTTGTTCAAAGTTCAAAATTAGGGTTTGAGCTCAGAACTCACAAATTTTCAAAGTATCAAAAAAAAAGGAAGATGGAGAAGAAACATACTTACATACATGGGGGTGATTCGGATACTCCTCATCATTAAATATCAAAATTTTGCGTTTTAACGTCAACTCCTCGGCCACCCTGTATAATGCTGTGTATTATGAGGCATCGAGTTGCCGCGTTTAAATAATGACCTCTAATATTTTAGCACAATAACCCTGATAATACGATTTTACATATTCAAATAACCGGAATTTATGTATATCATTAGGTTAGCCTAATCGCATACGTAACTTCCGCCCAACATATTGTTAAGGCTATTTCCTATACTCCTTGAAATTTATTTACAAGTAGCATATAAAGATAGAAATATAAATAAGTGTTTTAAATTTTATTATTATATTTTATATTTATTTAAACTTTATTTGGACATCTATGCATTTACCCGTGTTTTGATTGTGTAATAACTAATTTTTTTAAATTACATTAACTTAAAACCGACTTATTTTCTTGTAGTTAGGTTATTAGAACAAATTATATGGCACGATTTCGAAAACATTCCCTATCGATACAAAAGGTTTACAAACGGGGAAATCGCGTTATATACTAAAAACAACTTACAGGCGACGTGGTTTTTCCTTATTTTAAAGTCATTTTAATAAACATACCAAAATACAAACACACTGTGGGAATCGAACCCAGGACCTGGGGCGTGAAAGTCTAGCATTTACCAAACACGCCAACAGCTCGTCAATCGATTGAAAACTTACTAATCTAATATCCTTACATATTTCAATGGGAACAGTTCTAAGGTCCCCAAAACAAAGTGGCTATTTAACTTGATATTTGCCAAAATTCCAACGCACTGAGACCCTTCGGGGACAATTTTGACAAATAGTTGGACTAATAAATTTTCATTGAACCCTCGATAACTTTTGCGTCAGCCGTTGAAATTGGGGCATTTCACTGAGTTACAGTTGACTTAATTAAGAGTTCAATTAGTCTTGACTTAAGTATGATTATAACTTCTTAAGATGTTGTGAGTTCTCTTTGACTATATCTTAAAATCAAAAGTTCAAAATTTTCAATGTTTTAATGAAAATTGAAATCCTTTTAGGGCAACGGAAACTCAGAATTATAACTAATTTTGCTAACTTAATTGTTATATTAATTTTAAAAGATGGCATTAACTAAATCAAATGTTGAGGCGCTCATAGCCAGTTGCTCTCAACGGCCCTTAGTGATTGACGAGGTTAAGCAACTAGACTTGAGGTCAGTCCATAGATGGGTGACCGCCAAAATAGTTTAATTTCTGAGCGTCTCCGTGTTTCGCAAGGCACGTTAAGCTGTCGGTCCCGGTTGTAGCCATGTCTGAGGCTTATTGGGCGGCGTGAACAACTCTGACACTAGGTCGTAGGACTGCCTACGATAACTTAGTTATTAAATCTTGAATATTTTTTCGGGATTGGTAGTTAAGTTAGAATACACCAAATTAGGCAAATCAGATCTTAATTACTGGTCATGATCCAAAACACGCATATGCATTTCAAACACGATAACCAATTGAAAACGTCAAATATTTTATGCGCTCAATGCGTGTAGCGCGTCTGAATAAGTTCAAGGTACAATTATTAATAAAAATGGTATGCATAAATTAAAACTGTTTAAACGGCAAATATATTCTTTCGCATGTTCACGATCATATCGTACTGTGGTGTTATTTTTTCTTGGCAACATTACTTGCCCATTATTAGGAGATTCAATCTTGTGGCGTGCATATGAAGCGTTTTTTTGTTCGCCTCATTTACACATTACCTTGATGCATTAATTAACGCAGTGAATTTCGTATGCATTTTTGTGTTCAAATTTATTTTTCAGTTGCAAAATTTATGTTAAGTTATATTTCGTCAAAATTGTTTTCATGCAAATTGTGATTTAATTTGTCGAGAGTTTTTTGACCCAAAATTTTTGTATAAACCAAATCATAACTGTTGCATATAATTTATTAACATTACAATTCCGTGCAGTAAGTTTTGATTAATGTATATTTTTGTCTAAAGACACATCACACATCATCCACTGGACATAGCCCCCCCCCCAATGCACCGCGCTTGGCATACGAGTTGGCGACCGCAGTTTGGTGGTAGGAAGTACACAGGTGACACTGTTGCCCGACTACCTGGTGTATCCCTTAGAGTCGCCTTTTACGCCCCCCACGGAATTATATGGGGTGGCCATTTTATTCCTTCTGGGCCGGAAACTACACGGCTAAAGTTGTTTAAAGTAATAAAATTTAAGGTAGACCGATGATCTTGCAAGGGTCGCGGGAAATCACTGGATACGGGCAGCACAAGACCGGCTATCTTGGAGATCCTCCACAGCTGGACAAAAGCCTCCCCGCTTTTGTCCAGCAGTGGACATCTTTCGTCTGATATGATGATTATAATAATAATAATACCTAGGGACAATGTCACACAGATCCTCCTAGCCCCAAACTGAGCAAAGCTTGTACTATGGGTACCAGGCGACGATATACATACTTATATAGATATATAAATACTTATATACATAGAAAACATCCATGACTCAGAAACAAATATTCGTGCTCATTACACAAATATTTTAACTTACCGGGATTCGAACCCAGGACCACCAGCTTCGTAGGCAGGAGCACTACCAACTAGGCTACGGTGACCGTCTGTATTAATCATCAATCATCAATAATACATATTATCTTTACACAAACATTCACATGTGTAGGTAGACTTGAGCTTCAGATTATACTACTACACAATGTGTATGTATGCATCGCTCCAACATGTATACTATTCTAACTAACGAAAGGGTGCTCATAACCCTTTGAGACATGTCTATTTTATTGTATTCAAAGCAAATACTGTTTATACCATTTATACCGTGAAACATGCAGAGCTCAGACGTCGGAAATGGTATTTGCAAAGCGAGCGTTTTTGAATAGCCCTCTACCTGCGCTCGATTTAATATTTGAGACTGTCTTCTATGAAATTCAAATTTACCTGCTAGTTGCTTCCGTATTTGTATGAGATTATTACCTTAGTTATAAAAAGTATCATTCTACACCTACCTTGCGAAATAAATGCCGATTTACTCAAAGTAATAAGATTATATCGAGTGTTGCCCGAGGTTATCAGTTTTACACGATCGCTCCTTATTTTTTTGCAAATTATAGCTTTGCAGTATTGTTAGTCTTTCAAGCTTAATTTAATGAATCTTGTTTGTAATGTGTCATCAATTATTTAAAATCGCTGTGGCTTCCATCGCATTTTGATTGAGTTAGCTTTTGAGGAGCCTACATAATAATGTAGCTTGCAAAAAGAAAGTCAATTAAGAACATCAAATGAAAGTCAAACTATTCGCAACGAACTTTAAAGCACGATCATAAACTATGTATTCCGCTGTGAAGTTACTTTATTAAAGTTCATATTAAGAAGTGCAGTGGTTTTCAGACTAGCTAAGTTTTTGGTTCAGCAACTTAAAACATTGACAAGGCGGAGTTACGAAAGCTTTTATTTCGAACGATTACTGAGTTGATACTTATACTTTGTAAATATTCTGTATAACGTGTATAGCAGCTTTTATGTCCATTATATCCTCCGACAGGCGTCCACTGCTGGACAAAGGATCGCCATAATTGTGGCCATCATTTGGGAGGATATGCCATAATTACCACGCTTGACAGACGCTTTATCGATCGCAGTGTGTTGGTCACACAGAGAGACGTCGGTAGATTTAGTGTAAGAACGACTTTTACGCCCACCAAAGGATGCAGTAGGGTGTTGCTGTCAACCACAAACCAATTATTGAAAAAGTATTTATTGTTAGAAGTTTTTGACTTACTTTATGTCGATGTATCATACGAATTCTCAGTAACATTAAAATATAGGTAATTGTTATTTCAATAGCCACATCCTTTTCAGACCAATGTCAGATATAAATCTAAAAAGTATAATAATATGGTTAAAAACTGAACTGAACCGCCAATTGTGGAAACGTCGATTGTTATTACACGTCGAGAGCTCTGCATAATTACAGGCTAGATGCTTTATTGACGTTTTAATAAGGATGCTTATCTTTAATTAGTTGCTAAGTGACCTAGCATTAAGCTATGCTACCAATTAGCTTTAATGTTTTCATCACTTAGATTTCTGCAATGTCGAATGGAATTACTAATTCACGACAAACTATAATTATTTTTAAAGACCAAACTGTTTTAATTAATTTTGAAGAATTTTTATTTTAATAACTTCAATATTTAAATTGAATTCTTTGCATAATTTAATTTCTGTAGAAGATAGAATTCGTAAAATTGTTTTACCATCATCAGCCTGATCTCGTCCACTACTGGACTTAGGCCTCCACAAAAATTTCTATAACGTTGCCATTTGAAGGGGTTTGCCGGAGTCACCACGGTTGGCATGCCAGTTGGCCACCGTAGTTAGTTGGCGGCTGTCCGACTACCTGATGTATCCCTTAGGGCCAGCGCAGACAGAGAGGAGCGCAGCGGAGAGGATTTTATTAAGGCACTACAAAATCAACTTTAGAGCTATAGGAATAAAGTGCATGTATGCTTGAACATTATAATGCGCGAGACTGCGCGAGCATTTTGTCAGGTTCAAGGTTTAGTCACCTTTTACGACACCCACGGGATGCTATGGGGAAGACCTCCTATTATATATACCACAAGGCTTTATTATAAAATCGTTTTATAATAAGTGAATATCATAGGAAATATTTAAGTTCCATTTACCAGCGTATTAACTTAACTATACAACAACAATAATATCATGGGACACTATTCACACCCGGTCATTTGATACCAAACTAAGTAGACCTAGTACTATGGAAACCAGATAACTGATCTACTGAATATACAACTTTTTTTTCGTAAATACATACTTACATAAATAATTACACCTTGACTCAGGACAAACAGACATGTTTATGTACACAAATATCTGTCCTGGGTGGGAATCGAACTCACGATCTTTGGCGTAAAAGGTAAGCATCTACTAAACACGTCAACCGGCCCCAGAAAAGGCACATGCATTTAAATATCATTCTCTCCTCATATTTCGGGATAAAATAGGTAAATACTCTCTCACGTTCACAGAGGTCTTAGTTTTATGACATAGCTTCAAACTTCTTATCCTCAGTTCAGGGTATGGTAATGACTGTTATTACGTATGCGAATGTAGTGAGCGCGGTTGTTCCTCGAAATATATGGAAGTGTGAATTTAATGGTAATAGTCATAATAATAACGAAAAAGGACACTTAAGTATGACATATTTGGTAATAATTCTTAACGACAGTGCACTGGTTAAAGTAGCGCAATATTACACATTACTAACACATTGGGGTTGCATTTTTAACTTTATTAGAACGAAAAGTTTTAGGTTATATTCAAATTCGTAAAGGTCCTAATAAATTAGGAATAATGGGAATTTTACAACCATTTTCTGATGCTATGTGTTGTGGATTTGATTCCCACTCAAAACAGTTACTGGTAAAACATAGAAAACATGTATACTTATGTATATCATCAGCACCAGTCCGATATCTTCTAGTGCTGGACAAAAGCCTCCGTCAAAGGTTTCTATAATGTTTACATTTGGAGGGATTTGCCGTAGTCACGTGACATGCGAGATGTCGACTGCAGATAGGTGATTAGGAGGCGCTGCTGCCCGACAACCTGGTGTATCCCTTAGTCGCCTTATAAAGCACCCACTAGATAATAAACGGTGGCCCTATTCTTTTTTCATGGCTGGCAACCACACGGCCAATCTATACAAATAAATAAAATTGGAGTGTCTGTTTGTAATATTGAAATAGCCGGTTTTTACTACATAAATATGAATATATATATACGGTACATACACCAATATAACAGTTTTTACAATTTTTGTCTGTCTGTTTGTTCCGGCTAATCTCTGAAACGGCTGGACCGATTTTGACGGCAGCATTTTTTATTGGCAGGTAGCTGATGTAATAAGGAGTAACTTAGGCTACTTTTATTTTAGAAAAAGTCTTTTATTTTACTAAAAAACGAAATAAACTAATTAACACGCGGACGAAGTCGCGGGCACAGCTAGTTAAAAATAAAAATTAAATCTTTTTATTTCAGACACTTGGCCCATAATATTGTTAGTAAATTACATCTTAAAAACTATGTTAGTAATAAAAAAGTAATTAATTTAAGTATCTGCCACTTTCTGGGGCTCCAGGTACACGCACTTGTACTTGAACCCAGTGCCCCAGAATGGGACTGTCTATCTTTCTGACTGAGGACGTTCAGGATAGTGTTGGCCGATATATATGTACACAAAAATAATGATGACAAAAAACAAGGAAGAAACATTTATCCATTTATTGCCACCTACTTTTGTACAATACGAAATATTTGTTGTAATTTTAATTAACAGAAAACCACAACGAACTTATTAAACAATTTTAATAATAACCAGGATAATATGACCTTTTCAAATAAATCAAAATGTCAACTTAAGAGGAGCTGGAAATTCGGCTCCCCATTTCCTAAAATCACATTAACCAAAGATGTCTTGTTTTCAATGTAGCTGGACTTATAAAGTGTTGGCCAAAGTGCAAGAAAGTTCGTAAGCGTCGAATGTTATTCCTTACAAAATGCACGCATACGTTAAAGTAAACAGTAAGTTTAAATGCATTCCACTAGTTGTTGTTTTTGGTAGGGAAAATTCAAGAACGCTGCTAAAAATCTTTGATAGAAATTTTCAGATAAAAGATTTGGATCAATTTTGCCAATTAACAGTGAAATATTCATGACAATCAAGCAAAAAGACATAGGTTGGCCCCACTCGACGGTAATCGGGTACCGTCGTCTATGACGCTGGCGACACATGTGACATGACGCACGCAGACCCTTCAAACACAACCACAACATTAAAATTGTTATAATCTGGAGTGTACACTATAACAGCGTACACTTCTAAAGCTAGAACGATCTACTCTTACCGTTTGACATTACCCATGTTGTCCTTAGGCTTTAAGTTTAGAAACTCTACACTTTACGGTGTATAGTTTCTAAAATCAGAAATTAACCCCTGGAATGAAACTTATTTAAAATATGGTGGAAAATTTCATAGTTTTCATTTTATTTTATTATTTATATGTCCATTAATACTGATAGTTTAATTTGAATAAGAATGTGTTTTGTCGAATGTTTATGACGTTGAACCATAGCAAGATTACACACAGAATTCCCATTCATACATATACGATATCAGTCCAAATAATCTATAATCATGCTATTAGCTTATTCCAAAGACAAGCCTAAAACACAACCTAGTAACTCAAACTTAGCAAGTGACAGTACTCTCCAAACCGTGGTTTGTAAATGATATCGCAAATTGCATTACCACTGTTTATTTCCATTCATAACGCTGTTCAGATTTGAATTTCACAGCTGCGTCTGACTTGTTAAGTTATATTGCTTCAACACAGTTTCTTTTCAACTGTTCAGAACGTGAGATGACTATTCCCGAAGCTTTTCGAAGTTCACTTTCGGTTTCTTCTAATAAATTGGAACTAGCCGACGAGATGGAAAAATCTGTTGTCAAAAATACAGAGATAATACAAACTACTGATGTAAGCAAAACAAAGAAAGAATATTTTGATATTTAATGCATTATTTTAGAGTTGAGCACAATTTGTAGAGAAATGTAATTGGTCAGATATGATTACGACAGCATTGTGTCAGAGTCCATTTAAAAAGTTAAGTTATTATAATACAACAACAAGAATTTCTTGTAACAACACACAATTTTTCTTCCATTCCGAGATCAGAATAAAAGCTTTTATAATAAATGTCTATTTTGCATTCACAAACGTGTCGGACTGATTTAAGTTTCCCAGTTGTTCCCGTCTCTGTAGATCTTATATTTTGCCAAGTTTTACGTTAGGATCGCTGGTGAAATGAAAGAAATAGAAATATGTTTCTAGTCATTATTCATGTTTCGTTATTTAAAACATGTACCATAATTTAAATTTGTATTTGGGTTTATTTATATTTTTGATTTTGATTTGGCTACTGTGGTCATATTATGACGTATCAGTATTGAATTTCCTTTCTTTTATTAAATGTATTTCATCATCTATATTGAAGGTATGCTCTTATGATGGGATATCGTTTTATATTTATTTATTTAAACGATTTAATATTTACTTTAGTTCTACGTTTTCTCGTATCTGATATGTTCTTGTTCTTACCTTGCTTTTGCTTTTTTCTTATTTGTTATCTAGTTTCCTCAGGACTTCTTATTTATCTTTCTTTTGATCCAGTTGGTGTTTTCCATCATTCGTATCATATACTTTATGATCGATATAATATTTTCTAAGTGGTCATAATAAAAAACTTGTGTTTAATTGCTTGTCTTGTATTCTTTACAAATACAATGCTAAGGTCACTCATGTTTTCCGCATCATCAGCAATTAATATTTCCATCACCTTAAGGTCACCTTGTCTCATCAAAATTTTACAATGATTTATACAACGGAAGATTTTCAATAATATATGCGTGCAATGTTCTGCAGTTGACAACTCTCCGTGATTAGATTTTAAAGCAACATATGTTATATTTAAACGTCAATACCAAACACTAATACGACCGTTGAACAACAGATCATTTAATCCAGCACGGCAAATAAAACACGTAAAACAATTAAAATTTGATGCAAATTAGTCGAATCCTAACCAAACAAGAACTAATTGACAAAAACTAAATAGATATTTATGGAATTTATATTGAAATGTTTTGATAGTAATAAAATTTAATATTTTGCTAAGTTTTTTTGCAAAACAGCTGTTAATATGGTTAACGAATATATTGTTTTGAAGTCAATATTATATAATTTCCACATCTGAATTGTAAGTCTGGTAAATAAAATTGGCGACTTGAAAAACAATAAATAAAATTCTACTTATTTCCTAAAGCCCCACTCGCCTCAATTATCTGTTCAAGGAGTGAAAGTCTATTTAAAAAAAAAATGTTGTAGTGTGGTAAGTGTCTATAATTCTATTCCATCCCCGCACGGGTATAACTAAATTAATCATACGCAATATGTGATATACGAATCTACGTATGATTCGTATCAAAGCGAGATTCAATAAACGCTGTGTGGTGGGGCATATAAAAAGCGACCAATTGGCATGCTCCTCCCGCACTCCTGCCATGTACGTGACCCGTACTCTAATGACATACAGATGGTAGTAATTACGCATGTATTATGCCTATATGTTGTCTACCGCTCAGAGTAACGTGAGCAGGGTTAAATGTGTTTTTGTGACTTGATGAAGAATGATTGCAGAAAGTCATTATTTTTTCGGTCATAATAACGGTAATAAACAGAGCTGTTTTGATAGCTACAGTTGTGTTATAGATGTGGTTTATGATAATCGGTTAACGAGTTGACTGCGATTGTTTATACGAGTAGGATTGTATAAACAAGTATTAAATGTCTTATTATTATACAATAATTTCTATGGTAATAAACAGTTTATTCATTGGCATCCTCGATAGAAAATGTTGACTGTATTAACAATACAAACAAGGAAATTACATTTATATAGATAAATTGCGCGATCGAATCAAAAACGTCGAAATTCGCAGGCAAATCAAAGTAGCCGGCATAGCCCAATGAATTGCCAAACATAGCTCGTAAAACCGGCGGTCGATCGGGCAGTAACGTTCTCGAGTGGAGACCATGAACCGGAAGACGCAGCGTGAGCAGACCCCCTACAAGGTAGACCGAAGATCTTGCAAAGGTCGCGGAAAGCCGCTGGATGCGGGAAGCACAGGACCGGCTATTGTGGAGATCGTCTTTCGGCTGATATGATGATGATGAAATAAATTACCTCTCTTTCTTAGATTTGATTAAAACTAAACTTTATTTCACTATCCACCGTTCCTATCACATTTTATTCAATACCATAAAGTATGTACTATGACCTTTCAGCTCATAATAGATAATACCTATGCCATTTAATATTCATTACACCCACATAACATAATAGAGGCTGACAGAATAATACGAAACCAATGAGCATCCTTGACCTGTCAAATCTTAGGCATATTACTAAGTCTAATCGAAATGTCGCGGACTGTCGTGTCTGTTTGACTTTGTAGTCTATGCGAGGCAGGCAACAAGCAGTGACTAGCTCTTGGAATACATTATATTGAGGAAATCACGATTTCAAGTATGATCTAATTTATCTTCGAAAATCATAAATTTTGTGGTAATGATATTTGGTATCCGTTTTGCGTTTGTAACGGGTTTCATATTTGACATTGAAAGTCGTTTGCGAAATAGACATTGCCGCGTACCAATTTAATCATATACATATAACGAAGTCCTGATTTCTATTCCCGTGTCATGCAAAAAGCTTCCACTACTTTATAAGGGCTTTTGTGGTAAGCAACGGTTGTGTGTAGTGCATGTAGTCGCCTCCCTGTCACCCCAGCGTTAACTTGTTTCGAGTTCAAACCCTGCTAGTGATAACTTTATATGAATGATATACTCCCCGCATTACAAAAATATTCTTATTAAGAGTGTGATGTCCTTAATACAACACCTTTATTAATGAACCCTATAACAAAAAATAAAAATATAAGCTTTTAGAATGGATAATGTTTATACAATTTATCGTAAATTTCCAATAAGAAAACTAGAAATACTCCAGTTAACAGTAGGTCAAATAAGAAACGGACTTCAAACAGGATTTGAACCCGTAACATGACAATTATTGATTATAAACTACTTAGTCCTCAGTGAAACTTATCTTACAAACTGGTTAGTACTGGTTTCCTAGTTAGTATGTCTACTTAATTATGCTTATTAGTATTTAGCTTACGCGACTCCATGCACGGTGCATAGCTATATCATCATTATAACTTAATGAGTACTGTAACGGGTAAATAATGTAATTGTTTTTATGGAACAGTTTGTAACGAGTACCTCACGGTACTCGTTACAAACTAGCGATATCATAATTTTACTTCGATTATTAATGACAAGCCATTCCAGTAATTAATTACATATAATATGTATAGTACAAATATGACTGCCTAAATAGCTCATAGGATATGTATATTTATAATAAACTAGCCATATATATATATATATATATATATATATATATATATATATATATATATATACCCTGCACTCGTTGCTACGACAATATATGAAAATCATTGCATAGATAATGGCGCCATCTGTCATAGACTGGTCGTACTAACTCTGCAACCTTCGTGGGTTCATTCAAAATCCTTTGCTGAAGATAATCACAAACATTAATTATTTTTATATATAGATATACATAAAATAATTTAAAGAGCTACAAATATTTCATAGAAAATCAAAACAAATCTAAAGCATGCCTCAAGCGTTTGTGAAAATGTTACAACAAATTAAATGTATTATTATTTTTTCGTCTCTACATAGAGCCGGAGGCTTTGCTCTACCTGTAATAAAGCTGTCCAACCATTAATACTACACTATCAAAGGGCTCTATCAAAAAAATCATTTAGCACGAATTACTCTGTCCTTCCGTATTGAATAAGCTACAAGTTATAAGCGGTAGCGATAGCGGTGGCATAACCGGAACGTCACGAAGTAAAAAAAACTATTAGCCTATTTTTATGCTATCGTGTCCGTAAACAAACTTACATTCCACCTGAAAAAGAAAATTAGGTTACCGTGAAACGCGATGAATGAAACTCTAGGGGTGAATAGCAAAGGGAACAATATTTTACTTATTATAAATAAACATCTTGCGACAAATAACACTCTGCCATCTGAACCTAAACTAAGCACTGCCTGTACTATGACCGCCAGACACTAATAAACATACTTATATATTTCTAAACACATACAGATATTAGTCGCTTAAATTAAGCTAATGGTTAAGAGCCTCCTGAGCTAGCCAACTGCCCGTTGCCTTCAATTCTATAATTTTAAAATAGTGCAACTAAATTTCAAAATAATAGCTTAGTAACTTGTTATTTATTTAAGGATTTAAAAAAAAATATAACACATAATTTAATAAAACAGAACGCACGCGCGGACTAAATATTTTTTTGCAACTTTTCTACTGTATTCGACTATGTTTATGTACTGCATTGTGAGCTTGACAAGTACAAGTGTATGATAATACCCAAGTGCTGAATAAATTTCATTATATAATTATTTCATTATAACATATTATTCTTTAGATAGATTACACGCAGAGACAGAACAAATCATTACATAATTACATTCACCAATAACATCAGCTTGTAATTTGGACCATAACAATACCCGCCATTATTAAACAAGTAGAAGAGATATAAATTACACCAAGCCCGTGGGCGAGTTTCGTAGTTGGATCGTTACATACATACTGACAAGGTCACAGCTTAATAGTATAAAATTTATGATACTATGATAGTTATAATAATTTAAAGCGGTACAACGTTAGATATATTATTATTATGTACAGTCGGCAAAAAATATTATGCAGTTCGTTTCGTATATAATTGGGCAATTTAGATTTGTATTAGATTTGTATTTAAGTAACCGGAACTTTAGAAGTACATTAGTCACCGTTGCATGTACAAAGTGTATAAGAAATAGTGTGTGATTCTCAGAGAGCTCATTCTCCCATAAAAAAGGAGAATTCTCATACAAACTAACACTATTCATGCTACATATTTTTAATTTAATTTAAAGAGAGATTTGGCACAGCGTTCATTCGCTCATAGAGCAGCCCTACTGGGGAAGTACCTCCACCTTACAGAAGACATTCCTTCATATTACATTAATGTTGTGCTTCTGAGTGTGAGTAAGGTCGCCAGAGCTCAGCGGGAGGGGTGGGGGGTGGGGGAAGAGTCGGCAACACATGTTTGCTGACTCTTTTAAAGGGTGGCAACGGACCCCTGACGCCTCTGGTATTGCGAGTGTCCATGGGTGGCGGTGATCGCTTACCAACTGCTTTGCAACTGCCAATGGGTTCCTCAGTATGCCTTCCTAAATTTGCCCCTCTACGAACAGCTCGAACTACTAAAACACATCAGTTATGTATTTATCTGCGTCATTTTGTTGTGTGGGGGTGGTACTAATTCTGCTGCTAAGCTATTCTAAGAGTTAGAAAAAGAAATCATACTTTGTTTAAAAAATACTTGTCTGATGGAAACACAACCTCATTCTCGACTAACCTGAATACCTTGAAATTTATCAATTATAAAAAATCAAGTTTAAGTAATTCCTTAACTATATTATTTGGTCTAAACACTACCATGCTGTTGTTTCTCGTGACTACTAATCGTTCTGTTTTGATTCGATTTTTTGTAACATTTTATATTTTTATATAAAATGTTTTAGTTTAAAATATCCAGCCTTTGGTATTTTTATGACTCAACTTAATATCTATTAAAACTATTTTGATGCAATAACGAATTGGCGCCATTTCAGTAATAAATGACAACATAAATACTATCAAATTATGTAGGTATTAATAGATACTCAAAATGCTGTTAAAATTATATGGCTTATTGGAGACCAAGTTTATTTCGAATTAAATAATACAAAATAAGTAATTCTTAAACTGTGTGGTTTACAGCCTAGAAAGAATAATAGAGCCACCCCATACCATCCCGTGGGTCGACACCCCCGGGACAACTAAGGGATACAACTTTTAGTCGGGCTGCAGCGCCACCTGTGTACTAGCTACCACCTAACAGCGGTCGCCAACTCGCATGCCAAGCGCAGTGACTCAAAACCTCTCCAAATGGCAAATCTTCCCTTTGGGGGAGGCTTATGACCAGCAGTGGACGCTATCACGCTGATCATGTGAAGTCCACATGTTACCTGTTAGTTCTATGAAATACTTTACAAAAGTAGATGACTACTAATCCTCCTAATGTTTCATCTATCTTACGCAATAATTTGTAGACGCAAAGCATACTCAAACTCATAAGTGGGTCACACAATTAGTTGCCCTGTGCGGGGATCAAACCCGCAAGACGAGGGCATCTATATAGTGTTGAGGTAACTCAATGTCACTAAATACAAGCTCAGGCATGATCTATGTAACTACTTTCAAATATAGTTTAGACTTAATCTACTCGAAACATGTAGAGCTAGAATATATCTTGAATAATCTACGAACGAGAAGTTTTATTTATTTTAACCTTTTTCATTTTATTCAAATTTAGCAACTATACAAATCAAATCAAATGTCTAAATTTGATTTGTAACAAATGAAAAATGATATGAAATGAACTCGAACATTTTGCCGCTACACCTATCCATCAAGTTTCACAACTAATCTTTGTACCGAGCTAGGGGAAACTTATGGCAGCTTTCTTAAGCAACAACAAAGAATAATAAAACGATACTGAGAGAAATAATTATTATCAATAAGTAGGTAACAATAAAAACCTACTACAACACTATTACAGACAGTTTCAAAACAGTTGAAAAGAGTATGCTACTCCCCATACCAGAACTATTAATACGAACAACTTAAGCAAAATAGTGTTTCAAACTATTAGCGTGACCGATGAATTGTTGAATTCTTGCACTGACACTTCAAGGACACTAATTGCTTAGTGTCCTTGAATTACAACTACTGTGAGGTAGGGCATAGCGATCATTCGCTCAAAGAGCAGCCCGACTGGGGAAGTACCTCCACCTTACAGAAGACACTCCTTAATAATAACATTAATAATTTTAATGTTGTGTTTCCGAGTGTGAGTAAGGTCGACAGAGCTCATTGGGGTGGGGGGAAGGGTCAGCAATACTTATTTGCTAACTTTTAAAGGCCGGCAACGCACCCGCGACACCTCTGGTGTTGCGAGTGTCCATGGGCGGCGGTGGTCACTCACCATCAGGTAACCCACTTGCTCGTTTGTCGCCCACTGATAAAAAAAATACATGCTTGTAAAGAAAAATGAACTTTGTGATGGCTTTTCATGCGTATTCCATCCATTGGTCCAATTATATACAAACACTAATGATGCACCGTTTAAGAGTGTGTCCCTTAGTTACCTAGACCCTGCATTATTACATTACTATATCAATCTGTATTGTTACCATAAAGCTTGACTTTTACCCAAGGTCAAATAAAGGTCGCAGTATAAAATGCCACGATGTTTATGACATTTTAAAATATAGTCTTGACAGCAAGGAGACTGGGCTTATAAAGTTTTATTTTAATGCAATTTGGTAATGTAATTTTGTAGTTATCAACTGTCAGGAGATTATTTAACGTCACGTGTGAGGTTGGTTTTCGATAAATTACTTATATATCCTGCATTTTGCATGCATAAATATTATATATTAATGATGTTATATTATTTACAGTACTTCATCTTTACATATATTAACATATATTTTATATTAATCTGCATTTATGATTATTAAAATATTTTTATTTGTAACACATGTGAGCATTTCCGTATGCAAATACAGAACAAGATTATTTTTCGTTACAATTTTTAATCAAATATCAATCAATCGGTTTTGTATATATTTACTTGATCAATGAATAGAATGAAGTGAATTTGACCATTAATGTTCTAATGTCAAAGACTATAGACATTAAAGACAAATAAAATTAGTCTGTTCTGAGTTTTGAGACTTAGTTGGCATCTCTTCTCAGTTTGTCAGTGTTTCATAAGCATGGTAGTGTGTAATGTTTTGTTTTTATTAAAATTATTCATTTCTAATGTTTATTATAGAAAAATATTAGCTTTCTACACTCCATCTCCATATAATAATATCTGGGGACAATGTCACACAGATCATCCTAGCCCCAAACTAAGCAAAGCTTGTACTATGGGTACCAGGCGACGATATACATACTTATATAGATAGATAAATACTTATATACATAGAAAACATCCATGACTCAGAAACAAATATTCGTGCTCATCACTCAAATATTTGCACTTACCGGGATTCGAACCCAGGACCACCAGCTTCGTAGGCAGGAGCACTACCAACTAGGCTACGGTGACCGTCAAATGTGATATGAACATGCAATATGAACTTTAACTGTTCCAAATTTCATACTCCTTCGTCCAGGTAATTTTGTAAACGGGGGTTAGATAGGGGTGCCAAGTTTTTGCTTCATGTATTAATATTATGATTATGATAGTACGTATAAATTTTCTGAACTTTATACTATTTGGGTACAACAGTATTTACAAAATTCAATATTGACATTGACATGGATAGACATTGTCGATATTCTAATTTCGATATTAAATCTACTATATAAAAATAAGTCTGGTTTTCCTTCCTGACGCTATAACTCCAGAACGCACGAACCGATTTCCACGGTTTTGCATTCGTTGGAAAGGTCTCGGGCTCCGTGAGGTTTATAGCAAATAAAATTTAACGCGAGTAACACCGCCGGGCACAGCTAGTTACTAATAATTTCTTATGATAGGAGGTTTATGGTGTTGTCTAGATTAGTGGTTAAAATCTAAGAAATGTCCATATTTACAGTTCAATTATAAAATGACTGAATTTGATACAATTTCGTACAAAACTTATAGGAAATATCTTAATTCAACAAACCACGTTGACAATGGCTGGCTACAATACATCATGATGGTTCACGTAATACTCTAAAAATAGCTCACCAACATTTGCATATAAATCGACGGTGAATTTCAATCCGCAGCTAAAATTGGGGCCATGAAATAAGCGTATTTCAAGCGACGGTGAAGCCTACGTTAGTAGAGAGAACGTGATATTTAGGCATGTGAATTTTAGGCTAAAAGCTCAAATCTGGTGAAATTGATGCAACACGTAAAAGGCAGGCTATTGGGGTGGGCTAGGATAGGCTTAGAATAAAATCAGTCTACACGAATCAATTACCTCCACTAAAGGTTTATATACAGCAGCAGTGCATTGTTTATTTTATTTTTATTTATTATAAGAGATACATTATCAACTTAACACTAAACATTTAAAGAAGACAAGTTATTGAGATACAACTATCGTAAAAAAAATTGTCACTTAATATACTTAACACAAATAACGAAACAATGTATACAAACTATACTTCTAAAAAATCAACATTTAAATTTGGATAACAATATTTTATCTTCTATCTAAATATTGTGAGTTTAATCGTATAATATGTATAATTAATTGTTACTTTCTTACTTTATTAAATGCTTTAAAAGTATTCATTCAAAATTTAAAACTAGGAACTAGTAATCTAAACAATATCTTTTACCAATCCAGGATAGGTGCTCTGCCGTTTTGCTACGAACGATACACGCAAGCAGATCACATTTAAGATTTCCTTGTTCAGTCTATTAATTTATTCAAACAAACCACCCGGATAATATCCGGTTCAATACGATTCACACACACACATACATATGTATAAATTCGCGTGTTTCAAAGCCCTAGATAAAAACCGTGAATTTATTGTAAAAACATAAAAAAACTACATATTACGCAGCCTTGACCTATAAGACGCGCTTCGCTAACACTACAATTACAAAGAACAATAGAAAAAGGCGGGTGTTATTAAGTTGTTAAGGTTGTCCATATGATGTTCATTAGAAAAAATCCTTGGACATTTCTTTAGGTTTCCGAAGCAACAGTCTACCTCAATTATAAAGCAAAGAAAGAATATGAGCATTCCGGCGAAGGCGAATCGGCAACCACTTGAGCTTAGTACGAAAGGAGGATACATGATCATATTTGCGAAGACCAAATATGAATCTTATACAAAAGTTTTGAAGTCGCTGAAGCTTATCGAGTTGCTCTTCAGTAAGATTAAGATATTCATCAGCGTAGTCGACGATCGGTAGGAGAAGCGATTGAGCAAGCGCAATTTTAGTGGTAATAGGGAGAAAGTTGCGTAAACGCCTAAGTGAGCCTGCTGACGCTGTTAGTTTACTTAGAAACAAAACATGTCGTACTGTAGTAACAAAACGCCACATTTAATTTCACAATCACTTACGTTTAGACGCAAAAAGAACTCATTGTTCCACATAACGCGATAGAATCACGTTTTCCGTAACCTCTAACACTCGCATAAGGACTTTTTTTGTTAACTGTACTTCAATTACTATGTTATATACGCATTCATTGGTCATTGGTTTTTTAGCGGTAGCGTGTTCCAGATAAAGGAACGTCCAGGATTAAACATCCCAATCACAGTAGTACGAAGTGGGTAGTATGATCACAGATCATAAAAGCGAGGAAAAAGAAAATATATCAGTACTATCCCGAGCAGAAGTCTTGCCTCCGTTTTAGCTGGCCACTAAGACCGCAATTCGACCGATTCATCATCATGTTCATCTTATCAGCCGAAAGACATCCAGTGCCTTCCCCCAAAGATCTCCTCAATTGTCGGTTTTGCGCTACCCGCATCCAGCAGTTTCAAGCGATCCTCACAAGATCATCAGTCCATCTTGTAAGTCCCCTACAAGATGGACGTCTTGTGACGGTCACTGGAAGCTGCTGCATGCCGATAGAGTTACCAAATCATCGGTCCATCTTGTAAGGGCCGACTGATTAATTATTACCAATTTATTTTTATTTTAAGTACTACAAATAAGCAGTATTAACGTACTCATCGTCCTTTTTTATTAATGAGAATACGTTTAATTTAAATTCGTTTACTCTTCCTGTATTTTGGTTGTAACCTTGGAAAATGCTGGGTCATTTTTTATGTGATCTTTGCAAATATATAGGCCGTTAAGCGTTGGTAAATATTGAATTTGCGCAAGCTGTTTGATTTATCTGTTAGCGTAAATTTGAGGTCATCACAAGTCATACATTTTCATCTTGAGGTAGGTCACGTTAAGTTAAAAACGTATTACAATATCGCCAACACGAAAAAAAAATAATGTCAACTGTCAAATTTATAACTATGGTAGGTATGAAGTCCAATAAGATATTTTTTGCGACTATAAATGTTGAAAGTCAAACATATCAAAGTGGATTTATGAGTCACTTGACTTTGGCGATAAATCTTTCTTAGTAGTACTATATTGTCTGACCATAATTGTATATAAATAATATGGTCAAATTTCGGCCATGGTGGCAAATCTAAATGGAGATTACCTATCTGCGCGGGATATGGTATAGTACATAGGCGTGTGCGCAAACATAAGTATGGGTACTTTTATTCCTTCAATCTCATAAGCATACAGCAGCCAGACACAATCAGAAAGAGTCCAGGTACAACACTAATATTTTAATTATTTACGTGCTCTCCAAGCCACGGAGGAATAACACCGTTGACTTCCAGACTCCGGGATCATACTGATTACTGAATTTTATTTCATGTCCATTTAAGTTATCCACTTAGTAGTGAGGTAAACTGAGCGAGTAATAACTTCGTCATAATCATCATTATCATCATATCAGCTGAAATAAGTCCACTGCTGGACAAAGGTCTCCCCTAATGAATTATGGCCTTATTAAGGGGATATGCTATAGCCATCAAGCTTGGCAGACTGGCTGATGATCGCAATATGGTGGTCATAGTACTCAGAAAGACGCTGCTGCCAGTCTTCTGGTAAACATTCAATTGGAACGACTTGAACCCCCATCCTCCCCCATTGTATTTAGCTTAGGAGAGTTACATTGCTTCACCGGACAATAAAGGCGAAAGTTGCCAGTAACCTATATAAGTTTGAGGCTTTTTCAACTCACGCCACAATATTATGACTGCCAAAGTAGGTGACCAGACAAAAATTAACACTTAATATAATTTATCGATCATATATCAAGCCGACAACCATTGTAAAACGACAATAATAATCCTTCTGTAATTGGTCACGCCAAATTATTATACAAACTTATATGGACACAAGCCTATTAGTATACATAAGACTGTGTACACAACGCTCAAGACATAGAATAAGCTAATCAGAGGCGCCGAAGAGGTTCCTATAATTTATGCCTACGATACATTCAGATTTTGGAACTAAGTTCCTTATCGCGCGTTGTGAAAGGGGGCTAGACGGAACAAAATTCTTACGAATAGTTGTCACGACACTTATTGCAGCTGTGCGGCGTGCGCATATTTCTCTGTCTGTCTCTCTCTCTCTCTTATAGAAAGCAAGCCAGATATTTTCATTTCTATTTCGCATTGAACAGTGTGGTGTCGCGACGATTATTTTTTTTGAGTGTATACAGGTTTTTTGTACATAATAAATAATAAGAAATAACTTCGTTCCATCCGGATGTCCCTTGACAGCTCTCAAGATTTTTTTTTTCACTCAATTTTTTTTTATAGAAAGTGCTATTGGTAGTGGCAATTAGCCAGTAACAGTCATACGTCCGTAATTGATTGGCTAGGTGAAGTTATCTAAAGATGGGTGACTGTTAAAGTGGTTTCATTTATGAGCGACTCCGTGCTTCGGAGGGCACGTTAAGCTGTCTGTCCCGGTTAATGTCGTAAGACAGCAGTCGTTAAGCCATGTCATATCCTTTCTGGATGGCTTGAACAACTCTGACACCAAGGTAACTAATGCCCATACTATAAATAAATAAATAAAGAAACAATGTTACATCTGTTAGCTTGTGAATAATATTATTTGTATCATATATTGTAACTAGATAACTTGAGTTAACGCTGGAACATACATTTATTTTATTATACGTCATTGCATATACCATTATAATATATTATGTTCTTCGTTATTTTATTATTTAAATTTCTTTTGGCGTCCAAGAACTTTAAGTTGTAACAAGTCGCTATAATATATTTTCGTACACTGTTTTTAGAACCTCACGTCACCGATGAGATAAACATAAATAATGAAGTTATGTATTCGATTACGGGGTCAGGCAAAAAAAAGTCTTTGATACAGGTCCAAGTCTAATATTTGATCATGTTTGGCCGTTATAGTAAAAAAAGCAACGGTTTTTATGCACATAGCTTTAAAAAGGTGCTTGTAAATAGTCAGAATATGAATAATAATTGTAGTATTACAGATTAACTATATAATAATTCTAGGTACAAATTGATTATTAGAAGGTGACTTTTATTTGATTATACGAAGTTATAGTTTAATTTATAGTAGTCATGGTTCAGTTAAATGGCTCATTTCTTTAACTTATAGTCGACATGGTTATTTAAGTCTGTCAAATTTCTTTTATTGATTTTCAACTTTATCAAATAATCATAAGGTTCACTTTCAATTGGGAAAATTTGACAGTTTGGGGTAGCTTGATGTGCTGACGTCTGTACATATAGTAATGCTAGCTTTCAGTCTATCTGATTGACAGAAGAAATGGATAACTGCTTTCATGGAGACCAGTTACCATTCATACAATGCAATTAAAAACTAATGGGGTCAAATGTTATTTTTGCAACATAAATGGACTACAATATCCATTTGACCTCCATTACTAACGGCTGAAAGCTGTCATACATGTTATTGCAACCATCGTAGCATAAACGATGCGAAATGCTAAAGCTCACCCGTGCCAAGAGTGTGAACGTGAATTAACTTCCAGATGAAGGCATCTGCATGAAACACGGCTCTATGTGCAAAATAACCATTACAATGCCTCGTTGATCTAGCGGTAGCGTGTTCAACCGCAGATAATGAGGTCCTGGGTTCAAATTCCGGGTCGGCCAAAAAGTATCTTTTGGGATTTTTCCGAGAAAAGAAAATTTCTCAATATCAGCCCGAAGTCTGGGTAGCGGTATTAAACCCCCGTGCCTCGGAGAGCACGTAAAGCCGTATAATCTGTACCTGACCTCTTTCCGTTCGTGTCGCTAGTCGTCCCATCGGATCATGAGATTGATGGAATAGAAAGTGCCCCTGTGTTTGCGCTCACACTTGTGCACTATAATATGTTCTGCGCAGTTGGCTGCCTGAGAGTGGTCGCCGTGGCCGAAATCGGCCTGGCGCACTAAATTATTATTATAAATACATACACCTAAAAACTGTCCCATCTACACATTTATATAACTTAATATATGATAACGTGCCATATCTACATAGAGTTTGAGATGCTTATAGGTCAAAGTTTGTTAAAATTCACATCATGTCGGCGTATGAATGGACGATTATAGCGAAATGTGGGTCAAAATGGACATATCTTTGGGTGGACGGGTCACCGTGAATTCGTAGGAGTATCAATAAAAAATGGTTGATAGAGAAAGTATCACGACTTTGGGTGGTTATTAGGAATAATAAGCTTTTTGGAATGCTCTATTTGTGTCATTACGGGGCATTTAATGTTACTTGATGGGTAACTTAACGGTGGCTTAATGTCGTCTTCCTTTCCTAAGTAGAAATTGTTTATTAGATTGTTATAACGATATCTCATTGTGCTAGTTTTCGGGTGACCTATCGCGCATAATTTATCTACTAAAAATAATAGGTTAATGACTAATTCTCTTCCCCTAAAAACTACTATAATAACCGTTTTATAATAATAAAACATTCTTAATCATTTAAAATTAAAAAAAATATCTCTTAGGACAGCTAACACATCTGATCCCAAACTAGGCAGAGCCCGTACTATGGGTGAAGATATTTAAATATTTCTAAATGAATACATATTATAGATAAATAACACCAAGACACAGACTAATAATCGTACTCCACACAAATATTAGAAAGGATGAAGACGCTTAGGTCTCCTGCTCACCGGTCTATCAAATAGGCTCGTGGTTAGTTCATAGATAGGTGACCTAAAGGCTAAAGTGTTTAACTTTCTGGGCTTCTCCGTGCTTCAGAGGACACGTTAAGCTTTCGGTCCCAGTTGTATTCAGATTTTCGGTTGTAGAGAATCAGTCGTGAAGCCATGTCAGAAGTCTACTAAGTGTCTTGAATATCTCTGACGCCAAGGTATCCACTGCCCATACGATACGATAAGTACGTACAGAAAGATTTGTCCTGGGTAGGGATCTAACCTTTGACCTCTGGCTTTGCATTCAGGGTCACTATACACTAGAGCAACAAGCCAGTCATTTTAGACATCCGAGAGCATTATCAAAATCGGTTCACCAGCAGCGGAGATAACGCGTAACATACATACGAAAACCAAGATACAGTCGCATTGATAACCTCGTTCTATTGAATTTATTAAAAAAAAAAACTGTACTGTAACATACAGTTGTACGAATTTAGACAAATTCACGACAATTGTTATTTGTTTATATTTATGTACTCTTGATATTTATCCAATAATTTATACTTAGGTGATAGATTAAATGATTAGAGAACCATTAGCAAAGCATTAAACCGCGACCGTCGTTATAAACACAAGCACAGCCAATTATTATTAATAATATCATTAAAAAAGCTAGAGTGCTTTGGACAACACGACTGAAGTAAAACTTCAAACGTAACAGGCTACGAGAGAAAGAGAGAAATAAAATGTGTGCTCGCACCTCTCTCTCGCTCGCAAATATCTGTCCTGGGTGGGAATCGTCCCCAAGCATTTTCCATCACTTGATTACATCAAAATATTCAACTTAATACGAAAGAATAGCAGCGATGAATATACAATAATATAATATCGGCAAATTATCTTCGCCTTCATAGTTCAATTCTGTTCGTGTTTAAGAAGCGTGACGCTTAAAAGCCTCTGTTTGGCAGAAATAACTGAATCCTTATTGCAAATAGGTTTCCTTATACACTAAGAATAAGTTGATATAATAGTGTAGCTAATCAATTTGGAATAGAGGTATTAAATGCGGAAACATAATCACGTTTGCTTAATTGTCCATAATTATTTTTCAATAAATGGTTGCAAACAGGCTCCTTAATTCGACCTTCAGAATTTAAAACTTATTCATGGTCGTGTGAAGAATTACTATGGCCATTGACTGTTTTCTGCAAGAATTATGTAAAAAATCATCGACAATGGAGCTGTACCTGGGCGATCTAACTTAATGGTCGGTGTTGTTTATATAACTCGCGCCAAATGAGGAGTTTTTATAGATTCAGGTCTAAAAAACTTTAAGTTTATGTGTTTTTCTAATTCCCTTTAAACTAGGCTTAACATAATTGAAATAGTCTAGTGGTTAGATACTTGGCCATTAGGGTATGATTGAAAGACTATAGTCTACAGCAATATATAAAATGTTTGAAATTCAATATTATCTTTCTTGTTTATATAGATATTTCACTATTCTAGTAAGAGAAATCCCACATTATAAAATCAAACATTCTAATATGTTTATGTAGGAGTAGATTGAGACAAAGTAATATTTTAAAATTTATGGCTTTAATTTTGCAGAAATGTTACATATATAATGATAGATTCCACAAAAAAAATACAAAGCAAAAATATATACGTTACAAAATTCATGAAGTTATGCTCACAAATAGTATCGAACGATTTTCATCGCGATTTTAAATTTAAGCCAATATGAAACCTCCAAAACATCTTTTATATATTAAACATTGTGAAGTATAGAATTTAAACACTTATATTTAAAGCAGTGTAATATTTGAAGTACAAAGCACTCTATTGTATTTCAACCTTTTGTTAAACGTTAATATTGCTTCAAATATCACTACTTAAATGAGACACTAGAAATTCAAGAACTGTCTATCCCCAGTGAGATGAAACCATTAAAATGTAGACAAAAATATTTTATTCATAATAATGACAGCTTTAGGTATAACATTTTTCATAAAACTGTCTAGGTTTAAATCAGAAATTCTTGATATTAAAATAGTTGTTACCTACCTTAAAAAAGAGATTTAGCGTAGTGCTTTTAATAATATTTTATAGTGCTTGGAGCTTTTGTACCTAAACAAGGCCTTTGTGTTTTTGTATGAATAGAAAAAAGAGGATTTACAATCCGTGTCCAAAATATAAAAAGTAAATCCGAAAATTCTTTTACATCACGCCAAAGCCGGTAGTATAAAATAGTACCGGCATAAAGTAAATAAAATGCATCCCCGTTGCGTCGGGCGACAATCCTTCACTTATACGCAATTTATATTCACTTCCTAGTGCCGGCATAATCCAGCCTTTTCTCTGCTTGCTGTTTAACATATATCGAGTCAACGCCGAGCTACATTTAAATTTAAAACCGATATTCTGGTACATTTTTTGCTGGTTCTGTAGCTTAAGATAATGTTTTGTTTACGTCGTTTGGAATAGAGAGGATAAGGTTTTTCGAGACGGATTAAAATATTTTTCTAAGAGGCGTTTTAAGAACATTGACGCATTCCTTATCTGTAGTATTGAATGAAATAGTATTTTTATTTACTACATAGTTTGACCACAAATCTGGACGCAATGAACCAGTGTTGTTTTACAGTGTTATTAGACAATACAAAAGCAAACTCTTAAAGGTAAGAGTATACTCGTTAAATAAATTACTTATTTTACTTAACTAAGTCTTCCTTATTGTCTCTTTACAAAGACTGGTTTCTCTTAAAGGAAACTGGTATATTATTTACAGCCATTGCAACTAATGAAGTCACTAATCCGAGAATAAAAGAAAACTTTTGAGTACCTATCAGCTGTTTTAGTTCCCATGGGACTTGTGTGAACTGATATAGAGGTTGTTATATTTGGAATAAACTATTATTCATTTAATTCTAGAACCGTTTATCACTATAATATTGTTCTTCGCGGTATAGTCAGCAGTAGTTCATTGTGAATTACGTAATTATGTTGGAAATTAGGAATCAGGAATCAAAATTAATATGAACACAAATTCCTTAGAAAATAAAATCAAACTTAATAACCGTCAAGATGGTGCGCAATTTTCAATCTGTATCCATCCCCGAACCAGATCAAATTGCTTCAGTAATAAGGGTCCGATTTTAATAAAAAAGGAACTTTCATTTTGACTATTATCCACAAACAAAGTGAGGACATCATCTGGCCCTTCGACAATGGCAGCCATAAACGAGGCCCCTATTGTTCGAACTAAAAGGCTCGAAAGTGTCTAACATCTTCATTAATATTTCTAGGAGGGTTTTGTTCGAAAAGGAGACGTCGATTTAATCTTCTTAGTAGGCTTAATTAATTATTTTTGTTTTGACTTTATAATTCTTAAGGCATTTTCATGTTTAACATTTTTGTTTACATAATTTACAAGCTGACCCACTGGGGATGTTCGAAAACACTCTATTTTAGGAGGATATTTATAAATGTTGCTTTAATTAAGAAGAATAATTAATTTCCCGTAACATCAATATTTTGCAATGCTAAATCATTTTTATTTTGACTGATACAGTCAATGACTGTAAGGTATTCTCATTGTAATTCAAATTAGCTTATTTGAAATGGAAATATCTTATCAGGAAGTAACAATAAAATTAAAATAATTAACATGATTTAAATGTTTAATTAAATTAATATCATTTTAATAAAATATAATATTAATGTACAAAATTACGTTGGAAATTTTGCTATAATGTACTTATTTAATGTTACTAAAATATTGGGTTAAAGCCAAAAGGGCCACTAAAGTTTAAAAGCTGTCAAATTATAACGCCTACTTAATTCCAATAATCTGCGTATTGTTTTAATACAAATGACGCTAACGTTAAACCTAATGGACCAATAAAAATGCGTATAACCACCGACGTATATGGCATAAACAGCTTAAGCGAACGACAAACATTAATTTTGGCATTTCGAAAGTCTGCCAGAGAAAATGCCAATACGACTTTTACGACACAAATGCCAGTTTTCGCTTGAAGTAGATAAGCGTTTGCTTATATTAGATTCGAAATATCTTCATGTGAACCGCTTTACCAGAATAAGAATTTAAATATAGCAAATGTAATCCGTTTAGTAATATTCGGTCCCTAAAATTTAAGTTATATAAATAATTATTCTTTTTAACAGCTTAGACATAAATTGAGATATCTTGCTAGGTGCCATATCCAAGCGGCTTACCTCATTATATATTGGGCAGGCGGCAGTATCATGCATGAGCTAAGCTAGGTACAATTACGCACTAATTATTTACGCATAATTATTGACGCAATTTACGTTCATTAAAGTCTGATGTTGTTAATCTACTTTTGCTGTTAAATATACATATATTTTGCTGCAATAGGTTTGATCATGGTTATTTAATTATTTCAGCGGTCTCATGGACTACAGTCGTTTGTACACAGTTACCTGAAACCGTAAAGGATTATTTAAATAATAAACATTATCTAAGTAGTGTATCTGAATGGTTAATAATGCCTTTTAAGCTTAAACTTGATGGTATTGCCCTTATGGTAGTTGTAGTTTGGAAAGGTTTACTGTTATAGTATATTTTGTGAAGAAGATAGTTCGGCGTTTCAGTCCTCAAGTAGTCAAGAAACGAATCAGTTCAAAATTGAGTTCTATTTACTTAATAATAGAATAACATTTAGAACTTCATAGTTATGGTCTTTAAGTCGTTTAATAATGAGGACTATTATTTGAAAGCACAATAAGTAGTTAAAGTAGATGGATGTTACAGCTGCATTTTAAATTGACAAACACAGTATACCACTAGCCGGTTTTGACCTAGTTGCTCTCACCAGTCATGGGGAGGTTAAGCACCTAGGCATAAGGACTGTCTAGTGATGGGTGATCGGTAAATGGTTTAATTTCTAAGCCTCTCGAAGCACGTTAAGCTGTCGGCTTGCATGTCGTTCTCATTAGCCACCAGTGATTTATCCATGAAATGATTTCAAATATGAAAATAAAAAATTTTTAAACAGTTTTGTTTATATGCCTGCGGGCTTCTAGGTGCGAACGCCTCACTTTTTGTGTCGGCGTTTAAATATTTGTGCTGGTAGGGTAACAAGCGCTCATTAAAACCAGACCGAATTTAAAATAATTTTCCAATTAGGAAGTCAGTATAAATCATCTTTAGAAGCCTTATCTGTATTGACCTTTTTGAAGGCTCGCAAAATTCCGTAATTCACAAGGAAGTAGTCGCAACCTTGGCTGGCATCGATATCGGCTATAAACCATTAGTTGTAATGCCACTGCTTTTATTGGTCACGCATACTTCTAGAATAAGTCTATTCAAATGTATCAACTTATTAATTACCTCTATATCATAATCACGAGAACTCTAACTTCTAATTACTTGTATATAATGTAGTAAAAAAGCTATATGACTAATATTTTTTATTTAATAATGTTTTCCGAATGTCGCAGCCGAATTTCGGCCACGGCGGCCATTTTCAATGGAGACTAGCCTTCTGCGCGGCACATATTTTAGTGCACAAGTGTCTATGCAAACGCAGGGGCACTTTCTATTCGATTACTCGCGTAATCTTATGTGACGAGTAGCAACACTACGGGAAAGAGGTTAGGTACAGGACCGACGTCTTTACGTGCTCCGGCACGTTAAGCTGTCGGACCCGATTGTAGCCATTAGGCAACAATCGTTGAGCCATGTCAGAGGGGCTTCTTGAACAACTCTGACAATAAGGTAACCACTGCCCATATGATAGATAAGTAAGCAAACTTGACTTAAGCGCAGCTCTATTGACTAGGCATTCATAAAACGTAAGTACTTCTAAATAAAAGGTTCAAAGAGAAAGGATTACAGTGACTATACATTTTAAAATAGCAAGTCTAGTAAAGGTCACACTAAACTCTCGATTCACGAGACATTGATATATAGAGCCGATAGAGCAATCTCTAGTTATCCAGGAAACGGACTGGATGCCCTTGTAAAGTCGACTCTACGACGTGGTTGTAATAATAAGTGTTTACAAGCATATGGTGTTGCCTCCTTTGGCTCAATGTTCCGTGTACTTACTTAGTATTTTAATTATATATTTTTGTTTTTGATTTAGTTAGGTACGGTCAGCAGCAAATGTTATGGAGAATCTACAATTTATTTGGCTTTATAATACTTTTCTGTCGATTGCTTGTTTAAAAGGAAACATAGCCGTTTGGTTTCCGGGCAAGAAAAAATAACGGGACCACAAGATACTATCCCGTAGGTGTCGTGGGCGATATGATAGGTAGGATACACTAAGTAGACGGGCTGCAGCGTCATCTATGTACTAGCTACCACTTAATTGCGTCACCAACTCGCATGCCAAGCGTGGTGATTCTTGCTTCCCCAAGATGAGTCATGGGGGAGGCTTGTCCAGCAGTGGACGTCTTACAACTGTTATGATGACTGTTAGATATAATGATGATACAAAAGAAGCGGGTTATCATTTCGGCATTTGTTTTTTTTTTTAAGATGTTAAGCAATTTCTTCGTTATTTATGAACTTATATACGTACTTATACCCACGCCTGTTTCCCACAGGGGTAGGTAGAGACAACGGAATGTTATTATTCACGATATTTGCACACCTCTTTTGCCTAGTTTACTGTTTGTGTCCCTCATTCTTATTTATGTGTATTGCCATTTAAATATTATCAATATCAGTTGCCATACAGAATAATTGTGGGCGCCTCTATGTTTTTATACTTAACTATTGTTTCATTCTAGGAAAGGCTATATTTATGGCAATACTTAAACAGATAGGATATAATTATTTGCTGTGGCCGCACATAAACCTAGATTTAGTACAAATAGAGATAATGGCTTAAAGGGAGAGTCGCAAGGACTCTAACAGTCACACCTTTCCGGGTTGACTCTATCTGGCAGATAAATATCTCAGGAAGTTATTACAACTTCGCATATATTTTTCCTAATAAGGTTGTTACGATAATAAATTATGATGTAGAAAAACACAGTATGTGTATTTTTATTTAAGTAGTTGTAGTAATTTATATTTTATCGGCTAATACCTTGGCGCCATCCGTTTCATATATATATTAATTTGGTGTGTTATTTATACTTTTTAAAATCATTGTTTGCAGTTTTAATATTACCTATTAGCCAGGATGTGTAGAATCCAAATTACATTAATTTCAACCTTATCGCTTTGGCACAAAGTATAAAAGGAAGTAATTAAAGTCAGATCTCGTTAAGGGTGAAGTTATTTTAAGCTTCTCTACTAAGCCCATTTATAAATAACACACATAAATTAATATATTATAATAAATTCCACCAGATAGATTCGCAGTTGTCTATTTTATTTCAATGAACCTAAACGTTTCTTACCTTTACCTTAATAATAATTAGAATTACTTTTTTCATATGATATTTATCCCATCTGCTCTATATATGTATACCTTCAAACATAAAAAATACATTAGTCAGTTTGAAATACTTCACTTTATTTAAACAACCAAACTTTACAGTATATATCTATGTAAGTAAAGTATTTATCTATAAACAAATTGTGCTATTTCACGTTAAGAATGCACTCTAATATTCCCTGTATCATATCCACCATTATAAGTCAATTAATAAGCTGGAAGGTAGTTTAAGTAGTGCTATCATCAAAAGCGTTTTTATTACAGACAATAGCAAGCCCTACTCCATTATTTGCTCAAAAATTAGCTTTGAAATTTACAGTCAACGGTTTCTTGTAATTGTTAATATTTCAGATAGTCTATTAAACTTCATACAGAATGTTACCTGAATTTAAAATGAAACCAACAGGCTAGTCATTTATAAAAATACTCTATTGACCTCTTCATCTAGTGGTTAGACGCCCTGACTGTTAGCCAGATATCGTGTGTGATCTCCATCCAGGAGTGAATATGGCATTGTCTGGGTGTTATTTATAAAAGGAAAAAGTAAAGGTTTATTGAAAATGAAATTTCTAGAATATGCATATATTTATTAATATATTATATAGGTATGTTTATCAGTTGTGTGGCTGTCATAGTACAGGGTCTGCCTATTTTGGGATAAAATGAGAGCGTGTTAATTGTCCCAGGATATTTATTTATTAATTTATTTCTCAATGTCCCCGATGATGACCGCTGACCGTACTCACCATCAACGCAATAATCCTATGCCTACAGTGTATTCGGTAAGTTTGATCTGCTCACAGAATTAATAAACGCTATGCTTTACCCCACTCTTTTGTACAGCAAAAAATGGGTAATCTAATTATCTTTTGGGTATATTATGAGTCATGATGTGTATGACTTTGTTATATATAATTCCGGGTAAAGACATTAAGAATTATCGAAATTACCAAAAAAATTATGTCTACGTTTATAAACGTAGAACCTTACTTGCGGCAATCAACTTACTTAAGATACTAACTTATATGGAACTTTTAAAATATCTTTTTCAAATATCTTCTCGATAATACTAGATATCACATTTTTCACACAAGCATTAATTGAAATCGTTTTCCAGGTTTGGAAGTCACAGTATTCACAGAAATAGACACAAATAATTCTCAAAAATATACACACCTGTCTTTTTGTGGTTAAAGGTTAAAAAATGCCATGACTAAATAATTTTCGGTTAAAAATAAAGCAAAAATTTTAGCTCTTGGCGTGGTAAAACAGATAAACAAGGCTAAAGCATTTCCGTTGACGCATCACCACCAGCCTAGCACAATCTAACAACCTATCTCCAATTATTCCAAACCAATTCAATACACGTGGATTACACTGACGTCAACGTACTTAGATACCGACAATTTATCCAACCATGTTTCCTAAATCCAACTAACGAACAATCATATTAAAAAATTGTAAGAAAACTGCATAGCAACTGAGCAGTCACGATTTGAAATACATGATTAATCCAGTCATAGACTACATCTAGTCTAAAACAAATTGTACAGACGCCAGCATATCCAGCTACCCCAATCTGTCAAATTTCTTTTATAGATGTCCAACTTTATCACATAAGCATAAGGTTCACTTTCAATTGGGGAACTTTGACAGATTGGGGTTGCTTGATGTGCTGGCGTTTGTACATAGACCAAAAAACTTGCGCCGTTAACGGTCTACAAAAAATGCCTACAAGCAAGCTTGGCAACAGTGTGGGTGTTCTGAGCTTGATTTAGTTGCCACCTGACAAACCCTTTTTTGTCTCGAATATAAATAAGTTTGGACCAAACACGCAGTTTTTTGCCGATTTGGCTGCATTTAACGAAAGTGGTTTGGGTTGGGTTTGAAAACCTTACCTTTTGTGATGATACTAAGGTGTAGCATATATTATAGAAGCCTCAAGGTAATTTATGCATTACTAGCCTTGCCCCGCGGTATTACCCGCGTTAAACTTAATAAATTATGGTCTGTGTGTTACTCCAGGGTGTTAACTGACTTAACACCAAATTTTATTGGCTCCTGCCGTTTAGACGTAAAGAAGTAACAAACATACACACTCACACACTCACAAACTTTCACCTTTATAATAGGATAACAAAAAAAAACTGTAACTGTCCTAATGTTCATTAAATATTCAAGTGTGTTCCTTATGCTGCACGTGTAAGTAATTAAGATTTGAACTCATTCGGATGTCTAAGACTTTCCTAAAGCAGTTTATCTCCAAGGAAAAATACCTAACTAACTGCAGCTGTCCTCAGTCGCTTCCTACATGATTTGATAATAACTTCCTACGTCCTTATCCATCCTCGTCACTCAATGTTTTGTATAAACGAAATACGGAAATCTTTATTGCACTTGAGCGTTTAATAGTTCCAGTTGAGCTATCGGCACAAGTAGAATTTCAAATGGGGTCATCAGTGACAGACGTTATCGCTGTCTATTTTTGGTCTGATGGCTAATGCAGTATTCTGTTTATCATTTTTACTATATAACCTAGAAATATAACTTATAAAACTATAACCAATATGATGTATACTATATAAGCTAGCAATATAACTTACAGAACTAGAGCCAAGTAATTAAGTCAGTAACAATAGTAATACTCACAATTTCCTTCACTTCGCAACAGCAACCGTAATACAACGCAACAGCTATGTGTATACCGTAGTACATTTCGACTTGTTTGTAATAATAATAACTCCTATGATAACAATATCATTTATAGTAAGGACACTGAGTTAACGTTGCACCACCTTGCATACTAATTGGACGTGGCCGGGCTCCGTGAATCGGACATGCCTGAAATAATAATAGTGCTCCCACAATTAAACAGATAACGTTGATTTCTACCTCAAACGCGAATTTACATTATAGTTGGGCACAAATTGACTGTAAAATTTGAAAACGTGACTTTAACTAACAGATTTCTCTCTTGTTCACAGACTAAGAAGAACAACCCGAACCACATAAAGAGGCCGATGAACGCGTTTATGGTCTGGTCTCAGATTGAGCGCAGAAAAATATGCGAGCAGACACCAGACATGCACAACGCGGAAATATCCAAAAACCTCGGCCGCGTTTGGAAAACGCTCAACGATGAGGAGCGCCAGCCCTTCATCGATGAAGCGGAGAGGTTGAGGCAGCTCCACATGAGGGAATACCCTGACTACAAGTACAGGCCCCGCAAAAAGACCGCCAAGTCCGATAGACCTGGACAAAAGACCGGCGGTGTAACCAAACCCAAGCGAAAGCAACGCGCTGACTCCAACAACAACAGGGGAATCGCCAGGCGAAGGAGACCGGTGCCGTCCATCCCCAGCGTTCCTGTGGAGACAACACCGCCGCCTCCACTGCCCGCGTCCCCCGCCGGCTCACCGGACTCCCCTGAATCTGCCTGCTACTTCGAGGACCACAACCGACGTGAGCAGGCGGATCTTACAGATCTCTACTCTATCACGGACCTCTTACCACTGCCAGCTGACTGTGAAGTGGACCTGGAGGCGCTCACGACGGACATCGACTCCTTCGAAACGGCGTCCTCCTCATCAGGATCACACTTCGAGTTCTCGTGCACGCCCGACGTGTCGGATATGCTCAGCGAGATTGGCGTGGTGGGCGACTGGGTCGACAACACGTTCTCCTCGTATCTGACGTCGTCTTAGAGCGGTGTTCGGGTCGCCACGGCCGCTGCCGGCCGGTTCAACTGATCTCATGCGGTCGGCCAACGGGCCGCCCCACGGAAGCCGACGACGCGGCGACCGCTCGCCGCCCCGCCTAGAGAGTGCCTATCCAAAATGACGTGTCGACATTTGGATTTAATGTACAAAGTTATTTAATAAGGATCGAGGGTGAAAATTGTTTTGACAACCGACCGCACGGTCGCGTTCCATTTCGGTTCGTACGATTACTTTAATCGTTTAGTTTTAACGTTTTCTTTTCGATAACGGCGACGCTTCGTCTAGGAAGCGGCATCGGATTTTATAACGTAGGCTGTGAGTTGGTTCTTGTTTTGTCGTGTTTTGCTTTCGTTATTAAATTGTATGGTTTCGACACATAATGGAGGTAATTTCCAAACGACACGTCTCAGACGCATCTCAGTAAACAATCCGTCTGCTCTCCGTTGCCTGGTTAGTTAGCCACGGGCCGTCTGGTCGCCTGCCTCACGCTCGCATCGCGTTGTCGCGCCGTATTCTTTGCACGTGTACATTACACGACTTGGCTTCTAGTGCATTCTAAAATCGTAAGTTTGCATTCTACGTCACACCTTCTCTTTAATTTTATTAACATTTGTACTTTTAAGGGTCGTCTTTTTATTTTCGAAACGTCTTAGAACGAAACATGTATCATTCTTCGAGTAATAGAAAAATAAGACTAGTTATAGTCGTTTGTCTTGCGTTCGTATATACTGTACGTAAGTTCACTTTATACTTTGATGCACACGTAGGTGATAGTTAAACATTATTATTTTACTATTGGAAGCTGATCGGTATGTCATTGGAAGAATTTCGGTGTGCAGAAGTAAATGTTTGCCTCGGTTGGTCGCGGTGGGTTCCTACTACGTTGTTTGTCACCGGATCGAGGGACGCGTCTTTATTCAATTCTGTCGCTGCTGTATAAGATATCTCTTCCGCTACGCGTCGCTTGGTCCCGTTTGAATGTTTAGAGTTATGGTGGTAGGGGCCCACTGTTTGTGTTATAATAAATGTTCGAGTCGATCTTGTAAGTTAGAATTCGTAAAGTAAGGTAAATATTCGTTCAATGGTAAGGTATGAAATTCTATTGTATAGTACGACGGCACCGATGGATCGATGTGAAGGGACACTTTCAATTCTCGTTTCTTTACTCTTCTCGGTACATAGACAACACAAAAATGTGTATATAAAGATACATATCAATAATTGGAATGCGTTGTTCCGCGGGACGGTGGGTTATCAAGAAATATTATATTGGATTGGTCAACAAAATGTTAGTTTCCAACACAAAATGTTTTGCTAATTCAAACTCTGTGATTTACTTTATGGATTTTCTAAATTGTAAGGTTCTAGTGGAGACTGATATCGCATAGATTAGTTTTAGCAGCGCTAGCTTCTCTAACTCTTATTTTTTGTTAATTTTAATACTGGGCATAACATTTTATATTACAAAAAATACGAACATATTTTTGATATTTTGCATTGCTGTGGAACAAAGACGTCGAGCACTTTTCAAAATTTGTCAATAATACATAGATAGAGATACTTCAAGGATTAGATAGCATTAATAAAGAAAAATACAAAGAATAATTAAACTCATCATATTTAAGGCGAATAAAATTTATCTCGTTTCTTGGGTCAAAGTTCCACAGCAGGGCATAAAGCTAAACAAAATGTATTTAAACAAAAAAAAAAGAAAAATTTTTGCTAAAAAATCTGTCAATTCATTGGAAATTGTGTCAGTTAAGAGGTAATATATACATAATATTACCTTAATCATTATTAAGATAGATAACCCTTCTACATATACCTGTTTTCAAATTGTAACAATATTTGTAGATATTTCTGTGTCCCAAATAATATATGGGATCCGTTGTGCTCTAGGTAAGAAACAAAATGCTTTACCTATATTATATTCTTTATATAATATATTATATATGTAAAAAAGTTCATGTATGATTAGTAAGTGTCTATGAAAACCCTAATTAAGAAAAAAATGCATAAAAAGCGTTATCTATGTTATGTGTATCTTATGTGTTGTAGGATGGTAATAATAAGAAAGGTGTAAAAAAAATTGTGCCTAATAAAAAAAAAATTGAAAATTCTTGAAATTCTTTGTAATATTTTAGTGATGCTCAAAACAAGTATTTTAAGCGTGTAGTGTTTAGACGCTGTTAATGGACAAATCTTGTATTAAAAGATATAATAAGGTTATATACAATGCCAGGTTTGCATTTTGCTCTGTTTTTCTCATTTCGCTTCGTTCGTTACTGTATTAAATTCTCTTATTTATCTCTCTCAAGAGGTGCAACTTAGCACATTATTTCTTTCAAATTATAAGACAACAATTGAAATTGTTATTGACGAATAATATTGGCTTAGCTATTTCATTGCTGGTTCACAAATTTATTTTAAATTAACTATTTTTCGTCATATAATGACACGCAATTTCCAACTAATAAAATAGTTTTGCGTTAAAATGATCTTAATACAAGGTCAAAGTAGATTTTCAGTGACACAGTTTGGTGCACAACTTTAATGTGTTCGGCAGTGAATAATGTATCTGAATAATACTTATCCAGTCTGTTTTAGTAGCTCTTGGCCAGCGAATTTCTGATGTCAATAGAAACTTTGAAGCAAGTACCTAAATTCTTTGTTGAATTAAGAGTTTTATTACTGTACATGTTTTGACTATACGCCAGTCCCTCCGTATTTTCAACTTTGACAATAAAGTCATTTTTTCTGTTTCGTCTTTCATGAGTTTTTGCTGCCTTCCTTAAGAGGTTTGTTTCATAATGTCGCAGCTTTTCTATATTTCGTGTATATTTTCGTAACTTGTTGTGTAAATAACGGGGTCAATAACTGAGTATCAACGATTAAAAGCAATATATCTACGATTAGTGTCATCACGCTCAAATTAGTCTTATTCTCTTCTACTAATAAAAATTGTAAGTTTTGTCGATTTCAAACAATAGTATAGAATAAGAAATGGGAATGCCATTGACATTTTTAATGTTTAAACTCATACATACACTTGGCCGAAGTTTTTATTATTCTGCTTCAAATAAAAAAAAATCTAATAAATAATAAGAATCTTTTACCACTAACGCTCTTATATGCTTGAAAGTTAAAAACAACTGTTTATTATATATTACTTTTTATTCGAAGTAGAATAAATATCCTGCATAATTTCAATATAGTTTCATCCCTTTTTTGCGAAGCCGCTGTAAATGGTTGTAAATATAATTTTTATTAGTGGGGGGAGATTTAAAACCCCAAAAGTATTTTATAAATACAACATCGAATTTAAATGTTGTAAATTAGCGCTTCTCTTTCAATAATGATTGGAATTATCAGGGTTTAATAGTTTTTCATTTACGTATTTTAGATGTAAAAATGTCCCTAAGATTATCATTGCCTTCCTTGGACGGATAAAGTTCTTCAAATTCTTTGCTAAAGGCTTCCTCTCTTTGTAGCCTTACATTCTTTTAATGGAAACCTCGGAAGTATATTTTAATCTCAGGTATATAAGTAAGTATTGAAAAATAATGTTTATAAATAATGAAGTCAAAATAAAGCGACACTGTGACAAAAAATTAGAGGGTATTTAAGACGTCTTAAGTAAAAATATCATAAAGGACGTAGTTGTTGTAGGATATATGTATGTAATTATATAATTATATATAACGTATGTTATATTACTATCAAATGTTGATGTTGCTAAAAATGATTGTGTAGCTGAAGTTTTTCGTATAATGGCAGGTTAGTTTTGGAGATAGAGGCAACATTCGATGGTTGTATAAGTCAATAGTGTTGTTGTGTATCAATTAATCGAGATCGCATGAAATTAAGCTTACAAACTCGCTTCAAACCCGATTAGATGTATATTTCCCGGCATATTGCGATTATCTTGTATGATAAACAAATTGGTTAATACTGTAAATGTGACTAAAATGTTAGTGAAATCATTCACAGAACTGAAAAGTTGATATTCTCGTTACGTTTTAAAAAAAAATGATTGATCGTATATCTCTGTATTATATGTATCTACGCTATTGTTGATTTATTATAAGCATATTCTATCTTAGAACTCCTTCCCATTTATTTTGAAGCAAATGTGGATTTTTGTAGTTTTAAGAGTGTCTAAATACGATCTAGTATTTGTAAATATGATTAAATATATAATATACTGCTATATAAGTGGTGGAATAAAAATAAACTAATCGTAAGACTATAAGGCACCATTACGAAATGGAAGTCTCAGATAAAACTTTCTACGCCGAGTGAGCTCGTTTAAAATAATGCTTTCTCTGAAAAAGTACACCTTTGTCTACTCTGTGGTCGTGCAGAAGTACTTCGACCCATTTGCTTCGAAATATTTCAAGACACAACGAATCCTTGTTCCCTTCTCATACGCACTTCATTAATATTATATAGTGAATAATTGGTGTCTGTAACTCAATATAAACGATATTGTATATCACCAGACAGTAGTACGCATATATTCGTTGTTATAGTAGAGTGTGTCATAATTATTGGTATAATAATGATTAATAATTAAACAAGAATAATAACTAATTTAAAAAATAACGAAATTTTCCGCACAAGTTGATTCAAGGAACTAACATAAGATACGTTAGTAGTTATAAACATAATTATTAAGAAAATGTTAAAGTAAGATGCGATTTCTTCTACGTTATAATCTTCTGTATCCGGGGAGATACACCTACTGTTATATATTGTCCGATAATCGCAGCAAAACCTGCGCGTGCGGTTCTAATCGTCCTTCTTGTTGAATTGATGGTTCCGAGTTAATTTACTGTATATACTTACGTTGAACAAGTTAGGAACAAAAAAAGGTCCATTAAAGTTTAAAAATAATATTAAGATAGTTGTCTGTACACATTCGGAATAACGCTTTGGTCTACAATGCCAAACTTTTATGATGCTAGAAAGCATGGCTTTAACGAATATCGCTAAGGATTGGACTGATCTTTATGTTTCCAGCTTCCGCCATCGGACTTTGTAAATATTTAGGCTGCATTTGGACGTGGCACCTATGTTCCGAAACGTTCTAGTCTAGTCCGACGTCACTCTATCTTCGATGGCCCCTGATACCTGATATTAGTTTTTTTTATTCAATGTATACCAAAAATATTCGAAGCTCTTTCAGCACTGTTACCGATGGATCTCTATGTAAGTTATAAACATTCGGCTCACCAAAAATTGGAAACGGTTGTTTTCAACCTTTTTTGTAACATTGGTTTTAAATAAAGTTGTATATATTAGTACAGTTTGATTTTTACTTTAAGTTTACCCAACGCGGGTGCATTATAATCAACTTTGTCCAATAATTTAGGAGTTCTATTACGTTTAAGTTTCCATACAAGACATATTCTAACACCGTTTTACCCTCGTCCGTTGTAAATTATTATTGTCATGGTATATTTAGGTATATACATAAAATGTATGAGTAGTCTTTTAAATGATAAGGCGATTAAATAATAATGTAGTTATTGATTAGTTCATAAGACAAACTGTGTACATTTTGTATTTGTCATTTGTTTCAATGAACATATAATTATTATATATCGTAAAGTAAAAATCCAGTTTTTAAAAAATAACCAGATTTTTATTGAAATCATCCTCCCCACTTACACACACAATACCTTGAAAATGAAACTTAAATGGGACTTATATTATTATTTTCTCCTCTTTATGTAAATAAAGAAGAGAAAATTACACACTACATAAAACACAATCACAAGAAAACAGGACTAATATACACATCATTTTATTGATATACTGGGTCTTAGTTAATTAATATTCACGGTAATGACATATACATACATATTTCACATTTGTACGTAAAATCGTCCATTACAACTCTGAGAACAGGAAAAAACTTGAAATTGTCTTGTTAATCATACAATATGGACCGATGATCTTCTGGGGCTCGCTGGAAACCGCTGGATGCGGAGAGCACAAGACCGGCAATGTGATCTTTGGGAGAGGCCTTTGTCCAGCTGTGGACGTCTTTCGCCTGATGTAATGATGATGATTAACTATACAAAATATGTTTATCTTAATCTCATGCAATCAATTCTGAATAACGAATGAAGATTATCAACACCAATTACCTAAAACCCAGTATCTGATTTAAAAACTTGGTAAGGAGTTTTCATGAGAAAAGTTCCACCGTCTTACTGCTGGAACTCCTTTAAGCTAGGATCGACAGGGGCACGCGATGAGAAGACTCCGAGCGGCGAGGCACAAGCACCTTCGGCGAAATGCTACAACTTTTTTGGATCATGTAACGTATTCAATATGTAAGAAACAAAGATTTAGAAAAAAGTAGTTCCACATCCCTCTAGAATGAAGTAAGATAGAGACTGCTTTAAAGATATTAGAGTCACATACAATCTTTAAATAGCTGTGAAAAGACATTAAAATATATACCACAATACCGAATACAAAGTCAAAGTTCGATAAGACCGTCTTCAGACTTCAGTTGTTAATTACTGAAATGTAAAACAAAAGTCAGTATTTTTTTATTCAGTTTGTTTGTAGTCAGGCTTGTCAAGCATTTTCGTACCAATTCGTAAATTGACAATTGTTTTGAGCTGATGTAACCGAAATTTGACCGATTGGGGTAGCGTGATGTGTTTGTGTACAAGAAACTTCTTTTATTTTAACTAAAAGGGCAATGTTTACGCTTCTACAGCAATCTTCTTGATGATAACAGAGAACTATCTAACTAATCGAAACTTATCAGTTGCCTTACGATCTCAACATCTGAATAACTAGTGTCCTACTGGATTCAAGGTCACATGGCAGTCGCCCAAATAATTCTGGTACTTAGCCGCAGCAGGTAAGCATGAGGTTCGACGCTAATAGAAATAGGAGACGCCAATTACAAGAAGTTAAAAGGGCAATGTTTCCGTTTCTAAAACAATCTTCCTGATGATAATAGAGAACTATATAACTAATAATAATAATATATCCTGGGACATTATCTACACACGGCCATCTGATCCCAAACTAAGCAGAGCTTGTACTATAGAAACCAGATAACTGATATACTACATATATATTTTTTTTTTGTAAATACATACATATATTGATAATTACATCCAGACTCAGGACAAACAGACATGTTCATGCACACAAATATCTGGCCTGGGTGGGAATTGAACCCACGATCTCCAGCGTGAAAAGCAAGCAATTGCCAACCACGCCAACACAGGCCTGTCAACTAATATTATAAATGAGAAAGATTTTAAGTATGGATGTTTTCTTTCACGCAAGAAGTACCGAACGGATTTTGAAGAAACTTTGTAGTAATATAGCTTATATATCCGAATAACTTATAGGCAACAATTATAAAGATTAACGCGGGTTAAACCGCGGGGCACAGCTAATATCATATAAATTACAAATTATTTTAGTATAAAAAGTTTTTTTTTTTTTTTTTTGCAAGGATCGTAGAAAGTGAAAAAGAGTTGTCTCTTTAGCCCTTTAGGAAATAGGTATAAGTCTACATATAATATATGTATGTATGCATAAATATAATAAATAAAAATAGGCGCTCATACCTAGATGCTCTCACCGGTCTGTAAGCGATCGGTGAGGTTAAGTAACTTGGCTCGCGGTCTGTCCATAGATGGGTTTAATTTCTGAGCGTCTCCGTGCTTTGGAGCGCACGTTAAGCTGTCGGTCCCAGTTGTAGCCATTAGACAACAGTCGTTAAGCCATGTCAGAGGTCTACTGGGCGGCCTGAACAACTCGGACACTAGGGTAACCACTGCCCATACGATAAGTAAGTAAGTAATAAGTGTATAAAAAAAGAATATAGTGTCTGTTGATAAAAATCCATTAAAAATACTTCACTTACTCCCTGCTTAATAAATACGCAGTGTGTGTACAACAACGTGGCGTCAACTGTACAAGAATTTAAATCTATCATTTCAAAGCGAGATACCAAGACACATGAATAGTTCCATTTGTCTCCACTGTAACTTGATTATGAACTTCATACCAGACCAGACGTAAGTTCAGAAATATGATTTTGTGTCTGTGGGAATTCGATTTATATAGAAACGTAAGACGCAGGGAATTGAAACAATATCTGTTTCTGAACGATAAAATATATCAAAAGCAATTCAATTCAATCAGCACATTTCTTATATCGATGCTGGTGTTAGTAATTTTCTAAAAGTAATTGGTATTTTTATATTACAATAAACTTCGTTTTCAAGTGTTTGCTCTAAAAGCTCATTATCAGAAATAACAATCAATAGATCCGCACACGAAAGGTTCCGTATCATAGTAAAAGAGCAAGGGCTCTCCTTTTTCTAGTCTGGTGTTCCTTATAGCATAATCTAGATAAAAGGGGTAACCCCATTTTATACCCCTTTTATCTAGACTTAGTTGTAGTTGAGTGTCTATAGTGAGAAACCACCTATATATACCTATATATATTGAGCGTTAGCTCTACTTTATCTAGTCTGCTGTCTTCTATAGTGTAACCTAGAGAAAACAGGGTTGAGTGTCTATAGTGAACTACCTCCTATACTTATGTTGAACATGTAAAATAACGCAGACATTACCGACAACGTGAGCTCTGCTTCATCTAGTCTGCTGTCCCTTAAAGGGTTAACTTGAGTTGCTATAGTGAGCTACCACCTATACTTATATTGAACATGTTACATAACGCAGATATTACCGACAGCGTGAGCTCTGCTTCATCTAGTCCGCTGTCCCTTAAGGGGTTAACTTGAGTTGCTATAGTGAGCTACCACCTATACTTATATTGAACATGTTACATAACGCAGAAATTACCAACAGCGTGAGCTGTGCTTTATCTAAATTCGAATAAATTTTATAATTGTTCTAACAATCCGTAAACTTAAATATATATATGTATATGATATAATTATGTATACTTAACTATGAGTTCCTCCGGAAGGGTGTTAGCAAGGGAATCCTAAATTTGATCTTACAGTTTATATCGTTCGTAGCTTAACGCAGCGCAGTAGCGCCTACGCCGGATTGGTAGATAGTGCAGGTTCGAGTCCTGCCGGACGATTAAATTTATGATTTCCCATTTTTGAGACCGAATACAACTGACAGATTTTTTTTATACGTTCTGCTTTATCAACTCTAATAACAAGCTTATTTATAGACAATCTATTAGAAAAAATATAAAGAAAATAGCAACCGGGCTATTTACATATACACTAGTCTACACTTACAAATAGCGGCAGCATTATAAGCCTATGTCCTTATAAACTGTATCTAACTAGCAAAACCAATCGATATAATGAGCGTACTTCGACCATTAAGCTCATATTCCTGCCATTCGCAAACGAACACCCGAGGTCATTCCCATCGGGCTTACAGCCATTAACTCAAAATTAAATCCATCTGCGTACTCAACGTTATAATTTTGAGGGCATTGCAAAATTGCGCCAAATATGATGTCGTCATCAAATGTGAGTAATAGTCCATCTAATGCCGTATGCCATACGAAATTAAAGCTATAAATTTGAATAACATGATGAGTTGGGGGTTCTTATTTGTGAGGGTCTAAGATTAAATATTATTAGAGAGAATTTAATATGAGTATTGATAAACTTTGAGGCTTGCGTTGGTGTGGAGACGTTACAGTTTATATTGATCATAACTAGGTGCCCTTACCCGCAATGCTTTTCGAATTGCTCAATTCGATGGTCACCATAGCCTAGTTGGTAGTGCTCCTGCCTACAAAGCTGGTGGTCCTGGGTTCGAATCCCGGTAAGTGCAAATATTTGTGTGATGAGCACGACTATTTGTTTCTGAGTCATGGATGTTTTTTATGTATATAAGTATTTATCTATCTATATAAGTATGTATATCGTCGCCTGGTACCCATAGTACAAGCTTTGCTTAGTTTGAGGCTAGGATAATCTGTGTGACAATGTCCCCATTGACATTAATGCTATGTAGGTGCATAGCATTAATGTCAATGGGGACATTGTCACACAGATTATCCTAGCCTCAAACTAAGCAATTAGTTCATAGATATTTCATTATTTTTTGTATTATAGTGACGGCGGCGACTATCAGACTGAATATTATCACCTCATTTCATCTCGTGCGAGCGTTTTTCTGTTAACTATGACCATCAAACTGCGATCGCCAACTCTCTGCTAAATATGGCGATTATTGCATATCCCCCCATTCTTTGGGGAGGCTTTTGTCTAGTAGTGGACGTACTTTGGCCGACATCATGATGATGCATTACATCAAGATAAAGTACAGTTCTCGAGAGATAAGGCAAGCGATGCCGCGGAAAGAAAGTAAGCACTAGATAGTTTTAATATCCATGTCTAGCAATACTGCAAGCCAAATTACCTCTGAAATCAGACTGAGGCTCAAACTATTGAGAATCCTATCGCATTCCTGAGCCTTTCACATACAAAACACATTATTTCCACAGCAAAATAAATCACACATCTTGTAATTGTTGTTGACAAGGAAGCATTATAATGTTGAATTGTTTATACAAGTAAGTTGATATCTTGGCGAGGGTATATAGGAAGACAATACTGTAGTTAGTCATAAATATTCATTATTGAAAGACTAGCTGTCGTCCTTGAGAGACGGGCTACATCTAAGAATATCCTGACGGAAAAATGCACCAAGGTTTTGTTTTAATTTAAAATAAAACCTTGTACATTTGAAGATCTGTTCATATATCGACAGTTAAGAGTATCTTCTAAATGCTTCTATTAAAACACGTAAAATTGAGCTTTAAAGTAATTGAGTTATGCTACGATGAAGTAGAGAATCTCCTATTAAATATAATGTAAAAACGACACATGCACACATGCACTCGCACACATACACACACACACACAACCAATACGCGCGCGCGCACTACACACGCACACACCCACACACACAACACACAGACTAATTATATTAAATAAGTATTATTAGTTTTTTTTTGGTTAGATGTTACACGAAATTTTAGGATTTTAAAGAGCGGCGCTTCCTGGCACATGCCTCTTTATGCTTGTGAGTTAAAGGAGACGCCGCCAACTATAAGATGAACCACGTGTAATAATGAAATAAAACATTTTGGTTTGATTTGATCTCGGTAAAAGCTCTCCCAACAGAAGTCGTCCTTGAGATGAGACTTAAATTCCTACTTCATGGACTTTTCATCTTCAAGAACCTGTATCAAAAACACTTACATGCTACAAAATGCCATCACATATGCATAAATATATTCTGCTTGAAAAACAATAATAAATAAATATTAAAGTTGGTTTTCGTGTGTGTTTTTTTAGAGATTGCCACTTCACTGACGATATGTCTTTTATTTAATAATAATAATAATAATAATCTTTATTTATCCAAAAAGCATACAGAGTTTGAAATAACTTAACTTAATATTTGGTTTGGAAATACATTATATTTTATGTTGCAAAATCTGTACAATAATAATACTCTACCTCTTAAACTAGGGTATACCTGTATTATAAGAGGTAGTTTGCGGTCAATTTAATTGTGACAAAACCGGATCTACGTTACCCTCTTGTAAAAAAGGGAGGTGTTTGTCGTAGGAAACAAGATATAAACGAAGCTTTCTGTATAATTTATGGGAAAGACCACAATCATATTATTTCAGTTTGCTGAAATTCTATTTAAGCCACATAAATATCAAAACATTGATCTATGTATATTTAGCGAAGATGGTATCGCACGTGCAGCTCAGACGCTATATATGAGTACCTGTGTTACCACACATATGTTATATATTTTAAGAAATTTGATTTATATTACTTGTATGGTGCTGCACCCGCAATTTTTGTATACCCTCATTAGGGTTTAGGTTCAAGAAATAAAAAAACAGAGGCAAGGGTGACTCCACTTCGTTTGTAGTGTATTAGTGCCCCGACCCAGCTTAGTACGGGGATTCAAAGAAGAATTAGTACTTTACGCTAAATTATGATGCAGTTCAATACTGTCCCACTGCTGGGTAATTGCCTGACGATGAGAGGGCATAGGCTATAGCCCACCCCGCTGTCCTTTTTGGAAGACTTTATAACCCGTTTAGAACCTTTGTCTTAATACATTGAGTTGTAAATTGACCAGGTAATTGTGCCTGTCTGTGCGCAAACATTAGGGTCAGAAAACTTGAATGCTTGTTCAATAAAAAAAGGTACCTAATTATGCAATGTATAGAATAATAACCGTATTATTAAAATGGAATTAAACTCTTAATATCTTGACACAAAACCGGATGTGGACTAACCACGTAGGTACCTGTTTCGGATTTGCGGACACGAAAAAAAAAGCTATGAGACATTTCATTAATGAATTTCGTCCATCCCAACTCACGATTATGGCACGGTCGTAAAACCAAATTATATGTCTACAATTAGCCTGCAGATTTTTGCCAATAGTTGGCCACACACAGCGACCACCTATTGGGCAAAAAACTCTCCAAGAGAATCCACTAATATGGGTCTATAACATTTTATTCAGTTTGTAAACGTATGGAAAAGTTTTTTCCTTATTCACACTGGCCTGTTGATCTATGACTCTAACTGTTGAGCCAGATGTCTTGGGTTCGATTCCCACCCGAAACAAATCTTTGTGTGATAACACGATTATTTGTTACGTATCTAAAAGAAATTTATCTAAAATAAAATAAAAAAATAATAAAACTAAAAAAGGTTTTTATTCACGTAGACTTTAAAAAAGCGCTTGTAAATAGTCAGAACATATTCGCAGTAATATATAATTATTTCTAGGTACTTATAGATATTTAGGTACACGGATTGTAGGAAATAATTTACAATAAGATTTATTTTATAACAGTAACGATATTTAGCTTACTAAAATTAAGTTATTGTCAAGGATCATGTGTAGGTTTAATTATCTAAATTTTAGCTATATTTTACTACATATTGTCTGAATGGTTCTGTCTATATTAAGGTACGAATTATATGTTATTATTATGGCGGACCTTGTGTTTATAACGACGGTCGCGCTTTAATGCTACCACCGGATCCAATGCGCCCCAACTGAGAAGACCCAGCGAAACAAACTCAGCGGGACTAGAAATATATAAGTATGTCTATCAGTTGTCTGGTCGTCGTACAAGCTCTGCTTAGTTTGGGATCAGATGGCAGTGTGTGTCCCAAGATATTTATATTAGCCTAGGACGCGTTCCGTGCTTGGCCGGGCAACAGAGACGAACTCTCAAGCCGTCCAGTAAGTAAGACTATAGACTAAGACTAGGCTGAGGGCACCTTAAAGGTTCAATCCTCGGCTTAGGTTACTGAGGAGGAGATAACGTGGTCTGTTTTTAAGGATGTTGTCTGCCACCACCGTTAGACATTAATAAGCCAAAACAAACAGGCACACAGAAAATCAGGAACATATTGGATGCTTCAGTTTGACATAAAAATAAAATGGGCGTTGTATTTCGATTTATAATATTAATAAAAATGTTAGCTAGACGGTAATGTAGAGCTTGACATTTAGCGTTTTATTTTAAAACTAATCGCAAAATGTATATTAATAAACATGTTCATCTAATAAAATTTTACAATTTAAAATGATATGAAAAAGAAACCTCACAGATGAACCTGTCTGTGGTAATTAAATAATAGGATTTAAATAAGATATAAATATACAAGGTGTAACATGATGGAGCAAAAGCTTGCCTTTCACGCTGCAAGTCGCGGGTTCGATTCCCACCCAGGACAGATATATGTGTGCATGAACATGTGTTTTTGTCTGGGTGGAATTATCTATATAAGTACGTATTTACAAATATGTAGTATATCAGTTATCTGTTTTCCATAGTACACGCTTTGCTTAGTTTGGGATCAGATGGCCGTGTATAAATAATGTCCCAGGATATTATTATTATTGATCTATGACACAAAATAAATTGAAGATTTTTTTTAACAATAACAAATAAATTCGACTGCTGACTGGTATTTTCTATTCACGAACAAATTAAGCTGTTTGAGGTCCGCTTACTATTCATGTTACACCTTGTAGATAGAGACTACTTCAGAAATACATTTAATTTGAGTTGCTGGCCGCTCATAAAATATCCACCATCATAGCATCTCTGTTTTTTGCAAAAAGAAGGTACACATATATTTTCGTTTACCATTAACAACATTAATTCTAATGAAGTACCTGAAAGCTGTTTTCCATCAAAAATCCTCCCTTAAAACTCGAAGGGAGCTCATCAATCAGCTTAATTAATATGTAGGTAGGGGAAAATATTTAGCTCTGTAATGTAACAGATAACAGCGGCGAGTTGGTCCGTGAATAACAAACAATCATTAGCATTCAAGGAGTACACTCTTAGATATTGGACGTGGTGAAAAAATACATTGTGGCTAGTAAAGTATGGCGAAGAGTAGATGGGACTCAGAGGGTTCATATTCATTGGGCTAAATTGAATATGTGAGTTAAACTTAGCAGTTACTTACTCACTTATCGTATGTGCAGTGGTTACCGCTCAGAATATAAACCACTTTGGGGGTCACCCATCTATGGACTGACCGCGAGCCTAGTTGCTTAACCTCACCGTTTATTTACGGACCAGTGAGAGCATCTAGCTATGAGTAGTAACTTTGCAGTGCAGTGGTTAAGGTTCTAACTCGACGCCTTCATGTTTTGGTTTTAGTTAGTAGTTTTATTAGGATGTCCTTTGGGATGTCCTGAGATATCCCGTCATCGAAGTGTTTCACCAATCTAGAGCCCTTCCAGGGTACGTACCCCGACCATCTAAGGCCAAAAGGGGCGTACCGGAGCAGATTCAATAAATACAGATCGTGCAAGAAGTGGATAGCGGGCGGTAGACCTCTGAAACCTCCAAAATAATCTACGATTGTAGCGATGCTGACAGGACTGGTTATAGCCTGCGATGATAAGAATACTGAAAAAGACTCCTGGTATGTAGACAATGGTGCAACCAGTCACATAATCAATAGAAGGGATTTATTCGAAGCCTTTGAAAGAGAGTTATGACAGCAAACGGAGAGTCAATGAAGCCATCAGAAAAGACTCTATCCTACTTGAAGCTTAAATGAATATAAAGAAATAGTGAAGGCTCTATCTTCCTTGAAACTGAAGAATGGAGAACCGTATGGAGAACAAACTTCCTTAATGCTTCTTCTCAGTGCTGGCCGCGCAGGATACGTTACAGAATGTCATGTTTCTATCAAATGCTCAGTCATGCAATGCGAAAAATAACGGCAAAGTTATATTAGTCGGGAATCGTGGCAGTTTGTAAAAACTCAACGTTAAAGATGTTTAGGATGTAGAACATCCTAGACTTGAGATAAACCAGCTAACCACTTCATATAATTTGCAACTCTACTATGTTTTATTACTTTTATACAGCATACCCGCGTCCCCGGGGTTCCTCTCATCAGGCACCAAGAGTTGACCACGGCAGGTTAGGTTTATTCCGTGGCAGTCCAACATACCTACCAAGCGTAGGCATACCCTATCAGACAGACCGACTTTAAGTTCATTTTATCGATTCTAACGAAGTATATTTCTCTGTATCAAGTTCACTGTCTGTATCATGTTGAGACTATTTCAATTTGTGTTTACCTCACAATCGACGCTCGTTGCTTTAGTGGCTTTAGTTGGCTCGAGTTTTTCTTTTGAATATTTTAACGTAGTTTTTAGTTCCCGGACCTTCGCCTCCTGATAATATTAGCCTTATATATCTGGGGTTTCACTATTTATTCTTGGGTACTGTGTGGCTGACGGCATAGATTATCAGATTATCACCACACTGTCTCATCCCGTGGGCTAGAGAATGGACGGCATCTCTGTGTTTACTACTGCTAATCCGTCTACCAAGCGTGGCGATTATGACATAACCCCCCATTCCACTCCAGGAGGACATTATTATATTTTGTGACATATTACTCTTTCAGACAATTTTTTTTTTGGACACTAACTGTACAATTGGTTAAGTGACAGATGTTTTTATTCAACAGATGAATTTCTTAAATATAAGTTTTAAAATGTGAATGGCAAAAATCGTACCGCATACTTCTTTTGGTGTTCAGCTACATAATTTGTACCACTTATTAAGACAACTAAGGCATTGATTTTCATGTATGTATAATATTTTTAGAACTTGTGATTAATTAATAAAATCAAAAATAATATTTCAATTATATTCAATAAATAAACGTAATAAAATGGTAAACTAAACGCAGTTACGTTTTCAGAAATTGTCATGTGTAAAATAATATAAATATCGAAATTATAATTAATTAATTTTTAAATGGGAACAACATTGCATATAAATCATATAATTATATACTTATTTATTGTACTTATGAAAGCATAGTAGTTGCATTAAATCGTAATAATTAATGATTTAGAATAGGAACGATTTTCGTCGTCAATATTTTTTTTGTTCATGGCAATTATTTATTGACAGGCAAAGACAATCTGTCAGGTACTTATTGCTGTTGTTTTGATACATGTCATCTGATACGTGTCAATTTAGCAAATTATCTTGCAATTTTACGTTGAGTTATCCTCCGTACTATAATATATATCTGTTGGCAGTGGATTCACGAAAGGACTCTTTATCATTTAATTAAAATGACGAGTTTGCTATGTGTTAATTGCTATATTCGCTTGCCACGACTAAGAAGACATGCATTATCCGATGAGAGTGAAGTTCTCAATAAACCCAATGTTGCTTTGTGCTATGTGATAATTATTATTTGGTACTTAATATGAAGATGTTCTTAGATGAAGTAATACTAAGGATAAATTAATAATAATACTAATAAAATAAATGTAGTTACAAAAAACAAAGAAACTATTGTTTTATTTACCTCCACTCAAAACCTCGTATAAAACCCCTCGCAACAAATGTACACTGGGGTATGAACTATTTACCTATTCGTTTTAAGTATCATCTGTTAATCTGTTTAAATACTGTCTCACGTCATGTACCGTTAAGCTTAAAATATAGTTTAATTTCACTAGGTATAAACTGGGGAGACTTGCTGTGTGGTGACGGCCGAAGAATATCACCACCCCCTCTCATCCCGTGGGGGGACGTAAAAGTCGTCCCGAGGGAAATATATACACCAGAGAACGGGCAGCAGCGTTCTCCTGAGTACCATGTCCACCTTACTGCGATCGCCAACCCGTCTGCCAAGCGTGGCGATTATGGCAAATCCCCTCAAATGATGGACACAACCAAACCGCGGCCCCCAGTCCCCGGCAGCCCTGCTATTCCCAGCCGTGGTAACAGCCGTGGTTACGGCAGGGCAGGGGGTGCTAAGAATCCCCGGCAGATTCCGCGTTACCAACACCGACGACCTCTGGCCCTGGCAACATATAACACACGTACACTGCGGTCCGACGAGAAGATAACCGAACTGGAGGAAGAATTGAGCAGGTTACATTGGGATATTGTAGGATTATCTGAAGTCCGAAGAGAGGGGGAGGACTCGATAATACTGAAATCCGGAAACCTGCTCTATTACCGGGAGGGTGACCAAATATCCCAAGGTGGTGTCGGGTTCATAGTCCACAAGTCCCTCGTGAACAATCTAGTGAAAATCGAGAGTGTGTCGACGAGGGTTGCGTACCTTATACTCAGAATCACCAAGCGGTATTCGTTGAAGGTCATACAGGTATACGCACCCACTTCAACACACTCCGACGATGAAGTAGAGGTTATGTATGAGGACATATCCAGAGCCATACAAACCTCTAACTCCTATTTCACTGTGGTCATGGGGGACTTTAACGCGAAGCTGGGCAAACGATTCGGTAATGAGCTGAGAGTGGGGCAATTTGGAACTGGAGACCGGAACCCCCGGGGCCAAGTGTTGGCCGACTTCATGGAGAAGGAGGGACTCTTTATGATGAATTCCTTCTTCAGGAAGCCGGATCACCGCAAATGGACCTGGGTGAGCCCCGATGGTAAAACTAAAAATGAGATAGACTTTATCTTGTCGACGAGACGACAGATGTTCAATGATGTCTCTGTGATCAATGCGGTTAAAACCGGGAGCGATCACAGACTGGTCAGAGGCTCATTGAACCTTAATGTCAAACTCCAGAGGTCCCGACTGATAAAGTCTACGCTCCGACCTTTACCTATCCACGTCCAAATCCCCGAACCATTTCAGCTCGAACTGCAAAACCGTTTCGAATGCCTAGCAGACTGTGAGGAAGTGGACTCATACTATGACAGGCTCGTAGAAGATGTCCATACGGCTGGGTCTAAGGTCTTCAAGGCCCGTCGTACAAACAGAACTAAAAAGATCTCTGACTTTACCCTGCAACTTATGGAAGATAGACGGAAAATGGTTCTGACATCCTCAGATGATGCTACCAGATATCGGTAGCTCAACAGACAGATCTCAAAGTCTTTGACTCGCGACACGCGGCAATTTAATACAATTAGTATTAAAGAGGCTATCGAGCGGAACAAAGGCTCTAAAGTGTTTGCAAGAGCTCTGTCTGTTGGACAGAGCCAACTGACGAAGCTGAAGACTGAGGATGGTAGAATCGTCACGTCTAAGCCTGAGTTGCTGGGAGAGATCGAGAAGTTCTACGGACAGTTATATACGACAACACAGCCACCTGTCAAAAGTCATGCCTCAGATCCCAGAGCACGACTAACCCGACACTACACCGAAGACATCCCGGACGTCAGCCTGTACGAGATTAGAATGGCTCTCAAACAACTCAAGAACAATAAGGCGCCTGGTGATGATGGAGTTACAGCAGAGCTTCTGAAGGCGGGTGGTACACCAATCCTACGGGCCCTTCAGAAGTTATTTAACTCCGTCATACTAGATGGTCAAACGCCACAAGCATGGCACAGAAGTGTGGTGGTGCTCTTCTTCAAAAAGGGCGACAAGACCCTATTGAAGAATTATAGAGCCATCACACTGCTGAGCCATGTTTACAAGTTGTTTTCGAGGGTCGTTACGAACCGTCTCGCGCGCAGGTTTGACGACTTCCAGCCTCCCGAACAAGCCGGTTTCCGAAAAGGCTTTAGCACCATAGACCACATACATACGCTGCGGCAAGTTATACAGAAGACCGAAGAGTATAACAAGCCACTGTGCTTAGCGTTTGTGGACTATGAGAAAGCCTTTGATTCTATCGAAACATGGGCCTTGCTGAGGTCTCTCATAAGGTGCCAAATTGACTACCGGTATATCGAGGTGATAAAGTGTTTGTATGAAAACGCCACTATGTCAGTGCGACTCCAGGACCAGATCTCGAAACCTATCCACTTGCAGCGAGGCGCGAGACAGGGAGATGTTATATCTCCGAAACTGTTCACCGCTGCATTGGAAGACGTCTTCAAGCTTCTGGACTGGAAAGGCTTTGGCATCAATGTCAATGGCGAGTACATCACTCACCTTCGATTTGCCGATGATATCGTAGTCATGGCTGAGACCAAGGAAGACCTCGGTACAATGCTCGATGACCTCAGCAGAGTCTCTCAACAAGTGGGTCTGAAAATGAACATGGATAAGAAGAAAATCATGTCAAACGTCCATGTTGCACCCACTCAATTGAAAGTTGGTGACTCTGCACTCGAAGTTGTAGAGAACTATATTTACCTAGGACAGACCATCCAACTAGGTAGGTCCAACTTCGAGAAGGAGGTCAATCGTAGAATCCAACTCGGCTGGGCAGCGTTCGGGAAGCTACGTAACATCTTCTCGTCCAAAATACCGCAGTGTCTCAAGTCGAAAGTCTTCGACCAGTGTGTGTTACCAGTGATGACATACGGAACAGAGACGTGGTCGCTCACTATGGGCCTTATTAGAAGGCTCAAGGTCACCCAAAGAGCAATGGAGAGGGCTATGCTCGGAGTTTCCCTGCGGGATCGCATCAGAAATGTTGAAATCCGCAGGCGAACCAAAGTCACCGACATAGCCCGAAGAATTGCCAAGTTGAAGTGGCAGTGGGCAGGGCACATAGCTCGTAGAGCCGACGGCCGTTGGGGCAGAAAGGTTCTCGAGTGGCGACCACGAACCGGAAGACGCAGCGTGGGCAGGCCCCCTACAAGATGGACCGATGATCTTGTGCGGGTCGCTGGAAAATGCTGGATGCGAATAGCACAAGACCGGCAATTGTGGAGATCTTTGGGGGAGGCCTTTGTCCAGCAGTGGACGTCTTTCGGCTGATATGATGATGATGATGATGATAAACTGGGGAGTGGGCACTGGTGACCTGTAATACAGGTTTTCTTCTAAATCTACAATAGGCACGAGCTCTCACAAAGCTAGTTACTTATTCTAAGTGACATAAAATGTATTACCACTTTGTACTTGATCTTTGTGAGAGAAATAAATTTATTTATTATTATTATTAACTTTGTAATTAATAGAAATAAAGAACTTTTCATTTTTTCAACAAATAATAGTTTTTTGCATATTCCTAATCTAACTTGCGACCCGGTTAGGGGTTTCGGGACAGGTTCGGAATAAATCCATGTAAAGACTACAAAAAGAGCGACAACATATTTTACTTTATCACCATAACAATGTTTACGTAAATATAATATGTAACAATCTTCATTAGTACACTAGTTAACACTGGCATTTCATTACCACATCAGTAGACACACTTTGATAGTAACAGTATCTTTATTACTTAGGCAGTAAGAGTGATTTTCTAACTGCAATGTTTCCATGGTCATAGGGTTGACCCACAGATTACCAAACGTAACCTTAAAATAAAACTGGCTATATCTTTGATATCCTAAGTTCTAAAAATCTAAGAAATTAAAAATTTTTCTATCACATTAACTACCAATTAAAACATAAAATATCCCGAAACACGAATTTTAGTGGCGGTACAAAAATCCCATACAGACCTGCCGCTTACCTTTGACATGCTTGTAATCTGTTTATTTTTAAGGTAATGTTTTTATCTAATACACTTTTAATGTTTTTACTTTATTATTTTGTATCGTCTTTTTGTGTTTGACATTTTATTTGTTTTAAATTATTAATATTATAGTTGACATTGTTTAAAATTTTTGCACGACATATCTATGTCAAATATAGTTGGATAAGTTTATAATGTACCTAACAATCCTGTACCTATATTTTAGCAAATAAATATTTCATTCATTCATACTAGTCGTTTTTTTAACTTGACATTGTGCTACCGCAGGAGACGTTGCTGCCCGACTACCTATTGTGTCCTTTAGAAGCGTCATGAGAACCTTTGGGGGAGGCATGTGTCCAGCAGTCAAAGACAAGCAACAAAATCAGGGTGATGACAATAAATAAAAACTAATATACTCAGCAGTATATATTGGATTCTTACTCAGAATATTTATTTAAGTAATCGTTTAGGCAGTAGCTACTTTAGTGTCTGAGTTTTTCAACTCGACCATTTTAGCAACATGGCTTAACGACCTTGTCTGATGATAACAGCTAGGACCGATAGATTAACGTGCTTTCTGAATTACGTCGCAAATTAAAGTGCACGTGTGGCGCAGCGGCTAAGACAGTCGCCTCGCCGCTTCGTGTCGCGGGTTCGAATCCCGCGCCGGACAACTATTTGTGTGACCCATAAATAGTTGTTCTGTGTCTGGATGTAATTTGTGTTCATCTGTTATATGTTTGTTAAGTACCCCGCGACACAGGGATTAATTTCCCCAATGCTGTCTTTTTTTAAATAGAAAAAATAATAGAAAAATAGTGTCTGAGTTTTCCAACCCGTCCATTTCACCAACATGGCGTCCAGACCATTGTCAGATGATAAGAGTCGGAACCGATAGCTTAACGTGCTTTCCTAATTACGTCGCAAAATAAATCACATCTCTTAGGTGTTTAACTTTACTAATCACAGCTATGAGTCCCACAACGTTTCCAAAATGTCCTGTGATTACTCCTGTACCTGGCATATAAAAATCATGTACCAGGATATTTCCCTAGCTCTCCCTTTTCTTCTACATAATCAATATTTCAAAACCGACTACAGAACAGCTCCGTAAATTTTCTCGTCGCCTAATCAACCAGAAGACTTTATCAACAGTATTTGATTAATTCACCCGTATTAATGCGACATGGGATAGCTTGTACGGAATGAATGCTAAACAGGGGCCAAATTAATTTCGTTCTTGTAAAGGCGTCTAGGACATGGCTCGCTCATGAATAAACATAAACAAAATGAACATTCGATTTCAGAAGGTTTTGGTTAGATTATGGACTGACATGGTTTGTTTACTATGTTCATGAATTGGAATAAAATTGAAGAAAACAGTCTATATAAAATTAATATAATCGTCCTCAATAAATTTCGATTGACGGGATGAACGACACATTTTTTTTTTAAAAGAATATGGCCTCACAGTGAATAATCCCTGTCTCGGGATTATAAAAAATAAAATAAAATGATTTATTGGATTCCATAATTACAGTTTACAATATTATGAGGCTGCCCCAGTAAGTTATAAAATACTTGTGTTGGGGCTACCTCGCTCCTTCCCAAGTAACAATATCCAAACCCAAAATATAAATAACAAAAAACAAATACTAGAACTAGGTACACATATTGACAGCTCTAGGTGGGTTATGTGTGTTGTGTGTGTGTGTGTGTCTCGGGATACTTTACAGACATACATATAATTGACGGACACAAAGTACATCCTGACTTAGAACAACTACTTATGGTTCGCACAAATAGTTTTATTATGTGGGAATCGAACCTTGGATACGGAGTGGCGAGGTTACTGTCTAAACCGCTGTGCCACACGTGCTGTCATAAAAATAATATAGTGAACCTGTGTCTGTGTGTGTGCGCGCCCATATTTATTTATTTATAAATGACACACCATTGACAGTTCACAATGCAACTTAAAATTGTTTTTATGTTTAAACACAAGTTGTGTGTGATTTGCCATTACAGGTGCATACAACATTTACAATATTATAACAAAACAAAAACTTAAAAAACTATATAACCTATAGTTTGGTTTTAAATTAAAGATAGAAACTAAAACTAATATAACAAGGTTAACATGAATAAATTAATGAATGATGGAAGTTATATCAGTGTTATATATAAAAAAAACATCATCATCATTATAAATAAGTCCACTGCTGGACAAGCCTCCCTCATGAATCGTCTTGAGGGGATATGCCATAATCGCCACGCTTGGCAGGCGGGTTGGCGATCGCAGTAAGATAGTCATAGTAATCAGAAGGAAGCTGCTGCCCTTCCTCTGGTAGATATTCCCTCGGGTCGACTTCTACGCCCCCCACGGGATGAGATGGGGTGATGATATTCTGATTCTGATATTTGTCGCCGTCACCACACAGCACACAACACTCAAATTAATAACCTTTAAAAAAAACATACAAGTGTTATATATAAAAAAAAACTTGTGTGTACTTATGTACACGCGTTAGAAGTTATACTTCTTAATATACAACTTGAACATAGTTATCAATTTTCATACCACCTAGAACTAACGTCATGCTGTAATTTTTACGATGCGCGCGCATCGTAAAAATTCACTCTCATACATTTTCATACCACCTAGAACTAACGTCATGCTGTAATTTTTACGATGCGCGCGCATCGTAAAAATTCACTCTCATACATTTTCATACCACCTAGAACTAACTTCATGCTGTTATTTTTACGATGCGCGCGCATCGTAAAAATTCACTCTCATACCACCTAGAACTAACTTCATGCTGTTAAATTTTTTAGTGTCAGTGTGCGCGCGCATCGTAAAAATTCACTCTCACCATTTTTCTCCATCGCGCCAAAAGAAGTATAACTTCAAAAAACATATATCTTGTGTGTGTGCGTGTGTTATCATCCCCTCATTACATTATACCCTCCTCTGTGTACTATAGCTACTACCTAACTGCGGTCGCCAACTCGAATGCCAAGCGCGGTGACTACGGCAAACCCCTAGAAATGGCAACATTAATAACCTCTACGGGATATGCCTATGTCCAGCAGTGGACAATATCAGGCTGATGATGTGAGATCACATTTTAAAAGCTTAACCTCTATTCAAAGAGATTTATATCGAGAACAAGGGTATAACCCAACGAACTGCATTAACTCTTATCGCAAAACACTCGTGTTCGCCAATCGAGGCGGCAGACAATCTGTCGCTAGATAAGATACAAATACAGACTAACAAAATTAAACAATTGAATTTAAGAATCTAAAGCTGAAGGTTTAACTAAGTTTTTGTATGTCAATAGATATAACAATACAGAATGTACTAGCGTTTTTTAAATAATCCATTATCGTTTTCTGTCAGTAGGTATATAGGCCATAAATCTTGAAATTGTCTTTAGTTTGTTTATTAACACCGTTTTGAAAACGCAATTTATAAAACCAATAGCTTTGTTAAATATATAATCTTAAGTCCAATGTAGTTTTTTTTAACTAGAGGTATATACTTGCGATACTTTACAAACACCACCGATGTAACGTACGTGGAAAAAAGGTTGAAGAAATAAAAAAGCGAGTGTTCTTTAGACCACACGACTGAAGTAAAACTTAGAATTGTAACTGCCTATGAGAAAAAGAAAAGTGTGCCCTACAGTAAAATACGAAACTAAACTCTCTTTCTATCTTCACTAACTTTTTTCTCCCTCTCAACGTCCGTTTGCCTCGCCCGATCACACTTCTTGTCACGCTCTCGTCACGAATCCCAATCACAGCTTGCTCCCTATTGTTTAGCGTGCGTATAGAAGTTTTACTTCAAATAGATTAAAACGATACAGTTTTACTCAAATTAATAACCTTTAAAAAACACCACCAAGTGCGAGGCTAGCAAGACAACGCAACGTATGAAGGCACTCACACACAGCCTTAAGACCCGTAGTTACCCGTAAGTGGTAGGTGAAGTTATTGATCTTAAATTAGTAAGACGGCCATCGAAAATGATCAAGAGATTATTTTTATCCTTAACAAAACTAAGAAGTTACTTTTGGGAAACCTAGAAGCCTGGTTTCCCAAAAGTAACTTCTTAGTTTTGTTAAGGATAAAAATAATCTCTTGATCATTTTCGATGGCCGTAGACTAACTGTAAACAACTTGAAAAAAGGTAAAATATGAATGACCGCCATCTTGCGAGAAAACACTAAATAAATTAATATCTTGGGACAATGAACACACTGCCATCTGTTACCAAACCAGGCAGAGTCTGTACTATGGAAACCAGACAACTGATAAACATACTTATATTTTGCTATATATAACTGACTCGCCAAAACCATGAAGGATTCTCTGTTAATGCAGAGGAGTTGCCGAATCAAGACTACAAAGACGACATTGGTTTAAGCCAAAGATAAATATTATTTGACTGGCCTGTGGATCCAGTAATTAGTGGCCCTGACTGCTAAGCCCGAGGTCCTGGTTTCGATTCCCACCCACGACAAATCTTTGTGTGAAGAGCACGAGTATTTGTTCTGGAATGATATTTATCTATAGTATTTAGAAAATATTTATATATTTTGATCGCAAAACGTAACAAATCATATCATGTTGTTTTATCCTACTAATATTATAAAGGCGTGTGTATATGTTGTTTGTGAGTGTATATGTTTGTTACTTCTTCACGTCTAAACGGCTGAACCGATTTTAATAAAATTTTGGTATGAAGTTAGTTGACACCCTGGATTAACACATAGGCTATAATTTATATAGTTTAATCCGGGTAAATCCGTGGGGCACAGCTATTAATAAATAAATAAATACCGCCAACAAAAATCAACACACAGGGACAAAATCCATACAAAAAAATAACACACCCCAGCTTTTAACGTGATAGCAATTTTCTCCAAAACCTCCCTCCTCATAAACACGTTCGTGTTAATAACAAAGTCCGTGAAAAATGGGATGGGTCAGGTCTACATGCAATCATTTCCACGCACTTTTTACCCATGGTTTATTGTAATTTAATTTTTTTAGGGAAATAAGAGTTCTCGTGGCTTTTTAGCTTACCTTTTTAGCTTCTAGCACGAAATAGATTTGGTCTATGTTCCCATTTTTTTTTTATAATACTCAGAGTATTGGTGTTTACTGTTTCAACCAAGCAATATAGGTGAGGGAGGACTCATTTCACGCATTTAAATTGTTTGCTGACTTATTTAAAGCCAGCACCTGCGATTCCTCTGTTGTGTTATGTGTACACTCATAACACAACAGAGGAATCGCAGGGCGGCGGTGATTACTTACCATAAGGTTATCAACTTCTCGACTCGCCCATGAAGGGTTCCGCAGCAGCAAGTATTTCAGTTGATTAAATGAAAGGTAAATTGCGGTTTACGATTTATAATGCATTAAAAAAATCTACTCACGAGATCTCCAGTTAACATGGTAATGTACATCACATATTTTTTTAAGTTTTATTATTGTCTTATTTTAGAAGTTACAGGGGGGTGGGGACACTAATTTTTCCACTTTGGAAGTGTCTCTCGCGCAAACTATTCAGTTTAGAAAAAAAATATATTAGGAACCTCAATATAATTTTTGAAGACCTATCCATAAATACCCCACATGTATGGGTACGATGAAAATAATTTTTTTCGCGTTTCAGGTCTATGTATGGAGAGCCCCCAAAATTATTATTCATTTTCTATTTTTGTGTAAAAATCTTAACGCGGTTCACAGAATACATTTACTAACCAAGTTTCAACAGTACAGCTCTTATAGTTTCGGAAAAAAGCTGTGGCTGTGACATACGGACGGACAGACAGACAGACAGACATGACGAATCTATAAGGGTTCCGTTTTTTGCCATGGCTACGGAACCCTAAAAAGGAGGAGTTAGAAAATAACGTCGGGCATCGGATATGCTGAATGCGTGCGAAACACAGTTTTTAGTTTGTGTATGTAAAATGCAGCCCAGTCCTTTCTAGTCCACTGCTAGACAAGGGCCTCCCGAAAAGATTTCTACTATGGATTTGTATTATTTGGAGGTGGAGTTGGAGGCCATCAGTCATCATCCCTACACTCAGCAAACGGGTTGGCGGTCACAGTATGATGGCCATAGTACTCGGAGAGAAGCGGTTGCACGTCCTCTGGCCGATATTCAGTCGACTTTACGCTCACCACGGGATGACAGGGGGTGGTGGCATTTACCAACAACTTCAACCAGCCTCTTGAGTAGCATTGGCTACTTAATACTGACTTACTTATCGTTTGGGCAGTGGGCACCCTAGTGTCAGAGTTGTTCAAGCCGCCCTTTAGGCCTCTGACATGGCTTAATGACTGTTGCCTAATGGCTACAACCGTGACCGACAGCTTAACGTGCCCTCCGAAGCACGGAGACGCTCAGAAATTAAACCACTTTGGCGGTCATCCATCTATGGCCTGACCGCGAGCCTAGTTGCTTGTCCTCGCCAATCACTTACGGACCGGTGAGAGCATCTAGCTGTGAGCGCCTGCATTGGCTAAAATATGGGGAAATTAGATTGTCAATATTATGTCAGAGACTTAAGAGTACGAGAGTATCTTTGTCAATTTCACGTACCAACTTACGTAGTTTCATTTACCTAAATACGGTAACTAAGTATGAATTTATTTTTCTGCATCGCCATTTGACGTCATTATAATTCAGTTATGATTATTACTCATACCTTTCTACTTGGCTTACGTGTTATGTGACCTTTATGAGATGATAAAATGACCGAGTCCTAACGTCATCAGTTGACCGATTGTGGAGTAATTTCTTGTATGACGTTAAAAAATAAAATATTGATTAATGTCAGTCTGCATTGGCAAGTATTGCAAATGTGCTTATATTAAATTACATAGGAAAACCAATTTGAATTAAATCCATGAATTTAATCTATACATATAATAAAATCGTAGGAAAGTCAAAACTGTACATGCGTGATTTACAATCGATATCGAAGCCAAAAATATGGTATTAAGAATTTTTGTCTGTGTGTTTGTATGTATGTCTGGGCTAAACTCAAAAAGTACTGCATGGATTTACTTCAAATTTTGCATGGATATTACTAAGAAGTCGGCCGGTCTAAGGTCAACATATAGGCTACACTATCAATCTATCACCTACGGGGGAGGAGATATAATAATTTATAAAATTTATGCGGGTAAAACCGCGGGACACAGCTAGTAAAACAATCTATACATATAATAAAATTGTAGGAAAGTCAAAACTGTACATTGAATATTTTTTAAAAAGGATACTTGGGGCGTGATCTACAATCGTTATCGAAGCCAATAATATGGTTTTTAGAATTTTTGTCTGTGTGTCTGTTTGTCTGTATGTATGTCCGGGATAAACTCAAAAAGTACTGCATGGATTTACTTCACATTTTGCATGAATATTACTAAGAGGTCGGGTTAACATATAGGCTACATATTATCACTCTATCACCTACGGGGGAGGAGCTATAATAATTTATAAAATTTATGCGGGTAAAACCGCGGGACACAGCTATTAAAACAATAAGTACAGATTAAGCCTTGTTGCCTTCTAGTTAATGTTTTGTACTTGTGCTCCCGGAGTATCGGGTCCTGCCAACCGGCACAGACGGCTGTGTTACGGAATACAAGTCCTTCTAGAACTGCTCGGTCCCATTCCCCCTCCGTCACCTAAAACCGGCCATCCTGATGGTCTGATGGCCACAGGAGATCCGAGGGAATGTTCTGGACCCTAGGGAAGAGAACTGGCCCAGTAATATTTTATGCGTACTCCCAAATGGATCTCTATTAAGTCCCTATAAGCTCGTTCGAGCCTTGGCCTCTGCTATCGCAATCGATAGCGCCTTGACGACGCCGACCTCATTGGCCTCTAGAGGGCGCGCAAGTGGCGCCGGCGCGTTGCAACGTACTCCGATCGAGGATATGCAATCTCCACCAATGCTGCGAGCCCCGTCTTCCACCTAGACTGATCTGAGGCATTATGCAGACGTAAGTCACGATGCCCATATACTGGTCCACCTGAGATTCGGGATCCTCACTCCATCATAATCAGCACCAAACTCGTAGGACGAGATTTCTATTCATAAATTTAAATGCGTCGGTCTAGCTGCAGCGTGTTAAACTCCAGATAATTCGGCCAGGAGTCTAAATTTACGGTTGGCCAAAAAGATATGGATACTGGGATTTTTCTACTAATTCTTAGTATAGGCCCGGAGTCTGGAAGTTGCTTGGAGAGCACGTAAAACCGTCGGTCATGAACCCAATTATTTGCCGTCGTGTCTTATCGGATCATGAGAGTAAGAGAAATAGAAAGTGGATCTAGCTATAATGGCTAGTCTTCCTTGAAAATGGCTGCCATTCTCGAAATTTTACCAGTGGTTATTATTTGCATAGTTTACGTCAATTGATTTAAATTTCAATATTAATAGTCCGGTTCTATATTTAACCAATAAATGTGTAAATGTAGGTTTACTTATTAGAATTTTTATTGGGTTTTATAATAATTATAAAATCTAAACTAACTGTAGTTATAATTACTATGACATTGCGACCAAAGTATGACTTTAAAATATTAATTTAATGAGCAACTAAAAGAACTTAAGTAAGTAAGCTGAGAAGTAAGCCCGACATGTATTATAATTTTATATGTCTACAATGAACGTTTAAAAATCGGGAAGGTTATCAATTTGACTATGTGTTTTTTTTATTCAACTACGACGGAGAAAAGATGAGGGATTTTGAAGGGTATGCATTGTATGTACAGACGCCAGCACATCCAGCTACCCCAATCTGTCAAATTTATTTTATAGATTTTCTACTTTATCCCAATAGCATAAGGTTCACTTTCAATTGGGGAGATTTGACAGATTGGGGTAGCTTGATTTGCTGGCGTCTGTACATATGTGCTTAACTATTGTCTCATAACATTAAGACTACTTAATATAATAATATTAATATAATATCTAGGGACAATGTCACACAGATCATCCTCGCCCCAAACTAAGCAAAGCTTGTACTATGGGTACCAGGCGACGATATACATACTTATATAGATAGATAAATACTTATATACATAGAATGCATCCATGACTCAGAAACAAATATTCGTGCTCATCACACAAATATTTGCACTTGCCGGGATTCAAACCCAGGACCACCAGCTTCGTAGGCAGGTGCACTACCAACTAGGCTACAGTGACGAACTTATTATAATTTAACAAGTGAGGTATCGTTGGAAACGTCTTGATAGTCCACTGGCATATATATGAATTTGAAATAGGTAAAGTAAAACACGGCATCAAAAAAAAATCTTTATTTCTTTAACTGTTGCTCGCCGCGGCTTTACTTGCATGTCCCCGGTAATTGGGAATAACTTCCAAAATCAATGGCATCCTTCAATAAGCGAGACTATTTCATTATAGGCCGGCAAAGCATATTAAACGCTTTGGCCATACCTACTGTTGGAATCAAGTATAACTGCTCACTTGATAGGATCTTTAAACTATGTCCTTGGTGATTTTGCAGCTTTCTAGTAGCAATTCTTTAGATTTATCAAGCCCTAGTCTCGTTATATCATTCTAACTCCTCCTTTGCTTTGGAGGGCAAAGGATCTACTTTTTCCAACTCTTATTAGTTTCTTTATTCTCTATATAAGTGGGTATTCACAAAAGAAAAGTAGTATATATAATATATCAGTTATCTGGTATATATAATACATACTCTGCGTAAATTGGGATCAAATGAGCATGTGTAAATTATGTCTCAGGATATTATTATTATTTCATATTAAATAAGGAATTCCCAGGTACTTACATGGCCCTGAAGGCCATGTCAGAAATACCCAAAACCGGCGCGCATGTATGAAGAATATAATGACAGTAAACGAGGCAATAGAGGTGTGCAAATATCGTGACAAATGGAAATCCGTTGTCTCTGCCTACCCCTCTGGGAAACAGGCGTGAGTATTACAGTACAGGTGTATGTATGCCTGGGCCTTACCGCTCAATGTCATGTAATTGTGTGCCATTGTTGTACCCTAAACCGGCGAGCATGTATGAAGAATATAATGACAGTAATTGAGGCAAAAGACGTGTGCAAAGATCGTGACAAATGGAGATCCGTTGTCTCTGCCTACCCCTCTGGGAAACAGGCGTGAGTCTATGTATGTATGCCTGGGCCTTACCGCTCAATGTTATTTAATTGTGTGCTATTGTTGTACGAGGCTTACAGGAGTTACAGTGGTGGGTAAGAGGGAAGGACAAAAAGTAGCTGTATTTGGAGCCGTCCCCACACGGGGTGGAGAATATTCCAAGAGAAAGTCAAAAGCCTATTTGTCTCTATCACGTAGTTAAGAGTTCGTCGCCACACAAGGTCACTGATAACTGATAGCTGGTTGTTATCAGTTTTGTAACTAAGCAACTTTGCGTACATTTAGAAAGTTGTCTTTAACGTAATGCCATTTCTGTAATCTGGAATAATATTATATTTAGATTAGATCTCTGGGAGTGGACAAATGTTTGTAAAATGCGGTACTAGCGTTGGGAAAGTTATGTTTGGTTTTCCACACAGATAAGCATACATATACATGAGCAAATCAAATACTATCTACGGTAATACAAATTGAGATTTCTATTTAAATTTTTAAGCGACTTCAAAAATAAGGTTAGTTACCACAGTAACTGTAGTTTTTTTTACTGCGACATTATTCACAAAAGGCCATCTGATCCCAAACTAAGCAGAGCTTGTGCTATGGGTACCAGGCGAAGATAAACATACATATATAGATAGATAAATACTTATATACATAGAAAACATCCATGACTCAGAAACGAATGTTCGTGCTCATCACACAAATATTTGCACATACCGGGATTCGTACCCAGGACCACCAGCTTCGTAGCCAGGAGCACTACCAACTAGGCTACGATGACCGTCATTTTAATTAATACACATACGCGACAAGTAATATGAATAATTAAAACAGGATATTAACAATAAATATTATATTACGACCAAATCGGAGACATTCTCAAGAAAGGACAGGTCAGAAGTACCCTAAACCGGCGAGCATGTATGAAGTATATAATGACAGTAATCGAGGCAAAAGACGTGTGCAAAGATCGTGACAAATGGAAATCCGTTGTCTCTGCCTACCCCTCTGGGAAACAGGCGTGAGTCTATGTATGTGTATATGTATATGGTATTAACGCGAGATAGCCATTAAAATATCGCAAAGTAGATAAGCAAAATATATTACTGTACATGTGGCACAGTGGTTACGGTAGCCTCGCTGCTAGTTGGGTGGTCTCTTATATTGAGCTCCATTCCTGTACAGCATAACTATTTGTGGGACCCATATAAAAAGTCAGCCGTGTGGTTTCCGGCACAGAAAGAATTACAGAGCCAACCTACATGAGCAAATCAAATACTATCTACGGTAATACAAATTGAGATTTCTATTTTAATTTTTAAGCGACTTCCAAAATAAGGTTAGTTACCACAGTAACTGTAGTTTTTTTTACTGCGACATTATTCACAAACGGCCATCTGATCCCAAACTAAGCAAAGCTTGTACTATGGGTACCAGGCGACGATATACATACTTATATAGATAGATATATACTTATATTCATAGAAAACATCCATAACTCAGAAACAAATATTCGTGCTCATCACACAAATATTTGCAATTACCGGGATTCGAACCCAGGACCACCAGCTTCGTAGGCAGGAGCACTATCAACTAGGCTATGGTGACCTTATTACAAGATAGCTAGATGCTCTCACCGGTCCGTAAGCGATCGGCGAGGTTAAGCAACTAGGCTCGCGGTCAGTGCATAGATGGGTGACCGCCAAAGTGGTTTAATTTCTGAGCGTCTCCGTGCTTCGGAGGGCACGTTAAGCTGCCGGTCCCGGTTGTAGTCATTAGACAATAGTCGTTAAGCCATGTCCGAGGCCTACTAGGCGGCTTGAGCAACTCTGACACTAGCAATTACAAGATTGTGAAAATAATAAGAAATATTTTATTTTATACTAGCTGTGCCCCGTGGTTTTACCCGTGTTAAATTGTATTAATTAACACAGCTCCTCCCCCGTAGGTGAGAGCGTGATAATATGTAGCCTATATGTTGACCCGACCTCTTAGTAATATTCATGCAAAATTTTAAGTAAATCCATGCAGTACTTTTTGAGTTTGGCCCGGACATACATACAGACAAACAGACAAAAATTCTAAAAACTATATCTTTTGATAAACTATATCTTTTTGATGTCAACTGTAGATCAAGCCCCAAGTATACTTCAAAAAAAATTTTTAATGTACAGTTTTGACTTTCCTACGATTTTATTATATGTATAGATGCCTACTGTGTTTGTGATATTTACAAATAATTAGTGTTAATTTATTATTATTTTTTTTAAGTTTATATTTCAACATATATTTTTTTTAAGTAGCTATAAGTAATATCATTAGTGTCCGCGTACTGGTTTTACAGACACATTAATTGTCCGTGAGTTATTTTACTTGGCTCTATCAGAAAACCAGCGTTGCAGTAGGTAGTATAGTTCATTTGCAGTTAGTGCTGAAATGGGATGGGACTGATTCGGACTCGCACCGATAACCTTGACGGGTTGGGTGGAGTGTTTGGTAAATGCCTTCCCTTTACACCGCAGATCGTGGGTTCAATTCCCACCCAGGACAGATATTTATGTGCATGAACATGTCTGTTTGTCCTGAGACTGGGTGTAATTAACTATATAGGTATTCATTATTCAAAAGAAAGTAGTGTATGTAATATATCAGTTATCTGGTTTCCATAGTCCAAGCTCTGTTTAGTTTGGGATCAGATGGCCGTGTGTGAATAATGTGCAAGGATATTATTATTATAATAATAAAAAAAAAATTAAGACCTTCTGAATGAGTACTTATATGTATAAATTATCGCTGCTAGATTACTGAAAAAAATGTATTTTCTTATTCTTCTTCTTCAAAAATAGGTTCCAAGTGCCTCGTTGGTCTAGCGGTAGCGTGTTCATCCGCAGAGCACGAGATCCTGGGTTCAAATCCCAAGTCGGGCAAAAAGTGATTTTGGGACTGTAAAAAGAAAAAATTCTCAGCCTCGTCTGGCAGTTGGCGGTATTATACCCCCGTACCTCGGAGAGCACGTAAAGCCGTCGGTCCTGTACCTGACCTCTTTCCAGTCGTGTCGCTAGGCGTCCCATCGATTAATGAGAGTGATGGAATAGAAAGTGCTCCTGTGTTTGCGCACACATACAGATGGCTAATTTCTATTGAGACTGGCCGCTTTGCCGAAATTCGGCTAGGAGGACATTATTATTATTATACAAGACTAGCTGTGCCCCGCGGTGTTACCCGCGTTAAATTTTATAAATTTTCTTTGCTATAAACCTCACGGAGCCCGAGACCTTTCCAACGAATGCAAAACCGTGGAAATCGGTTCGTGCGTTCTGGAGTTATAGCGTTAGGAAGGAAAACCCGACTTATTTTTATATAGTAGATGACTACGTGACATTTTCACTGTATCATATACCAATAGTTTCACGTGATAGAAACTTTGCTACTGTACTTGTATAGATCACGAGATATAATCATACGTAGTGTTTGCCTTCTATTTATAATTATTACTAATTGTCGATCATTGCACCATTTCCGAGTAGGGTAATTAGCTTATAATCTACGTGACTGTGGGCTGGTAGGCTTTGGAACAGAGTTTTTAGGTAAATATATATATAGGTGGATAGATAAATAAATATACTCTTAATTGTACACCAAAGTAATAACATATAAAAAACATTAAACGTGTACAATGTGCGCTCTTATCACAAAATGTGATCTCTTCCAGACAACCAAAGTGAAAATCGAAGAATGGAGATATTGATTCGTGACAAGTCTTTGGAATGCTTGCAGACTTCGTGCATGTCTCACTATTAAAGGCAGTGCATTCCACAATCAAACACTTTCTACTGAAAAAGATTTGTCGAGATAAATGGCATTTTCAAGCTTGAGGTTTTATTTCAAAAATCTTTATTGTCACTTATAAGATAAGGAAGCTTCCACTGCTCTACCGGACAAGGCCAGGCCGTTTAAGCCGTATAATAAGCCTAGGAACTAAGTAAACTGTACCAGAGAGTACCCCCTTTTTGTTGAAGCCTCGGCTTAGAGCGGTTACTGACGATGCATTAGAGGGTCGATTATTAGGGACATTTTGTGCACGTTAAACAACGGCGACGACGCTGGCCGGTCGTCTGATAATTACAAGAATCGAAGGGGCATTTTGTTACTTGTGGAATAATATAATTATAGGAAAATTTCTATAGTTGGTTTGACATTGGTTTCGTAATATACATACTTAGCGATCGACTGGTCTGGTGGTATAGTGGTTATTAGTTATTGATATAGTGTTATTAGACTGCCTCGTTGGTCTAGCGGTAGCGTGTTCACCCGCAGAGAACGAGGTCCTGCGTTCAAATCCCGGGTCGGGCAAAAAGTGATTCTGTAAAAAGAGAAAAATCTCAGCATCAGCCCGAAGTCTGGGAGTTGGCGGTATTATACCCCCGTGCCTCGGAGACCACGTAAAGCCGTCGGTCCTGTGCCTCACCTCTTTCCGGTCGTGTCGCCTAGGCGTCCCATCGGATCACGAGAGTGATGGAATAGAAATTGCTCCTGTGTTTGCGCACACACTTGAGCACTATAATATGTCCTGCGCAGATGGCTAATCTCTGTTGATCTGAGACTGGCCGCCGTGGCCGAAATTCGGCTAGGAGGACATTATAGTGGTTAGTGACTCTGACTGCTTATCCAGAGGTGGTGGGTTCGATCCCCCAAGATATATCTTTGTGTGATAAGCACGATAATTTGTTCTGTGTCTGGGTGTACTATTTTTTTGTAAAATAGGATGGCAAACGAGCCAGGGTCACCTGATGGTAAATGATCACCGCCGCCCGTGAACGCTAGCAGCACCAGAGTAGCCGCAAGTGCCTTTAAGAAATGAATAGGCTCGCTTCTTGAAGGTTGTCATGTCATACCGGATCGGAAATATATAAGTATGTTAATTATCTATAATATGTATATATTTAGAAATATATAGGTAAGTATGTTTATGGAACCGATGGCGGTGTGTTAGTTTTCTCAAGATATTTATTGAAACCGGCGAGCAAGTATGGAGAATATAATGACAGTAGACGAGGCAAAAGACGTGTGTAAAGATCGTGACAAATGGAAATCCGTTGTCTCTGCCTATCCCTCTGGGAAAGTCTATGTGTTAGTCTGGCTGGACCAACAGTTTAGTGGAAGTATGTTTTGTTATTATATATTTTTAATTAAAAAGGTTTTTATTCACGTAGACTTGAAAAAGCGCTTGTAAATAGTCAGAACATGAATTTTGTCTTATAATATTGTCTCTATGAATTTTTGTTGTAAATTTTTACTATCTACTTAACTAAATTACTACAAACATGTAGTAATATAGTTAAGTAGATAGTAAAAATTTACAACAAAAATTCATAGAGACAATTAAAACAGTTACATAGAGATATTTAGGTACACGGATTCTTAAAACATTTATAAAATTTATTTCATTATAATAATGATAGCTTGTATTGAGTTATTGTCAATGAGATTATGTTTAGGTTTAATTATCGAAATTTATAGTTTAAGTTATTTTACTACATACCTATTGTCTGAATGGTTCTGTCTATATTAAGGTACGAAATCAATATTATAATTATTATGACGGACCTTGTGTTTATAACGACGGTTGCGCTTTTAACTATAGGGTCCTACAAATTGTCACTTTACAATATAGACAAAATAATTTCTAAACTTCTTTGAACGCGCGAACACACACACAATATATATATTGGAAATGTGTTTTTAAAGGACGGCTCTGATTCATATACACAATATTTAAAACTCAGATGTTAATTGTACATATTACTGTAGCGGATATAAAGGGAAACTCCACATATTTATTTGCAGATTTATATTAGGTATTAGTCTGTTTAGGTACATACTTAAAATTAAATTATTGTGGTTATATTTTAATTATTTACCACAATAATTTAGTTCTAAGTATAGGTATTAGTTTCCCTTTGTATCCGTTACAGTAATAAGCGGTGCAACTAGTTTGTGCCCGCGACTGTATCCTCGAGAAACAGTAGGGGTAGATTAACAAAAAAAAATTGAGACCGATATTGTGATTCATGCTCTATTTAGATCTCCTCGTTGGTCTAGGGGTAACGTATTCAAGCGTAGACATAAGATCCTGGGTTCAAATCCCGGGCCGATTATTCCGTTAAGAAAAAATCTCAGTATCATCGCGAAGTCTGGGAGTTGGCGGTATTACATCCCCGTGCCTCGGAGAGTACGTAAAGCTGTCGGTCCTGTACCTGACCTCTTTCCGGTCATGTCGCTTGTCGGTCCATCGGATCATGAGAGTCATGTAATATAAAGTGCCCCTGTGTTTACGCAGACACTTGACGTTGTTTTGGTGAATTAAAACAAGATCTTCTTATGTATGTATATATATGTATGTATATATAGATATATATATATATATATACGAATATAAATTGATAATAAGAGTTTGGTGTAGTAATTAACTAGTATTAATTCTACTTAATTAACTAAGATTATACTTGGACGTTGCTTAATTAGCTATTTGATTAAATATAATTTTATTTCTGTTACTATTACAGCAAGAAAATAAATAGAACCATGTCAGCCAAATTACGTCCACTGCTGGACAAAATCGACCAAAAGGAATGGGTGGATGTGATATAATCGCCACGTGTCATAAAATAATATAAAATAAATAAAAAAGGTTTTTATTCAGTTAGACTTTAAAAAAGCGCTTGTAAATAGTCAGAACATGTTTGTAGAAATATATTATAATGAATTTATAATTATTTCTTGGTACATATAGATATTTAAGTACACGGATTGTAGAAAATAATTTACAATAAGATTTATTTTGTAACAGTAACGATATTTAACTAACTTAAAAGTTATTGTCAAGGATCATGTGTAGGTTTAATTATCAAATATATCAAATAGTTTACGAAACAATGCTGCTATAAAGGTTTCATAATATCTGTGAATATTACTGGGAGCGCTGAATATCATCACCCCATCTTATCCCGTGGGGGGCGTAGAAGTGGTCCCGATGGAACATCTCTAGGGAATAGGCAGCAGCGTCTTTATGTATATTATGAGCACCATACTGCGATACGCCATAATGGCCACGTTTGGCAGTTGGATTATCCCAACTGCCAAATGTGGCCATTATGGCGTATCCCCCATTCTTGTCCAGCAGTGGACTTCATTCGGCTGACACGATAAATTGAACTGATTAGTGCCCTTATCAGGAGACCACTAATCGTGTAAGTTAATAAGATCTAACGCCAAAGATCGAGGTAACATTGAACATTACTAAACAATTATTACTAGGTGGAAATTGTAATAGCAGTTTGTTATTACCTAATTGTGTTTCTAAACTCGTCTAGATTTAGGAATAGAGTGTTTTATAAAATACAAACCCTTATAAAAGCAATTTCTTTTTATTTTTAACCTAAGCAACCTACATCAGAAGGCCCTAAATAACTTAAAAGCATAACGTCACCGTAGCCTAGTTGGTAGTGCTCCTGCCTACGAAGCTGGTGGTCCTGGGTTCGAATCCCGGTAAGTGCAAATATTTGTGTGATGAGCACGAATATTTGTTTCTGAGTCATGGATGTTTTCTTTGTGTGTAAATATTTATCTATCTATATAAGTATGTACCTGGTACCTATAGTACAAGCTTTGCTTAGTTTGGGGCTAGGATGATCTGTGTGACATTGTCCCTAGATATTATTATTATTATTATATAAGGAATAATAATATAACACAGTTATAACAAAGGACAGTCCAAATATTTTACAATAGTTTCATTACCAACATTTATAATACGTTCGCAACCCTCACGATATTACTTCCCTTTATGATTCAGTGCTAACGATAAACAAACAGACGATTAAAAATCCAACATGGCGGAGTGAATCATAGTTGAAACAATTATAATTAACCTAAATACGAAAACTCCATGAAATTATAAATTATGTAGGAAGTGATGATTCAGGTTTGCGTGCAGTGTGTTTCAACTTTGCTGCTTGTTAATAGTTATGTTAATTTCAAATTGTTATATTTGAAATAAATGTTTAGTACCATGATTTTTAGAGTCCCGCAAGGCAAAGGATCCCTATTATTATTTATCATCTGTCCGTCCGTAAGCAGAGCTTATACTATGGATACCAGATAATGTATGTATTAGACATGATGTCCTCCCGACTGAATTTCGGCCACGTCGGCCAGTCTTAATGGAGACTAGCCAATTGCGCAGGACATATTATAGTGCATACATGTGTGCGAAAACACAGAGGCACTTTCTATTCCATCACTCTCATGATCCGATGGGACGCCTAGCGACACGACCGGAAAGAGTTCAGGTACAGGACCGACGGATTTTTACGTGCTTTACGAGGCACGGGGGTGTAATACCGCCAACTTCCAGACTTCGGGCTGATACTGAGAAATTTCTTTTTACGGGAAAATCCCAAAATCACTTTTTGGCCCGACCCGGGATTTGAACCCAAGACCTCATTATCTACGGTTGAACACGCTACCGCTAGACCAACGAGGCAGTCGTAGTATTAGACATACTACTTTTCTTTTGCAAATACATACTTATAACCCAGATCGAGGACAAACAGACATGTTAATGCACACAAATATCTGTACTGTGTGGGAATCGAACACGACCTGCGGTGCGAAACAACCGAACCGAACCGAAATATGTAGACAGTTGAAAAGCAGTTTGAAGAAAAATAAAAATGTTATAGACTTATTATTGTTAAATATTTATGAATAATTGTAAATAATTGTTTCACCTCTATTTTATCACTTATCTAAGTCAGACTAACACAAAGTTAATCAAATACTGCCTCATCGTCTGCTATCGTCTATTGACTGCCTCGTTGGTCTACTGGTAGCGTGTTCAACCGCAGATACCGAGGTCGTGGGTTCAAATCCCTAGTCGTCCCAAAACAATATATTATTGATTTTTCTGAAAGTGATAAATTTCTTTGTATCAGCGCTAAGTCTGTGAGTTGATGGTATTATACCCCGGTGCCTCGGAGAGCACGTAAGGCCATCGGTTCTGTAACTTACTTCTTTCCGGTCGTGTTACTAGTCGTCACATCCAATTGTGAGAGTGATGGAATAGGAAGTGCCCCTGTGTTTGCGCACATACTTGTGCACTATAATGAGTGTCTAGTCTCCATTGAGAATGACTGCCGTGACATTATATTAATTATAATAGAAGGGAAGTGTCCTCTTTAAAGAGCATAGCTTTAAGAGGCAGTCTTCACCGTCTGTACTGAAACAGAATATTTAATATTATTACACAATGCAGTGAAGAAGCCTCCTACATTATATCAAAGAGCATGCTAGAGTGCAATAAGGGTATAATGATGATAAGGCTCGTCAGTACAATAAACAGATCATTCCTTCATATGGGCAGTGGCATCTCTATTGTCAAGAGTTCTTCAAGCTCTGACAGTAGCCCTCTGACATCAATGCGACAGATACGATCAGAATTAAATAAACAATAATAAATAATATTAAACCCAAGGTCCGTTATAATAATAGTACTGAATTCATACCTTAATATAAACAGAACCATTCAGACAATATGTAGTAAAATTTAAATTTCAATACATAATATTAAAAACTTCAACTAAACATAATCTCCTTGACAATAAATTGTATAAATGTTTTAACATTCCGTGTACTTAAATATCTGTAATAAGTAACTAGAAATATTAACTGTATTACTACAAACATGTTCTGACTATTTACAAGCGCTTTTTTAAAGTCTACGTGAATAAAAACCTTTTTTATTTTTATTTATTTTATAATATCCTGGGACATTATTTACACACGGCCATCTGATCCCAAACTAAGTACAGCTTGTACTATGGAAACCAGGTAACTGAATACTACATATGCTACTTTTTTTTGTAAATACATACTTATATAGAAAATTACACCCAGACTCAGGGCAACAGATGTTCATGCACTCAAATATCTGTCCTGGGTGGGAATCGAACCCACGACATACGGCGTGAAAAGCAAGCATTTGCCAACCACGGCCCGTTACTCAAATCCACTTTTGCTGCCGTAAATTACATGATTGTAAAGTCCCCCGCGGGTCTGAGGTTTAATAACCTAAAATAAGCGTTGATTTTAAAAATAAACTTTAATTAACTGCTTAAGCTGTGGGGCTGACAGCTGAGAATATCATCACCCCATCTCATCCCGTGGGGGGCGTAGAAATCGACTCAAAGGAATACCAACCAGAGAACGGGCAGCAGCATTTTTCTGTGAACTATGACCGTCAAACTGGGATCGGCAAAGCAGTGGACGTAATTTGTCTGACATGATGATCTATAAACTGACCGCTCGTTAATCGTTTGGCATTTCTTATTAACAGTGGCATCCTTTTAGCCATTAGTTCTTTTCAGATATTTAAATAAAAATGAGTGTCCTTTAGACCTCACAACTGAAGTAAAACTTATATATATGAAAACTAATTATTATTACACTACTAATTATTATTATTGAACAAAAAAACTTATTCAATAAATGAGTATTTAAATGATAAAACAATGTGATAAATATTTATTAAATTTATTAACTATTTATGAAATACTAACAAAAATTTTGACATAATTACATAAATAATGTAAACACTAATAAGATACAGTGGTCGGTAAGAAATAAATCCTTATTAATAATTCCCTTCATAATAATATTTTTTTTAATAACGTTATTACATCGCTGCCTATTCAATAAGGAAAAAGACATAAAAAGCACACTTTACAGATATTCACAATGCTGTTTTATTGTATTCATTTAAATTTAAGCTAAACTTGTGAAGTTTTTGACAAAAAATTATTTGTAAGTATATTGTATTGTTGTAGTGCCCTTACAGGGTTCATGTTTGGTACTGTATTATATCTAAAATACCTATATAAAACCCATGAAAGCAATTAATAAATTGAAATTATAACTGGCTTTGAGAAAAAGAGAGTAAGAAAATGTTTGCTCGCATCTCTCGCTACCGTTATAATATACGAAACTTAATTCTCTTTTTATCTTCACTAACTTATATCTCCCTCACAATTTCTGTTCGCCTTGCCCGATGTTACTTTTCGTAATGCTCTCGTCAGGCATTTACCAGCTAGCTCCAAATGAAGCGTGTGTAAAGAAGTTATACTTCAAAAATAAAATAAAATCCTCTACGCATTTAGCATACATAAAGAACAAGGAAACATGAGTAGAAGTGAATTCCTTCCGCCGGATCTTCTATGTGAAGGCTACATTGGACGCGGTAGTCATTGAGAATACATACGCCTTTAGCGCAATAAGTACATCATAAGGAAGATAGTGGTAAATACTTGTGACGTGTTAAACACACCCAGTTTTAAATAAACAAGAATGATTTCCAATAAAACTTGTGGCACTGTCGAACTTTTTAACAGTTACTATAGTTTGTATGCAAGCAGGAGAAAGCCTGAAGATTTGTTATACAGGTCTCGAGCCTAGTACAAACTCCAGCTTTTTCAAAGTTCTAATATAAGCTCAATTTTTGTTTCATAAACCTTTAAAACCAATGAAAACCAACAAATTAATTGAGAAATAAACGATTATTTTATTACCCGATAATCATTATCATCATATCAGATGAAAGATGGACAAAGGCTTCCTCCAAGGATCACGACAATGGCTGGACCTGAGCTACACACATCTAGCGGCTTCCAGTGACTTTCATATGCTCGTCGTTCCTCCTTGTCCCAACAATACCTGCCCATGCGTCTTCTGGTTCGTGGACACTAGCTTTCAAACCCAGCGGCCGTCGGTTATTTTTCAAATAAACCTGATTGCACTTTCCTGAATAAATAAACGCTGGCAGAGCATTCTAGCCTTGCGGTGTTGCGTTGTTCATTTTTATAAAGGGTTCATCATCATCATTATCTTGTCGCCACTAATATGCTAGTGGGTATGGTTTCCGCACTTAGTCCCGATATGGACCATTGTATATATGCCTTTATTCCATCCAACCCACCTCCCTCCAGAAGCATATCAGGTCTCCTAAACTTCGTAGGGCATCCGTAAGAGTTCCTGGTGATTTATACAGGGTTTTGCAATTAAATAATAGTTTGTGAACCCTTTAACAGGAAAAGGAGGTTTATTGCCTGCGAAAACTTGTCTGCGAATGAGTATGTAAGACTTGCACCGACTACAACTATCCTGCCATGGACTTTTCTTGGCGCCTTCTGGGGGGGTGGGGCGGATATGCTGCTCGGGTGCCCCCGTTTTGCGCCATGCCCCAGATGGTTGGGACACTTACCCTGGCAGGGCTTTGGTTTGTGTGTGGTGGAGGAGTCAAGTCTATCTCTGTGTAAGTGTCTGATTGCATGTCTTAGCTCCGACTGGGCTGAACATATTTTCAATGCTTTTTGAATAATCTGATAGCTTATCAGAATATTGGCCAACCTAGTATTATATTCTAGCTGAATAGTGAGCCTAGACCGGCATTATTTGAATTTGCTATGTAGAAATGTCACTCATTTCTGTGATTAACGCCCGAGGCAAAAAGAGAGGTGTTATAAGTTTGTCGTTTATGTCTGTCTGTCTCTCTGTGGTATTGTAGTTCTCAAACGTATAAACCGATTACAATGCGGTTTTTTTTATTTGAAAGCCAGTTTCCTTGCAGTCGTTCATATCTATGTTTGGTTAGTTTTGGTCGAGCAGAGTAAGAGTATCAGCCCTTTACCAATATGATGTAAATATAGTTGAGTCGGGAGGTATTTTAGGTTAGGTTATTTTATTGCACCAACGGACTAAAAAGATTCGAGTGAACACGCTGATGTAAGATCTATTTTAGTGCAATGTCTGCATGGTCCTGAACCAAACAAATATGGAAGCCATAAAAATCTAACACACTCAACAATAACCTTGTACTTTATCTTAATGTGAGTCAATGTATTTTGCCCTTCGTGCATCGTGTTCAATGTAACACGAAACGTATAATTGTAGTACACTAGGTCAGTGAATTATACAGCCAATATGTACCGACTAATTTATGTAAAACCTTGATCTAGTAGGAATTGAGGAGTTATTCGAGCAGAACTGGATTTACCTGTTTTGTTTTTTTTGACGTATTTTTTCCGGTATTGGACTAAAAGTTTTATTTGGATGTGCCTTTGGAAATGTAGTGAGGGTGTTAGTACAATGGGTGTTAATTATAATTTAATTGCACATGTAACGTAGTGGTTATGGTAGTCACTTCGCTACTTCGTATTTCAGGTTCGAGTATTTGTTGGAACCATACAATTTAGTTCTGAGTATGGATCTGCTTTTTGTTCGTGCTTGTTTGTCCCCACGATGCAGGCATTAATTTCCTAGTACCATCATAACTGAAAGACGTCCATAGCTAGACAAAGGCCTCCCCAAAGATCACCACAATTGCGGGTCCACTTCAGCTTCCAGCGACACTCACAAGATCATCGGTTCATATTGTAGGGGGACTGCCCACGCTGCCACGCTGTATCTTCCGGTTCGTGGTCGCCTCTCGAATTTCCTAGTAAATGAAATAAATAAAATTAAAAAAGGTTTTTATTCACGTAGACTTCAAAAAAAAGCGCTTGTAAATAGTCAGAAAATGTTTGAAGTAATAAAGTTAAGTATACATAATTAATAACAAACATGTTCTGACTATTTACAAGCGCTTTTTTAAAGTCTACGTGAATAAAAACCTTTTTTATTTTTATTTATTTTATAATATCCTGGGACATTATTTACACACGGCCATCTGATCCCAAACTAAGTACAGCTTGTACTATGGAAACCAGGTAACTGAATACTACATATGCTACTTTTTTTTGTAAATACATACTTATATAGAAAATTACACCCAGACTCAGGGCAACAGATGTTCATGCACTCAAATATCTGTCCTGGGTGGGAATCGAACCCACGACATACGGCGTGAAAAGCAAGCATTTGCCAACCACGGCCCGTTACTCAAATCCACTTTTGCTGCCGTAAATTACATGATTGTAAAGTCCCCCGCGGGTCTGAGGTTTAATAACCTAAAATAAGCGTTGATTTTAAAAATAAACTTTAATTAACTGCTTAAGCTGTGGGGCTGACAGCTGAGAATATCATCACCCCATCTCATCCCGTGGGGGGCGTAGAAATCGACTCAAAGGAATACCAACCAGAGAACGGGCAGCAGCATTTTTCTGTGAACTATGACCGTCAAACTGGGATCGGCAAAGCAGTGGACGTAATTTGTCTGACATGATGATCTATAAACTGACCGCTCGTTAATCGTTTGTCATTTCTTATTAACAGTGGCATCCTTTTAGCCATTAGTTCTTTTCAGATATTTAAATAAAAATGAGTGTCCTTTAGACCTCACAACTGAAGTAAAACTTATATATATGAAAACTAATTATTATTACACTACTAATTATTATTATTAAACAAAAAAACTTATTCAATAAATGAGTATTTAAATGATAAAACAATGTGATAAATATTTATTAAATTTATTAACTATTTATAAAATACTAAAAAAAATTTTGACATAATTACATAAATAATGTAAACACTAATAAGATACAGTGGTCGGTAAGAAATAAATCCTTATTAATAATTCCCTTCATAATAATATTTTTTTAATAACGTTATTACATCGCTGCCTATTCAATAAGGAAAAAGACATAAAAAGCACACTTTACAGATATTCACAATGCTGTTTTATTGTATTCATTTAAATTTAAGCTAAACTTGTGAAGTTTTTGACAAAAAATTATTTGTAAGTATATTGTATTGTTGTAGTGCCCTTACAGGGTTCATGTTTGGTACTGTATTATATCTAAAATACCTATATAAAACCCATGAAAGCAATTAATAAATTGAAATTATAACTGGCTTTGAGAAAAAGAGAGTAAGAAAATGTTTGCTCGCATCTCTCGCTACCGTTATAATATACGAAACTTAATTCTCTTTTTATCTTCACTAACTTATATCTCCCTCACAATTTCTGTTCGCCTTGCCCGATGTTACTTTTCGTAATGCTCTCGTCAGGCATTTACCAGCTAGCTCCAAATGAAGCGTGTGTAAAGAAGTTATACTTCAAAAATAAAATAAAATCCTCTACGCATTTAGCATACATAAAGAACAAGGAAACATGAGTAGAAGTGAATTCCTTCCGCCGGATCTTCTATGTGAAGGCTACATTGGACGCGGTAGTCATTGAGAATACATACGCCTTTAGCGCAATAAGTACATCATAAGGAAGATAGTGGTAAATACTTGTGACGTGTTAAACACACCCAGTTTTAAATAAACAAGAATGATTTCCAATAAAACTTGTGGCACTGTCGAACTTTTTAACAGTTACTATAGTTTGTATGCAAGCAGGAGAAAGCCTGAAGATTTGTTATACAGGTCTCGAGCCTAGTACAAACTCCAGCTTTTTCAAAGTTCTAATATAAGCTCAATTTTTGTTTCATAAACCTTTAAAACCAATGAAAACCAACAAATTAATTGAGAAATAAACGATTATTTTATTACCCGATAATCATTATCATCATATCAGATGAAAGATGGACAAAGGCTTCCTCCAAGGATCACGACAATGGCTGGACCTGAGCTACACACATCTAGCGGCTTCCAGTGACTTTCATATGCTCGTCGTTCCTCCTTGTCCCAACAATACCTGCCCATGCGTCTTCTGGTTCGTGGACACTAGCTTTCAAACCCAGCGGCCGTCGGTTATTTTTCAAATAAACCTGATTGCACTTTCCTGAATAAATAAACGCTGGCAGAGCATTCTAGCCTTGCGGTGTTGCGTTGTTCATTTTTATAAAGGGTTCATCATCATCATTATCTTGTCGCCACTAATATGCTAGTGGGTATGGTTTCCGCACTTAGTCCCGATATGGACCATTGTATATATGCCTTTATTCCATCCAACCCACCTCCCTCCAGAAGCATATCAGGTCTCCTAAACTTCGTAGGGCATCCGTAAGAGTTCCTGGTGATTTATACAGGGTTTTGCAATTAAATAATAGTTTGTGAACCCTTTAACAGGAAAAGGAGGTTTATTGCCTGCGAAAACTTGTCTGCGAATGAGTATGTAAGACTTGCACCGACTACAACTATCCTGCCATGGACTTTTCTTGGCGCCTTCTGGGGGGGTGGGGCGGATATGCTGCTCGGGTGCCCCCGTTTTGCGCCATGCCCCAGATGGTTGGGACACTTACCCTGGCAGGGCTTTGGTTTGTGTGTGGTGGAGGAGTCAAGTCTATCTCTGTGTAAGTGTCTGATTGCATGTCTTAGCTCCGACTGGGCTGAACATATTTTCAATGCTTTTTGAATAATCTGATAGCTTATCAGAATATTGGCCAACCTAGTATTATATTCTAGCTGAATAGTGAGCCTAGACCGGCATTATTTGAATTTGCTATGTAGAAATGTCACTCATTTCTGTGATTAACGCCCGAGGCAAAAAGAGAGGTGTTATAAGTTTGTCGTTTATGTCTGTCTGTCTCTCTGTGGTATTGTAGTTCTCAAACGTATAAACCGATTACAATGCGGTTTTTTTATTTGAAAGCCAGTTTCCTTGCAGTCGTTCATATCTATGTTTGGTTAGTTTTGGTCGAGCAGAGTAAGAGTATCAGCCCTTTACCAATATGATGTAAATATAGTTGAGTCGGGAGGTATTTTAGGTTAGGTTATTTTATTGCACCAACGGACTAAAAAGATTCGAGTGAACACGCTGATGTAAGATCTATTTTAGTGCAATGTCTGCATGGTCCTGAACCAAACAAATATGGAAGCCATTAAAAATCTAACACACTCAACAATAACCTTGTACTTTATCTTAATGTGAGTCAATGTATTTTGCCCTTCGTGCATCGTGTTCAATGTAACACGAAACGTATAATTGTAGTACACTAGGTCAGTGAATTATACAGCCAATATGTACCGACTAATTTATGTAAAACCTTGATCTAGTAGGAATTGAGGAGTTATTCGAGCAGAACTGGATTTACCTGTTTTGTTTTTTTTGACGTATTTTTTCCGGTATTGGACTAAAAGTTTTATTTGGATGTGCCTTTGGAAATGTAGTGAGGGTGTTAGTACAATGGGTGTTAATTATAATTTAATTGCACATGTAACGTAGTGGTTATGGTAGTCACTTCGCTACTTCGTATTTCAGGTTCGAGTATTTGTTGGAACCATACAATTTAGTTCTGAGTATGGATCTGCTTTTTGTTCGTGCTTGTTTGTCCCCACGATGCAGGCATTAATTTCCTAGTACCATCATAACTGAAAGACGTCCATAGCTAGACAAAGGCCTCCCCAAAGATCACCACAATTGCGGGTCCACTTCAGCTTCCAGCGACACTCACAAGATCATCGGTTCATATTGTAGGGGGACTGCCCACGCTGCCACGCTGTATCTTCCGGTTCGTGGTCGCCTCTCGAATTTCCTAGTAAATGAAATAAATAAAATTAAAAAAGGTTTTTATTCACGTAGACTTCAAAAAAAAGCGCTTGTAAATAGTCAGAAAATGTTTGAAGTAATAAAGTTAAGTATACATAATTATTTCTAGTTAAATATAGATATTCAGATACACAATTACAATACAATTGTTAAAACATTTATGAAAGTTATTTTATAATAGTAATGATAAAATAAATTTTAGCGCTATCTAAAAAAACTGACTTTTCCTTTTTTTATTTGTTTTTCAGCTGAATAATATTATGTGAAAGGGGTGGAAATTGAGTTAGTTGAATGGGTCTTAATTATATAGGTAATTCTGATTCAAAGCCAGTAATTAATATTTTAAATTATAATCTTTTTAAGATGTATTTTTGTACTGACTTGGGAAGCATATCCTTATAGAGTAAGCGGCAGGTAATAACAATACTTTCAGCGTGGAGAACTATGACTTATCTCCTCTCATTGTGAGAGGTGACCTTGACCTGCAGTGGGAAAGTGATGGGCTGCATTATCAATTCCAATATTATGTTATTCCTGTTCTAAGTAAGCACGGTCATCAGACCTTTACTTAGGATGGGCTAACCAGGCATCTACGAAGCCATGTGTATAGCAAGCGCCATTTATACAATCATCATCAACATCATCATCTCTGCTCAATGATGTTCACTGCTGGACAGGAAGACTCCCGAATTGATTAGCTTTTGATCTTTTAAGTTCATCATTTGAGTTTTTTTTTATTTATTCTTAATTTATCTCTTCATCTACCTGCCTCCCCTCTCTGGCCTCCTAGCCTCCCTAAATCTGTGTTGCGGGGTACTTTACAAACATAATTGACAGACACAAAATTCATTCAAACTCAGGACAACTATTAATGATAAAGATAAAGATTATTTATTTGTCAAAACATGCGTTTACATACAAATTAAAGCATGGAAGATCTTAATAAAAGGTATCTGAAGTGTGTATGAATGTTTTACCAATTTCATTTTACATAAATATGAAAATAATAAATTAACTAATAAATAAAAATTACAATATACACATTTAAAATTACAGTATTAAATTCCATGAAAATATGAATTAAAAACGATGTCAAAAAGTATCCGTCAAAAAGTCGTTTATATTATAGTAATAACAAAAATGGGGAATGGGACACAAAAATAGTTGACCTGGGCGAGATTCGAACCCAGGACATGAAGTGGCGAGACGATTGTCTTACCCGCTGCGCCACACGTACAACGTGTTTGTTCCATACGCATTTTTCAAGGTTAACCACTTTCTTCAAGGGAAATAAACATTTTAATCAATGTTATTATTGTGATATTCTTTGATAAAGTAGAGTTGTTTATGGTCTTATCACAGAGAATATAATACTATCACCACGAACTGCACATTGTACGATAAACTCTTGCCCTTCAGAAAGCGAGAAGCTATATACTGTAAGTGGTTAAATAAACATATTTTGCGTTGGGAAAGGCATGTTTTAACCGACTGCAAAAAGAGGAGCTTAAGGTTTAGACATTTATTTTCTCAGAAGATTATAAAAATCACTTGCAGAGAAAATTAAATAGACGTTTAAGGTACATGCTTTTTCATATTGGCACATATAATTATATATACACGCTGTATATAATTAGATTGTACGTTTTTGTATAAACGCCAGCACATCAAGCTACCTCAATTTTCCCAATTGCTCGTGAACCTTATGCTTTTGTAATAAAGTTCTATAAAAGAAATTTGACAGATTGGGGTAGCTGGATGTGCTGGCGTCTGTGCGTATGATACACGATTTCTCAGTTTTTTTAGGCCCGGTTCTCATTTTTTTAAATAAAACTTCATACGCATGCTTTACTTTAGGAGTAAGCTGATGAATGAGTGACGGGTCGTTACAAAAAGTGTGATCGGGCAAGGGAACCGGAAATTGAGAGGGATTTATAAGTTAGAGAAGATAGAACGAGAGAGAGTTACGTAATAGTTCTAATGTAACAAGGTTAACATTAAGTACAATAAATACATAATCTTTAAAACAGGAGAACTTCGGAGAAGTGAGCTCAGTGATACTATATAAATAAAAATCGTTATATTAAATTAAATATTCAGAGAAACAATATTAATAATTCGAAATAATAGTAATCTTTTTAAATTAAAAATATTTAGATTATTGTCGAAAAAACGGAAAAATATTGGCAATGAGGCCAATTCTTGGCGGATTGGAATTCTTTGCGAAGTGACAAAATATGAGGCCTCAATGTCCGTATCTTATAATTGGATTGATTTAGAAGTTTTTTAAGTTTTCTCACAGTTCCAATAATTGCCACCTAAGTATGTATGTGATGTTAGCGTCATTTTGATACCTTATCGCGTTATGCAGAATTGCCTGCCTCGCTGATCTAACAGTAGCATGTTCAATCCCAGAGTCAGAGAGTTTCGAATAGCCTTAACAGTTCAAAGTTGTAATGTATAGCTCAAAACACAAATTTCATTGCATTCACGTCCATTTTTTTATACCTTTAATATTTATTTAGGCTTACATTGCTCGGATACTGAGGTCATTCAACCTAGCGATTGTCCAAAAAATATGCAAAGTATTTATGACGTAAATTTTCCCTATGTAATAGAATAATTATTTCACGCAACGCTTGGCAGACGTGTTGGCGATCACAGTATGATAGTCATAGAACACAGAGACGCTGCTGCCTGTTCTCCGAGAGGTATACACTCAGATCGACTTCTACGCCCCCCACGGGATGAAACTCTCTAGCTCACAAGCTGCACGTGTCTCGAAAGTTTTTTTTTATTTTTTATCTTATAGGATGGCAAACGAGCAAGTGGGTCACCTGATGGTAAGTGATCACCGCCGCCCATGGACACTCGCAGCACCTGAGGAGCTGCAAATGCGTTGCCGGCCTTTAAGAAAAAAATAGGCTCGCTTCTTGAAGGTTGCCATGTCATACCGGATCGGAAATACCTCCGCAGCTAATTGATTCCACAGAGCGGTAGTGCGCGGCAAAAAGTTTCTTGTGAAACGCACAGTGGGACGACTCCCGTCGTCAACGACCATTCGAGCTGCACGATGTTGTATACGATCAAAAGGAAGAAGTTGATACTGTGGTGCCCCGGCCCAGAGGTGGCAGCAATATTCCATATGCGGCCGTACTTGCGCTTTATATAATTGGAGGCGATGGGCCCATGTGAAGTATCGCCTATATTATGCTCGAAAGAAAGTGTTTTTAACACTCAATGGCTCAATACTATCGTCATCTTTGAGGTTAGGGGTTACTCTATGACTAAGGTATTTAAATCAAAGACTGACTCAGATACTCACTCAGGGGCTGCGGTGGTAGTATGAGAAGTGTCCTCTACAGCCGCTACGTTCAAGCAGCTCCGGAAAGACAGCGTACTTTCGTGGCGCAGTCGCTGTGCTGGACTGGCAGGAGTCGGCAGGGACACGGCGCAAAAGGGGGGCACCGGAGCAGCATACCCGCGTTCCCTGGGCTCGGGTATCAGGCGCCAGAAGAAGTTCACGGCAGGTTATGGTGGCAGGTGGATGGTTAGGCATTCCCCCCGCCTTATCAAAAAAAGGTATTTAAATCAAAGTACTCTCTGTAAATGAAAAATGAATTAAAGAATGTACTAATGTTGTATATAATATAATATAAATAATAAGTATCTTGGGACAAATAACACACCATCTGATCCCAATCTAAACAGAGCCTGCACTATGGTAACCCGACAGCTGATAAACATACTTGTATATTTCTAAAAACATACATATTCCCTGCACGTGTGGCGCAGCGGCTAAGACGGTCGCCTCGCCTCTTCGTGTCGCGGGTTCGAGTCCCGCGCCGGACAACTATATGTGTGACCTATAAATAATTGTTCTGAGTCTGGTTGTAATTTGTGTCCGTCTATTATATGTTTGTAACGTACCCCGCGACACAGGGATTAGAATGTGCGGGGGTAGTCCTTAAAAAAATATATAGATGAACTAGAGATCGCACTTGTTCGAAATTCGAGCATTAAGGTTCTATTGTTAAAGAATATAGACATTATAGACAAATAAGTTCTGTAAGTTTTAACTCTTATTTTGTCATCTCTTCTCAGTTTGTCAAAAGCGTGGTATAGTGTGTTATGTTTATTTAACCTACTATCTATAAAAGTATTTACTTCTAATGCCTATAATATAAAAATATTAGCTTTCTGCACTCCTTCTCCATATTATTCAAAGGTAAACGGCAAGAATGTCTGAGAATTTTGTACCGCTAGTAAAATTTCGTGTTTCGGGATATTTTATGTTTTAATTGGTGGTTAATGCGATAGAAAAGGCATTTTTAATTTCTTAGATTTTTAGAAGTTGGGATATAAAAGTTATAGCCAATTTTATTTTAAGGTTACGTTTGGTAATCTGTGGGTCAACCCCATGACCGTGGAAACATTGCAGTTCAAAAATCACTCTTACTGCCTAAGTAATAAAGATACTGTAAATATCAAAGTGTGTCTACTGATGTGGCAATGAAATGCTAGTGTTAACTAGTGTACCAATGAAGATTGTTACATATTATATTTACACCGTAGCCACCGTAGCCTAGTTGGTAGTGCTCCTGCCTACGAAGCTGGTTGTCCTGGGTTCGAATCCCGGTAAGTGCAAATATTTGTGTGATGAGCACGAATATTTGTTTCTGAGTCATGAATGTTTTCTATGTATTTAAGTATATATCTATCTATATAAGTATGTATATCGTCGACTGGTACCCATAGTACAAGCTTTGCTTAGTTTGGGGCTAGGATAATCTGTGTGACATTGCCCCTAGATATTTTTATTATTATTACATAAACATTGTTATGGTGATAAAGTAAATGTTGTAGCTCTTTTTATAGTTTTTTACATTGATTTATTCCGAACCTGCCCTGAAAACCCTAAACGGGTCGCGAGTTAGGTTAGGAAGATGCAAAAAGCTATTATTTGTTGAAATAATGAAAAGGTCTTTTTTGCCATTAATTACATAGTGTGCGGTTGCGAGGGGTTATATATGAGGTTTTGAGTGGAGGTAATTAATAAAACAATAGATTCTTTGTTTTTTGTAACTACATTAATCTTATTGATATTATTATTAATTTATCCTAAGTATTACTTCATCTAAGAATATCTTCATATAAGTACCAAACAATAATTATCACATAGCACAAAGCAACATTGGGTTTATTGAGAACTTCACTCTCTTCGGATAATGTTTGTCTTCTTAGACGGGGCAAACGAATGTTGCAATTAACACATTGCAAACTCGTCATTTTAATTAAATGATAAAACGTCCTTTCGTGAATCCACTGTCAACAGATATATATTATAGCACGGAGGAACTGATGCTGAACTCACGTAATATCTGCAAGATTATTTGCTAAATTGATGACATGTATCAAAACAACAGCAATAAATACCTGACAGATTGTCTTTGCCTGTCAATAAATAATTACCATGAACAAAAAAAAATACTGACTACGAAAATCGTTCCTATTCTAAATCATTAATTATTACGATTTAATGCAACTACTGTGCTTTCTCAGGTATAATAAATAAGTATATTATTATATGATTTATATGTAATGTTGTTCCCATTTATAAATAATTAATTATAATTTCGACATTTATATTATTTTACACATGGCAATTTTTGTAAACGTAACTGCGTTTAGTTTACGATTTTATTACGTTTATTTATTGATAATAATTGAAATATTCTTTTTGATTTTATTAATTAATTCCAAGTTCTAAAAATATTATACTTACATTAAAATCAATACCTTAGTTGTCTTAACAAGTGGTACAAATTATATAGCTGAACAACAACAGAAGTATGCGATACGAATTCTGCCATTCTCTTTTACTGTACAATTTTCATACGTCCGCACAATTTCGTAAAAAGGGGTAGTTACAGACGCCAGCACATCAAGCTACACCAATCTGTCAAAAGAGAATGGCAGAATTCGTATCGCATACTTCTGTTGTTGTTCAGCTATATAATTTGTACCACTTGTTAAGACAACTAAGGTATTGATTTTAATGTAAGTATAATATTTTTAGAACTTGGAATTAATTAATAAAATCAAAAAGAATATTTCAATTATTATCAATAAATAAACGTAATAAAATCGTAAACTAAACGCAGTTACGTTTACAAAAATTGCCATGTGTAAAATAATATAAATGTCGAAATTATAATTAATTATTTATAAATGGGAACAACATTACATATAAATCATATAATAATATACTTATTTATTATACCTGAGAAAGCACAGTAGTTGCATTAAATCGTAATAATTAATGATTTAGAATAGGAACGATTTTCGTCGTCAGTATTTTTTTTTTGTTCATGGTAATTATTTATTGACAGGCAAAGACAATCTGTCAGGTATTTATTGCTGTTGTTTTGATACATGTCATCAATTTAGCAAATAATCTTGCAGATATTACGTGAGTTCAGCATCAGTTCCTCCGTGCTATAATATATATCTGTTGACAGTGGATTCACGAAAGGACGTTTTATCATTTAATTAAAATGACGAGTTTGCAATGTGTTAATTGCAACATTCGTTTGCCCCGTCTAAGAAGACAAACATTATCCGAAGAGAGTGAAGTTCTCAATAAACCCAATGTTGCTTTGTGCTATGTGATAATTATTGTTTGGTACTTATATGAAGATATTCTTAGATGAAGTAATACTTAGGATAAATTAATAATAATATCAATAAGATTAATGTAGTTACAAAAAACAAAGAATCTATTGTTTTATTAATTACCTCCACTCAAAACCTCATATATAACCCCTCGCAACCGCACACTATGTAATTAATGGCAAAAAAGACCTTTTCATTATTTCAACAAATAATAGCTTTTTGCATCTTCCTAACCTAACTCGCGACCCGTTTAGGGTTTTCAGGGCAGGTTCGGAATAAATCAATGTAAAAAACTATAAAAAGAGCTACAACATTTACTTTATCACCATAACAATGTTTATGTAATAATAATAAAAATATCTAGGGGCAATGTCACACAGATTATCCTAGCCCCAAACTAAGCAAAGCTTGTACTATGGGTACCAGTCGACGATATACATACTTATATAGATAGATATATACTTAAATACATAGAAAACATTCATGACTCAGAAACAAATATTCGTGCTCATCACACAAATATTTGCACTTACCGGGATTCGAACCCAGGACAACCAGCTTCGTAGGCAGGAGCACTACCAACTAGGCTACGGTGGCTACGGTGTAAATATAATATGTAACAATCTTCATTGGTACACTAGTTAACACTAGCATTTCATTGCCACATCAGTAGACACACTTTGATATTTACAGTATCTTTATTACTTAGGCAGTAAGAGTGATTTTTGAACTGCAATGTTTCCACGGTCATGGGGTTGACCCACAAATTACCAAACGTAACCTTAAAATAAAACTGGCTATAACTTTTATATCCCAACTTCTAAAAATCTAAGAAATTAAAAATGCCTTTTCTATCGCATTAACCACCAATTAAAACATAAAATATCCCGAAACACGAAATTTTACTAGCGGTACAAAATTCTCAGACATTCTTGCCGTTTACCTTTCTTTAATAGAATTTTAACTTTATCACATAAGCGTAAAGTTCACTTTCAATCGGGGAAATTTGACAAATTGGGGTAGCTTGGTGTGCTGGCGTCTGTACAAAGTTTTGTTTCACGGATTAATATTATGATTACACCTAGACCCACTACAAATAACCCTGCTCATCACACAAAGATTTGTCCTGGGTGGAAATTGAATCCACGAACTCTGGATTAGCAGTCAGGGTCATTAACCACATTAGATGAACGTAACATAGACGGACCTGTTGGCGTGGTTGGTTGATACGCTGCCTTTCACGCCGCAGGTCGTGGGTTCGATTCCCACCCGGGACAAATATTTGTGCGCATTAACATGTCTGTTTGTCTTGAGTCTGGGTGTAAAGTATCTATATAAGTATGTATTTACAAAAGAAAAATAGTATATGTAATATATCAGTTATCTGGTTTCCATAGTACAATTTCTGCTTAATTTGGGATCAGATGGCCGTGTGTGAATAATGCCCCAGGATATTTATATAAAAAATAAATATATATATATATATAACAGTTAATATCGGCATTAGCTGTTGCCCCTGCTCCTGTCATACGAGAATGACTAGGTAACTCATTATCACCATACTTCTGAATCGCACATCCACGTATCAGCCACCTTCAAAACATGGAGGAACCAGTGAAACATTGCCTCACAAGTCATTCTGATAGCGTATCGGTGATTCTGAGGTCGTTCTGATAAGCCGGTCAATGCCCTCGATTGTTATTATCGAATTTTATCATTCTATGTCACCTTCCACTTATCTTATATTTTGATCGGGTGACGTTGATGTTGATATCAAATTATTATATTAGGTACCAATTTGGGGGTCGACAATTTTAGCCACTTTCCTTTTTTAGTCTATTATTTTTATCAGGGCATCGGAGCAGGATACCCGCATACCCTGCTCTTTCTATCAGGCGTCAAAAGAAGTCTACGGCCTACTGCGTTAAGTTGGTGCTAGTCCGTCATAATCATCATCATCATGTCAGCCAAATTACGCCCACCGCTGGACAAAGCCTCCCTAAAGAATTGGGGAATATGCCACAATCGCCAAGCTTGGCAGACGGGTTGGCGATCGCAGTTGGATGGTCATAGTTCACAGAAAAACGCTGCTGCCCGTTCTCTGGTAGGTATTCCCTTTGGACGATTTCTACGCCCCCCCCCGGGATGAGATGGGGTGACGATATTCCTCGCGGTCACCACACAGCGACATACGTACCGCAACTCCTTAACACCTCCTTGTTTCTTTCTGATTAATTCGTTACGGGTTCCAAGACAGTTAAAGCAATTCCTCGGGACATGCTTGAGCCTGTCCACTGAGTGATATATCATTGTGTGCCACTGTTGAACCTGGCTTACAGGAGTTCCCGCAAAAAATTCCCATCCGCAGATACTTTTTATGGGTGGCATGCGTAGGCAAACCCCTGCCTAATAAAAAAAACCGGCCAAGTGCGAGTCGTACTCGCACATGAATGGTTCCATAGCAGCAAGTACTTCAGTTGATTAAATGAATGCAAATTGCGGTTTATGACGTATTAAAAAAAAACTACTTGCTAGATCTCGTTCAAACCAATTTTAGTTGTTAGTTTACATGGTAATTTACACCATATATTTTTTTTAGTTTTATCATTCTCTTATTTTAGAAGTTAGTGGGGAGGGGGGGGGGGGGCACCCATTTTACCACTTTGGAAGTGTCTCTCACGCAAACTATTCAGTTTAGAAAAAAAAAATATTAGGAACCTCCATATCATTTTTGAAGACCTATCCATAGCCACATGTATGGGTGCGATGAAAAAAAAAATGAGTTTCAGTTCTATGTATGGCGACCCCTCAAAATAATTGTTCTATTTCTATTTTTGTGTAAAAATCTTAATGCGGTTCACAGAATACATCTACTTACCAAGTTTCAGTAGTACAGTAGTAGTTCAGTAGTATAGTTTCCGAAAAAAGTGGCTGTGACATACTGACAGACAGACAGACAGATAGACAGACATGACGAATCTATAAGGGTTCCGTTTTTTGCCATTTGGCTACGGAACCCTAAAAATCAGCTTCTGTCATTGTAATCTATGTTTTTATAAGCATCTGGCTGAATAGACAGATTTCTTTTTTGAAAATATGAAACCGAAAGACAATTTTCTTTAATCAAAGGACGTGAGTGGTATTTTTTTCGATAAGCAAATTATTCCTATGTAAGCCTTGATTCTAGGCTACTGGAAGAATGTACCTCAAGCCTGACCTTTGGGGAAGCATTTGTGCGGATATGGATGTCTTTCGGCTGCCATAATATATAATTGTATTTTTACCATAGTATATTAATGGCGTCTAATATCCCTATAGTATTATTCCGAAGTACTGAAAGAAAAGTGACTTGTTTAATTTTGTTTCTCATCTATACATATAATAAAATCGTAGGAAAGTCAAAACTGTACATTGAATATTTTTTAAAAAGGATACTTATGGGGCGTGATCTACAATCGAGATCGAAGCCAAAAATATAGTTTTTAGAATTTTTGTCTGTTTGTCTTTATGTATGTCCGGGCTAAACTCAAAAAGTACTGCAAGGATTAACTTCAAATTTTGCATGAATATTACTAAGACCGCGGGTCGACATATAGGCTATATATTATCACGCTATCACCTACGGGGGAGGAGCTGTGATAATTTATAAAATTTAACGCGAGTAAAACCGCGGGGCACAGCTAGTAAGTAATATTTTAATCAAGGAAGTATCAACAAATCGTACTAATATTATAAATGCGCAGTTTGTGAGTATGAACCTATGGAAGTTTGTTACTCGTTCACGAAATAATTACGGATCGGATTTTGATGAAACTTTGTAATAATATAGCTTATATATTCGAATAACACATAGGCTATACTTTATTAGGTTTAATGAGGGTGAAACCGCGGGGTACTAGTAATTAAATAAAAACAAAAATCTCTCACTCATTGTTTAACTTATCAACGTAACATATTTTGCATTAGATTTGCAATAAAAAGCAGAGTCGGGGGCAGAAGCTAGTAAGCCAATAATTTACTAGGTTCTTGATTAACCTTGTCTCTATTTGTTTAGCGTTCCGTGTCCGTAATGTTGCGCACGCGCTGAAATAGTAACGCGCGTGTTATTCGCACCTTCGGAGTTTTTAATACTAGGAAGTAAGTCCCACCGCATGTTAAATTTGTGGGCAGATCTTCGGCCAAGTCCTTCGAGTATTATATTTACTAATAGTTTAATAGTCGAAATTCAGTCAGGGGTATTAATTTATTATTATTAGTCGTTCCCAAACGACGTCAGTTGCAGGTTATATTTTATAATTATAACTATCTAAATGCACATTACCTAACCTATTAATATAAATGCAAAAGTTTCTGAGTCTGGATGTATGGATCTTTGTTACTCTTTCAAGCAAAAACTACGGAATGGATTTTGATGAAACTTCGTAGAAATATATCCTACATAACACATATCATCATTTATCATCAGCCAAAGTACGTCCACTTCTGGACAAAACCCTCCTCTAAGAATAGGGGGCTATGCCACAATCACCATGCTTGGCAGACGGGTTGGCGCTCGCAGTTTGAAGGTCATTGTTCACAAAAAAACGGTGCTGCCTGTTCTCTGGTAGGTTTTCCCTCGGACGATTTCTACGCCCCTACGGGATGAGATGGGTTGATGATATTCTATGCCGTCACCACACACCATAGCAATAACACATAGGCTACAATTTATTCAGTTTAACGCGGGTAAAATCGCGGGGCACAGGTAGTATAAATATGAGTTTAGAGCCCTCCGGGTTACTCATACCCTGGTGTTCATACATCACGATCAACACGTAATATTGTTTGGTGAAATTTTATAAAATTATTCAAAGCAACTGTCAGTTTCTATGAAATGGGTGTCTGTCTGCCACTCAGGTGGAAAAAGGTCTATACTGAAATGTCTACGGGAATAAAGTTGAAATATACCTATAAAATTCAGGGAACGTAATTTTTTGCTACAATTTTTACGAGCCGTGGTTGGTAGATGCTTGCCTGTCACGACACTGGTCGTGGGTTCGAGTCCCACCCAGGACATAAAAACAAATAATAATAAAGAAGGTTTTTTTTCACGTAGACTTACAAAAGCGCTTGTAAATAGTCAGAACATGTTTGTAGTAATACAGTTATTATTTCTAGTTACTTACTATAGATATTAGATTGTTAAAACATTTATAAAATTTATTTTATAATAATAGTGATATTAAGCTAGCTTATATTAAGTTATTGTCAAGGAGGTTCTGTTTAGGTTTAATTATCGAAATTTATATATTACTACATATTGTCTGAATGGTTCTGTCTATATTAAGGTACAAATTCAGTATTATTATTAAGACGGACCTAGTGTTTATAACGACGGTCGCGCTTTAATGCTACCCCCGGATCCAATGCGCCCCAACTGAGAAGAACTAGCCCAGACAGATATTTGTGTTCATGAACATGCCTGTTTGTCCTGTGTTTGTTCTACGCCCACCACAGTATGAAATGGAGTGGTGATATTCTTTTCTGTCAGCCACATAGTAGCTGAAGTTGTAGAAATTGTAGAAAGTAAGTCGAAGGGGAAGTCCTGGAGGGGTCACTTATTTCTGTGACCCCTTACTTTGCATTCAAATTGTAATCGCCATGAATTTAGGTTCGGACCCCAAAATCCCTCTGGTGCGGGTTACTTAGTAGTTTTACTATACTAGATAGCTAGAGACTTTTTTTGGTTTCTTTTTAAATACCCCTACTAGGTAATCGAATACCTGTATCACAGGGTACTTTAGAAACATATAATTGACAGATACAAGCAACACGGAGACGATCAGAAATTAAACCACTTTGGCAGTTACCCATCTATGGACTGACCGTGAGCTTAACATCGCTTACGGACCGGTGAGACCATCAGCTATGAGATTCCAATGCCAATAGAAGACCTATCTAACATAGATAGGTCTTCTATTGGCAGGTCTTCTTTGCTTTATTCATCAGCTGTGATTTGCAAGAATGAAATTGAAATATACACCCGCATTAGACGATAAATAGGAAGGTAAACATAAGTAAATAATGTGAAGGAAAAACATAATATCGGTCACGAGAAGGTCAATGATAAGAGGTTATCGAACTCGTCTAGGTATTTATCAATACTATCAGCATTCAAATGAATTTAGCTGGCAACCTAGTAGCTTGGCAGTTGAGGTCGATGACTTTAGGCTGTTTTGTTTTGATCTAAAATCATTCAGTTATATTTGATATTATCTTCGCTCCCTTTAAATAAAATTAAATATTCTCTAAAATTTACTATAAATATCATTTTTATATTTAATATATACAATTAATAAATTCATTTAATGTCACGATTTGCTAAGTGCATGCATAAAGTAACATGACACTTGTGATCATTTCCTACTACACACACACACTCCTACCGCACTTGGTCACTCAGTGTGACCAAGTGGGAAACGACTTCTGTTGTTCGACTTCTTTCCTTAAATGTGACTGCTTGAGAACCCTTTCGCCTTTACTGCCGGTAAAGCAGACTTAGCCTCCTACGCTACCAGCAAACGTTATGTTAAAATTTATTTGCAATACAACTGTTTAAAGTACATAAAAGTAAAGGTGATACTTTAAAGATTTAAAAATAGGCATCATAAAATAACATGTACGTTTTTGTAGATATTATTGTTATGGCTAGTTTACATTTTATTAAGTTCCAAGTGCTTAGTGATTAGTATTCATGTTTCTTTAACAATGTAAAAAGACTATGCTTCTCGCATTTTTTGCGATATGATGCTCTTTATGAGGCCAAAATTAGGTAATAATTGTTTTAGTCTTAAAACTGGAACCATTTAGATTATTTATAATCATAGAAAATGATAGTAAAAGCAGTACGCCTATTTACGGTATCGCAAAAAATTACGGTATCGCAAAAAATTTATAAATTTCGATAATTAAACTTAAACAATCTCTTTGACAATAACTAAATACTAGCTATCTCAATATCATTACTATAATAAAATAAATGTTATAAGCGTTTTCTTACAATCCGTGTACCGAAATATCTATATGTAACTAGAAATAATTATGTATACTTAATTATATTACTACAAACATGTTCTGACTATTTATAAGCGATTTTTTAAAGTTTACTTGAATAAAAGCCTTTTTATTTTAACTTAAATGTGGACACAGAACTAACTAATAAGCGTATTTTAATAAACACGCACACTCATGCGAAACTAGATTAACTCGCACATACACTTTCATGCACACACAGATACTTCACCATATCAAATACACTAACTTCGTCATCCACTTACCTATTAACCTCTTTACTCTAGATCACCATTTAATGTGTATTTTTTTAAACTGGGAGGCGATATAAAACCCAGGTTTCATTTTTGTACCTATTTTAATTATATAATATAATATAATATATATATATATAGTCAATGTCACACGGATCATCTTAGCCCCAAACTAAGCTAAGCTTGTACTATGGGTACCAGGCGACGATATACATACTTATATAGATAGATAAATACATATATACATAGAAAACATCGTCTGTACTTGAAACTTAACAAAGTGTAAACAGACCATAAGGGACCGTAAAATTTGAGGCAGATTTATATAAGTATTTTTATTCAAACTGGTTCTCTTCAGCTCTATCACCGTAGGTATTGGAATAATTGTTTCTACAAGTTGAAACATGTTTACACTGATATCTAACCTATATTTATAAAGAACATATTATGGTATCTTTCCCCTTAACAGATGACTCAGAAATGGCGACGGACTGATTATTAGATTTTATATTTAACTACAAGTTTTAGTAAATATAAAATTACTTCTTAGCCTCTAGGCTAATAGTAATTGTAGACGATCACTGTAGCCTAGTTGGTAGTGTATGTGTATTAATTAAAATGACGGTCATCGTAGCCTAGTTAGTAGTGCTCCTGGCTACGAAGCTGGTGGTCCTGGGTTCGAATCCCGGTAAGTACAAATATTTGTGTGATAAGCACGAATATTTGTTTCTGAGTCATGGATGTTTTCTATGTATATGAGTATTTATCTATCTATTAGTATGTATATCGTCGCCTGGTACCCATAATACAAGCTTTGCTTAGTTTGGGGCTAGGATGATCTGTGTGACATTGTCCCTAAATATTATTATTATAAATATTTATCTGTCTCTTTGGTCTAGTGGTAGCGTATTAAACCGCAGATAATGAGGCCCTGGGTTCAAATCCCGGGTTCGGCCAAAATGTGATTTTAGGATATTTCCGTACAAAGAAATTTCGCAATATCAACACTTAGACTGGGAGATGGCGGTATTACACCCTCATGCCTCGGAGAGCACGTAAAGACATCAGTTCTGTACCTGATCTCTTTCCGGTCATGTCGCTAGTCGTCCCATCGGATCATGAGAGTGATGGAATAGAAAGTGTCCCTGTGTTTGCGCACACCCTAGTGCACTGTAACATGTCCTGCACCATTGGCTAATCTCCATTGAGACTGGCCGCGGTGGCCGAAATTCGACACAGGGATAAATTTCCTTAATGAGGGCTTATCTTAAAATATCCATGGGTATATCAAGACATCAGTCCTACAACATGCGACCGTTTAACGTCAAGGCTATAAGACGCCTCACAACACGCCCCTTACTAGATTTTACACTATTTACAGGGGTAGAGGGGGTGACCTCCGTTCAATGAAATGCTCATAAACATTGTTCCCAGAAGGTAATGTTATTTGTATTTAAAGGGTCTATGGAGACCCCGCAAACAAAAAAGGCCCGTACTTTTGGAAGTCGAAGTGTTGCTGTAATTGGTAGGTACTATTACAGATTTTTTATAAAAAGATAACGCCCGAGTTCTGGAAATGATTCCGTGTGTTTTAAAACATATAATTGATAGACACAAATTTTATCCAGACTCAGAACATATACTTATGGGCCACGCAAATAATTGTCCTGTCCGGGAATCGAATCCGTGACACAATGTGGCGAGGCGACTGACTTATCCGCTGCGCCACAGATGTACCACAGATGATGAGATAATAATAATAATATCCTGGGACATTATTCACACACGGCAATTTGATCCCAAACTAAGCTGAGCTTGTACTATATCAACCAGATAACTGATTATATTTAATACACATTATAAAACTTTTCTTTTGAAAATACATATATACTTATAAATATCATTATACCCAGACTCAGGATAAACAGACATGTTCATGCACACAAACATATGTCCTGGGTGGGAGTCGAACTCACAACCTTCGGCGTGGGAGGCAAGTATCTACCAACCACGTCAACCGGCCTGATCCTGGTTCAAATACTGGGTGACGCCAAAAAGTGATATTGGTACCTTTCTGTTACCAAGTGCGATTAAGGCATATCTCTCCAAATGATGGACACATTCTACTGTGGAAGTCATCCGGATCTCATGATGAAAGTCTACCACTAGACCAACAAGCTACACTGCTGATATATTCAGCCTGATATCATCCACTGCTGGATATTGTCCTCCTCCAGAGGTTTCTATAATTTTGCCATTTTGAGGGATTCGCCTTACACGGCGTCCTGCGTGAGCGATCTAGACGCGAACGCGAAGTGGCGCGGCGCGGCGCGATAACAACAAACAGTCGAAACCTTTTTTTTTTAATTCCGTTTTATGGCTCTGGCTTCTTTGGCCGTATGAGCCTTCAGTAAATATGTTTTTATATCATTTATTTCCGTCATTGTCAAGTAAAGTCCGTCACAGTCAAGTCACACATAGTTCTTGTCCAACCCCAGTAAAGCAGTGGAGACTTTACTAGAAGCTTTTATGGCGTTTTGGTTACAATACGGAAAATCACAATTCACGGCAATATCGCACTTTCTTCCACTTGTGTACGTTGTCGAAGATGTTATGTCTAAAAATCCACCATATTTACACATAAAAACTCGAATTGACACCAGTTTTTGAAAATAAAACATAGCCTCGATGCGTCTTTTTCCGCGTTGGCGCCAAAAAGCTCAAGTCGAAACCTATTGATGTGGCCTACGTGACCAAACGCGCGTGCGGTGCGGTGCGGTGCGGAGCGAAATGAAGCGAACGCGATCAGTTGGCTTGATATTTTTGCGCGAACAGGATGCGGTGCCGTAGGGTTTTTGCGACGTCGGTGGCGGCAGCGCGAGACGATCCGTCTGTACATAGCCACCGCATCGCATTGAATTCGCGTGTCACCGCTTCATAATCGCGTTCGCTTTGAACCGCCTACGTAGGGCGTAGCGTTAGTCACCGCGCTTGGCATGCGAATTGGCGACCGCAGTTGGGTGGTAGCTAGTACACAGGTGGCGCTGCTGCCCAACTACCTGATTAATCTCTTAGTCGCCTTTTACGGCACCCACGGGATGGTATGGGGTGGCCATATTATTCTTTTTAGACCGAAAACCACACGGCAAAAGCTGAGATACACCGCTGTGAAATACGGGGTCATTCTATAACTTTATTCGTATAATAATAATAATAATAATACAAACATTTATTTCAGATAGTTGCATCCATAGTATTGTTAGTAAATTAATCTTAAAGAGCTTGCTAGTTGCATGTTAGTATAAAAATAAGCTATGTTAGTATAAGTTTCGACTGCACGTGTGGCGCAGCGGCTAAGACAGTCGCCTCGCCGCTTCGTGTCGCAGGTTCAAGTCCCGCGCCGGACAAATATTTGTATGACCCATAAATAGTTGTTCTGAGTCGGGATGTAAATTGTGTCCGTCGATTATATGTTTGTAAAGTAGGTACCGACACAGGGATTAGATAACCTAGTGCGGTCGTAAAAAATCTATAAGAGTTTCTATTGACTATTTTTATACGGAATCCTAAAACCGAGCGGTCAAATATCAATTACTTAAACTACTTTACTGCCTTACCTAAAATTAGTTTGACATTTTTTGTGATACAAAAATATTCACCGAGCTTCTACCCAACGTTAGTAGGGGTCTAAACTGACCCAACCTTTCCGTAGGACATTGGAATGAATAAATAAGTAATGTCAATCAAGCTGCGGCCCTTCGTCCTTCCGTGTTAGGACGCAATAACGTGCCGTTTGCTTGCAACCACATCACGTTCGGGCCAGCAATGACATTTGATAAGGAAAAAGATAAAAATTTAAGTGGACCACCTAGGGTTATGTGTGTGGGCCGGGAATGTGATCGGGGTAACTGACAAACTTGGGAATTCTTTACACTTTTGAACTTTTAAATGAAGTAGAGTTTTAGCCATGCTTAAATCTCATACTGCATACTACCCGTCTCCACAAAATAAGTAACTCTTTTTTATGGGGCAATGTATAAGATTCTATAACAAACTTCCCAATGGTATTAGAGAATTGTCTACGAATAAGTTTAAAAGAATTATTTAAGCCAAATTGTCTAGCAGGGCATATTACAAAATTTCTGATTATTTAAGTGATAAAAGTGCTTGGGATTAAGTTGTTCTGAGTCAACACACATGATTATAATTAATCTTAAGTATATTTTATTTTTAAAAAAGTATTCCTACTGAGTTTTCTGGCAGTGTTTCTCAGTAGCTGCCACGTCATGCACTGCACGGTAGGGTAAAAAATATGACGATTCCACATAAATGTAAATTTTTTATGGAATAAATGAATTTGGATCTTTGAATCTTACTATACATAGAGATAGCAAAAGAAAAAGAGGAAGACAGATTAAAAGATGGGAAGATGATTTTAAGAAAATAGCTGGACCGACGTGGACCCGTATATCAAGAGACAGAAATACTTGGAAATCTTTAGAGGAGGCCTTTGTCAGTGGACAAGCTGTTCCAGATAAATATCCAGTTGCCGATAATGCTTAATATTATTAAATATATTGCATGAATTTTATGCTTGCTTTTCACGCCGGAGGTCGTGGGTTCGATTCCCACCCAGGACAGATATTTGTGTGCATGAACATGTCTGAGTCTGGGTGTAATTATATAAGTATGTATTTACAAAAGAAAAGTAGTATATGTAGTATATCAGTTATCTGATTTCCATAGTACAAGCTCTGCTGAGTCTGGGATCAGAAGGCCGTGTGTAAATAATGTCCCAGGATATTATTATTCTATGACTCTCATGATCCGATGTAATGATTTAACATGCTCTCTGCCACACGGGCGTATAAGACCGCCAACTTCCAGACTTCGGGCTGATATTGAGAAATATTTCTTTCTACAGCGTAATCCTAAATCAGTTTTGGCCCGATCTGGGATTTGAACCTAGGAAGTCGTTCTCTGCGGGTGTACACGCTATCGCTAGACAAACGAGGTAGATGTATCATAAATATTAGACGTAACTTATGGAGTTTTATTTATTTATGAAACTGAACAACGTGTAGTACATTAACATGCAAAATACACAAAAAAAAATGGTTTTAAACATAGGTATGATGTAATTTTCACTGCCTCGTTGGTCTAGCGGTAGTGTGTTCAACCGCGGATAATGAGGTCCTGAGTTCAAATTCCGGGTCGAGCAAAAAGTGAAATTTTCTTTAGAAAAAAATCCCATATTTTTCTCTAAAAAAAATTTCCGGCCGTGTTGCTAGTCGTCCCATCGGATCATGAGAGTGATGGAATAAATTTATTTGCGTACACACTTGTGCACTTTAATATGTCCCGCGCAGGTGGTTCCACCAGGAACGACATTATTATTACGTGTTTAGATTGGTTCTGAACTTTATTAAAAGCTAACATTTATAATGTATGTAGTTATGGCAACAATATTGCCACTGCCACATAAAGTCACGCCTCTGCCACGTAAAGGTGCAGCCGCATAATTGAATTATTATATAAGAGATTGTAAATCTTCTGAAACTTAAGTATAACTAATCTATACATATAATTAAATCGTAGGAAAGTCAAAACTGTACATGGAATATTTTTTAAAAAGGATACTTGGGGTGTGATATACAATTGATATCGAAGCCAAAAATATAGTTTTTAGAATTTTTGTCTATGTGTCTGTTTGTCTGTATGTATGTCCGGGCTAAGCTCAAAAAGAACTGCATGGATTTACTTCAAATTTTGCATGAATAATACTAAGAGGTCGGGTCAACATATATAGGCTACATATTATCACGCTGTCACATACGGATGGGGGGGAGCTATGATGATTTATAAAATTTAACGCGGGTAAAACCGCGGGGCACAGCTAGTTTAAAAATAAAATCTAAGTAATTGTTAAGAAACCTCACCTCATAAAAGTTCCTGTTTCAATTTTATAAAATTAAAACCAACAATCACTTAGTGAATAAGTTTCGGTATAATGTTTAGAACAATGGCGGACCCCACGATGTTTGATGACGCGTTACGTGCCCTCAGTGTGACGCTCGCCTTATTCCGTATACAGGCTGCTTGGTTTATGATACCGATTTCGGATGTTTGATAATGAAAAAAAAAATATATTAAAATTGTTTCTTGAAAAAATAGTTAAAATAACTAAAAAACACGCTTTAAGCACGCACTAAAAATTATTAATACCCATATCATGGGGGTGGATTCCAAACAGCCCGTCCGCCATCTTGGGGAGGCCGCCATATTGGATTTGTAATGACGTTTCTTAGCTAATCATGTATTGTCATGAGAACTCAGAGCGTGTGCAAAATTTCATCCTAATCGGAGACCCGGAAGTGGGTCAAATTAAGAAGAGATTCCAAGATTTTTTTACATACATAGTTAGTTACAAGTGAACCTAATAAAAGCGTGTTAATAAAATTTACTAGGTCAGTAATTTTTTTTAATATCAACAACCAATATGTCAGTCGAGCGTTGTGGGTTCTTTCCCGACGCAAGAAAAATTCTTGTGCGAGGAGCAAGATTATTTGTGTTGTGTAAATTTATAGATAAATTACACCCAATAATTTATCTATAAAATTTCCAAAGGTTGCTTTAACGATGTCATTTGGAGAGGATTGCCTTAGTCAAGCACGGTTCGCTTTCAGCGTTCATACATCCCACGTACGTGCCGGCTCTGGAATGAATTACCTGCTGCGGTCTTTCCCCAGCGCTACGACATCTCCTTCTTCAAACGAGGTTTTAAAAGAGTACTAATATCACGGTAGGCAGCGGTTTGCTGTGCCCCCTAGCACTGCGAATGTCCATGAGCAGCGGTTACCACTTACCATCAGGTGGGCTCGTCTGCTTACTAAGGCAATAAAAAAAAAATGTCACTGCGCTTGGCATGCGAGTTGGCAACCGCAGTTTAGTGGTAGATGCTACACTGGTGAAGCTGCTGCCCGGCTACCTGCTGTATCTCTTAGTCGCCTTTTACGACAGCCACGGGATGTTATGGGGTGGCCCACTTGTTCTTTCACGCTTTATAATTGATTTCACTATCTTCATACTCTAATGAAGGTGTTTACGTTAAAAATTCATAAGGAAGTGTCTTTTTTCTATTTTTACAGACTAATTTACATATAAATTGGCTACATTTGCACAGCAGTTTATATTTATGGTTCCGGACTATTTAAATATAAACACTTGGCATTTTAGTATAAAGTAGCGATTTTGGATAACTTTGTTGATGTACCTATTTTTACTTATAAGTCGTATAAGTGGCGAATTATCAGTACTTTATTTTTAGTCACGAATGAGCTTAGTATGAGTACCACATTGAATATGAAAAATCAGATTTAAAAAAAAATGCAATTAAGCATTAAAATATCTATGTATTTAAGTATTTATAAGTTTATAGTTTTAAATGGAGTAAAATCACAAATATATATAATTTGAAATACTACTCATCTGCTCATGTTCCAACTATTTATAAGTGCTTTTTAAAGTCTATATGAATAAAAACCGTTTTTATTTTTATTTATTTAAAACAGAACAATAACTTGAATGTGTGGTAGAAAGGCTTATTTTACGGTGTGATACTAAAAGAAAAAGCACGTGTTTTATTATTTTCTTCAGAAAAGAAAACATTTATAATTCGAAGGTGAGATAAATCAACCGGAATCGATTAATAAACGAACAGGCACTTTTGGAAATCGTCCAATAAAAATAAATGAGATGCTATCTATTTTATAATTTAATTTATACCAAAATCTCATGCAAAGGAACTGTAGTTTTAACATAATTCAACAAACTGCAAAACTTCATGTACTCTATTGGAAACAAATCATTTATAATTATTAAATACATTTATTATTATATAAAACATAATATTTATCAGTTACAGTTATTTTTAATATTACCGAAACTCACAAACACGCAACAAAATATATCTGCCTCTAAAAGACAGGCGTTCAAATAATGTTTCCAAAAACAGAGCCGCCTGTACACACGTCATATTTCTAAGTAATTTTCTTGAAAGGGAAGCGATGGTTATTTTGTTTATTCATTTGTAAAATAGATTTTCGGTGGTACGCTTACACGACCGAATTTTGTAGCAACATCACTTTAATACAATTGGTTTTCAAATAATGTTGTGTTATTATTGAGTATATTGTATAAATTGTATTCGGCTCCATGTCTGTGACGTTTAGCTAGTCATGTATAACTTAAAATGTTTTTGATGTATGACATCTTTGCACTCGGTTGCTGGATATTTTTCGTGGGAGTGATTTTGGATAGGGACGGAAATATTTTATAGGAAACCAAGGAAGAGTGCATTGCGGGCGCTATTTCATTTGACCAATGAGCGCGCGCGGTGGTGGATAAATGGCTGTCAGATAAAAATGGTGCTACTCCATTCTGCGTAAAATTTGTACCACGATGTATTTTATTTTTATTTATATTATTTTTAAATTTGCAGCTAATTAAACAGTAATAAGGTTGTGTGTTTATGTTAATGCCAATTACAAGTAATATTACATGTATTGTCGGCGAGAATAGTGTATGCGATGATATATTCGACGAATCACATTATGAATGAATTAGCTTCACATTTCATCAGTGAATGATCATGTCAGATGTTGACGTTATTATTATTATTTTTTGACTAACCTGTTGGTCTATTAGTTAGTGATCCTGACTGCTAAGCCTGAGGTCGTGGATTCGATCTCCACCCGGGACAAGTCTATGTGATGAGCAGGATCATTTGCTCAGTGTCTAGGTGTAGTTTATACACATAGATTCACGCCTTTTTCCAAGACGGATAGAGACAAAGGATTTCCATTTGTCACGATCTTTGCACACCTCTTTTGATTTTTTACTGTAATTATATACCTATACATAGAAATATATAATAAAATATATTTATCTGTTGCCATATCACTGGCTCTTCCTTATATGGGATCAAAGTTGTTTTATGGTAAGGCCTGTGATTGAGCTGTATGAAGCATTTAGAGATTAAAAAAAAATATATCGATCTGATATCATTTTTAGGGTTCCGTAGCCAAATGGCAAAAAACGGAACCCTTATAGATTCGTCATGTCTGTCCGTCCGTATGTCACAGCCACTTTTTTCCGAAACTATAAGGGCTGCACTGCTGAAACTTGGTAAGTAGGTGTATTCTGTGAACCGCATTAAGTAGGTGTATTCTGTGAAACGAACAATGATTTTGGGGATCGCCATACATAAAACTGAAACTCAAAAAAAAAATTATCGTATGCATACATGTGGGGTGGGGTGTCTATGGATAAATCTTCAAAAATCATATTGAGGTTTCTAATATCATGTTTGTGTTCTTTGCGCGAGAGACACTTCCAAAGTGGTAAAATGAGTGTCCCCCCCCCCCTGTAACTTCTAAAATAAGAGAATGATAAAACTAAAAAAAATATATGATGTACATTACCATAGAAACTAACAACGAAAATTGGTTTGAACGAGATCTAGCAAGTAGTTTTTTTTAATACGTTTTAAACCGCAATTTGCTTTCATTTAATCAACTGAAATACTTGCTACTACGGAACCCTTCATGTGCGAGTCCGACTCGCACGTGGCCGGTTTTTTTTTAATTGTCAGACAGATTAGTCATCGGTCCGAACATCTAAATGCATTGTAGAAAGCAACATAAGAATAAGTTACTTATCTTTTTTTATAAAGCTTGCCCTTAAACACTTAAACCTTATATTAGATGCGACGATAAAACCCTTAACAACTTAAACAATGACGTAATCAAGTTTAATTAAAAATGTTTTCTTTGAAATAGCGCCGTCCGTAAGGGAGGGAGGGTTCTAATATATCTAAACTACTCGTATCTGTTTATAAATAGAAGATCTTATCTACCATTTAATCTGTATCGATAAAATTTACATTCCGATCCTTAACACATGTGGAGTCGCTCATAGCTAGATGCTCTCACCAGTCCGTAAGCGATCGGCGAGGTTAAGCAACTAGGCTCGCGGTCAGTCCATAGATGGGTGACCGCAAATGTGGTTGAATTTCTGAGCGTCTCCGTTCTTCAGAAGGCACGTTAAGCTGTCAGTCCTGGTTGTAGTCATTAGACAACAGTCGTTAAGCCATGTCAGAGGCCTACTGGGCGACTCGAACAGCTCTGACACTAGGTTAACCAATGCCCATAGGATAAGTATTACTTACTTATCGTATGGGCATTGGACGGACTTGGACCTCACAAAAATATGAACTTCTCATGTCAGTAACAACCTAGAGTCGAGGTCCGAACCCAAAATGGGGGTGCCCTTCGGCACAGGTACTTAGGACAGACACATGTAGGAATTTTGTATACAACATGTAACGTAATTAACGCACACCCTCAAACACCCCAATTAGAATATTATGTTGTAATCATAATACATACACTGATTTTTTTATTTAACATTATAATGCATTGTTATAAACTAATATAGTAAATATTAGTTTCTTGGAATAAAGTTTATTTTTCTTTATTTTGTATTGAATGATGGAATTTGTATGAATACAAATGAAACTGCGATTGTAAAAGTGTTGTTACTTTGACTTACGGTCCATTTCAATTTATTTTGACTGTACATGGTTAATATGACAATAATTTCCGTAGTTTTAATTATTTTGGAATAAAAAATTACCTTTGTTAAAAATGGAATAAATCGGTTCAGTAAACGATTCTGAACAAACTAGTTTCAGGATGTGCGTTAATTAAGTTACATGTTGTATACACAATATTTATGCAAATAAATAATTACAATACAATACAAATACTAGAAGTTGACCCGAGGGAATATCTCCCAGAGATCGAGTGCTTCTCTCTGTCTACTATGTTTACCAAGCGTGGTGATTATGGCATATCTCTCCAAATGATGGACATAACTCTACTGTGGAAATCTTTTAAAGAGGCCTTTGTCCAGCAGTGGACGTCAGTCGACTGACATGATGATCTAAAAAAAATCTTTAGATAAATATATTTGATTAAACGCGAAAACGAAAATATTTTGTGTTTACGTGTACTTGTATTTCAATACCAATTTATTTACTTCTTAACTAATTTAGTTATTCTATTGTTCGAGCGTAGCCTAAGGGATTTGATTTCGATTAGTAGATAGACAAAATACATTTACGTAGTGTGATTTACACGGGGTGTTTTCTTAGTCATGAGAAAGTCTTTGAAATACATATGTTTAAATAAAAATCCCGGGTCATTATTCACACACGACCATCTGATCTCAAACTAAGCAAGCTTGTTATATGGAAACCAGATTTATGATATAGGTATTACATACTACGTTTCTTCTGTAAATACATACTTATATAGATAACTAGCTGGCCTGGCCGACTTCGTACTGCCTCAATCCATAAATAAAAGACCTACACTTTTGTTTTAGAAAACGTTTATATGGGAAAAAGAAAAGGGCTGTTTTTAGAGTTTTTCCGGCAATTCTTCGAATTGTTCTCACCTCTTAAACCGTCTCTAGACCTCCAAGAACATTTCAAGACCAAGCTAAGATAATTCCGTTCAGCCGTTCTCTAGTTTTAGCGAGACTAACGAACAGCAATTGATTTATTTATATATAGATTACACCTAGACTCAGGACAAACAGACATGTTCATGACTAACACACAGATGTCACTTCTGTAAAGAACAAAAATAAAACTTGTATCTACTTAATTGACAACGTTGTCAGATCAATTCGGCATCTTATGCAAATGCAAAGATAATTTTTGGGTGTAATTTATCTTTAATTTGTATATATTTGGCAATATCTAAGTATGTTTATCATTTGTCAGGTTGCCATAGTACAGGCTCTGCCTAATTTGGGATCAGATGATTCAGATGGTGGTGTGTGAGTATTTTTTAAAAAAGAACGGCCGCTGTAGTAATATTAATCCCTGCATCGCGGGGTACTTTACAGACATATAATTGCTGGACACAAAGTAAATCCAGACTCAGGAGAACTACAACATGTAACGTAATTAACGCACACCCTCAAACACCCCAATTAGAATATTATGTTGTAATCATAATACATACACTGAACTTTTAATTTAACATGTATATGCATTGTTATTTACTAAATTAGTTTCTTGGAATAAAGTTTATTTTTCTTTATTTTGTATTGAATGATGGAATTTGTATGAATACAAACAAAACTGCGATTTAAAAACTCTTATTACTTTGACTTACGGTCCATTTCAATTTGTTTTGACTGTACAGGGTTAATATGACAATAATTTCTGTAGTTTTAATTATTTTAGAATAAAAAAATATCTATATTAAAAATGGTATAAATCGATTCAGTAAACGATTCTGAACAAACTAATTTCAGGATGTGCGTTTATTAAGTAACATGGTGTATATATTACTCTCGGGTTTGATTCCCGCGCAATATAACTATATTGCGCGAGAATCAAACTTGAGACACGAAGTGGCGAGGCGACTTGTCTTAAGCACTGCGCCACACGTGCAGCCAAAAGTTAGTTATCCCAAGATATTTATTTTTTATTTATTCCGACAAGTTTGGAAAACATCGCACCATAAAGGTTATTTGTTATGATTGCGGAGCTGAACCCTAAAAAGCGCAAAAATCACTTGATTAATAAAAACCCTCACTACTAAGCAAACACAATTTAATATTTCATAGCATTCCACCACTCAAAACTTTCCTCCTTAAACAAAATAAAAACTTAAAGCGAATAATTCAAAAACAACTCCTTCGAGATATAAGGCTTCCTGACGGATAAGTAGGTAGGTGGTATAGGTACCCCGGTTATCGCGCTCGATTCGCTGGTTTTACGATCTGAGTTGCCTTATCAAGTCTGCACACTCCCTAAATTTATATTAGGAACAGTGTCAAAACATTTTCCCGGGTTTTTTACGAGTATTTTAAATGAGAACGTTGGCGCTCGAATACTAGTACCTATTTTTTACAGTTGGGTTCCTCAGGTAGTGAAAGGACCCCTTGTTTGTAGATTAAGTGGTGGGGGAGTTTAGGGGGCTTTTTACTGGAGTTTTATTTTATTGGCAAGCCATAGAAACTTAATGGAAAATACTTAAGAGAAGTGAGGTGAGGTCTTGAACTCCAGTCTGCGTAACTAAGGAGTAATAGATTCTCCTTGATTTTCAGTTTTCTATCTGTGTTTTAAAATTTGATGACGGAAAAACTTAAGAACTAACTTTACTTTATAAATAACATAGTAAGGTGATGGTAAAAAATGGTACATTTACTTTATCGTATGGGCAGTGGTTACCGGCACCGGGACCGAACGCTTAACGTGCCCTCGGGTAATTATTACACAATTAAATAAAAACAAGAAAGGAATTAAAATTTAGTCTTGGAAAATGTAAGAAGACTTATTAATTTGAGACCAAATATCGGATAGGAACCAAGTAACGGATAGGGGACCGGATATCCTGTAGTTTGTTGGGTTCAATTCCTACCAACACTAAGATTTAAATAACCGATTTTAAAGACGTCAGAAATTGGGCTATACAAGTGTAAGTGTGAGGCTATAGCCTCTTTACATCTTTCTGTCGCCCGCTTTGCTCTGGAGGGAAGTGGAATTATTAATTTTCTAACTCCTCCTTTTTTCTCTTTCTGATTAAATTCGTTGCGGGATCCAAGACAGTTAAAGCGATTCCCCGGGACATGCCTGAGCCTCACCGCTCAGTGTCATTTCATTGTGTGCCACTGTTGATCCTGGCTTACAGGAGTTGCAGTGGTCGGTAAGAGGGAGGGACTAGTCCCGATTTTAAAATTTTATACAAGTGTAACATAAGTAGTGGACGTGACTCAACATGCAAAGTCCAATGAGACAGCTAGCTGAGATTACCAGAAAGAGTTCAGGTATGGAAGCGACAGTTTTACGTGTTCAACGAAGCACGGTGGTGTAACACCGCCAGCATGATACTGCGTATTTTTCTTGGCAAACAGATCCTTTTTTTGCCAGACCTAGGATTGGAAACCAAAACATTAAGCATTTTTTATTAGGTAGCCAAAAAAAATATTTCACTGACTTCTTTGTCAAACTTCATAGGTAGATAAAGGTCCCTTAGTTTCTTCTTCTATTCATGCTACATTTTGTATATACAAAATAAGTTTTAGTATATTTGCGAGTAACGTCACCTTAAATGATTGAACCGATTTTTATGAAATTTTATGTATGTTTCAGTGGGGCCATAGGTTTAAAGATTCTTTATTCTCAATAAAAAATAATTATTTGGATCCACAATTACACCCAATAGGTGGCGCTAAAATCGGTTTCTATGTTTTCAAGGCGAAGGCTGAAATTTTGTGGGTGTGCTTGAGCGGTTTCCAAGATATTTTGTATTAAATACTAAATAACACACTGCCATATGACCCAAAAATAGGTAGATCCTGTATTATGGTAACGATACGATAAGTAAGTAATGGTAACCAGGAAACTGATAAACATATATTTCAAAATACATACATATTATAGAAATATTACATCCAGACACAAAACCAATAATTGTGCTCAACACACAATTTGTCCTGGGTGGGGAAAGCTGGTCAGAAGTTATAATAATTATAATTTCTGACTGGACTGTTGGTCTATTTAGTCCTGTAATTGAACCTCACTGCCTTCGCGGGTTTGATCCCCACCTAGGACAAATCTTTGTGTGTTGACCATGATTATTTGTTCTATATCTGGATGTAATTTATTTGAAGAAGAAGAAAAAAGATTTATTTAAAAATTTCACAGACAACAAAAGAATAAAATAAAAAAATGTGAGCCGTCACGGGACGCCTGGCAGATGTGAAACATCGACATTATTTTGTAAAAGTAATATGCAGAAAAGAACATATTGTGATAGGAACTAAATATGTCATAATGATAAAATAAAAAGTCGATTGCGCATGCGTCACGGCATGCGTCGCCACGCCAGAAATCTGTTTTACGTGCGGCTATAGATGTTTCACATCAATAATAAAACGAAAAAAAATTAAAAACAGAGACACTTTATGTCCGTGCAAGCCTAAAATGCACCATCTCAGCATTTGGACTTAATAAGGAGCGCTGCGATTAGATTCTCTGTTTTTTTTCAGGGTACGTCAGCCAGGACTAATAATTATTCTGTACAGAACACCCGCCCCCCAAACAAAACTCATCCATCCACGTGTTGAACAAAACACCTATTTGTCTAAGAAACTTTACCTCAACAAATTAAGTTGCAACCTCCGTGCTTCTTTATTATCCGGTTTATACACCTCATAGGGATTGACAAACTTTTTCTTAAAACACCGACTATAATACCGGAATTACCCATCATCATTTTACACTTGACATCACCTTTGTTAGTATAACTTTAGGGTACATTTTGGCGTGTTTAAACACGGAAATAACATTGCGAATCCTTGAAGTAATAAGTAATTCCTGGTTTAAGTCATGATAAAATGTTTTGTACCACGATTCTGTTAAGGTAAGAGACTCCCCATTAAATTTTTACATATTTCAAGTTTAGTAAGGCTTAGTAAAATTTGAGTTTGTAATGGAACTACGGTGTTTCGGGAATGAGTGTGTTTCCTTGTAGCTGGTTTCTGTTAAATAATAACAATATTTTCCAACTTCAGAACTTTGGGTATACGGAAATGGGGGTGGGCGTTGTATAGCTATTCTTTATCTCGTGGAAAAGAATATGGCGGCGATGTAGGTTTAGGTTTAAAATGTCTTTATTCTCAATAAAAACAAATAAGTCACTTACTTGAGAACAATAAATAATAACTTATAATGAATTACATAAGGTCGAGTTCGTAGTTTCCCTACGTACATACATTATTATTATGATAAGGTATGGTACTCATCTAATGTACCCACTTGCCCGAGGTTAAGATATTAAGTAAGATTGTTGTACATATTGAAATAATCGGGTTTTGAATATATTAGATGAGTGTACATTTTTAATGTCTGGTGGTAGTTTGTTGTACATCTGTGCCCCTTGATAAGTCAGCATTTTCTTGCCATAATTTGTCCTAATCTTAGGTAAGACCAAAAAACTCGCCGATGTAATTTCACTTACTTACTTATGTAGTGGTAACCCTAGTATCAGAGTTGCTCAAGCCGCCCAGTAGGCCTCTGCCATGGCTAAACGACTGTTGTCTAATGACTACAACCGGGACCGACAGCTTAACGTGCCGTCCGAAGCACGGAGACGCTCAGGAATTAAACCCATTTATGGACAGACCGCTAGCCTAGTTGCTTAACCTCGCTGATCACTTACGGACCGGAGAGAGTATCTAGCTACGAGCGTTTCACTGAAACTGGTAGTAGAGGAATCCAATCAGTTTGTTTCGCTGGATCTTCTCACTTGCGAAGTTGTTTGCTCTCACCGGTTTGTAAGTGATCGAAGAGAGGGATTTATGGTCGGTCCCAATTGTCGACAGCAATCGATAGGTTATGCCAGAGGCCTACAGGGTAGCCTCATATGGCCGATCGGTCCATCTTGTAGGGAGCCTGCCCATGCTGCGTCTTCGTCAGGTATTCAATCGTTGCAGCTGCAGGCATAATAATAATAATATTCTGGGACATTATTCACACACGGCCATCTGATCCCAAACAAGCAGAACTTGTACTATAGAAACCAGATAACGGATATATTACTTTTCTTTTGTAAATACGTATTTATATAGTTAATTATGTACACCCAGACTCAGGACAAACAGACATGTTTATGCACACAAATATCTGTCCTGGATGAAAGGCAAGCATTTACCAACCACGCCAACCATTGAATCCTTGAATTAAAAAAACGCATTTAAATAAAACAAACTTAGATCCTGCTAGCCAAAATTAATACAAAACCAAAGGAAATCACACACGATCACACATACAGCTAAATTCGCAAGTCAGCAACCGGAGCTAGTTAGAAATAAATTGTTTCAAGCCGAAATCTATTATTATGTTAAAGAGCTAGCCAGAACGTTGCACTTTTTGTGTACCCCTGGATATAAACATGCCGTGTCGCTTTGCATCGTCCTTTGTGAATGCCATAGTTGGAGAGAGTTAGTTGGTTAAAATGAAAAGTGTATATTACAAGGTCTGCAATGCATTCTGCTGCTTGTAAATATTGAGCTGATGTCTATACTTTTACATTGATTTCAATGTATAAGTAATGCTTTCTTCTCCGGGTCGTCCACCTAGGTAGCTAGAAAAAGCCGCAGGTTAGCTAGGGTAGGCTCCTCAGCGGCGAGGATCTCTTTGGCCCCTTAACGCGTCATCGGTGATCCGGTGCAACTGATCACACCCTCTCTTAGAATTCTGTCCTTTGGCTTCAGCGGCCCCCTGAGCTGTGGCCCAAAAGGGTGGCCTCGGGTATTAGTCGTTTAATTTAAGCTACTGGTTAAGAGCCTTCTGCGCTAGCCAAATGCTCATTGCCTTCAATTCTATAATTTTAATATTGTACAACTAAATTTCAAAATAAAAGATTAGTAACTTGTTATTTATTTTAGGATTTTAGAAAATATATCTGATAAAACAGACCGCACGGACGGACTAATTAATTTTTTGTAATTTTTATACTGTATTCGACTATGTTTATGTACTGCATTGTGAACTTGACAAGTACAAGTGTATGTTAATACCCAAGTGCTGAATAAATTTCATTATTTCATAAAATGGGACATTTCCTTTTTTCAATGAATCTGTGGCGCGTCTGATATTTACAAGTTCAGATATATGCACTCACGAGTGGTCACTCCCACTTTGTCTTTAACTTTAAGAGCTTTAAATTTGACACTCTAGTCCTGACTAGTCCCATTGCATTGAAGGGGAAGAAGAACGGTTCAGCTGTTCAGGAGGAGTACGATCAGGAAAGAATTACATGAGTCACCTAAGAAAGGGCTTAATTTACACTCAGGTCAATAAAAAGTGTATATTGACTGTTTCGTTAGTCTAGTGACACCGTATTAACTTTTTCTTTTTTGGAACGAAGTTCCGTATCGTGAAAGGGGGCTAGACGGAAAAAAATCTTACGAAAAGTTGTCACGACACTTTTTGCAGCTGTGCGGCGTGCGGCGGCGTTTCTCTGTCTGCCTGTCTCTCTCTCTCTTATAGAAAGCAAGCCAGATATTTTCATTTCTATTTTGCATTGAACAGTGTGGTGTCGCGACGATTATTTTTGTGGAGTGTATACAGGTTTTTTTTACATAATAAATAATAAGAAATAACTTGGTTCCATCCGGGTGTCCTTGGCACTCTTCACAACAAATGGTTACATTTCACATACATAACAACTTATTAAATTTATGTATAATTAGGGAATATATGTAGATATGCAACCAGCATTTGTGAGAGACTGATGCCTGTGATAGATTTAGTATAAACCTGTATTACAGGTCACCAATTAACTGAAGAGAATGAAGTCCTGGGTTAGTGCCTAGCCTAAAAGTTATTTTGCGACTTTTCTGTAAAGAAAAAAATCCTCGTTTCACCCCAGTCTAGGAGTTGGCAGTGTTATACCCCCGTGCCTCCGAGAGCACGTAAAGCCGTACGGGACGACTAGCGACACGACCGGAAAGAGATCAGGTACAGGACCGACGGCTTAACGTGGTCTCCGAGGCACAGGGTTGTAATACCGTCATCTCCTAGATTTTGGGCTGATACTGAGAGATTTCTTTTTACGGATAAGTCCTAAAATCCCTTTTTGTCCGACCCGGAATTTGAACCCTGGACCTCATTATCTGCTTTTGAACACGCTGCCCTTAGACCAACAAGGCAGTGCATTTAATAACCTTATTAATGGCTCTTCTCCTATTCCTTATGCCACGCTCGATGATCGAAAATATGTAATTTTTTCTAATTTAGCTTCATACAGCGCCTCCCTATCGATATATGTACAGACGCCAGCACATCCAGCTACCCCAATCTGTCAAATTTATTTTAAAGATTTTCAACTCTATCACATAAGCATAAGGTTCACTTTCAATTGGGGAAATTTGACAGATTGCGGCAGCTTGATGTGCTAGCGTCTGTACATTTCATAGTGTAACATTTCAAATGTTATCTATTAATGTTAGATAGTTATCATTGTTTGAATGAAAACATATTAATGAATGATTATTATCGAAATCATGTGACAGTTTTTCCATGATTTTTATCGCAGTCATTCATGTCAAAATTGGTTGTATGAAATTGATTGACAAAAAAAATATCAGGTCCGATAATAAAGCACTTTAAGTTAATCTTGTTAGCTGTATGTTTCCACAAGGAAGAACTATGGGTTTTATAAACAACAAAATCAAATCAATCAATTGATCAAAGGCTAATAATCACACGTTGAACATGTGATTTTGTTTTGTTAGCGGTTACAATGCAGTGTAAAAAAGAATTGTCCTCCCAACCGAATTTTGGCCACGGCAGCCACTTTTAATAGATCTGCGCGGAACATATTATAGTGTACAAGTGTGTGCGCCAACACAGGAGCTTTCCTATTCCATCACTCTCAAATCCAATGGGACGCCTAGCGACACGACCGGAAAGGCCAGGTACATGACTGACAGTTTTACGTGCTCTCCGAGGCACGGCTATAATGTTGGCTTTGAACGCTTACGGCCTTACCTCACTTACCCATGGCGTAAAGTTCATCCCACTTCTGATGTAATCAAAACTCCTATATTTTAATAAAATAGCCAATACGCAATACTCTTTTATTAATTATCACTTACAAAATACCAACTTAGTACAATCAATAAATTATATGTGATCACTTCAACGGTTCGACTGCAAAAGACCCCGCTCCGCTCGCGCACAGCCATTATAAACACTAGGTTCTTGTTGCAACTTCACCGCTAGATGGCGTTGTTAAACCGATGTTGCCAACAATAATACTGCTAACGAAATTTTTCTTTTTACAGAAATGCCCCAAAATCACCTTTGGATCACTTGGGATTTGAACCCAGGACCTCATTCTCTGCGGTTAAACACGCTACCGCTAGACGAATGAGGCAATGCAATGACACACGTCATCACTCACGAATTGCTGAACCTTCTGCTTTCCTCTATGGAAACCTCTGTCTCTTTATTTTGTAATAATAAATAATATCCTGGGACATTATTTACACACGTCCATCTGATCCCAAACTAAGCAGAGCTTCTACTATGGAAACCAGATAACTGACTACATGTACTACTTTTCTTTTGTAATTACATAAGATAATTACACCCACACTCAGGACAAACAGACATGTCCATGCACCCAAATATCTGTACTGCGTGGGAATCGAACTCACGACCTCCGGCGTGAATAGCATGCATTTGCCAACCAGGCCATCAGGCCCGTGGAGTAATTTGAAACAGATTATATATTGCGAGCTGAGCTCCCTGTTTAATGAAAAAGAAAGCAGATCATATTTTGACGTGTACCATGAATGTATATACCGGGAGAGTTAGAAACGGTTCGTAAAAATTACGCTCAGCGCGTTAGCCTTGACGCAGCAGCTGGATCCATCCACGTATTGGCGCGATGTCACTCATGTTCCCGCGCCAACCGAGAGAGGTCAGTACACGCTGTTCAATGGCTCGTTTTTTCGGAGTCCGATTATATTAGGTCTTTACCTATGAAATTGCCGTTCTGCAGTACTGGCCATTTCAAATCAAAATAATTTTTGTTTGGCTAAGAATTCTAATTTCAAATTAATTTTATTTTAAAAACATGGATTCTTTTTTCCAAAAGTAGTCATTTCTTTATTGATTAGTGTTACATTTTCATCGCATTTCAATCTTTTTCGTCATCATGGATACGTTAAAAATTCGAGTAATTATGGAATATGAGTACCGTCGTGGCAGCAACGCGGCACAAGCGGCACGCAACATCAACGACGTTTACGGAGCTAACACTACAAACCAACGCACCACCTGTTATTGGTTTGCTCGCTTCCGTTCTGGAAATTTCGACCTGAAAAATGAACCTCGCGGTCGTTCGAAGACTTTGGTCGACAATGACGAATTAAAGGCGGTTGTGGAAGCTGATGATACACAATCTACGGCTGAATTAGCAGCAGCTTTCGACGTTAGCGTCAAAACAATATTGGTCCATTTGCGTCAAATTGGCAAGGTAAAAAAGCTTGACAAATGGGTGCCCCACGAACTCAATGATCGCCAGCGCGAAGTACGCGTCGAGACGTGCCTTGCACTGCTCAACAGACACACAAATGAAGGAATTTTGAACCGCATTGTTACCTGCGATGAAAAATGGATTCTGTTTGATAACCGCAAGCGCTCAGCAAGTTGGTTGGATCCTGGTTCAGCACCTAAACAATGCCCTAAACGAAAACTTACCCCTAGAAAAGTGATGGTCACTGTTTGGTGGTCTAGCGCCGGTGTGATTCATCACAGCTTCTTACCAAACGGGGTGAGCATTACTGCAGATGTGTACTGTGAAGAACTGAGCACAATGATGGAGAAGCTGGCGCATCTCCAACCAGCATTGGTCAATCGCTCGTCTCCGCTGCTCCTGCACGACAACGCGCGACCTCATACTGCACAGCAGACCAGCAGACGGTCTCCAAGTTGCAAGAACTGGGGTTGGAAGCTCTCCGTCATCCGCCCTACTCACCAGACCTTGCGCCTACAGACTACTACTTTTTCCAGAATTTGGATAACTTCTTGGCGGGAAAAAAATTCAATACCCGAGAGGCAGTACAAAATGCCTTTGAAGAATTTGTTGCCTCCCGTCCAGCTGATTTCTTTAAGAAGGGCATCAATAAACTGCCACTGCGATGGCAAAGATGCATTGATTGCATGGGTGATTACTTCGATTAATACAAATAAAAAAATTCATGAAAAAAATTCGTTTAAATTTTTTCATACAAAACGGCAATTTCATAGGTAAAGACCTATTATAATATCTGGGGACAATGTCACACAGATCATCCTAGCCCCAAACTAAGCAAACCTTGTACTATGGTACCAGGCGACGATATACATATTTATATAGATAGATAAATACATAGAAATCTTCCATGACTCAGAAACATATATTCGTGCTCATCACACAAATATTTGCACTTACCGGGATTCGAACCCAGGACCACCAGCTTCGGGCAGAAGCACTGCCAACTAGGGTACGGTGACCGTCAATTCAACAAGTCATATTGCACCGTTCCTTGAAAAAGGAAAAAAAAAATAGGTCAAGTACAGTTTTCTGTACTACTCCAATAGAATGAATAAAGCCCACACATTCAAAATACCTCCTGGAAGACTTTAAATACTTTGGCACTAGGTGAGCCACTGCTTCAGCGTTAATAATGCCATAAAAACTTACGAATGATTCAAAAAAGTGAATTTAAATCAGAAATATTTAGTGCATTTACGTAGATGATAAAGAAGAATAAAAATTCCAATTCAAATTATTCACATTAGCCTTAACTATATTGATTTTATTAGTATTAGTACAAGGTTGTTTAAATCATTCTATTGTTAGAGCTATAGTAGAATTAGTCTTATTCATATGTTTTAAATTTAGTTTCAGGTTAAAAACTGTTAATAAAACATCTTTTTTAACTTTCATGTATTAGGGTATATCATTAGTAAACGAGAAACAAACATGACCCTAGAATAGAACCTTGTGGAAGTTTGTGATGACTTAATCCCATTTGTTGTGTGTTGAGAGAAATAGTAGGCAAGAACTTTAATAGCGATCACATATGATGCATATGGAAGGCAAGACAATATGTACATAAAAATATACAATACAATACAATAATATTTATTTGCAAATATAGGTGGATACAAGATGTTCTAATCTATAAAATGTGCTAACTATATTTCACTATTTCTTCATGCAAATCTTAAAATTAAGTCAATTATAAATTAAGTTTATTATGATACAAAGAGATAGGAATAATACAATAATAATTGGGATAACATAATTAGTACATATAGGCTACGGAACATTATCCTTTAAAAACTCACGCTTTCTCTTGCAGATAGGTGTCCAGTTTATTTTTAAACATACCTGAATTATTCATTGATCTGATTTGTGACGGTAATTTATTATTATGGATTATGGTACTCGTGTGTATATATTCTATTGTCTAACTGCTCACAGCCAGACAACTCTGCACTGTGGCGGCAGGAGAATTCTCGTTACAGCATTCAAGATAAAGTTAAAATATTATCGTACGGTATCGAAGCGGGTTGCATCCAGCGCGAATAAATATACTAATACATTTGGAAAACAACAGTTCAATTTTCTGTGTTGAATGTAATTGATTTAATTTGTTAATGTTTTGGGGTAATGTTTGGGGAAGATGAATATTATTACTACATTTTATACACGGTACTAAGATCATTAGGGTCTTATTGCTACCCCGTAGTTGGGTCAAATAGTTCGTTCAGAGAATAGTTCGTGATGGAAGTGTTAGGACCTAGTCTTTTGAATTATGAAACAAAGTATGGTAAGCATGTTTTCCCTGGCTGCATCTCAGCTACGGTTGGCCGATCTCCATGGAGATAAGAACATCTCAGAGGGCGTGTAATACAATGCATAAATACATGTGTAATTAATACACACCTCTTTAATCTAGCCATAGCGTGCTCAACGGCAGACAATGAGATCTTGGTTTCGAGTTCCGGGTCGGACCAAAAAGTGATTTTTGTTTAAAGTAAACTCAATATCAGCCTAAATTCTGGAAAGTATTTACAACTCCGTGCCTTTTTTGGGTCGTGTCGCTAGTCGTCCCATGATAGACGTCGGATCATGATATAGTGATAGAAGAATCCCCTGTGCTTGCGCATACACTTGTCAACCATTCAGTCGTTTTTTGCAAGTTAATAAACATGCATCTTTAATATAACTATAATATTATTATAGCAAAATTCCAAATTCATAATACCTGATTTAGATACATCTTAAAAATTTGCTGCATCTTTCGCTATTGCTAGACTATAATCAATAAAAGAAGGAGCAGTGCCGATGGCTTACTGAAAAGTTTCCTTGGACTGCGAATGTGCTTGAGTTTGTGAACGGTATATGTGGATGGTTACCGTGATACAGGGATTCAAACAGCAATAAATTTTTGGACACCATAAATTGACCCCGATAGCCTTTACATAATTTCAAGCACCATTGTTATAAATGAAAAAATATTTTTGGTTTGATCTCTGCGCAGAACAACTATTTGTGAGACTCGTAGGTTCTGTATCAGGGTGTTCTTTGTGTCCATAATATACACATTTTGACTGGCCTGTTGGTATGATAGTTGGTGACCCGGACTGCTAAGCTAGAGGTCGTGGGTTCAAATCCCATCCGATACAAATCTTCGTGTGATGAACATAATTATTCGCTCACTGTGGTTGGTATTTATGTATTTAGAAGTATATAAGTAGGTTTATCAGTAGTCTGATTGCTGGCTTCACGTTGTTAGTCGTTCTAAGATGTTTATTTATTTATAAATCTTCCACTTTTTTCAATTACAAAAAGGTACCTAATACAAAAACAGGTTCCAATATACTTTCAAAGGGTTCCAATATAGGTTTTTGGACTTTAAGTGAGCTATCCGTCAGTTTGTGAAGTCAACGCTGTACAAGAATATTTTTCTCTAGTGTAGTAGTTGCCTTAAAAAAACAATACATTTTTTCGAAACTATGAATTGACCCACTTACTTCCCTTTACAAAATATCAACTTACTTTTTCTTCTCCATTGTTGTAGAAGCAACAGATCACACCGTATTGTTGGTTTTTCTCAATACTCTTTTCTTTGGAACGGCTTCGTGTCAATTCTTAGTAAATATAACCATTTCCAAATAAAAACTGTTTTGTTCGAATATAAAATAGGGGTATAAAACATTTTTGCTCTTCAATTCCTCTATTTCAAATGTATCATAATACTCACTCTCATTGTAGGGTATTACTAAGATCGTCTGAAATAAAATGTATTTATTGAAATAAAACAAACAAAGCTTTATTTTTTTGTCTTGTCTACTTGAACGAATTCATTCTTTCATTCGGTATTTTTTACGCAATTTGTGAGACTAAGATAGAGTATTTGAAATAAATTACTTTTATATCAGAATTTACATTTAATTTTTCTAAAAGCGAAAGGTAAGAGGACTGTAAGTAAGTACGGGCACTTCAAAAGAAAATATCTAATACGTACTTAAGAATTTTCTAGTATTATTTAAGTGAAGAAGTATATTTTTTGACTTTGATATAAAAATAATCTTACTTGAACCTTTTTGACTGGCTTAATGGTATAGTGTTATTGACCTTGATGAGTAAGCCAAAGGTCGTGACTTCGACCCCACCTAGGACAAATCTTAATTTGATCAGCACGAATATTTATTATATCTGGGAGTTATTTATGTATAGTATGTAGCCTGTCTGGTAGCCAAAGTACAGACTCTACCATATTTGGGATCAGACGCCAGTGTGATAGGTATCCCAAGATATTTATTTATTTGCTGCTGATAATTTCTAGCTGTGTGGTGACGGCATAGAATATCATCACACCATCTCATCCCTTGATGTTGGGTAGAAATCGTCCAAGGGAATACCTACCAGAGAACGGACAGCAGCGTTTTTCTGTGAACTATGACCATCAAATTGCGATCGCCAACCCGTCTGCCAAGCGTGGAAATTATGGCATCCATTCTTTTGGGAGCCTTTTGTCCAGCTGTGAGCTTTTTTGGGCTGACATTATGATGATGAATATATTTTATTTTGTACTATCCTACCGAATCAGCAAATAAGCATACGGACCCTTCGATTATGAGCGGTTAACTTTTCTTCTTTATCGTATGGGAAGTGGTTACTCTCGTGTCAGAGTTGTGGGCGACTGACGTGGCTTAACGAGTGTTATCTGACGACAACCGGGTCCGTCTGTTTAGCGTGCCCTCCGAAGCGGTCACCGTAAACTCATGTCTCTTGGGTCACCTGTAGCATCATTCCCGCGTTGACAGCCTGTCTTTTACCCTGATGAGTCCTGGTGTCCTTACTGAAGGAAATATTTGTTTAGATTATAAATTTCTAATCGGCACATAAATTAGAGAAAAAGGTAGCTAGAGAAATCCGCAGGTTAGCTAGGGTAGGCTCCTCAGTGGCGAGGATCGCTTTGGCCCCTTAACGCGTCATCGGTGATCCCGTGCAACTGATCACACCCTCTCTTAGAATTCTGTCCTTTTGCTTCAGCGGCCCCCTGAGCTGTGGCCCGAACCCCAAAAGGGTGGCCTCGGGTATTAGTCGTTTAATTTAAGCTACTGGTTAAGAGCCTTCTACGCTAGCCAAATGCTGATTGCCTTCAATTCTTTAATTTTAATATCGTACAACTAAATTTCAAAATAATAGATTAGTAACTTGTTATTTATTTTAGGATTTAAGAAAATATATCTGATAAAACAGACCGCACGGACGGACTAATTCATTTTTTGTAATTTTTATACTGGATTCGACTATGTTTATGTACTGCATTGGGAACTTGACAAGTACAAGTCTATGTTAATACCCAAGTGCTGAATAAATTTCATTATTTCATATCATCATTCGAAAAGTAAATAGTGGGCCTCTTAGGTTTTAACACGAGACCTCCGACTCCACAGTTCACTAGACTATCTATTCTTACAATATTAGCATGCTTCTATTTTATTCCTGTTTTGTTATCTATTTGGAGTACAATAAGGAGTATTGTATTGTACTATAGCTCTTGACTACAATGCTGTACCAGCAAAATACAATAGCAAAATAGAATTTCTCCCGTAACTAAGTCCGTTATTTCAACACAGTACCGATCTCCTGCCAGACACATTTCGAGCACCAGAAAATTATAATGTGCAAACAATAGAATACCCTTATACCCGATATCCAAGTTATACACGAGTATTACCGGATAGTGGTTGGTATTTAGCTGGGATACCCGTCCGTGTTACGTCTTTCGGCCAATATTAGAATGGTCCAATGTTTGGGATCAATGCACAAAGAGAATGGATTTTGTACATTCGCTTTAGATTCCTTTTGTGTTTAGTTTTTTTTTTGATTAAGGGTTTTGTGATTGAATGGGTGAATTGAATGCCTGTTGGTGTAGCAGTTAGTGACCCGGACTGCTAAGGCAGAGGTGGGTTCGATTCCAACCCAGGGCAAATTTTTGTGTGTAGAGCACGATCATTTGTTCTGTGCCTGGGTGTAATTTATCTCTAATATGTTTGTATTTAGAAATATATTACTATGTTTATTAGTTGTCTAGTTGCCGTAGTACAGAGTCTGCCTAATTTGGGATCAGATGGCGGTGTGTTAGTTGTCCTAAGATACATATGAATTATATAATAATATGTAACAATATCTAGGGACAATGTCACACAGATCATCCTAGCCCCAAACTAAGCAAAGCTTGTACTATGGATACTAGGCGACGATATAAATACTTATATAGATAGATAAATATGTAAATACATAGAAAACATCCATGACTCAGAAACAAATATTCGTGATCATCACACAAATATATGCACTTACCGGGATTCGAACCCAGGACCACCAGCTTCATAGGCAGGAGCACTACCAACTAGGCTACGGTGACCGTCAATATATATATGTATTATCTGGTTGCCATAGTACAGGGTGCTTAGTTTCGGATCTTTATGGCAGTGTGTTGTTTGTCTCAATATTTATTTATATTTTAGGGGAAAAGTAATGTCATGGTTTGAGTCGAGATAATGTGAGTGATTCTTTTTTCAGTTATTAAGTTCCAAGAACTTACGGTTTGCCTGACTATTATAGTTTGTAGTTTCAAGTCGCTAGATTTGTTTACCAGACGTTTATTTTAGGCAGTTTGGAATAGGAATTATAGAAATTTCTTGAGTTATCCCCAGGCATCGAATCTCGAACGGGACGTTATATATTTTTTAGAAATCTTTAAAGTGAACTTTATAAATTTAAGTGCGATTGGGAATCGAACCCACGACCACGGGGTATTCGGTTCCATATGCGTTAACCGCTCCGCCACAGCACCGTGATACTGACACTCGAATTTATACAATTCATTCGATATTTCTTAACGTATTTAAGACGCGAAAATATATTTTAAAAGTTAATATATGTGGACTCAAAATTTTGTCATGTTTTAATTCAGGTATAAAAAAGTTATATTAGATATCTTAACTAAACAGTTATGATATCTGAGCAGCCATTGACCGCCAAACCTTATCTCATTTTATCACTTCTTTAATGCAATTTTTACGATCAAACCACGGTGATTTACGTGAGCTTAAACGAATTACGTACGCTATCACTCCCTTGGACTGCAACTACAAATTAAATCTAATCAAAAAACATTCATCTCTTTTTATTATTGTCATAAAAGTGGAAAATCCGGGCCATCGAAACTGGGGCTATGGACCAATGGGAAGAGACAGCGGTAAGCGTAGCGGGCAAATGCACCATCTTTACAAAATAGATTTTTAATATGAAAATAGATAATAAGAATATGAGTCATCAAACATGTCTGCTGAGTGACGTCCACTGCTGGACAAAGGTCACCCCCAAAATATTTCCACAGTGGAGTTACGTCCATCATTATGCCATATTCGTCACGCTTGGCAGACGGGTTGGCGATCGCAGTATGATGGTCATAATCCACAGAGAGACGAAGCTGGTATATATTTCTACTCCCCCACACGCAATGAAATAGGACGGCATCTTTGCCGTTAGGCATACAGAAAATGAGCAGTATGCTTTTGTTTTAAGAGGTGAATATGGTAAGGGTATGTGTTTAATTCTAAACTCTAGACTTGAAAATAGAGGCTTGCAAGGACTCAAGTCATCTAGCTAAGACTACAAACTAAGAACTACAAACTAACGCGGGCTAGAGGGCGCTAGAGGGCGCCTTTGGGTTGCAAACCTCAGCTGATGCTATGATGACTTGAAAATGCATGAGAGCATGAGCATGAGCTCGTTTTTAGTGACTTTTTATGCTACTCTCGTTGGATGTTAATACGCGGGTCGATATTATGTTATACAAGGTATTTGGAGTTGTTTTATGCACTTTCAACTTACTGATCAACTAGGTAGGTACTATTACTTTCTTGGTTAGAAATCACACCGATACACCTCTTGTATCTCTTTTAAGCGAGAACAGAAATAATTTAGACTCAAACTCGTGGTCTTTAGTAACCGGTCCAAAGTCGGCGTTGACCAGTTCTGCATTAAAAAAATGACGTAAGTATACGTCTTGTTTGTAAAAGTCGCGATGCTAATGAAAATATCCAATCATTTTTTCAGACTTTTTTGAGTGGTTTGTTTCGTTGGTCTCACAGTGGCTTATTCAACCTCAGATAATGAAGTGCTGGATTAAAATCCTACAAAGTGTTATTGGGATATTTCTGGCAACAAAAACACAGAGAGCATCCGGAGCCTAGACGTTACTAGGTTTATACTCCCTTGCATTGGGTAGTACCTAAGGCGAGCGTTGGTTTGCTTCTGATCTATCCCATCTGATTCTAAGAGACAGGGGATGAAGAAAGCACACCCGACTTTGCACAAACACTTCTGCATATGTCCATGATAGTCGGATACCCTTCATCGAGATGGACCGCCGTAGCTGAAATTGGAACAGATGATTATGCTTTTTCACATATAGGTTATCTTTAACCATTATGTAAAATATATAAAATAAAATAAAATAAAATAAATAAAATGAAAAGGATTTTATTCACGTAGACTTTAAAAAAGCGCTTGTAAATAGTCAGAACATGTGTGTAGTAATACAGTTATTATTTCTCGTTACTTATTATAGATATTTTGGGACACGGATTGTTAAAACATAATTATAAAAATTATTTTATAATAGTAGTAATATTTAGCTAGCTTGTTTAACACACGCTAGCTAAATATTAATCAAGAGATTTATAGTGATAGGTGAGTTTTATCGCTCTCCGCGTCCGCTTTTACCTGGGCCATACACTAAGAATCGTAAAATGGGTCCGGGGCTTGCTGATACGGGATTACGGGGAAGCTTGAAGGTTGGTGAAATGTGGGGTGGGCAGTGTGGCTAGTCAGTATAGGTATAGTTGGTATGTATCCGTAACTTTATTCGCTTTGTAACCATACGTTACTCTCGTAAATGTAAGCTATTTACGCAATTTTTCGAATATTCTGCTAAGTAAACCTTTTGTAGCGGCGCGAGCTATTTGTGAAATGCAATAAATTGATACACCAGAGAGGATCAAGAGGCACTCATGCCTAGATGCTCTCATCACTCCGTAAGTGATCAACAAGGTTAAGCAACTACGCTCGCGGTCCAGAGATGAGTGACCACCAAAGTGGTTTAATTTCTGAGCATCTCCGTGCTTAAAACACGTTAATCGTCTCGGCTGTAGTCATTAGACAACGGTCGTTAAGGCATGTCAGAGGCCTACTTGGCAGCATGTACCACTCTGACACTAGGGTAACCACTGCCCATACGTTAAGTATCAGACCAAATAATATTTAAATGAATATTGAAATAAATATTTTGGTGCAAACAACACATCTGACCCCAAACTAGGCGGAACCTGGACTATTGCAACCAGACAACTGAGAAACATACTTATATACTTCTAAATACAAAAATAATATAGATAAATTACACCCAGACATAGAACAAATATTCGTGTTCATCACACAAGTATTTGTCTTGGGTGGGGATCGAACCCACGACCCCTGGCTTAGCAGTCAGGATCACTAACCACTAGACCAAGAGGCCAGTCCACTATAATTGAATGCCTACATTCTTTGAAGGTACACACGGCTCCACATCAAGCTATACATTTCCAATATAAGCTGACCTTTCATTGTACGGAAATCCTATACAACGCGAGGACTATTACTATGCCAACGTCTAGCGGGTTTGATACCCGCAAAGAATAATTAGTAGGATACAAACTGAGTGTAAAAACTAAGAACATATTAATGTTATTTGTCTTTAATATCTATAAAATACAATAGAACCTTAATAGTTGAATTTCGAACACGTGCGATCTCTAGTAGTTCTATAAACATCAAGATTTCTTTTATGTGGGCACAATTGTTTTATATTTTAAACTAGCTGTGCCTCGCGCATACCCACATTAAATTTTATAAATTATCATAGCTCCTACCCGTATGTGATAGCGTGATAATATGTACCCTATATGTTAACTCGACCCCTTAGTAATATTCATGCAAAATATGAAGTAAATCCATGCAGTACTTTTTGAGTTTAGCCCGGACATACATACAGACAAACAGACACTCAGACAAAAATTCTAAAAACTATTATTTTGGCTTTAATATCGATTGTAGATCACGCCCCAAGTATCCTTTTAAAAAAATATTCAATGTACAGTTTTGACTTTCCTACGATTTTATTATATGTATAGATATTAATTAAAACATGCCTTTGTCCAGCAGTGGGGGTCTTCCGGACGATTAATTGAAATCGTGTTTATTTTATTTTTATTTCTTTGAATCTAAAGCATTCATTTTATTTTCGTATTTCAATCTATAAGTTTCTCTCAAAAATTTTAAGTTGAATTTGCACGGCTAGAACTAGCACCCGAAGAGTATTATCGGAAATAGGGGTTATAAAATCCCCTCCACTCGAATGATACGGCTTAAATCGATGCGGTTGCTCCAGCCCCGTCTAGCCGATTTGAAGCCAAAAGTTCTACAGGTTACCTGGCAGGGGTGCAACGAATTCTAATATATTTTTTTGGTATTACTTGCTGAACTGTTTTGTTTGAAAATTTTGGAGTGCGAATATTTTGGTGCTAGTTTTATTAATCTGCTAGCTGTGCCCCGCAGGTTTACCGACGTTGAACGTTATCAATTATAGAAGAAAAAGAAGAAGTACACTTTATTGCATAAGGAATATAAACAGTTCAATATGCATAGATCATTATTTTGCAATTGGCGGCCTTATCACTAAAAGCGATCTCTTCCAGGCAATTATAGAATATGTGCATTCGGATATAAAAGTTATATTACTACAAAGTTTCAGTTTCAGGTAAAAAATTTCGATAATACGATACCAGGTAACTGATTTACTACATATACTACTTTTATTATTTACTAGCTGTGCCCCGCGGTTTTACCCGCGTTAAACTTTATAAATTATGACATCTCCTCCCCCGTAGGTGATAGCATGATAATATGTAGCCTATATGTTGACCCGACCTCTTAGTAATATTCATGCAAAATTTGATGTAAATCCATGCAGTACTTTTTGAGTTTAGCCCGGACATAATACAGACACATAGACAAAAATTCTAAAAACTATATTTTTGGCTTCGATATCGATTGTACATCACGCCCCAAGCATCCTTTAAAAAAAATATTCAATGTACAGTTTTGACTTTTCTACGATTTTATTATATAGTATGTATATGTTTAGATCAACCACACCGATAGGCCAGTTAATGCTGCCATAATGCATGTGTTTAACTTAATTTACTGTGGTCCCCTGTAAGTGAAGAAAATCTCTGTTCACTATACTTTGGCGTGCACTGTTCTATAAAATTAAGTGTTTATTCTTTGTTGGAGATCCTAAAACCAAAAAATAAATAATGATTATTAAAAACATAATACACGTCGTCGTCGTAGTGCCGAAGTGAAAAACCTGTTGGACGGCCAAAACTCCGATTCAAAGACTCCTGCAAGCGTGACATGGAAAGTTTCGCCATTGACACCAAGACCTGGGAGACACGTGCTAGTGTAAGATCAGACTGGCGCCATGATATTCGCCACGGAGCTATAAAACATGATGAAGCCTGGCTGGACAAACTGAAGCAGAAAAGGCTCCGCGTCGCCACCCCCAATCCCGTGGACTCGCAATTTATCTGCGACAGGTGTGGCAATATATGCCGAGTGGCCATTGGACTGATAAGTCACAAAAGAGGATGTGACATTAACCAAATATAGCAACGCTGCAACAATCATCTACCAAGATTTTGTGGCCAATATGAGAATACACGTCTAAATAATGTCAATAAATGAAAAATATACTAAAACTGAAGTCAATTAAATCATTCGGTGATAACGCTTATTAAGATTCAGTTTATTGACGTTCAGTCACACCAATACCCGGATTTCGTCGGCTATAATAATACCTACTTTTATTATTACGAATACGAGAACTTGTTGAATTGGTTCCGCTTGCTTTACCCATTTTCTAGTTAAAACTTTTGTACGAATATGTTACCTGGAAGGTTCTCAAGCCACGTCTCGGGATCTTTTAAACGTTAGGTATTGTGCGTTTAGTGTTTTAAAGAGAATGGCTATGAATTTTTCTTAAATGTCAAGTCGCTAAGTATGAAAAAGATACTTACTTAATTATATTTTATTAAGTAATGGAATCAGGCGTCACTTTGCGGAAATCCATAACAATCCAAAACAAAATCAATATGTAGTGTTAATTCCGCTAATTGTCAGTTTAATCATGCCGGGGCGGTACAAATTGCATCCCGGCATGATTAAACTGACAATTAGCGGAATTAACACTACATATCGATTTTGTATTTTGATTATATTTTATTTACAATAATAATAATATCTTGGGTCATTATTCACACACGGTCATCTGATCCACGGTCATCTCATCTAAGCCAGAGGTCGTGGTTTCGATCCCTACTCAGGACAAATTTTCGTGTTAGCACATACAATATCTATAATGTTTTTGTATTTAGAAATATATGTGTATGTTTATCAGTTGTGTGGTAGGTATAAGTACCTACCACACAACTGATAAACATACACATATATTTCTAAATACCTAACTGTGTGTGTGTGTATTTTATAATTATTTCATAAAAAATTATTAAGATTTTGTTGATTACATTTTTATTTAAATTTTAATATTTGTAGAAAACAAAGAAATTATTAATTATTTAGACCAAATATTCTGAATTATTACATGTTAGCAATAATTATTACAGATAGTTCATGCACAATGTTATGTCTGAATGTCATTTCAATCATATGACATATTGATAGATATTTGTTTTTTTTTTATATCTTTGAGATACGTACCTTAATACGAAAATAATAAGGATCAGGTTAGTTTCTTTGTCTAAAGCTACTTAAGTAGTTATATGAAAATGAATCCCGAATTAGATTCCATTTTGGGTTACCGAAATAATAACAAACGAATGGCCCCGGTGCCGAATTTCATCGCGATCTGCCCAGCCCTTTTAATGTAACTGGGCGAAAATAAACATACGTGTATTGTTTCATTTTGAAGTATTATTTATGTTTATCATTATTCATAACTATTTTCAATTCTTCCGTTTGAACTGTGGACTGTGAGATGTGTGTAATTTGAAACACATTCAAATGAAAAAAGAAATGTCTGTTTTAATAAAGTACCTATCAACATTTTTCCGGATTAATATGATTAATTAGTGACGCAATCTTCTTTCTTTCTCCTTAACTTTCCTATTTACATTGGGGTCAGTTACAGTGTGTTTTGTTTTTACATTAAGATTGTTTGAGCTGGGAATCGAATTAGAGACATTTCTACAGTTGAGTTACAACGCTCGAATACAGAGGTCGTCATTTTAAGTGATGTAAATATTTATATTAATGAGGTCCTTCTTATGGTGCACAGATATACATACATACGCAGAAGCAGTCTCATGATGGGACGGACAAGAGCCCCCAATCCCCCCCAAATACCACAATCTGTCAAATTTATTTTATAGATTTTCAACTTTATCACATGAGCATAAGATTCAGTTTCCATTGGGGAAATTTGACAGATTGGAGTAGCTTGATGTGCTGGCGTCTGTACATCAATGGCTTTACAATCTCTCCGAGGCACGGAGGAGTAATAGAAAGAGAGCCTTCTTTGACGGGCCATATGGCGTGGTTGGCAAATGCTTGCCTTTTATGTCGCAGGTCGTGGGTTTAATTTCCACCCAGGACATATCCACAGAGGCACATATCTGTTTGTCCTGGGTCTAGGTGTGATTATCTATGTAAGTTTGTGTTTACAAAAGAAAAATAGAAGGTATATGTAGCATATCAGTGACCTTTTTTTTTTTTTTGATAAGGCAGGAGGAATGCCTACGCATGCCACCCGCAAAAAGTGTCTGCGGGTGGGTATGTCGGACTCGCACCGACTAAACCTAACCTGCCGTGGACTTCTCTTGGCGCCTGATAGGGGGAGCCCCGGGAACGCGGGTATGCTGCTCCGGTGCTCCCCTTTTGCGCCATGTCCCAGATGGTCGGGACACGTACTCTGGGAGGGCTATGGATTGCCCTCCCGTATTGCCGACTCCTGCCAGTCCGGCACAGCGACTGCGCCACAAACAGATCGCTGTCTTCCCGGAGCTGCTATCACGTGGTGGCAGTAGAGGACACTTCTCATAGTGCCACCGCAGCCCCGAGGAGAGTTGGGCTACCGGCTGCCGCCGCCGCCCCAACGCCTCCGTTTGCGAGCGGGATCGGGAGCGAGCCGATCCCGCTCGGCGGCTTCCTTCTGGAGCATGACTGCTTCACAGAAGGAAACCACGGCGTCCCATTTGGTGGAGTCGCCAGCCAGCATCGCATAAACGACTGCTGTTGCACAGTTATGATACTATGACGCCGCTAAGTCTATCTTGAAGTATTACTAAACGTAATCTGCCAACAAACTGGCGGGAAGTTGACGTTGCAAATGTCCGAATCTTACAAGAAACACTCAGAAATTGGTCAATGATGACCAATTGTTTCTTGTAAGATTCGGAAACTTCCAAAAATATATTTTTGTAGAAAAGGGTTAGACATTAAACGAGGTCCTGGGTTCAAATGCCGGGTTGGGCAATAAAATTATGTTGAGACTTTTCTGTAAAAAAAGCAATAAAAATTCTCAGGATCAGCCCGAAGCCTGGGAGTTGACGGTATTATACCCCCGTGCCTCGGAGAGCACATAAAACCGTCAATCCTTTACCTGACCTCTTCCCGGTCGTGTCGCTAGGCGTCCCATCGGATCATGAGAGTAATGGAATAGAAAGTGAGTAACACAGGAGGTGTTTGCGCACATAATTGAGCACTATAATATGTCCCGCGCAGATGGCTAATCTCTATTGAGACTGGCCGCCGTGGCTGAAGTTCGGCTAGGAGGACATTTGTATTACAGTACTGTATTGTTACCCGGAAAGTGGGCTGGACATGTGGTACGGCTGCAAGATCAGCGATGGACAACATGTGTGACTGCATGGAATGGACCAGTAGGCAAAAGAAAGAAAGGGAGACCCCGGAACAGATGGGAGGACGAGATTAAACGCATAGCGGGTCCCAGCTGGATGCATTCCGCAAAATCCAGAGTAGACTGGATCACTTTGGAGGAGGCCTTTACCGGCAGAGGGGTTCTTGCAGAGTGAATTTACCATATAAGATAGTTAGATAAATATCGTAATTATGTGAGATGAACTTATGATACTATAGCCATGTTCTGACTATTTAATTATTATGTTATTACATATAATTTATTAATAAAACTAAGCATTAAGTTAAAGGTATTCTAAATATTCTTGTATTGGTAATGTTCCCAAAATACTGACAGCATTACCACGCTGTATGGCAATACCTATTTGTTGAGCAAAATATAAGCCAGCATTCTGGGATCGTGTTGCCTATACAAGGCGTGCAGCTATTTCTGTAAACATAATTGTGGCCGCTGGTCCCCACGGCCCAGATAGTTAGTAAGTTTTAATTTTGTTTAATTCTGTAAGAAATAAAAGGCTTTTTAGGGTTCCGTAGCCAAAGGGCAAAAAACGGAACTCTTATAGATTCTTCATGTCTGTCTGTCCGTCCGTATGTCACAGCCACTTTTTTCCGAAACTATAAGAGCTGTGATGCTGAAACTTGGTAAGTAGGTGTATTCTGTGAACCGCATTAAGATTTTCACACAAAAATAGAAAAATAACAATAATTTTGGGGGGTCGCCATACATAGAACGGAAACTCAAAAAAAGTTTTTTGATCGTACCTATACATGAGGGGTGTCTATGGATAGGTCTTCAAAAATCATATTGAGATTTCTAATATCATTTTTGTCTAAACTGAATAGTTTGCGCGAGAGACACTTCCAAAGTGGTAAAAAGTGTGTCCCCCCCTGTAACTTCTAAAATAAGAGAATGATAAAACTAAAAAAAATATATGATGTACATTACCATAGAAACTAACAACTAAAATTGGTTTGAACGAGATCTAGCAAGTAGTTTTTTTTTAATACGTTATAAACCGCAAATTGCTTTCATTTAATCAACTGAAATACTTGCTGCTACGGAACCCTTCATGTGCGAGTCCGACTCGCACTTGGCCGGTTTTGTATATATATATATATATATATATATATATTTATTTATTGTTACCCGTACTAACGCAGTAAATATTACCATACTGTTAACAGTATGAATGAACTAAAGTGACATCACATATTTTTAAAATACGTTTTGCTCGTCATTACACGGCTATACCATTTGTGTATCAAAAATTGTTAATACCTTGTGTAAGTATTATCTATATTTTGATAAAGTTACATGATCTTGCACTTTGATATAGTAAAACCATAGGCTTGTCTTTACTTCCTCCTTTTACAAGTAGTTCCAAAGTATATTCCATAATATGTTACTTAAATCATGCTTATCTAACTGGTTTTAAAATAAAAGAGCTGTAAATTGTGATCGGCATAATTCTTGATGACATAAAGACAAACACAAATAAACTATTACATTTCTATGGCCTTCGTATATTATTTTTAAATTTAATTTTGTTAGGATTTCTTACAGACGCATGTAATTAATCTATCAATTCTATGGTAGAATCTTTATTTGCATCTTTCTTTATAGAAAATCAGGGCTTACCAATCAGTAATATATATAAAAGAGATAAATAAAGGACACATTATGAAATTAAAGTTGGAAATTGCAATATTAAAATCAATCGTTAAAAGAAATTATAGCAATAAATTAAACAATAAAAAAATAAAATAAACTAAAACAATAAAGGAAAATAACTATCAATTTAGAAACAATAACGTTGTGCATAATATTTACAAGATTATTTATATTCAAAAATATATAAATACAAATAGCTATTATACAGCATTGTTAACACTTATACATTTAGGTGGCTCTTAAAAAGCTTTTAAATTAACATAGTGAATTATTGATAACATCTATATATTCCAAGGTGCATGGTATTTCCTAATATTCGTTGGAATTAAAAATGTAACAATGCCACAGAAAACACAGACCCAGTTTTATAGATATAAGCTTCCAGCCCTGTTTCCGCCGGGAGCTAATTACTTACAAACATTCATTCCGTTCAATTTCTCTCTCCATCTGAATTATAAATTCTTATAACAGCTGCCACCAGCAGAATCAAGCTGTGTTATTGGATTGGAAAGCTGTCACTCTGTTAAAACACTCGAGTTCAATTGTTCCTGGTTTTTCTCGGTGTCGCCTTCTTGAAGGCATATTTTCCCATTTTCTCATGTAAAACAAAATTTTCCCCGCATTTTCGTTTGGATTCGCACAGTCGCTGGCGGTGACGGGATTTCGGTAGGGTGACCATGAAGTGGCAGTTTAGGAATTATTCTCAACTAGCTGAGTCCCGCGGTTTTACCCGAATTAAACTTTATTAATTATAGCCTATGTGTTAATCCAGGGTGTCAGCTAACTCCATACCAAATTTGATTAAAATCGCTCCAGCCTTTAGACGTGTAGAAGTAACAAACATACACACTCACACACTCACAAACTTTCGCCTTTATAATATTAGTGTGGTTTATGTTATAATGACGGGCCAGTTGGCGTTGTTGGTAGATGCTTGCCTTTCACGCCATTGGTCGTGGGATTGATTCCCACCCAGGTGGAAAAGTATGTATTTACATACATTATATAAGTATGTCATTACATATGTACATATTTGCTCTAGTTAGTCTGTTGCCCCTTCTAAAGTACTCTATTAATTAACGGGGTAAGTTAAGTCTCCATAATGAGTAACAAAATATTCTCATATTGATTTTGTTGTCACAGACAGGTATTACGGATAGCACAAACACTGCTCTAGATAGTTTACTGTCTCTTATGAAGTATACTCTACTAACGAGTGGGGTAAGCTAAGTCTCTAGAATAAGTAACAATTTAATTATTCTCATATCTATAAAAAGCTAAATATAATTACCCTGATATTACGAATAATACAAAATCTGCTCTAGTTAGTCTGTTGCCCCTTCTAAAGTACTCTATTAATTAACGGGGTAAGTTAAGTCTCCATAATGAGTAACAAAATATTATCATATTGATTTTGCTGTCACAGACAGGTATTACAGAGAGCACAAACACTGCTCTAAATAGTCTACTGTCTCTTATGAAGTATACTCTACTAACGAGTGGGATAAGCTAAGTCTCTAGAATAAGTAACAATTTAATTATTCTCATATCTATAAAAAGCTAAATATAATCACCCAGATATTACGAATAATACAAAATCTGCTCTAGTTAGTCTGTTGCTCCTTCTAAACTACTCTATTAATTAACGGGGTAAGTTGAGTCTCCGTAATGAGTAACAAAATATTCTTATATTGATTTTGCTGTCACAGACAGGTATTACAGAGGGCACAAACACTGCTCTAGATAGTCTACCGTCTCTTATGAAGTACTCTATTAACGAGTTGGGTAAGTTAAGTCTCCATAATGATTAATAATAATGAATGACAACTAATTCTTATATTGATCTAACTCTGTATTAAGGCTACACAGATTTTACGGATAGCACAAACTGTGCTATAACTTGTCTACTATTCTTTTTCTTGTGACAAGTGGGCAAAAAACATATAACAGTCTATATTAATAATAATAATGTCCTACAAGTTAAATAGCCATGGTGGCTAAGACAAGCCATGTGGAACACAAATGTAGATGTACAGACGCCAGCACATCAAGCTACCCAATCTGTTAAATTTCCCCAATTTAATATGAACCTTATGCTAATGTGATAATGTTGAAAATCAATAATATAAATTTGACAGATTGGCGGAGCTAGATGTGTGGCATCTGTTCTTTAAATTATCTCAATCTCATGATCCAATAGCAGCGCTAGCCGACACAACTGGAAAGGTATCAGGTGTCATATAACACCACCATCTTCAAGACTCCAGGTTAATACTGAGGCTTTATCTTAATATAAAATTCCTAATGTCATGTTTGGGCCCAACTCAGTATTTGAACCTAGGACCTTAATATCTGCGATTAAATCCGCTCCCGCTAGCCCAGTCAGTTTCAACGGAGTACTAACAAGCATATAAAAAAGTAAAATAAATTGCGCACAATTTTACTCGTGGTCATATTACGAGTTAGCCTGGCCAGTGTGGGAAACTTTAAATTGCCCTCGAACGTAACTTGATGGATGCTAAAAAATTGTAGAGGTTTCACTTATAAACAATTTGAAGTTTAAATTTATTATACCTAACTAGCTGTGCCCCGCGGTGTTACTCGCGTTAAATTTTATAAATTTTCTCTGCTTTAAACCTCACGGAGCCCGAGACCTTTCCAACGAATGCAAAACCGTGGAAATCGGTTCGTGCGTTGTGGAGTTATAGCGTCAGGAAGAAAAACCCGACTTATTTTTATATAGTAGATAGAGTTTACTTAAGCTTAATAATATGGAATTCTTACCTTAATATAGACAGAACCATTCAGGTACGATGTAATAAATTATAATTTAAACTTTAAAATTCGATAATCTATATATCTATATACATATAATAAAATCGTGGGAAAGTCAAAACTGTACATGGAATATTTTATTAAAAGGATACTTGGGCCGTAATCTACAATCGATATCGAATCCAAAAATATAGTTTTTAGAATTTTTGTCTGTGTGTCTGTTTGTCTGTATGTATGTCCGGGCGGAAAAAAGTACTGCATGGATTTACTTAAAATTTTGCATGTATATTACTAAGAGGACGCGTCAACATATAGGTTTCATAATATCACGCTATCACCTACGGGGGAGGTAATTTATAAAATTTAATGCGGCTAAAACCGCGGGGCACAGCTTGTTCAATATATAATATAAGCTAGCTAAATAACAGAATCATAAATTAAATGTTATATCTAAATGTTTTCATACAATCCGTGTAGTTAAATATCTATATGTATGTACGTAGAATTCATTTTGTTTAATCAACTCTATTAATTCAAACATGTTCTAACTATTCAAAAACGCTTTTTTAAGTCTACGTGAATAAAAACCTTTTTTAGTTTCTTTTATTTTATACTTCTCGGTTGTAGAAGGTAATACCATCATTTTCTGAATGTTAATGTTCAGTTAGCTAGAACGAACAGGAGGACTTCAGTGCCATGTGTCCATTTAGCGTCATAGACTGCGGTAACCTCATTCGATCAGGCATTAGAGGTTACCACATTTGTGGTTTAATAAACAGTCAATAAAAAATTTACAAAATAACAAACGAAGAAATAAAACATTTCACGTTAATTTCGTGTACAATCTTCTCATCAGTGTAAGGAATATAACGAACAGAACAAGGATTCGTTTTTATATATTTTGCTAACTGTTGACTGTGTGACTTAAGGGAAGAGGATTGTTTAAATTAGTTTAGAAGCCCATTTTTGGAACGAAGTTCCTTATCGCGCGTTGTGAAAGGGGGCTAGACGGAAAAAAAACTTACGAAAAGTTGTCACGACACTTTTTGCAGCTGTGCGGCGTGCGTATGTTTCTCTGTCTGTCTCTCTCTCTCTCTCTCTCTTATAGAAAGCAAGCCAGATATTTTCATTTCTATTTCGCATTGAATAGTGTGGTGTCGCGACGATTATTTTTGTTGAGTGTATACAGGTTTTTTGTACATAATAAATAATAAGAAATAACTTCGTTCCATCCGGGTGTCCCTTGACACCTCTCAAGTTTTTTTTGCAAAGTATTGTATAATATTGATTGATAAATAATATTAATTGATTAAAGTTAGCAATATTCATTAAAATATAAACAATAAAATAGTTGTTCAGACGCCAGCACATGGAGCTTTAAGAGAGGTAGGTCATAGCGTTCGTTCGCTCAAAGAGCAGCCCGACTGGGGAAATACCTTACAAAAGACATTCCTTCATAATAACATTAATAATTTTAATGTTGTGTTTCCGAGTGTGAGTAAGGTCGCGAGAGCTCATTGGGGTGGGGGGAGAGGTCAGCAACACTCGACGACGCGACTCCTCTGATGTTGCAAGTGTCCATGGGCGGCGATGATCATTAACCATCAGGTGACCCACTTGCTCGTTTGTCACCCTCTGATATACCCCCCAACTGAAATAGAACCATATGGTTTTTTGATAACGTTGAAAATCTATAAAAGAAATTTGACAGATTGGAGTAGCTGAATGAGCTGGTGTCATCTGTACAATTGGTGAGCACTACTTTTGAATAAATCACAACACGTGTGACTTCGTGCTTCGTGTTCCGGGATTGATTCCCGCGCAAGCAACTATTTGTGAGACCCATACATACGTACTTTGTGTCCATCAATCATATGATTGTAAAGTACCCCGTGAAACAGGGATTATTTCCCTAGTGCGGGAGTTTTTTTTATTTAAAACAAAATGAGTGTGCTTTAGCTTACACAACTGAAGTAAAACTTAGATATAAGAAACATAAATGGTTATAAGAGAATGAGCGAAAAAAACATTTAAGCTCGCACACTCTCTAGCCCCTATAATAAATTAGAAACGTAATTCTCTCTTTCTGTCTTCGCTAACTTTTATTATCTCCCTCACAACTTCCGTTGACCTCGCCCGTTCACAGTTTCCGTAACGCTCTCGTCACGCATTGACTTCAATAAATAATTGTATAGAAAGAATGTACAGGGATAAGTTGCAATTTGTAAGTAGAAATAAACCTACTTGTTATATAATTGTTTACTTTTTTTAACCTAATTTATTAAAAGTTGTACAAACCTAACACACAACTTTTTTATTCATTACGTATTTAATGCGTCGACAACTTCTGTGGTGCGGACATGTCTCACACATGTCCAAAGAGCGTGTTCCGAAGCGCATCTTTTATTCTGAACTGATGGATTGTGAGTAAAAATGTGGAGGGATACTCCTCAGATCTAAAGATGTTTAAAAACGGCACATGAAAAGATGTAATAACAAGCTCTTTAATTGGGAAGGAATGGCAGGATAATGACCAGAATGCCACAACCAATCGAAGGGTTTAGGAGAATTGCCAAGAGTGTCAACATTTAATTTATTGGGTAAGCAAACTCACAAACGGCAATACATTCCCCAACCGACTTGCCCTTAGCTTATAAAAATATTTACCCGAAAAAATTATCACGAAACTACGTAAAAAGTATTTTTATTTAGCACTAAATTTACAACTGGCACTGAGATAAATCATTCCAAAGCTTTACAGCCCACAAAAATGTGAAAGTTTCGACAATAAAACAAAAAGGATCATTATACACTGTTACAATGTCATCAATTACTTACACGAGATTAGATGGCATAATTGTTAAAATGCTTCACAAAAACACAATAATTCTATGCTGAATGTTTATGTTAGGCGCGGTGCCAAGAAATTTCACTATCCATACAAATATTTTAAGCCGGAAATATGTTTGTGTGTCTGTAAAATCTTCTAATTTCTACTATTGCAAGTGACAAGATGATACAGACACACAAATACAGGTAAAATTGAGGGTTCACGCGTAAAGATGTAACAAACATACCGACACGATTTTAGAATGATCATATTAGTATAATTTTATATTTTTACTACTAATGTGTATTGCAGAAAAAAATATGACTTTCATATAAACTTACAATAGCTTTAAGACCCCCTTAATTCGTTTTAGTTGTAGCAACAAGTACTATTTTTATTTACGTTTGGTGTCGCAACAATATATTAATATTTTGTATTTATATCGCAAACAAATATAGGTATAGTGATCAACAATTTTAGATGATTGCTCAAGTATTTATAACAAAATACTCAAAGGTATTTTGTTATAAATACCCAAGCACGCCAAATATCTTTTAAAGGACGAATTCTAATACCCATCGAATTCCAGTGTCATACAAGAAGTTCGAAATTTTGTTTACGATCACTGAGTGAATATGTAATCTGTTTTATGTATTGGGATTCAATTAAGGAAAACAATTAACCAAATAAAATTCGGAAAGAGTCACGGAGGTGTAACGCTGTCAAGTTGCAGGCTGAGACGGAGAATTTTTTTTACAGTCATACATAGTTAGAGACTTAATATAGATAATTAATATTAACACAGTAAGCACACAGCATAATATGCTGTATATGGAAACTTAAGTAGTTATTATGACCGACCACTGCCTCTGAAGATATAGGCTACGCCTAGTGTCAGATACACTCGACAAAACAACAATTAATATTATTATTTTTAGGTTATAAATAATATTTATTTTTATTCCTGTTAACAGAACTAAAATTTATTTAGTTTGGAAGGAGGAAATCTTGATTTTTTTCCTTTAGTATTGGTTTCTTCATCTTTATGCGTAGAAAGCGGGGCAGTTTTTACTGTAAGAATTCTTCTTAATAACGAATGCTTTGAGCTTTAAAAATAAACTTAATTTAAACTGACCTTTAAAACCAAGGTTTAAAATAATAATAAATATCTTGGGGCAACTAACACACTGCGATCTGATCCCAAACTAGGCAGAGCCTGTGCTATGGCAACCCGACAACTGATAAACATGCTTATATATTTCTAAATACATATATATTATAGATAAATTGCACCCAGACATATAACAAATAATACTACTCATCACTCAAAGATTTGTCCTAGGTGGTGATCGAATCCACAACCTGCGACTTCGCAGTCAGAGTCACTAACCACTAGACCAAGTTAATCAAATATGTCCTCCGTATTTGGCTCGGCTCCGTTGAGAATAACCACCGCACCTGAAATTCCGCCCGAAGCACTAATACCAGGATTTGACGCAACTGCAGCCGCGGGCGAAAGTTAGTTCAGAATAATTTATTTCGTTCTCTTAATATTTTATGCGATATTAATAAATGAAACGGCTCTATAATTATGGCCGTTCTGTTAAAAGCTAAATGATTTTGCAAGATTTCTGTTTTTATTGCTCAAATTAAGTGCTATTCCACTTTATGGGAATGGGAAAAATACTCGAGATTTTTTCCTTTCAAAAAATACCTAAACGGTAGATGGAAGCTGGGAAATATTTGTGATGTCCATTTATAGTAGATGAAACGAAAACAACATTAAAATAATGATATAATTTTGAAGCTTTTAAAGATCATTTGATTTGGATTCCGACATTTTAAGGGTTCTGTACCCAAAGGGTAAAACGGGACCCTATTACTAAGACTTCGCTGTCTATCCGTTTGTCACCAGGTTGTATCTCATGAACCGTGATAGTTAGAAACTTGGAATTTTCACAGATGAGGTATTTTTATTGCTGCTATAACAACAAATACTAAAAATTAAATCAAATAAATATTTAACAAACGTGAATTTTTTGCTCGTTTTTATAGATAGCTTAGCTCCGCGGTTTTACCTTTACCTACCTAAACTTTATAAATTATAGCCGCTCTAGCCGTTTAGACGCGAAGAAGTACCAAACATCACACACGCACACACTCACAAACTTTAATAATATTAGTGTGATGGTACGGAACCCTTCGTGCGCGAGTCTGACTCGCACTTGGTCGGTTTTAACACATACAAACCCAAGATGACATTTACATGGGTACAATGTTTTACGCGGTCATCAATTATTTGAGCAGCTATTCTTCTTCTTATCGTGTCGATGGTAAGAATTAGATTTTATCTTGCCAAAATTGAGCAACGCTGATTGCCCTGGCTGAAGCGTCATACAAGTCCTGAAAGGAACAAGAGACTGGACAAGAAGGACAATCAGATAAATGAGCCATACTTTGGGGTGACACGCCGCACTCGCAGATGTTTTGTGATGTGGGAATGTAACCCCATTTGCACATGTTTTTCTTTTGCAGCTATTCATCTTTGCAGTTAAACGAAAGTGTCTTTGATGCAGCTTCCCGCCAGTATCGGACCTGACTCGAGAATCGCAAAGGGAATGCTTGCTATTACTTAGTTTACAGTCTAATTAAGAGGCGCTCATAGCCAGATGCTCTCACCAGTCCGTAAGTGATTGGCGAGGTTAAGCAACAAGGCTCGCGGTCAGTCCATAGATGGGTGACCACCAAAGTGGTTTAATTTCTGTGAGTTTCTGTGCTTCGGTGGGCACGTTAAGCTGTCGGTCCCGGTTGTAGCCATAAGGCAACAGTAGTTAAGTCCTCTGACATACATTGTCATAAAGTCCTACTGGGCGGCTTGAACAACTCTGACACTAGGGTAACCACTGCCCATACGATAAGTAAATTTAATTAAACTACATGACTCAAGAACTTGTCTTACTATAAAAAAAAACAACACGAAAAGAATGTTGAACCTTTCAGTGGGTAAGGGTGCTTTTTAAGATACCCCACAATCTTTCAGTAGTTATACCTCGGTGGTTTTTAAGACATCTATGGAAATTTATCCCTGTGTAGCGGGGTACTTTAAAAACATTATTAACGGCCACCAAAACACGGTATAACTACTTATCATCATCATCGACATGATATCAGCCGAAAGATTCCATCCTGGAGAAAGGCCATTGCTGGAGAAAGGCCTTCTTCAAAGATCTCCAAACCTGTCAGTCTTGCACTATCCGCTTCCAGGGGCTTCCAAAGACTCTTATATGATCATCGGTCCATCTTGTAGGGGGCCTGCTGCAACGTGGTCGCCACTCGAGAACCTTTCTGCCCCAGCGGCCGTCAGTTTTGCGAGCTATGCGCCCTGTGCACTGCCAACTACTTATGGGTATCAGATGGGACTGACAGCTTAACCTGCTCTCCGAAGCATTTTGGGACTTTCGAGGGGAGTTGGCGGTATTATACCCTCAGAGAGCACGTAAAGCCATCGGTCTTGTACCTGACTTCTTTCCGGTCGTGTCGCTAGTCGTCCCATCGGATCATGAGAGTAATGGAATAGAAAGTGCTTTTGTGTTTGCGCACACACTTGTGCATGAGTTAGTCTCCATTGAGACTGGCCGCCGTGGCTGTAATTCGGCTAGGAGGACATTATTAAGTTTCCCGTACGGTCCTTCTAATCTATGCTCGGAAAAAACGGTATGCATTTTTAGAGTCGATTCCCGTACCAAGCGAATAATCAGTACGTGCGTTGTCTGTCCGGCTTACTGCTGTAAGAAATCATCCTAAACCCAAACGAAAAAATAATCTCCACGAACAAAAAATCCCAATCCTATCCCAGAATGTACACAAGACGTACTCACCCCCGAATCGCCGGCGAATAGTTTCGTGTCTGTCAGCCAGTTTGAAGGGGATTTATTATTTTTATTATTGTTTCGCACCGAGACTTGGCGTTCCTTATTCCTCTTTTAAGTTATGACCGACGAAATAGAGAGAATTACGAACGTACGGGTCCGTTATTAAACCTTTTTGCAGCAGAAGCTTTTGTTAGGTGTTATAAAGCAAGGATATAGGGAGGATTTTGTGTATTGTGACGTGAAGTTGGTTGGATCGACGTTGTTTATTATTTTACCAGCTTAAGGATAGGCTTTTGAAGCTTTTGAAGACATGTTAATATACTTGTAGCAACCTTCACAAGGTCATCGGTTGACCGGATTTCTACTGAGTTTTCTGGCAGTATTTTTCAGTAGCTGCCAAGTCATGCACTGCATGGTAGGAAAAAAAAATGTTTGACATAAATGTATTTTTTTACGGAATAAATGAGGTTTGAATTGGAATTGATTTGAATTGAGTTTGAATTTGAAGTTGACCTCTTAGGGGTCCACGCTTCGACATTCTTTGTAGGCGCTGAAAGGTTGTGGATGCGATTCGGGGTAGGCCTTTAACCAGCTGTGGACGTTTTTTTGGCTGAATTGATGATGGTTATCACTATACAGCGTTATATCGAATTATGTAATAGCAATAACGTGATCGCTCATTATAACCTTGAGGCCATAGTATAGCTCAAGGTCACCCAAATAGCATGGAGAGGGCTATAGATTGGAGAATATCAAGTGCGATTTCATAGAGTAACTCCGAAGTTTTTCTATGATATCGAACGATGCTACGGTGGGACCCAAGATAGTTTAAACGGTATACCTGAACCTAATCGCTCAGTGTCATTTCATAATATTGGCATAGATCTTGACATACAGGAGTTGCAGTGGCGTGTAAGAGGGTCGATTTACTATCAGTCACATTAAAAAAAATTTTTTAGAGTCATGGTCGAAAATTTGCCGAGTAAATAAGCTACGGTAACCTACCGACATTTTGTTTTAGTTAAAAAATATTTGACTTTCAGAAACCACAAAGAAAATCAAAATCGACCAAAATTTATTAGCCTATTCTTTTCTTAAAGGCCGGCAACGCACTTGCAGCTCCTCAGGTGTTGCGAGTGTCTATGGGCGGCGGTGATCACTTACCATAAGGTGACCCACTTGCTCGTTTGCCATCCTATTATACAAAAAGAAAGCTAGAATGTATTTAGTTGATGTTCCTACGACGAATTACTTGATAGCATAAATCACTAAGCCCAGACTTATTCAAATAAAATGTAAAAAGCCGTATTTTAAACTGAGCTAAATACATTCAAAATCTCTACATTATTATTCTATTCCAAAAAGAAAATAACCTTAAAAGACTACCAGCCGATTTAGCGTGACTCGGTACCTACGTTTCGTAGTTTTTAAATGTCATAAGCAAGTATACTAATTATTTTCAAAATTAAGTTCTTATATCATGAAAATATAGATCACTTTATTCTAAATTCAAGTGGATTATTAGTCTTTCAAGAATTAAAGCGTAGTGTTCTTAACATTTCGTAGTTTTTAAATGGCATAAGTAAATATACTAATTATTTTCAAAAATAAGTTCTTATATCATTAAAACATAGATCACTTTGTTCTAAATTCAAATGGTTTATTAGTCTTTCAAGAATTAAAGCGTCGTCTTAACCACCGGAACCGAGTAGCCGGCCAACTCTAAACTACTTTATTAAAATTTAAACTGAGTGAAACTTAGTATTGGCTTGCCTTTTGTAATTTTAGGAGCAAGTTTTAACTTTTTTAAACTATATTTTAAGTTGTCTATGGCTGTGGCCTTTGCAAGTTGGCGTTTTGGAAATTATAACTTAAAATTAGTTGGCTTGAAGTTCCGTAGTAAAAAAGATAGATCGTAAGCCTTGTGAGTTACAGTTAGTTATTATGTCAGAGCATTAAATACTATTTTAAGATATCTGTGGTTATTATCATACAGACCCATTTCTACAATTTACAGAGTTATTTGAAATACGAAATACTTACTGTGCCCCGTGGTATCACCTGCGATGAACTTTATAAATTATAGCCTATGTGTTATTCTGATATCTATACATATAATAAAATCGTAGGAAAGTCAAAACTGTACATTGAATATATTTTTTAAAAGATACTTGGGACGTGCTCTGCAATCGATATCGAAGCCAAAAATATAGTTTTTAGAATTTTTGTCTGTTTGTCTGTATGTATGTCCGCGCTAAACTCAAATAGTACTGCATGGATTTACTTCAAATTTTGCATGAATATTAGCTAAGAGGTCGGCTCAACATATAGGCTACATATTATCACGGGGGAGGAACTGTGAAAATTTATAAAGTTTAACGTGGGTAAAACCGCGGGGCACAGCTAGTATTAACTATATTATTACAAAGTTTGATGAAAATCCGTTTCGTAGTTTTTAAGTGTCATACATCCATACTCACAAACTTTCACATTTATAATTATATTAGTAGGATGCGAAAGTTTGCGAGTATGGATATGTAATATATACCTTCCAAATTATTATATTTAAGTCTTATAGAATTATTTGCAATTCAGAGCACAAATCGAATCTCAAAAATAGGAAATCATAAATTTAGAAGGGGGTGCCAGTTTGAGACCCGCCCTACGCGACGATTAAATTTACGATTTCCCATTTTCGAGATTTGCATTACAAATAATACTATATGCTATAAATACATGTTAAATATATTAGTATATTTATTTATTTATGTATGTATTTTATATCTGTTGACTTTTGTTAGTTTAAGTTAGGCTAAGTTTAATTTATTCAAACACCTTCACTACCCAGTTTATTTTTAGATCCTTGGATTATATTCCGTTTAAGGTTGTCTGGAAGAAATCGCAGCAGCGAGAAGACCGCCCATTGTACTTTAATAGCTTTATATTCAATTATTATGCTATGTATTGGTGTACAATAAAGAGTATTTTACTTTACTTTACTTTAAATCTTAGCTGAGTTGTGGCGGTGAAGAATATCATCACCCCATCTCATGCCATGGGGGGCGTAGAAATCGGCCGAGGGAATACCTACCAGGGTCGGGCAGCAGCGTTTTTCCTGTGAATATGACCATCAAACTGCGATCATCAACCCGTCTGCCAAGCGTAGCGATTATGGCATATCCCCACATTTTGTGGCGATGCTTTTGTCCAGCTGTGAACGTAATTTGATGGATATAAAATCTATTACAATCTGTATAATTACTCATGTTTATCATCGGTCACGAAGCGATATGCGTGTACACTTGATTCTTCATGCATCAATAATGATCATGAGTGCAGATGACCAGCTTAGCTTTGACTTAATGCTGAATAATTACTTAGTCATTTTTTACTCTACATGCTACAGTACACATGCACACTGCCTACCTAATGGTTAAGGCGCTCATAGCTAGATGATCTCACCAGTTCGTAAGAGATCGGTGAGGTTAAGCAACTAGGCTTGCGCTCAATCCATAGATGGTGACCACCAATGCGGTTTAATTTCTGAGCGTCTCCGTGCTCCGGAAAGCAGGTTGTTAGTCGTTAAGCTATGTCAGAGGACTACTGTGCAGTAATTAACGACTAACAACCTACTCACTCTACTCTACTTACCCGAGTTATTCTAGCCGCACGGCTAGAACACAGCTAGAATACAGCTAAAACCACTCGGGTAACCACTGCCCATACGATAAGAGAGATGGTAAGCAGTAATTATTAGATTCAGTTGATGAAAGAAGATTAACAAAAGAAGTATACATGGCCTGCGTGCATAGTACAACTGGATGGGGATGACCTCTTCGGACATTATCTGTCCATATAGGAGATGTTCTCGAGCGAGGCCACGTCAAAAGGTCTCTAAACAGGCGAGCATCTATCAATAATATAATGAGAGTAAATGAGGTGTGCAAGGATCGTGACAAATGGAATTCCGTGCCTGCCTACCCCTCTAGGAAACAGTCGTGAGTCTATGTATGTATTAGATACAGTCTTGAACTTTTGAATGATACAAAGTCTCACATAACTGTACAAACAGTTCAAATCCGAGATAAAAAGTTTGCTAATCACACTAATATTATAAAGGCAAAAGTTTGTGAGTGTGTGAGTGTATATTTTTCCTGTTAACAGTAGTAGAGAACTATACTGTTTATAGAGTTCTATCTCCTGGATGTCTATTAACTGGCATGTTGTTTGAGTGGGTAGTGACACCGACCGTTTAGCCAGGGTGGATTTGATCCTGGACAAATCTTTGTGTAATGAGCCGGATAATTTGTTCTATATCTGGGTGTAATTTATCTATAACTAGCTGTGCCCCGCGGTGTTACCCGCGTTAAATTTTATAAATTTGCTATAAACCTCACGGAGCCCGAGACCTTTCCAACGAATGCAAAACCGTGGAGATCGGTTCGTGCGTTCTGGAGTTATAGCGTCAGGAAGGAAAACCCGACTTATTTTATATAGTAGACGACTAGCTGTGCCCTGCGGTGTTACCCGCGTTAAATTTTATAAATTTTCTTAGCTATAAACCTCATGGAGCCCGAGACCTTTCCAACGAATGCAAAACCGTGGAAATCGGTTCGTGCGTTCTGGAGTTATAGCGTCAGGAAGGAAAACCCGACTTATTTTTATATAGTAGAAGACTAGCTGTGCCCCGCGGTGTTACCCGCGCTAAATTTTATAAATTTTCTTTGCTATTAACCTCACAGAGCCCGAGACCTTTCCAACGAATGCAAAACCGTGGAAATCGGTTCTTGCGCTCTGGAGTTATAGCGTCAGGAAGGAAAACCCGACTTATTTTTATATAGTAAAGATATGTATGTATTAGGTTGGTGAAAAAGTCTTTTCGCATTATAGTATGTATGAACTTGTCATAAAATCTCATTGACTATACTGTTTGTATCTGGCTCATTGGAAGTTTAAATTTTAAATAACATAATTCCAAATTCAAATTAGAAATTTGTGTGACTTTCATTTGTTTTTCGTACGGTCAAGATGAGTGAAGCTAATGAAAAAATTCGATACATTTTAAAAGTTTACTACAAAAAAGGTAAATATGCAACGCAAGCGGCGAAAATTATTTTTGCGAAGTTTATGGACCTAATGCAGTATCTGTGAGTGTAGCACAAATTTGGTTTAAGGATCTTCAATCCGGAAATTTTGATGTCAACAGATGTCAAAGATGCACGTCGCTCTGGTCGCCCTATTACGGATAAAATTGAAGCCATTTTTGAAAAAGTGGAGCAAGATCGACATATTAGTAGTTGAAGAACTGGGAATTGACCACAACACAGTTTTGGCGCATTTGTAAAAAATGGGTACACTAAAAAGCTCGATATTTGGGTACCTCACGAGCTCACTGAAAGATACCTAATGAACTGTGTATTTGTAACGGCTTGTTTAAGCTGAACACAACAATGCCCTGACGCTCACGCAGCGATGAACTCCGACATAATAGCATCGCCATTACTCCATCAAAGTAGTTTTCATACTTAATTCACCCTTTATATCGAAAATTACCAATTACCACTATTACCTACACATCAAACATATTTACGCTATGAACTTAGTACTTTGTATTTAGGAATCACAATGAGTTACTGTTCATATAGATTTTTCAATTGATTTAAATTCCGCGTCCCTTTTTTCTTTCATCTAACCCAAAGAATAATTAAACCTAATCTGACAGAGAGCATATAATTGACAGAATCAGCTTATAACATGGATTAAATATGTAATGTATACTGGTTGTGACATAGTCGATATTATTATTTTTTGGTGTATCTATTGTTATAAACAAGGTAAGACAATCATGTCGAGAGTATAACAATCATTTTATTTTAGATACTGTGTGTGATTGATATGCATTTAGAAATTAGTGTTAATTTATTAATGTTTTATTGTATAAGTATTATTTTAATTAGTTATAAGTTATAATATTAGTGTCCAGGTACTTTGAAGATGTAACTGCGAGCTGTACTAATACATCAATTGTCTGTGAGCTATTTTATATGGTTCCATCATAAAACCAGCGCTGCAACAGTTAATGTTGCAGCTAGTGCTGAGGTGGGACCAATTCGGACTCGCACAGATAACCAATAAGGACTTCTGTTTGTGTACCTATTTATATATATATTATTATGATTGTCTGTGCTTGTTTACTGAATAAATGTATTTTCTTTCTTCTTTCTTTCTCTTCTTTCTATTCATTTGTGTTTGTGATTCTTTATTACGACGTAATGAAACCGAACCATTTTTGAACAAGCTGATAAGTGATGATGAAAAATGGATCATGTACGACAAGAACCCGCCGAAATGGTCGTGGTCAAAGGCCGGTCAGGCTTCACAGACTGTGGCAAAACCCGGGTTAACTCGCAACAAGGCGATGCTGTGTGTGTGGTGGGATTGGACGGGCATTATTCATTATGAGCTGTTACCACCAGGCAGGACCATCGATTCTGAACTCTACTGCGAACAACTGATGATATTAAAGCAAGAAGTTAAGAGAAAGCGGCCGGAATTAATCAACAGAAGGGGTGTGATTTTTCATCATAATAACGCTAGACCTCACACATCTTTAGCCACCCAACAAAAATTAAGAGAGATTGGCTGGGAGGTGTTAATGCATCCGCCGTATAGTCCTGACCTTGCACCTTCAGATTTCCACCTGTTTCGGTCTCTTCAGAATTCTTTAGGCAGTGTCAGGTTAACATCACGAGAGGACTGCCAAAACCACTTGTCGCGGAATTTTTATCAGCAGTCCCAAAGTTTCTATAGAAATGGGCATGTCCCTACCTACAAGATGGCTAAAAGTTATCAAACAAAATGGTACTTACTTACTTTAGTTAAATGTAAATAAACTATATTAAAAAATGTTTTGAATTTTCTTAAAACATGCGAACAAACTTTTTCTCCAACCTATTATTTAGAAATATATAAGTATGTTTATCAGTGGTCTGATGCTGTAGTGCAGGCTCTGCCTAGGTTAGGATTAGATGGCACTGTGTTAGTTATCCCAAAATATTCGTTAATTTTATTTATCTTTGTGTACATTAATAATTCTAGGGATAACAAATTTAGCCTATTACGCTAGTAACACACATGACATAATTCGCACGTTCTTCGATTAGCCAGGTGACCTTACTCAAGAAAAGTATCTTGAAGGTTTTGCTTTATTTAAATTACACACTGTATAGCCTGGTATGAAGACCTTTATACGATGTTTTTCTCACGGTATCCTAAAAATGATGAGCTACATAATTGAAAATGCCTAAAATAACGGACGAACAGCCGACATACCTCGCCAAAAACTTGGCGTGAACAATTTTTACAATATTTTCTTTAAACAATTTGTCCTTTTAGAAAAGATGGCTTCAATATTAAATTCTTAAAAAAATATCTCGAAAAAAATGAATAAAATTTACTTTAAAGATTGGCTTTTTGTTTTTGAAGTGGCAGGATTCTTTTCATCTTAGAGTTTGATAATAGTGAAAGGAAAATTATCTTAGAAATGTGCCATTTTATTTTTAGGTTGTAACCAGCCGGGCAATCCGGTCAAGCCGTTTGTAAGGTCGTAGGTTCGGTATATTTTTGAGTCTAGTCAATTGAGGTTTACAATTTTCAGCTTGACCTAGCATCGAACTCAAGAGATAGTGTGCGGTTTCTTCACTGCTTTGTTCTTTCTTAATAAATTTTGGACTTATTACGTGTTAATATACGATGAAATTATAGCTGTTAGAATGTTTAACTACGTCTGAATTATTTTTTCAACATTTATTGTTTATTTTGGAACGAAGTTCCTTATCGCGCGTTGTGAAAGGGGGCTAGACGGAAAAAATTCTTACGAAAAGTTGTCACGTCACTTTTTGCAGCTGTGCAGCGTGCGCATGTTTCTCTGTCTCTCTCTATCTCTCTCTCTCTCTCTCTCTCTTATAGAAAGCAAGCCAGATATTTTCATTTCTATTTCGCATTGAACAGTGTGGTGTCGCGACAATTATTTTTGTTGAGTGTATACAGGTTTTTTGTACATAATAAATAATAAGAAATAACTTCGTTCCATCCGGGTGTCCCTTGACACCTCTCAAGTTTTTATATTTATTACATTATTTGTACCAGTTGGAACCTGTTAAATTTTCATAGATACAGTCCTATCATACACCAGTGAAGAAATATATATAGAACAATCGTGATTTTTCAAAGCCTTACTTTTTCAAATGCTTAAGCATATTTTTACACAACGATTAAGGTGGACTTCTTAATGTTTGCACTACCTTGAGCTCTGACCAGAGTCAATTAGTTGAAAATACCGAGCGCATCAGGCAACCTTTGGACAAAAAATATGCTTAAGTATTTGAAAAAAAATCAACTCAGGAGAAATCTTACAATTCGATTATCTTATAATTCGATCCAATAAACTCAGACTTAGTCGCTGATACTTAAACTGTTCCATTTTCAATCACAGAGACTGCTGTGACTTCATAATATGTAAACTGTAACTCATGAATACCTAAACTCCAGATCATTCGGTGGAAATTTTCTTCCGATTATCTGAAGTTAGAGTCGGATCGTATTCACAGGAAACTAGACCAACTCTATATAATAATAGTCTTTCTAGATAGAACGCAAGTCGTTGAGACCTGACCTTTACGGACCTGAAAGATAAGATAAACAGCGACGTATGGTAATGTCAAAAAGTAATACTAAAGTCCTCCTGGTGGAATTTCAGCCACGGTGGCCAGTCTCAATGAAGACTAGCCATCTGCGCGGGAGATATTATAGTGCACAAATGTGTGCGCAAACACAGAGGCACTCTCTAATACGTCACTGTCATGATCCAATGGGACGACTAGCGACACGTCAGGTACAGGACCGATGGCTATAAGTGCTCTCCGAGGCACAGGGGTGTAATATCTTCCGGACTTCGGGCTGATACTTAGAAATTTTAAAATTATATAGAGTGCGACTTAATCGTAAACTCCTTGGTTCTGCTGTCCACTCGGACATCGGATCGGACGCGTACCGAGCTTTTTGATAACGCTTATTTTAAGCATTAGGAACTTTTACTGCCCTTCTAGTCAATAGAAGTAAATAAGATAAGTATATAAGATCAAATCGTCTAAGAATTAAGACGACATACTAAATAAGAGGTATACTCTTGCCTGAGTCGAGTTTCTCAAACCCAAAGGGGTAATTATTATACATTATTTGGCATGACGGCAGGACCTGCTAGCATGTCAAGATCATAATGAAAAATTTAAGGCATGAAGCATCCTTCTTTTTGAATGCGGTTATAATATACAGTTGAATATCCAACCTCGCGCCCTTTAAAGCTGGTTAAAGAGTAAACGAAAACGAAATTTGATTACCATCAGGCGTATCTGCGTGTGTTCTAAGATAAGTGTATGTGAAGACTACGACAGAGAGATTCCTGCATACGTATCGTCCCTGAAATCCCGACCAAATGTTTGGCGAAGTAAATAAAAACAATGTTATCGTTGGTCGACGACCAGTCTGGTAACGCGCACCTTGGCAGCCGATCGAGATAGTCGCTATCTGACACCTATCTTACCGCGTGGGATGAGCTATGAGAGGTAGCGAGAAAGATATTCATTGCTTTCTCGGTAAGAGATAAAGATACATACTTTTATTAGTTTAAAAAAATTGTAGAATCGTCATTCATTAATAATAAAATTGCACATGGGTGGGTCACATTAATCAAAAGTAAAGTGTTTTGCCGTAATCGGTTAGCATAGGGAGAACATGATTTTTAAATACTTTGAACTAATTATTAACAGGTAAACTTAAAACCACTTTGAGTCTTTTACCTATAGAAAGTTATATAATTAGTATGCACCATTGACGTTTGTTTTTAAACAAAATGTTATTCCTTCTATTCATACAAAAATTTATCTCAAGGTGTTAAAAAAATACTGTAAGTCATTATTCAGCGCGCTTGCTACGACAACTATAGATGATGTTGCACTATATGTTTATGGATATATGTGATCACGTTGAAGCGGGAATCATAAAAAAATATTTCTTCATTTTCCGCTAAGAAAAAAAAATACTTTCTCTCAATTACTTAATAGGCAAGCAGATAATCCAATCTTTCATTTCATCATCGATGTGTTTTGATATTTTGATTTTTATGAGTATCATATTGCCATATATACCTATTATACGATTTCCATTGATTTTTTATCAGACTACCAAAAAAGCTATGTTGATATGCTGTAAATTTTTATATTGACATTTAGGTTAGGTTAACTCTCTGCTGTGTGGTTATCGGCAAAGTATATCTCCACTCCATTCCACCCCGCGGAGGAAGATCCCGTAGAAGTCGACCCTAGGAAATATGTCCCAGAGAACGGGCGTTTCTCTATATACTATGCCTATCATACTGTGTAAGCGTGGCGATTATGGCATACGGCATTATAGCGATATAAAGCTTAGGTTCTTATTGTATAGTTTATTCTTGTTTTAAAATGAAACCGCTACATCTTATGCTTTGCACCGCCACGGTAGCAACCCGCGGTATCGTTCGTTGAACCGCGCAGAAGGACAGTAGAAACTGTGTTTATATGAGTAAAATTTATTATAATCTATTTATATAACTTTGCTTTAATCTATCTGGACTGGCTGTTTTCAATAGCAGATACAATATATCTTTATTTCTCTTCACAAAAAGAACACTCATGAAGTTAAAGTAGGCTATAGCGTATGTTTCTCCAAGACCAGCTACACTGCGGACGTACTTATATGTTATAGAAATAAAGCAAAGAGGCGGTCATAGCTAGATGCTCTCTCCGGTCCGATCGGCGAGGATACGCAACTGGGCTCACGGTCAGTCCATAGATGGGTGACCACTAAAAAGTGGTTTAATTTTCTGAGCGCCTCCATGCTTCGGAGGGCACATTAAGCTGTCGGTCCCGTAGTCGTTCAGCCTTGACAGAGGACTACTGGGTGGCTTGAACAACACTGACACTAGGGTAACCACTGCCCATACGGTAATTTAGTAAGTAAGTACAGAAATTAAATAATAATGTCTTCCTAGAGAATGATTTAGTCATTTTTAACCTTCATCTATTTGAACGCGGGTCACAATCACGATGACCAGCGAATTAGGTGGTAGCCCTCCTACTCTAGAGCGAAAGTACCAGCAAGCCAGTATCCATGTTTGCAGATTTGGTAAACAAAAATAGGAACGCAACATATAAAGAAACTAGCTGTATGTAGAAAACCTTACAGATTATCACAGCACCTCCCCCGTTGGTGATAGCGTGATTATATGTAGCCTATATGTTGAACCGACCTCTTTAATATTCATGCAAAATTTGAAGTAAATCCATGCAGATCTTTTTGAGTTTAGTCCGGACATACATACAGACAAACAGACAAAATTTCTAATAACTATATTGTTGGCTTCGATATCGTTTGCAGATCACGCCCCAACTATACTTTTTAAAACGTATTCAATGTAAAGTTTTGACTTTGCTACGATTTTATTATATGACTGTATAGATAGATAATATGGTTTTCTTCTTTTTAGCGTGTCGATAGCAAACTATTTAAATTTTTGTGGCCCAGAACGAGGCCACTGATTGCTCTGCTTGTGGCATTCCTAAGATCCTGGCATGTATATGTGGAAGGGCAGGCTGGGCACGATGAAACGAGGTGGGCCATGGAATATGTTTTTAAGTAGTGTCTGAAGCGCCTAGTATCTCTTCTAGAGCCAGAAGTAGTGATCACCAGAAGTGATGTTAGTGCCACCAATACACAACCTTGTGTATTATTGTCACTCGCACGCAACATCATAATAATCGTGCTCGTAGTCGAAATTCAGGTACAGAGGCCAATCTCAACGCCAACTTTCCAACTATGTAAGACATATTATAGTGCAGGAGTCTGTGTGCAAATCCTGGTGCACAAATATGGGGACGGTTATCCGATGCGACCGGTGGCAGTAAGGTGCAGGCCGACAGCTTTACGTACCCTCCAGGGCATGGTTTGGTAACTGCCAGATTGGAGGTTGCTGCTGGGAGATTTTCTGGCCAGAAATATATGAGTAACACCTTTTGGCGGTTAAAGACGCCGAAGAGGTAGATCTCCTCCCTACTAGATCTCAGGTCTCTCAGATCAATTATGTGATGAACACGATTATTAGTTCTATGTCTCTTGTGTTATTTAATAATATATTATTTACACACGGCCATCCGATCCCAAACTAAGCAGAGCTTCTACTATGGAAACCAGATAACTGATTTACTACACATACAACTTTTCTTCTGTAAATACATACTTATATACATAAATTACAGCCACAGTCAGGACGAACAGACATGTTCATGCACACAAATATATACACGATGGCAGTGTGTCTGTTGCCCCAAGATCTTAAGATAAAAATGTCTGTATGAAGAATATCAAAATACAAAAATAATAAAAATATTTTGAATAAATTCTCTCATCTACCACTTCAGGGAATAGGCGTGTAATCCGCGAGTTAATTACTCAACCTTCTTTTTTTACCTAGACATTTTCTCAGACTCATAATATAAAATTCTCCAGTAATGAATAACAGATTCTGAGAAGATCTTCTTACTGAAGCACATTTCTGTTCTCATATTTCAAGCCGGACTTTAATCGAGTCTAAGCCGATCCTTTGAGATCAAAAGATGAGAAATTAAATATGCTTTTGTAACTTATCTTAGAATAAAAGTGATAATATTATTTTTATTAACTTATTTAATACTTTTCGTTGGACTATAAGCTTTTCAGGCTGTTTAGCTTTATAAGTAGACATATTTATTCCTTGATAAAAATAATAACGAAATGGGAAAAGATTATATTCTTATATATTCATTAAGAATCCTTGTAAATAAATAAAACATTATTTGTATTATTAAAACTATTTATTAACTGACTTCAAAAGAAGTTAGAAAGAAATACCAGTTTATTTGTAAGAAGGTATTACAATAGCAAATGTTTCATAATAATATATTCTAACATTTCTGTTGTGCAAATATTATCTTATAACTATTAAATGCTTATTATTGTATTATTGTACAATATTGAAATTGCACAATTTATAGTGATTTGTCATCTAAATACTATTTTTACAGAATAATAACATTTATTTTTTGTGTAAACATATTAAAATCAAGATTTTCCTTACAACGTGTAAGTTATCTAGTCTACTGCACGTTTTTTTGTATGTTAAATCTCTCTATAAACTAAACTAAACACGTTTAGTCACGTTCACTTTGTTTTTGTAATTTTTAGTTTTAAATAAGCCAATTGGTTCATCGCTATGTTAATTAAAAATGGGGTCGGTGATAGCGCGGGTTTCTTTCCGCGAAATATTAAAACGCTTCGTCGACGCTACTTGTGACCATATGGCTACTGTTGCCACGCTGGTTGGCAATACTTAATCCTTGCCCAAAATATCGGCAAGCCCCTTGACCCATATTTTGGGTAAAGCATAGTATTAGAACATAGTCTTGTAAACACTGGACTTTCATAATTGTATCCTACCTAATTCTCAGGACTTATTAGCCCTACTATCAAAATTCTTGTACCCACTGTACCTACCTATGAAATGCAACTTTACCTACAGCATATATTTATATATTTTATAATATTTGTTTTTTAAAAAGACAACGCCGAAATTAGGCCCTTTTGCGGGGTACTTTACAAATATATAATTAAAGGACACAAAGTACAATCAGGCTCAGAACAAATATTTATGAGTCACACAAATAGCTGCCCTGCGCGGGAATCGAATCCGTACACGATGTGGCGAGGCGACTGGCTAAACCACTGTGCTACACGTGCAGTCATATAAAAACATATTGCATTCACTTTAAGAACTATGCTTCGTAATATAGTGAAACTAAAAGTCCGAAATATTCGGAATAAGTGTCCATTATGTTATTTTAACAATATTTTTTATTTGTCTTCTTTTTATGTGTACTCTTGTTGAATAATATTTTTTTTCAAGTAATTATAAAAAGTAAATTTCTTGGGACAACTAACAGAAGGCCGTCTGATCCTAAACTAGGCATATCCTGTGCTATGGCAACCAAACAACTGAATATTATACTTATTAAATATAAAGTACACCGAAACACAGAACAAATACTTTTATTCAATCAAAAATCTTACTAAGAAGTATTCTAAAATGTGTTCTATTTTTCGAAATCGCTAAACAAAGAGTCTAGTGAAGTGACAGTTACAGCTGTGAGTCGCTAATATAGTGATATAAGGAATTTAATTCAATAAACAAAAGTGCTTCATTCTTATTGGAAACAAGTTCACTTAATACGAATGTTTTCAGGTAATTATTGTTTATAATTATAGCTAATCTATCTGCGGAGAAACAAGTGTAGGTAAGGACCAAATTTACAACGTAACAAAACGTAGTCGTCACACAAAGATTTCTCTAGGGGCTCTACCGGCTAAGTCGCCGAACATCGATTTCATAAATGGCGTTCAAATAAATAAAGGTTAAAAATGACTTAATCAATCTTTAAATCAGCTTCAACGTTGACAATCGATTCCGGACCATTTATGACGTCACATGTGCTCATGGAAGCTGATTAAACGATTGATAAAGTCATTTAAATGGCGTTCAAATAAATAAAGGTTAATTATTTATTTGAACGCCATTTAAGAAATACGGTCGATGTTCGATGACTTAGCCGGTAGAGCCTCAATCTATTGATTATATATTATTACTTAAGTTTATATATTATTATTGTATATTATTACGACGCTAAGTCATCGAACATCGATTTCTTAAATGGCGTTCAAATAAATAATTAACCTTGATTTATTTGAACGCCATTTAAATGACTTTATCAATCGTTTAATCAGCTATATTAACAATCAAAGTGACAGAAAAGTGACTTTGTAGTAATATTGCTTAATATTGCATCATGCCAGTAACACTTTAAAACACACATTAGAAAATCACCAATCCAGCAATAACATAATGTATTATGACTACATTTTTCTATGAAATAAATACAAAAACAATTAATTACAATTACTCGCATTAACGAAGGCTCTTATAAATAGACGCAACAAACATTTGTACAAACAAATTGTTGAACAAAGTTTTTTGCACTGGTGCTCGTGAACTGCTTACAACCAGTTTACGGGGAAGGAAGCTGGATCGAACCGGCTCCGACCGGTTTCGTGTAAAACAGTTCAATAACTCGCTAATAGTAGGACAGTTGTTTTTTCAATAGTCGCATGCCCTTTTATTTATTTATATTGTGTTACTTTTGGTTTAAGAAACATATGTAAGTACTTATTGTTATATACTGGACCGGATTTATTTTTAAATTACTTATACTCCTTCACTTTATATTAATAACAGATACATATATTTACTACCAATATTATTACTATTAATACGCTTTTTAGGGTTCCGAACCCAAAAGGTAAAACGGGACCCTATTACTAAGACTTCGCTGTCTGTCTGTCCGTCAGTCACCAGGCTGTATCTCATGAACCGTGATAGACAGTTGAAATTTTCACAGATGATGTTTTTCTGTTCCCGCTATAACAACAAATACTAAAAAACAAAATAAAATAAATATTTAAGGAGGCTCCTATACAACAAACGTGAATTTTTTGCTCGTTTTTTATAGATAATGGTACGGAACGCTTCGTGCGCGAGTCCGACTCGCACTTGGCTGGTTTTTTATTAGCTTCATACGCATGTTTCATTATTATTGTTGTTTGGGCCTTGATGCCTTGATGGAATTTTGCTACCTCGACCATTACTGATCTATTGTAGCAGAGCTCCTTGACTTTGTCAAAGTTCACTGCTAGTATGTAGGTAACGGAAAATTTCGGAAATGATTTGACCCCTTCAAAATGTCCGGATGTATCCATTAGTCGCTTTTTACGACACCCCCGGGATAGTATGTAGCCCTGATATTATTTCTGGGTCGGAACCACACAGCAGATTGGCGGTTTCACAGAAATAATAAAAATATATTAATTACTAGCTGCGCCCCGCAGTTTTACCCGCGTTAAATATTGTAAATTATTACAGCTCCTCCCCTGTAAGTGATAGCGTGATAATATGTAGCCTATATGTTGACCCAACCTCTTAGTAATATTATTGCAAAATTTGAAGTAAATCCATGCAGTACTTTTTGAGTTTAGCCCGGACATACATACAGACTAACAGACAAAAATTCTAAAAACTATATTTTGGGCTTCGATATCGATTGTAGATCACACTCCAAGTATCCATTTAAAAAAATATTCAATGTACAGTTTTGACTTTCCTACGATTTTATTATATGTATAGATTATTTAAATAAATAACAAAAACAGCTCTAATTTAGGCAAGAGATCCACACGATAACTCCAACTATAGATAGACAATCGTAACCCTCCATTGTAGCGAAAGGACTCCATAGGGACAAATTAAATTATTCAATGGTGATCCAAACTGGGTCAGTTAATTGGCAAAGTGACCACGGTGAAGGGAACCCGAAAGGACTTCTGTTCATTACATGGACAATGGAGTACACCTGATTTGGTTAATAAATCTTACAGCCAAATTGGATACGAGAATTGGGATGAAGAGAATACAACTATAAATTATTGTCTTTATTTAAAGGAAATACACATAATAAGTAGACTTTTTTAATTGTTGTCTGGCCTGCTGTTTTTTAGTTAGTGAGGTGGAAAACACAACATTAAATTATTAATGTTATTATTAAGGAATGTCTTCTGTAAGGTGGAGGTACTTCCCCAGTCGGGCTGCTCTTCGAGCGAATGAACGCTGTGCCCTACCTCTCTTAGATTCCGAACAGGGACAAATCTTTGTGTGATGAACACGATTATTTGTTCTGTGTTTAAGTGTAATTTACCTACCTCTTTAATCTGTATGAATCTGTATTAAGAAATACTTATCGTATGGACAGTGGTTACCCAATTGTCAGAGTTGTACAAGCCGCCCAGTAGGCCTCTGACATGGCTTAACGACAGCTTAACGAGCCCTCCGAAGTATGGAGACGCTAAGAAATTAAGCCACTTTGACGGTAACCCATCTATGGACTGACCGCGAGTGTAGTTGCTTAACCTCGCCGATCACTTATGGAAAAATGAGAGCATCTAGCTATAGCTGTTAAGTAGGGCACAGGGTTCATTCGCTTAAAGAGCACCCCGACTGAGGAAGTACCTCTACCTTACAGAAGATATTTCTTAATAACAGCATTAATAACTTAATGTTGTGTTTCTGCGTGAGTCCACCAGATCTCATTGGAGTGCTGGAGCTGGAGCTTGGAGCTCAAGGGTCAGCAACACTGGTTTGCTGACTCTTTTGAAGGCCGGCAACGCACCCGCGACTCCTCTGGTGGTTCGTACATATATGGGCGGCGGTGATCACTTACCATCAGGTGACCCACTCGTTTGTCGCACTCTTAGATAAAAAAAAACCGGCCAAGTGCGAGTCGGACTCGCCCATGAAGGGTTCCGTAGCAGCAAGTCTTTCAGTTGATTAAATGAAAGCAAATGCGGTTTACGATTTACGACGTATTAAAAAATAACTACTTGCTAGATCTCGTTCAAATCAATTTTCGTTGTTAGTTTGCATGGTAATGTACATCATATATTTTTTTTAGTTTTATCATTCTCTTTTTTTAGAAGTTACAGGGGGGGGGGGGGGCACTCATTTTACCACTTTGGAAGTGTCTTTCGCGCAAACTATTCAGTTTAGAAAAAACTATTATTAGAAACCTTAATATCATTTTTGAAGACCTATCCATAGATACCCCACATGTGTGTAATTGTGTAATGTATGTTTTTGAATTTCAGTTCTATGTATGGGGAACCCCCGAATTATTGTTCTTTTTTTTTGTGTGAAAATCTTAATGTGGTTCAGCGAATACATCTATTTACCAAGTCTCAACAGTACAGCTCTTATAGTTTCGGAAAAAAGTGGCTGTGACATACGGACGGACAGACAGACAGACAGACAGACATGACGAATCTATAAGGGTTCCGTTTTTTGCCATTTGGCTACGGAACCCTAAAAAAATGCCATAGTCCGCACCTATTTGGAATCAGATGGCAGTGTGTAGGTAAGTTGGCCCAAGAAACAAAAAATATACAAACGCAAAGAAACTAACTATGTTTAAATTAGTACAGTTACTCAATAGAATAGCTAAACTAGGCTCCTATACTTCGTCTAAAAAAAGCTTTTATAACCCATGAAACTCTAAAACATGACTAAGAACTCGTAAAATAGTAAAACTATTCCACAAAGTGACCACGTGAAGTAGTGTATTGAAACAATATTTTTCTAGTTTCGTCTTAATCCAACCGTCTGACAGAACGATAAATATTTATTGCTAGTAAATGTGCTAGCTTTAAGTCACAAGCTGTAGCGGAGACCGTAGCGATGAGCATACTAGAAATTTAATTATTACATGTAGTAATAGTGGTCGCGTTTGAATATCGGCTACGGCGGCCAACTTTAATGGAGACTAGCCAACTAGTCAGGATATTGATAGCCTGTTGGTCTGGTGATTCGTGTCCCTGACTTCTAAGCCAAAGACAACTTTGTGGGCTGAACAAAAATAAATAAAATAAAAAAGGATTTAATACACGTAGACTTTAAAAAAGTGCTTGTAAATAGTCAGAATATATTATTATTTCTAGGTACTTATTTTTTTTTCCCATAAAGTAAACATACATGTTACTATGATAGCAAACCCAAAAACCACGGAGGTTTGTCCGGGCTGCTATTATTCAGCAGTACATTAAATTCTTATAACTATTTATAAGTTATTATTACCTACTATCAAATTAGGTTAACAATATTAAATATGTACCTATCTATTCTAATAAATAAATGTCACATTGTTTACGTCGAGTGGCCGGGCCGTATATAGATATATAGGTACACGGAATGTATGAAAATAATTACAATAAGATTTATTTTATAATAGTAATGATATGTAGCTAGCTTATATTAAGTTATTGTCAAAGAGATCATTTAATTATAGAAATTTAAAGTTGTCCCGTGTCTGAGTAAGTATGTATTTAAGTTTGGAGAAAGGCTTCCGCAAAAGATTCACATAATGAAGGTACGTCTATTATTTGGAGAGATAATATGTCATTTCAATTTTATGATCATCGATACAATTATGACTGGTTTGTCGGTCCAGTGGTAAAACAGAGGTCGTGGCTTCGATCCGCATCCAGGACAAATCTTGGTGTGTTGAGTACGATTATTTGTTCTGTATATGGATGTCACTATGGGCCTTATCAGGCGGCTCAAGGTCACCCAAAGAGCAATGGAAAGGGCTATACTTGGAGTTTCCCTGCGAGATCGAATCAGAATTGAGATCCGCAGGCGAACCAAAGTAACCGACATAGCCGTAAGAATTGCCAAGCTGAAGTGGCAGTGGGCAGGGCACATAGCAGGTAGAGCCGACGGCCACTGGGGCAGAAAGGTTCTCGAGTGGCGACCACGAACCGGAAGACGCAGCGTGGGCAGGCCCCCTACAAGATGGACCGATGATCTTGTGCGGGTCGCTGGAAATCGCTGGATGCGGATAGCGCAAGACCGGCAATTGTGGAGATCTTTGGGGGAGGCCTTTGTCCAGCAGTGGACGTCTTTCGGCTGATAGATTGATGATTAAGAAATATCAAACGCCACGCTTGGCATACGGGTTGGCGATTGTAGTATGATGGTCATAGTACACAGAGAGACGTTGCTGCCCGTTCTCTGAAAGATATTCCCTCGGGGCGACTTCTACGCCCCCCACGGAATGAGATAGGGTGGCGATTATCTATGCCGTCACAGACCCAGCTTATACATTGGTTCTACCCGCGTTAAATTTGATAAATCATCACAGCTCCTCCCCCGTAGGTGATAGCATGATAATATGTAGCTTTTTATATACTGTGGACACGGGTCTCAATCGCGATAAAGATATAGGCAAATCATTACCTTGGTTACCATCTTGGAATCCTGTAATAACGAAGTGCCATCGTCGCGTAACCAACGTAGTGCGCCCGGGCGCTGATGTCATTAGTGTCGTGTGTACCGACGGTTTCGTAAAGGAAAAAAAAAATATCAAGACCATGCGAGGGTAGATACCAAAACCCGAGCTTCACGGAGACGCCGCTGCCGAGCCACACCAGTCGACCCGTGACCACGGCTGGTGCAATCCATGCCGAAACGTCGGGTAACCAAGGTAATGATTTGCCTGTTTCTATATCGCGAATGAGACCCGTGTACACAGTATATAAAAATGTGTACAAATCGCGAAAGTTTAAAAACATTAGTATGTAGCTTATGTATATGTTGACCCGACCTCTTAGTAATATCCATGTAAAACTGAAGTAACTCCATACATTACTTTTTGAGTTTAGCCAGGACATATATACAGACAAACAGACAAAAATTCAAAATACTATATTTTTGGCTTCGATATCGACTGCAAATCACGCCCCAAGTATCCTTTAAAAAAATATTCAATGTTGAGTTTTGATTTTCATACGATTTTATTGTATGTAACATAGATATAATATAAATAGTATACATAGTACAAGCTTTACCTAGTTTGGAATTTGGATGGCAGTGTGTTACTTTTTCCAAGATATTTAATTAAGTTTAAATATCTCAAAGCTCAAACTTTAGACCAAACATTTAGTATATAAAATCTATTTGCGCGTACCCGTTGATTTGTCCATAGATTTTGCGGTAATTGTGCCCAGCCCTCCGATTTTATCTGCATAATGGAAAACATTTGTCGAGGCAGCAAGATAGCTGATTGAATAAGTACTATTAATTGTAGGCCTCAATTGTTTTACTAAATTGAATATTTAATTTTGAATTGTTCCTATTGTGTGGGGTCTAAAGTGATGTCGAACAGATGAGATGAGATCTCGAGTTGTTTGTTGCAATTTGAATGCTTCCTTGTACAGACGGCAGCACATCAAGCTTCCCCGATTAAAAGTGAACTATATGCTTTTGTGATAAAGATGAAAATCTTTAAAAGAAATTTGACAGATTGGGGTAGCTTGATGTGCTGGCGTCTGTACATTCGAAAACACGTTGAAGCATACTCGTTGAAATAAAGAAATAATTTTATGACCTGCCGTTTGATCTAAAGGTTGCAGGTTCAATCCTCATACAAGACAAATATTTGTGATAATGTACATGTCTATTTGTCTTGCTCTGGGTGTTCTTTATTGTGCATTGTGTGATTTATTTTTATTTTCGGTCACCGTAGCCTAGTTGGTAGTACTCCTGCCTACGAAGCTGGTGGTCCTGGGTTCGAATCCCGGTAAGTGCAAATATTTGTGTGATGAGCACGAATATTTGTTTCTGAGTCATGGATGTTTTATGTGTATTTAAGTATTTATCTATCTATATTAGTATGTATATCGTCGCCTGGTACCCATAGTACAAGCTTTGCTTAGTTTGGGCTAGGATGATCTGTGTGATATTCTCCCTAGATATTATTATTTTATTTTATTGGCACACGAAACTGAATACTATCAATACATGACAGCGAGGTATACATTAAGGTTTATCACTTGACAATATTCCTAAACAAGTGTACACAGCATGACAGTTTGAGTAGAACTTAAAGTTAGTAAAGATATTCACACACGACCATCTGACCCCAAACTAAGCAGAGCTTGTACCATGGAAACCAGATAACTGATATACTACATATATTACTTTTATTTTGTAAATACATACTTAAATAGATAAATACACCTAGACTCAGGTAACAGACATGTTTTTGCACACAAATATCTGTCTTGGGTGGGAATCGAACCGACGACCTCCGGCGTGATAAGCAAGCATTTGCCAACCACGCCAACAGCACAAGCAATAGTCTACATGTATGAAAAATATAATGAGAGTAAACTAGGCAAAACAGGTGTACAAGGATCGTGACAAATGGAAATCCCTTGTCTCTGCCTACCCATCTGGGAAACAGACGTGATTATATTAGATTATTTATTAGATGTATGATGTAAAAACAAAACCACAGTACTTAAAAAAAATTACTTCAATATTTTATTATCTGAAGCATTTATTATTCGATAAAATATCGAAAGCGAAAATGATATACTATCTGTTTGGAAATAAAAATGATTGCGGTTTTGGTAAAATTGCTCCATACAAATTTAATCAGGTTATATACCTTGGGAAAAGTGCGTACCAATCTCAAAGGTTTGACATGTACAGACAAACATTAGGTATCCGTTCACATATTATTATATCGAATGGTCTAGCGGTAGCGTGTTTACCCGCAGAGAACGAGGTCCTGGGTTCAAATCCCGGGTCGGTCCATAAAGTTATTTTGGGACTTTTCTGAAAAAAGAAAAATTTCTCAGCATCAGCCCGAAGTCTGGGAGTTGGCAGTATTATACCCCCGTACCTCGGAGAGCACTTAAAGCCGTCGGTCCTGTACCTGACCTCTTTCCGGTCGTATCGCTAGGCGTCCCATCGGATCATGAGAGTGATGGAATAGAAAGTGCTCCTGTGTTTGCGCACACACTAGAGCACTATAATATGTCCCGCGCAGATGTCTCTATTGAGACTGGCCGCCGTGGCCGAAATTCGGCTAGGAGGACATTAAATTAAATATTATAAATGCTTGTTATAGTATAATATTGAAGTATTTTTGTTAAGCTGGAAACTGCTGGATGCGAATAGTGCATGACCGGCAATTTTGAAGATCTTTTGGGGAGGCCTTTGTCCAGCTGTGGACATCTTTCGGCTGATATGATGATAATGATGATTTTTTTAAGCAAGTACTGTGGTTTTGTTTTTTCATCATACATCTAATAGATTCACGAAGGTTTCCCAGAGGGATAGGCAGAAACAGCGGATTTTCATTTACAAAAGAAAAGTAATATACGTAGTATATCACTTATCTGGTTTCCATAGTACAAGCTCTGCTTAGTTTGGGATCAGATGGCCGTGTGTAAATAATGTCCCAGGATATTATTATTGGAACGAAGTTCCTTATCGCGCGTTGTGAAAGGGGGCTTAGACCGAAAAAATTCTTACGAAAAGTTGTCACGACACTTATTGCGGCGTGCGCATGTTTCTCTGTCTGTCTCTCTCTCTCTCTTATAGAAAACAAGCCAGATATTTTCATTTCTATTTCGCATTGAACAGTGTGGTGTCGCGACGATTATTTTTGTTGAGTGTATACAGGTTTTTTGTACATAATAAATAATAAGAAAAAACTTCGTTCCATCCGGGTGTCCCTTGACACCTCTCAAGTTTTTTTTTATATATAAATACTAATCTATTTGAAAATTCGGGTCATATCTAGAACGAAGAAAAAGGGTCAGAACCCAAACCACAGAATAAAAAGTACTTACATTGTAACGTTATGTTACATATATTTAAAATAAAATATTACCCAAACTAAGCAAAGCTTGTATCTGCTATGGATACTAGTCAACGGATAGAATAGTTATTCGCTTTTTATGTAAATCCTGCTTCCTACTAATATTCTAATAATAATAATATACTGGAACTTTATTCGCACACGGCCATCTGATCCTATACTACATATACTACTTTTCTTTTAAATACATACTTATATAATAGATAATTACACACAGACTCAGGACAAACAGACATGTTCAAGCACACAAATATTTTTCCTGGTTGGGAATCGAACCCACGACCTGACCTTTAACAACTCTGATACCCGGGTAACTATTGCCCACACAATAAAGAAGAAGAAAAACTATTAAGTTTCAAATAACTGCAAAAGACTAGAAATGTTTACATGTATATGAGGTGATTTCGGTGTTATCTTTGAACCAATGTCGATATTTATTTTTGAATTACACAATGTACACCCAGATCCAGAACAACTATGTATGGATCACACAAATAGTTGTATTAAATTACGGTTTTTGGATTTGATTTGATTGTACAGACGCCAGCACATCAATCTACCCCAATCTGTCAAATTTCTTTTATAGATTTCAGACTTCATTGCAAAAGCATAAGGTTCACTTTCAACTGGGGAAATTTGACAGATGACAATTTGTAGCTTGATGTGCTGGCGTCTGTACATTTAAATAGAAGGAATTAATCTTTTACTTTAAAGACATGACATGCAGTCCACTGAAAACATACACATACGGGCGCCCTCCCATACTCACACACTCATATAAGTACGTAATATTTTTAGTGATGCATATAATAATATGTCTATAAAATCGAAACGAGATAACTACAAGATATCGTTAAAATCACAGAACTTTTGAAATAGTCAATCGAATTCAATATTTTCCTTTCAGCATTTCAATAAAATATAAAATTCAAAACAAGCTGTCTATTTCTATTCCGAGAAATAATTCCTATCTCTCTACAAATCGTTGGTTCACGGAATTGCTCTGAAAATATTACTTCCTACAATATCTACTTTCAATTTTCAACCTTGTTTGTTCCTCATATAAGGTTGGATTGTGAATGTGAGGTTTCTATATGAGATTTTAAAAAACTAAGTCTTTCTATGAAAGATGTTGTGCCATGTTTTAATGACGGCGGCTATAGGATTATGGTTTCTTATAAAAATGTGTAATCTTATCTAATATTATAAATCTGTTTGTGTATGAATTAACAGCTAGGGATTAGCGTGAAGTGGCGATTGTGAACGGTAATGTTGAGAAAAGATTTATCTTATAATATTGTATTTAGAAACGAATATTTATTTTATATTTTATTTAAAAATTGCTACTGCTATCTGGGGCATGATTTGGAAACCGATCGACGGATGTGGCGATGGAGATTTAATTTTTGTTGCGTTTATATATATCAAGATAAAGTTTGACTTATATTTTCGGACCAATCGAAAGTTATTCAAATTAAGAATTTTCTAATTTGTTTTCATATAAAATATACAATATTTAATATGAAATCAAATTATTTTAATGTTTAAAATTCACCAATATAAATATAGAAATAAAACTGTTTATTTTTCTCATAGATTGTTGTATAACAAATTAACTATTTAGTTTTATGTAGGTACAAATAGATTATGAAGATATTTATTGCACACAGAAACATACATTTAAGTTAAATTATACAAATGAAAGTCATTTACATAGGCGAGCTTAATTCATTAGTGTATTTTCTTCCAGCAAACCATTAGGAGAGTGAAATTATTATATAATAATAATATCTAGGGAGGGGTCACACAGATCATCCTAGCCCCAAACTGGTTTGCTGAAACCATAACCATATAAAATAACCATAAGTCATTTTTAACCTTTGTTTATTTGAACGCCATTTAAGAAATCGATGTTCGGCGATTTAGCCGGTAGAACCCCAATCTTCATGCCGTGAGCACGATTATATGTTCCCTGTTTGGGTGTAATTTATCAATAAAATGAATGTATTTTAAAATATATAAGTGGTTTGGTGAAATTATTATATAATGGGTACAAGCAGTGTACAACAAAATGTTAAAAGAAAAACATAATAAATAGATCGTGATTTATATTAGATTATATGGAATTATATTTCTTTATGCTTTTTTTGTAGTAATAGTTCAGTTAAATAGCTTATTTCTCGAATTGTCAAAATGATTATTTATATTTATTTGGTAAGTTTGTATTTGTGTTATATCATCACCTCATCTCATCCCGTGGGGGGCGTAGAAGTCGACCCGGGGGAAGGGCAGCAGCTACTTTCTGAGTACTATGACCATCATACTGCGATCGTCAACCCGTCTGCCAAGCGTGGCGATTACGGCATATCCCTCCAAGACTCAACTTCACAAATGCCGCCCAAGAATGGAGTCTTTTGTCCAGCAGTTGACTTCTTATAGCTATTATGATGATGTTGATGATTTACATCGAAAAATAACTTACATTGGATTTGATAATTTACTTCATTGGGCGTCAGTTAAAGAAGAAATAACGAAAGACGTCCACTGCTGGACAAAGGCCTCCCCCAAAGATCTCCACAATTGCCGGTCTTGCGCTATCCGCATCCAGCGATTTCCAGCGAGCCGCACAAGATCATCGGTCCATCTTGTAGGGGGCCTGCCCACGCTGCGTCTTCCGGTTCGTGGTCGCCACTCGAGAACCTTTCTGCCCCAGCGGCCGCGGCCGTCGGCTCTATGAGCTATGTGCCCTGCCCAATGCCACTTCAGCTTGGCAATTCTTACGGCTATGTCGGTTACTTTATATAGTAACTTATATATAGATTACATATATTGTTCCTCCCAACGTTAGTCAACCCTTTGGTGAATTCAATTGTTTTTCCTCTTTTCCGTTCATTGTCACAGGTGCCGATCCCTACCGATATACAGGCTGATGTTAACGCTGTTCGTTTTAATTTCGCCCTCAGTTCCAATTGTATTAGTCTAATTAGAGAATGATAAGAGTTTAGTTCCTGTAAGTTTATGTAAGTAATCAATCGTTAAATCGGCTTCAACGTTGACACTCGATTCTGGACAATTTATGACGTCACATGTGCTCATGAAAGCCGTTTTGACGATTGATTAAGTCATTTTTAACCTTTATTTATTTGAACGCCATGTAAGAAATCGATGTTCGGCGACTTAGCCGGTAGAGCCCCTGGACCAATCTACATTGAATGTGTTTTAAAATATATAAGTTCGTTTAGCAGTTATCTCATTGCTATAGTACACTAGTTTGGGCCCAGATGGTAGTATGTTAATCGTCCCAAGATATTTATTTAATAACCAGCTATGCCCCGTAACTTCACCCGCGTTAAACTTTATAAAATATAGCTTATGTCTCAATTGGATATATATATAATAATAATATGTTGGGACAATGTCACACAGACCATCCTAGCCCCAAACTAAGCAAAGCTTGTACTATGGGTACCAGGCGACGATACACATACTTATATAGATCGACTTAAATACATATAAAACATCCATGAAACAAATATTCGTGCTTATCACACCAATATTTGCACTTACCGGGATTCGAACCCAGAACCATACCTTAACCATAGCTTATGTCTCAATTGGATATAGATATAAGATAGACATCAAAATCGGTAGCTTTTGTGTGAAAAATAAACAAACATCCATACAGCCATACTAACAAACTTTCGCATTTATAATATAATAATGATATAATATAAATATTAAGTATGTATGTGTAGGTGCCATGGCTAAACAACTGCAGTTTAACGATAATAACCGTGACTGATTTCCTTAATGTGCCTTGCCAAGCACGGAGACGCTAAATTAAGACACTTCTGCGGTCACCTATCCAGGGACTAGCCGCGTTTCTAAGTGCTTAACCACGCTGAACACTTATGAACTGACGAGAGGAAGTAACCTCATGGTTACATACTAGTAGTGCTCATGCATTACTACAGACGAGACTGGAGGATGTCACATAACATTTATTTATTTATTTATTTAATAATTCTTGTACACACAAAACATACAATAAATAGACAAAAATACCAAGAGATGAATAGTACAAAGGTACTGCTTATTTCGCAAGAAATTTCTTCCAGCAGACCTGCGACAGGAAATTTTTTAAAGAGCTATAATAATGTGTGTAGGTCATTAATACACTTACATACTAATAATTGCATATATACTTAAATACATATAAATATTATATCCAATTTAGACTTAACAATAAACTAAATACTAATAATACATTCTATGAGGATGAAATGGAAAGATAGTGATTTTTCACTAGTCTTTTGAAAGTGTGAATAGTTTTACAGTCTTGTATATTTCTCGGAAGAGAGTTCCACAGTCTGACCGCATGAACAGTAAAGGAATAGGAATACAAATCTGTTTTATGGATTGGAAGTTTTAGGACGGATTTCAGATGAGATCTACACAGAGCATCATTTGGATATTTAAAAGAAAACCGCTCTCGCAGATAGGACGGGGACAGAGGATTATGCAGGATATTGAAAAGGAGGCACAATATGCGAGTGTTCCTACGAAATCGAATAGGAAGCCACTTGAGGTCTTTACGGAACTTGGAAACATGGTCGAACTTTTTCAGTCCATATACAAACCGAATGCATAGATTTTGTAGACGCTCAAGTTTATTTAGAAGCTCTTCAGTAGCGTCTGGGTAGCAGCTGTCAGCGTAGTCTATGATGGGCTGAATCAGGGTTTGGGCAAGTGAGATTTTCGTTTTCAAAGGTAAAAAGTTTTGGAGGCATTTCAGCGAATGGAATGTATAGTGAACCTTTTTGCTGACATCAGCAACATGAGCTTTCCAAGAAAGGTCACAAGCCATCGTCAGTCCAAGATTTTTTAATGTATCAGAATAATTTATAGGAACACCATCGAGGCTGACTGTTGAAAAAGACGAAAGATTAATCCTACTGCGCATATGTCTACTGCCTATGATCATGGCCTGGGACTTCGCAGGATTTAACAGAAGTCCGTGGGACCTAGCCCAACAACTAATTAGTCCCAGATCATGATTCATGACGGCAATGGCAGCATCAGCATCTTCAAAATTAAAAGACCGATATAGTTGCAAATCGTCTGCGTAGAGATGGAAGTTTGAGGAGATGCCCCTGGTAACAGAGTTGATGAAAATAGAGAATAATAATGGAGAAAGAACGCCACCCTGAGGCACACCCGCACTGAGTAGACACCAATCAGAGAAGGACTCATCAAGGCGTACACACTGCGCGCGACCCCGAAGATAAGAGTCAAACCAGGTTAAGGCTGAAGGAGAAACATTGAGTGAAGAGAGAATACCGAGAAGGATGTCAAAATCGACAGAATTGAATGTAGTACTAAAATCAAGGAGTATAAGAACAGTTAAGGATTTATTTTCCATGGCCCAGCGAATATCATCGGTGACCTTAACAAGAGCAGTTACCGTGCTGTGGCCAGACCGGAAACCAGATTGAGAAGAGCTAAGGATACGATTGCGAGAAAGAAAGACAGACAGCTGGCTATGGACAATGTGCTCCAAAACTTTGGAAAGGAAAGGGAGTATAGAGATGGGACGATATTGGGATGGTGTCGATGGATCGGAGACTTTAGGCAAAGGAATAATGTGGGCTAGTTTCCAGGTAGTGGGAAAATTGGAAGAGAATAAGGAAACATTGAACAGGTGCGTTAGAATAGGCAGTACAATAGAAAGGACAGGTCTAATCATTTTGGAGCACAAGTTGTCATGTCCAGCAGAAGTTGATGAAATGCTAAGAAGAGATTTTTTGACATCCATCTCAGTAACAGGGGTAAAATTGAAAGAAGGGTTATGTGAAGTCCGGGCCTGTGAGAGTTGTTCTAGAGTGTTAGATTTCACATGAGTATTAAGAGTGACAGGTGCAGCAGAAAAGTGTGAGTTAAGGGCATTTAAATCAATGTTTTTACAAGCCGGAGAGGGAGATTTGCCTATACCGTTAGATTTTAGAAATTTCCACACAGAAGAAGAATCACGATTATCGAGAGACTTGTAGAAATGGCGTTTCTTAGCATCACGACACAGACGATTGCAAGCATTACGCAAAGATTTATACCGAGCTAAATTTTTTCTTAGCTTTATCCCTAAGAGCCATTGCGTCTTTTATAGAATCAGTGATCCATGGGGCAGGGTTATGTTTAATCCTAACTCGCCGTTTAGGGGCATGTTGATCATATAACATTTGGATATTAGCGTTGAATGCAGCCACCTTATCGTCAATGTTAGGAGATTCATAGACGTTACTCCAATTAATGCTATTGGCATCCCGCTGTAATGCCTCCAAGTCAATACCTTTGAAATTGCGAAGAGAAAGGAAATTAGGTTTACGTTTAGGGCAACGAATTTTAAAAGACAGATAGATCAAGTCGTGATAGGAGAAAGAGGCAGCTAGTTGACCGTGGGTAGCAACACGGTCAGCAGAAGAGACAATCATGAGATCCAAAAGGGAAGGAGTGCTGTTAGGAGCATAGTGAGTTTCCATGAGTGGTAGAATATGAAGGTTAATAGATGACAGAAGGGAAAGTAGCTTAAGTGATCGATAATCATTTCTGACCAGGCATGTATTAAAATCACCCATCAAGACCACGTGATCGTAAATAGGGCACAGGTTGTTAAGCAGCGAGTCAAGAGAATCAAAGTAGTCAACTCGTAGGTTGGGGCTGTAATATACTCCGAGTAGCATCTTGGTGTGATGGAAAATGATTTCCAAAAAGAGATGCTCAGCAGACCCAGAATATTGTGAGGGCGAGATGCTGATAATCCTGTACGGAATGTCAGCTCGAAGGTATATAGCGACGCCACCGCAACCTTTCTCAGTTCTATCGTTTCGAATTAAAACGTACCCTGGGAGAGCCACGAACACAGATTGAATAGACGGTTTCAGAAAGGTTTCGGATATTAATAGAGCATCAATAGGGGAACTGCTAAAAGACGCCAGAAGTTCAGAATAATGACCGGGAACACTCTGCGCATTGATATGAGCGACGTTGAGATTTTTACGGAAATCGGATAGGACAGAGGACAACTGATCATGCAGCGTCAGTACGTCAGAATTATCACTATCCGCACTAAAGAAACTGTTTGAAGACGAGTGACAGGAGAAAAAACTATCATCTAAATTAATAATATCATCCATCAAGTACACATATACATATAATTATATAATATATTATAATGTCAATAAAATAAGTAAAACTTAAATAACAATACAAATACGTCACTAAACTCACCCACTCGCTGGTGAAATAGAAGAAATAACTTGTTTTTAGTTTAACTGGATGGTTGGACAGGAAATTTACAGATAGTATATTATTTTACATACTAGTATTAAACAAACATAACACGTAAAACAACCGTAACAAACTCTCTGCATACATTTGGCACATAACATTCACAACATGTAACAATATAATACCAAAACACAATTATAAAATAGAAAACAAAAATAACAATAACAAACTAATCGTAAACATGATACGCATAATATGACATTTATTCGCATACTTAATTTGAAAACAATAGAAATAACGAAACGCAGATGTCAGTACGAGATATATTTCACAGATGTCAACAATCTGTCAAATATTTGATGTTTACACTGAGTGCCTTCGTTTGATATTACATAAATTATAATTGGAATAGAAGCAATTAAACAAAAGGGTAATTGAAAATATACAGAAGGGATAAGTTTACATACCTACAACGCTACAAAAAGTGCCATATTGGTATTATGCGACGGAATACAAGAGAGCAGAGAATGCTACAAATGTTGATATATTTGAAGAGACATCTATCACTAATTTTTACGTGTTCTACGGGTTTTGGTACCTTTGGGTGCTTCGGTAGATGCAGAAGGAGCTGGTTGTTCGGTGACCAAAGGGGATGTCGCATTCACGGGAAACTGCGAAATCAAAGCATCGAGTTGTCTCATCGTTTCGATCTTCCGACGCGAATTTCCCGGTGTCAGAATGAATATACAACCAGAAGATGACCAAACGTTCTTCACTTGGAAATGTCTGCGTGCGGCTGTGAAAACTTGATGTCTGGTCTGTGTTAAAAACTCTGAGATAGTATAGCCGCTGCCCTTAAGAGTTGTTTTACTATCCCAAACAAGATGCCGATGTTCCATGCTACGAAACCGGATGAGTATGGGACGAGGTTTCTTAGAGACATTGCCCAAACGATGACAGACCTCAATGTTATTTGCTTCAATGTCTGTCAACTGCATATGGTTGGTTAACACATTCATGGTGGTGCAAGTTAACTTCTCATCATGATTTTCTGGTACCCCATGTAGTAGAAGGATCTTTCTTCTCATAACTGTTTCGTGACGGTCCAAGCCCAGAGAAAGGAGGTGCAGTTGTTCCTTGAAATGTTTAATTGTATTCAGGAAGAAGGTCTTGAATTCCATGAACTCTGATGTCAGGGTGCCTAAGTCTGCAGATACAGATGGTCCAGTGCTAGTCAAGGCTTTTTGGAGTTTTTCTTCATGAGACTGCATGCGGGTGTTCATCAGCTTCTCAAATGTTTCAAAACTCTTCTCAAATTGGCCATCCATATTTTAAAGTGTGTGTTAAAAGTTTGGTGGTTTTAACTAAGTGAGAAATTATAAAATAGCAAGTTGGGGTGAGTTTAGCAACAGATTAATCCATAAATTATGGTAATCAGATTTGAAATACTATTTTTAATTGTAAAATCAAATAGGAGCACTGTTCAATATTCAAATTTCAAGGAGCATTGCAATAATTAATATATTTTTAGGAATTAAAAGGATTTATTAATAAAAAAGAGGTTTATTCACACTTCAGAATAAATAATTTAGAAATCAACAACAATTTTCTTATGACAAATCACTTATAACGACAAACACAGTAATCACTGCATTAAACTACACTTAGGTTTGAAATAAATCGTTACGTAATCCAGCAGAGCTTCCGCACGCGACGACGTCTGGGCCCGAAAAGAGAGAGAGCCAGCGGTAGACTGGGCCTTATATAGGCAAAGTCCGACGTGACTCATCGCCATCTTGAAAATTCCTCACAATATAATAATTACTTACTTATCATTGTTATTTATTATCTCTTCATTTACTATACATAATAGCCTAATTCATATCACTATTCACATAATAACACCTAAAAAGTAATATATGAATTACTACATACAAGTGACCATAATTAAAAACGTTCATGTAAAAAAAAGAAGAAATATTCGGCAAACGATAAAAGGTCTTCCAAAATCTTATTTTTTGTCTTGATTGTTTTAAATAATAACGCACGGGTGTTTGTCTTGCTTGAAGCTTTCTTTTTCTCGAATGACACAGGCCACATATACAGGTTGTAACGTGTACCATATCAACAGCATAGTATACTGAAAAGAAATTACTCTCCACTACAAGAATAACGATTATGTGGAGCACTTAGTACGAGGAGCCAAAAATTCTTTTTTCGTAATTACAGACTTATTAAATATCGCTCTTATAGTTACGTATACTTTTATGTTACACCTTGTATAAAACCATCAGCTTTCTATTATTTGAAAAAGAATAATGCTAACTACATACATACATACAAACATACATAAACTCACGCCTGTTTCCCAGAGGGGTAGGCAGAGACAACGGATTTCCATTTGTCACGATCTTTGCACACCTCTTTTGCCTCGATTACTCTCATTATATTCTCCATACACGCTCGCCGGTTTAGGGTACTTCTGACCTGCCCTTTCTTAAAAACGTCTCCGATTTGGTCAGAGAATGTTCGACGAGGTCTTCCCCTTCCGGTTGTCCCATTCACACAGGCCAGGTATACTTCTTTTGTCAATCTTCTTTCATTCATCCTTTCTAAATGGTCAAACCATCTCAGCATACCTTTTTCAATTTTTGTGACTACATCCTCTTTCACACCACAACGTTCTCTTACATCAGTATTTCGAACTCTGTCTCTCAAAGTCTCACCACAGATACTTCTCAGAGCTCTCATTTCCACTGCATTTATTTTACTTTCATCCTTTTTCAGCCAATAATGCTAACTAATAGCCGCCTAAAGCCAGGAAGGCTCCCCCATGCCATGAAGATTGATCGCTGTTCTCTTTCTAATCATGTCTAATACGTTCAATCGGAATTTAAGAGTAAGACGATAGAGATTCCATCTATGTTTCCGAATACATATGCTTGAATTGCGTATAAACACATCAGCTTTCTATTATTCGAAAAAGAATAATGCTAACTAATAGCCGCCTAAGGCCAGGAAGGCACCCCCAAGCCATGAAGAGCGATCGCTGTTCTCTATCTAATCATGTCTGATACGTTCAATCGGAATTTAAGAGTAAGACGATGGCAATTCCATCTATGTTTCCGAATACATATGCTTGAATTGCGTATAAACACATCAGCTTACTATTATTCGAAAAAGAATAATGCTAACTAATAACCGCCTAAAGCCAGGAAGGCACCCCCATGCCATGAAGAGCGATCGCTGTTCTCTTTCTAATCATGTCTGATACGTTCAATCGGAATTTAAGACTAAGATTCTATGTTTCCGAATACAAAAGTGAAGATTGCTAGTCTCCTTTAAAATTAGCCTCCAGCTCCAATATATGGCCTTTGCGCATTGTCTGAGACATTTCTTATTGTGGCTAAACAAACCGATGCGAGAGCGACATAGCCTGCCGCAGGCCTGACAAGAGAAGTTTGCGGTGGTTGGTGCCGAGCCGCTTTCATGTCGCTTTTGTCTCTTATCAGCAAGTACTCCGAACCAGGCTTTATCACAGATCTTACGACCCTCCACTACACGTTTGCGTCATTCAACTCTATTTTCAGCGAGCTTTTCTCAGCTACAGTGGTCAATTTTAAAAGCGGCCATATCCCGCTTGGTGCAGTCTTTAAAGCGAAGCAGAGGTCTGCCGACATCGCGCTTCGCATTAGTCCCTCTAATAAACTTAAAATAACCTCACTAATACTAGCAACAACCTGTATATAAGCAATATTGGAACGAACACCAAAACCAAAGCTGGACGCAATTAGTTGCTACATTGAAATCGCATTATTGAGCGTGGAAGAAAAAGGATCAACCTATAGATTTTTGCTAAAAATACGGAGGGATTTTAGTTTGGAAAACAAGATTGGTCCGAGTTGGGCACCCACTCCAAGTGTTCCATATCAACCCAACCTTCTTTTTAGACATTTATAAGATACTAGGTGTGCCCTGCGGTTTTACCCGCGTGAAACTTTATAAATTGTAGCCTATGTGTTAATCCAGGGTGTCAGCTAACTTCATACCAAATGTACACGCAAATGATTAAAAACTCTTTGGAGCAACGTTTCCGTAGTAACTGGTGTTACGATAATTTACTTTGTTGTTGTATAATTTAACTTTATTAATACAATTAAATATTGACAACTGTCATCTTAAAATTGTAAAACTCTACACGTAATTTTATTTGCTTAATCCCAGTAAAATACTCCTGTATTCCTATTCACCAAATTTTATTTTTATTTTATTTATTTAGAAATAATTAACAGCTACAACATAATACATACACATAGTTACAAAATTATTAAGTAATGTTGCAGCCCACGTTTATTAAAATCGCTCCAGCCGTTTAGACGTGTAGAAGTAACAAACATACACACTCATACACTCACAAACTTTCGGCTTGATAATATTATAATATATTTATTTAAACATCTACCACGAAGGACCAGATTGCAAATCAAAGTTTTTTTTTACAAAGGAGTTGTTTTAAGATAGTAAAGACAAAAACATTTTCCAATCTATCAGAAGCTTGACGGGAAATAACTTAACTTACAAAATATGCTCAGGATTAAAACGTTAGCTGCTGGACAAAGGATTCCCCAAAAGTACTCAACAATCTAGTACCTATATTCTGACAAATAAATGTTTAATTCATTCGAAGATTTCTACTTTGAATTTGTGCCCTTAATTTGGAGGGAGCATTCTTCATAGCTCATATCTCATAGCATCATTCATTCATTTCTCATAGCTCGATGCTCTCACCGGTCCCTAAGCGATCGGCGAGGGTAAGTAACTCGGCTCGCGGTCAGTCCATAGATGGGTGACCGCCAAAGTGGTTTAATTTCTGAGCGTCTCCGTGCTTCGGAAGGCACGTTAAGCTGTCGATCCCGGTTGTAGTCATTAGATAACAGTCGTTAAGCCATGTCAGAGGCTTACCTGGGCGGCTTGAACAACTCTGACACTAGGGTAACCACTGCCCATACGATAAGTAAGTAAGTATTTGGAGGGATATACCATAATCACTATATACAACATGTAACGTAATTAACGCACACCATCAAACACCCCAATTAGAAAATTAGGTTGTAATCACAATACATACACTGAATTTTTTATTTAACATGCATTGTTATTTACTAAATTCGATTCTTGGCGTAAAGTTTATTTTTCTTTATTTTGTATTGAATGATGGAATTTGTATGAATACCAATAGAACTGCGATTTAAAAGTCTTATTACTTTGACTTACGGTCAATTTCAATTTGTTTTCACTGTACAGGGTTAATATGACAATAATTTCTGTAGTTTTAATTATTTTGGCATAAAAAATTACCTATATTAAAAATGATATAAATCGATTCAGTAAACGATTCTGAACAAACTATTTTCAGGTTGTGCATTAATTAAGTTACATGTTGTATATACGCTTGGCAGACGGGTTGGCGATCGCAGTATGATAGTCATAGTACTTAGAGAGACGCCATTCGTGCCCGTTTTCTGATAGAAATTCCCTCGGGACGACTCTCTGAGGACTTGATGGGGTGCCCGTATTCTGTGCCGGTAGACACACAACAAAACATTTTGTGTAGCTATCCCCTCTTACCCGCTAATGCAAGTCCTGTAAGCCAACAGTGGCACATAATGAAATGACACTGCGTGGTAAGGCTCAGGCATTTCCCGGGGAATCGCTTTAACTGTCTTGGATCCCGCAGCGAATTTAATCAGAAAGAAATAAAAGGAGGAGTTAGAAAATGAATTGTTCCATTTCCCTCCAGAGCAAAGCGGGAGACAGAATGATGTAAAGAGGCTATAGCCTCATAAAACGAGAGAATTGCAACTAGAGAAGCCAGATGCAATAGCACCGAGGATCAATTGAAGGGTCCTAAGTGAGCTGTTATATTTGATTCCAATAGTAGGTATGGCAAAAGCGCTTAAACGCACGGAAGTTGTTCCTTGTTGCTACAAGATCCGTATAATAAACTACTCCAGATATTGGTCGCAAGCTGTTTAACATAATATCATACTGATTTTGCCAGAGATCACACTCCCAATGATGTGGTGAGCGGTTTATTCATATTCGTTACAGGATGTTGAGCACAGACAGATATATTTTATACAGCACAACATATTTTTTATAAGATAAAATCAGCGTTGAATAAGATATAGTCTCTTATATGATATCCCAGTAAATCTAATAGCTATTTTTCTTCCATCACCAAACTATCATAATATAACACGGATAACTCACATAATAAACTATTGGCCGAGTTTAATATACAACTAATTACGTAAGTTATTCGTTACAGTTTACAATGAAAACAGTAAATGGGTAACTCACGTAATATTTTTAATGTAATCTAACTAACAACGACCTTACCTAACCCCGCCCCAACCCACCGCAGCTTAACCTCGAATCTCGTTAAAACGTTCAATAATGCCAGTATTAAATTTTAAAATTACTAACTAGTATGAAATTTTGAAAGTTTTTAGCTCAAAGTTCAATTAGCTCCTGAATTTAATTGAGAAGTTGATCACGACAAAGTTTTAAGGGGCTTAGTAACAAGTTTCAATAGAGTCGTTTGATATCGATTTAGGTACACTAGGTTCAATGATATTATAGAGAATGTTACTTTACTGAGTGTAGAGGTCGATCTAATGCTTTTAATTATAATACTCAGAACATCCAGACAACAATTTGGAAAAAACTCGCATGTTCTGAGCTATGCAACCGACCAGCTCAGCGTTTTCCATTTGTGCATTGCCTGCACAATTTTTACGCATCTAATTTATAATTTTATAAGACTGTTAAGTCAGTTTGTGATCAACAAATGACCGAGCTCAACTAACGTTAAACCATTGCATTTTACGTCTTGTGTTTTACTGAATATATACAATGTTTCATCTATACTTTCTGGTGTATTAATCCATCGCATAGCTCACGCCGCTACACCGCAAAATACTAGGACTTTGCGATAGAGCTAGAAACCCATCATAGAGCGAGAGGAAAATACAATGGGCAACACGTGAACAGTATTTGTTCACATGCTGATCACTAAGCCTAGAAATTCTGTATATACCCAATTACAATATCAGTTTACCACAAAAAGAAAACATTTTAAACACCTGCCGTATCACAAAAATGGCAAGTAATTGACCCATATGAAAGGAAGAAATTATCCCAGTGCAAGTCCAGTCAGTCCCAATGGAGACTAACTAGCCATCTGTGCGGGACATATTAAGTGTGTGCACTAACACCGTTGCAGTTTCTATTGGGACAGCTAGCTGACAGTACCGGAAAGAGTTCAAGTACAGGGCCGACTGTTATAGATTGTCTTGCACACTGTACACTGTAAATATCCGGCCGGCTAGTGAACACACAGTTTAGAACAGAATAGATAATAGAATGTTCTATAAAACACATGGACCACGTGTCTCGGCGGGAACTCACGGACGCGGGGTGACTGACTGGGCGCGAGACTCAGAGGGCGCGCAGGCGCGGCCGCACGAGAACTTTATCTATCTTATTTAATGACCCGCTTGGTGAGTACAGCTGCTTTTAGAGAAAATGATGCAATACACCGGTCATCCTCTTCAGATGTGACTTGATATCTACCAGATTCAGGGGCTCTACCGGCTAAGTCGACGAATATCGATTTCTTAAATGACGTTCAAAAAAGTTAAGGTTAAAAAAGACTTAATCAATCGTTAAATCGGCTTCAACGTTGACAATCCATTCCGGACCATTTATGTCGTCACATGTGCTCATAGAAGCCGATTTAACGATTAATTAAGTCATTTTTAACCTTAAATTATTTGAACGCCATTTAAGAAATCTATGATCGGCGACTGAGCCGGTAGAGCCCCTGGACGGCAAGAGATCATAACCGATGAAGTTGAAACACTCTATTGAATGGTTTGGCTAGTCTGCTGTCACCTATTAAATACTAATAAGCGACTTTTTATTTCACATATACCCATTCAAAAAGTTTAAAATATAACCGCAATATTTTTAAGGATCCATTTTACGACACAGCAAACAATAGAATAGAATAGAAGATATAAAAAAGTGAGGGCATCCACTTCATGGGGAAAGAATGTTTCAAAATCATTTGCTTTTAATTTTAAAACTTTGTAGCTATTTAGTACCATAGCCTAGTTGGTAGTGCTCCTGCCTACGAAGCTGGTGGTCCTGGGTTCGAATCCCGGTAAGTGCAAATATTTGTGTGATGAGCACGAATATTTGTTTCTGAGTCATGGATGTTTTCTATGTATATATGTATTTATCTATCTATATAAGTATGTATATCGTCGCCTGGTACCCATAGTAAAAGCTTTGCTTAGTTTGGGGCTAGGATGATCTGTGTGACATTGTCCCCAGATATTATTATATTATTATTATTAAGTACCAAGACTTTATGGGTTAAATCTAGAAATTAAAACAATTGTCTGGTGACTGGTGACATGGTAAAAAAATTCTAGGCTAGGTTAACAGTAAGTCTTCAAAACAAGAAAAAATGGATAACGTTCTGTATCTGAATCTCTTCTTAAGTAGGAAAAAGCGAGGTCAGTTTGAGGATGGGTCACGTATTATGTTAGAAACTTAAATTGATACGCTTGTCACTACAGCTAGTTATAATTGAATATTAAAGAATATTAAAGATTATCTCTCTCTCTACTGCCCAGCAGAGAGACATAATCTTAGCTTATTGAAGTGAATGAGAAGGGAAAACTTAAGCGACGTCATTTAGGAATTATTTTCCCAATTTCCCAATAAACTGCTTACAATAAAGTCCTTATTTCTTATTGACGCATTTAATATTCCATTTATACCTTAAATTGTCTCGTTTTCAAGATATATCTGTTGCAAGCCTACCCATTGTCCCCTGAGGACTTACAACTGGCCATGCACATTGGCTATTATTTAGAAATTGTTATTCATTACATATCCAACCTTATTTCTTTGACGGTATAGTCTGAATTTGAAAAATCTGATAAAATACTTCGGAAACTTTAATTTCTTTGATGAGATTCCATCTTTGTAGTACTAAGTTAGGGTTCAATTTTGTTTGTTACGACTCTCGCGTTATGCCTTTTGGTTTTATAGAATTTATCGACGTTGGATAAAGGGCCTACCATTAATCGTACTGAGATAATATCAGGTTGGTAATCGCAGATTGCTAAACGCTCTAGTGTGCAATGTCGATGCCCGTAAACAAGTAGTCACTCACAAAGTCGCCCCTCTCTACAGTAAATTAAATCTGTGCTCGTAAAACTATTGTCGGGAATAATAAAGGAAAAAAGTAGCGAATACAAATTGTCTTTTTTATACACACAGTTATGTATGTATGTATACATATTCACACACAGTATTTTAGTATCAATCGTGTGACACGGCTGTGTCTGAACTAGATAAGTACTTATCTGTATTTCAGACACGAGCGTTCAACCTTAGTGTATCAAACTAATTTACACTATTTGGACACAAATTGCAATTCAAATTTATATACATCATTTATAATTACAAAAATTAAAAAATAGGATTAAATTAAAATGAAATCAAAATTAAATTTAAATTAAATTAAAATATCAGTAGCCATTAAAATTATTGTTGGTGTGAGTGTTGTGTGTACTTCTTTGTGTAAGTGTGTGCGAGAGTGAGTGTGTGTGTGTGTGTAAGAGATTTATAATTATTACTGAACGATCTTTAATAAGGTTTCAGTATCTTCATAATTGAGTTTATGTATGTATTCAAACACTTTTAACTTGCACTGATTTTTATTTAGAGAGTCAATGGATATTATTTTATTGACTTTAGTTTAGTGCTTGATTATTCAAATGCACATTATCAGGTCCAGGGTTCTCATTACGAGTCAGGGCATACATTATTATTGAGATGATATCCCGTAGTACGAAGAAGGCTGTTTTATACCGCCGTATATCGGAACACACTTCAAGCTAATTGCTAGCAACTAGCAAATTGCTAGTGATACCGCCGGTATTACTAGCAATTTCCATCAGATCATGAGAATTAGAAGAACGAAGAGTGCACTTGTGTCTGTGCCAAAAATTGTGAAGATAGCCAACTTCTTATTCTTGAAAGAAGAAGATAGCTAGGAAAGTTTTCAATATGTTTACGCCCAATATAATACTTTATAGTTTCACATATTTTACAGATATCAAATTAATTACTAATCCTTTAATTAACTTAAATTCTGATTTTGCTTTTGCTTTATACGAATTAAATAAAAAAATGCGAAACGCTTCTTTATTTTATTGTTTTGTTTGTGAGAAAAACAGTAACAATAGAGTTGAAAAAATGTCTTGTTTAGTTAGGTTAAAATAAAAGAACCATTCAGGTACGATGTATTAAATTATAACTTAAACTTTAAAATTCGATAATCTATATTTACATATAATAAAATCGTAGGAAAGTCAAAACTGTACATTGAATATTTTTTTAAAAAGATACTTGAGGCGTGATCTACAGTGGATATCGAAGCCAAAAATATAGTTTTTAGATTTTTTGTCGGTGTGTCTGTTTGTCTGTATGTATGTCCGGGCTAAACTCAAAAAGTACTAAGAGGTCGGGTCAACATATAGGCTCCATATTATCACGCTATCACCTATGGGGGAGGAACTGTGATAATTTATAAAATTTAACGCGGGTAAAACCGCGGGGCACAGCTATAATGAATATATTTATTATCTGCTTAGTTCCACCGAAATTTTAAATGAGATTTTTTAATATTGTGAAAATAAGATTTCATCCGGTAACACTACTATATAAGATGATGCATTCCAAATTAGTTGATTTCTAAAAGTTTGCTCTTGAATATATTACCAATTCGCTTTAATTTACATTTTCGGGCCTTTTGCAAAGATATGGGCTGAATTAGAGACCCCATTGGTCGTATATCGGCTAAGCTGATAGAGGGGTGGATCTTTTCCCAGAACTGAATTTAATAAGGGTTTATGAGCTGGGGAATCTTTATTTACAAACTAGACTCTACCCGTGACTTCTTCTACGTTGAGTTGGTAATTGGGTCAAGAGAGTATTTTTTTGCTAATATCACAGCAACCTTTAATTTTTCTAGAATAAAATATATGCAACGTAAAGTACTAACCAAAAAGCCTACGATAGTCAGATTTATGATTATTCGTTATCTTATAACAGCTGAAACTTTTCTGTGCATGTACCCTATGCAATATGAGACAATATGCAATTGGTGACAAGATTTATAAAGTTATCTCGAAGAAAATATAAAAAAGAATGAGCACCTTTACTATTCATTATCTGCCAAAGTAACCATTGCCCAAACTCCATAGTCGCTGATCGTTCTTACCTGTATAGACATGCATAGAAAAACTTTAAATTTTTATAAAATAACTAAAGTCTGGCTGTCGTGGGCTCTTGTTCTATATAGTTACCGTAAAGCATAATTTAAAATTGAGGTATATAAATTAGGTACATAGGTAGTCTTAGTGCTACTGTAATTTCTTTCAGGCAAACTATGTGTTATGGGATTGAACTATCTCCATTCCAAATTTCAAACAAATTCATTGTTCTTATTTGATTGAGTAACAGAAATTCAAACATCCTAACACACAAAATATTAGTTGGAGGATATCCCTGTTTATTTTACGACGACAATCTTTAGGGTGGTGACTAATAGCCCCAGAGAAACATTAGATTATTTTATGTTCGATTTTTAAATTTTGTTAACCAGTAATCCCTCGAGTGAGTCATTTACAGGTGTTCTTATATTAAGGCTAGTCTGGGAGATATGAATAACTTTAAGTCTAAATAAGTATTTGATATTCTATTTTCAAATAACAAAATAGAATATAATTACATTTATAGAGCTTCAAGTAGTGTTCAAAGTCCGCAGACTGGGTCACTAAGCACAAGACCAGAGGTCAGTCCAATATTATTAAATCTTGGGTAAACATAAAAAGCATTGTAATAATTATATAATATTGTATATATTAAAACTGCAACGGGGTTATGGTGCTGGGTGGTCACGGCATATAATATCATCACACCATCTTATCCCGTGGGGGGGCGTAGAAATCGTCCGAGGGAATACCTACCAGAGAACGGGCAGCAGCGTTTTTCTGTAAACTATGACTATTGAACTGCCATCGCCAACCCGTCTGCCAAGCGTGGCGATTATGGCATATCCAGGAATTCTTTAGGGAGGCTTTGTCCACGTACTTTGGCTGTCATGATGATGAGACGTTAACATGTAACCAAAAGCAAAAGGTGCTATTAGAATATTTCTGTAAAGAAGCAGTTTGAAAGTTGAGTGCACATGTTTTCACGTTGACTTCTGCTCTATAATAAGTTAGTTAGTTAGCTAGTCTTCTTTGATACTGGCCGCCCTGGTTGAGATTCGCCACAAAGGACATTATTTATAGTTATATCCGAAGGTAGGTTACTAGTATTTTTGTGACTAAACGCACAAACAGTATACCCTAACATTACACTAGGACATTATGTATATGTTTTGTTGTTATATGTTGAGTTCTGTCATATGTTAGTAATCATGCTTATAACTACTGGTACCTATTCATTTATTTATTTATTTATTAGGTCAACCAACGATCGCTTACACAATTCATAACATATTGTACAGACATATTTAGGTATTTTCTTTGTGCAACAACCAATTACAGGCTGACACCACATGCAATAATATAAAGAATAGATATGTGAACACAAAACAAAGAGATATTAGCTAACTAATGAAATTTACAATACATTACAATTAAATTCTAGAGATACAATTATAAAAATTAATAATAATATTGTACAAAAAAGCAATTCTAATTATAGGTGAAACAGATACAGTTAATTAATTAATATATAATTAGAATTAAATCAATTTTGAGAATAACACTGCGAAATTTCAAATAAATGCAGATTACAAAAATAACTATAGCATATATTCATAGCTTGGATTAAAATATGTCAGTTGATTACAGGCTTCATTTGCGTGTCATTATCTGCCGAGTTAAGTATCATAATAATAACTAGTCAGTTTGAAAATGGAAACTAAACTAGAACACAAACTTATATGATACTATGAAAAGAGTTGTTCATCACATCACTAATCTATAACAGGCTAATATTACATAAAAGGCTTCATAGATTTAGCGTTCCATTTATCACCTCATAGATCGGTCATACCTATGTTTTTCCAGTTCCTTTAACATGTTGTCTAATAGATCTGAATAGAAAGGATCTACGCATAGTGTTATGCATAAATACCAAACACTGTACACTAAACAAACACCTCGTGACGGTCACCGTAGCCTAGTTGGTAGTGCTCCTGCCTACGAAGCTGGTGGTCCTGGGTTCGAATCCCGGTATTTGCAAATATTTGTGTGATGAGCACCAATATTTGTTTCTGAGTCATGGATGTTTTCTATGTATATAAGTAATTTATCAATTTATATAAGTATGTATATCATCGTACAAGCTTTGCTTAGTTTGGGGCTAGGATGATCTGTGTGACATTGTCCCTAGATATTATTATTACCTGTTCAATATTGGCGTCACAGATAATCCATGTGCAGAGGATGTACTAAAATTAAGAAACCACCATTACCATTACTAGTACTGCTACACTGCAAAAGCGTAGATCGCCAACGGGCAAAGTTTCTGAACGGTCCAAAGACGTTGCAGGAGGATCTAAAGCTAAGCTTTGGATGTCCCTTGGGTCGTCCTTCTGGACGGAATAAATATGTTTCTAATATCCAAATTAGATCACGAACAATTGCCTAATCAGGGGGCTAAGTAAGCTCATCAATGGCCCAACTAACTATCATGTTATAGCATGACCATTTTAAAAATCCTATTGCACCCATACAGAACTAATGTCTAATTATGTTCGTAGGTAGAACATACATCGTAGAACCGACGGCTGCTGGGGCAGAAAGGTTATCGAGCGGCGACCACGAACCGGAAGACACAGCGTGGGCAGGCCCCTCACAAGTTGGCCCCACAATCTTGTGTCAGGTCATGGGAAGCCGCTGGATGCGGTTAGCGCAAGACCAACCACTTTGGAAATTTGTTGCAAGAGACAAGGTTTTTAAAATAAGTATTTTGATTATATATAGTTTTATACATTTCAAATGATTTTGGGACAATTGTAACACAGAGTTTATTTAGTACATATTTAAAGCTCTATAGCCTAAAAAGCATTGACGTGAACGTAATAACTATCACGGCCTAAATTAAAGCCTCTGCCCATAACTTAGTAGTAAAGTCTGCCTTTTATTGACATGATAACAGCTTAAGCTTTATTACAAACGTTTTTGGTACAACTGTAATATGTTACGGATAGTCCGCAATACAGGAAAAATGCGTATGAAAGTTTTAAGAAATCTGCAATTGCCAAATTGACTCAAAAAAGTACATGATTTTATGCTTAGTTAGCATATGTAATAGTACCTAGTACATATGCTAGTTAATGTTATATAATGTTAATGTAGATAATAATAATATTCTGGGCCATTATTCACAAACGGCAATCTAATCCCAAACTACTTTATTTTGTAAATACATATCAACTCATTAAGATTCATATACTCAGACTCAGGACAAACAGACGTGTACACAAATATCTGTCCTGGGTGGGAATCGAAACCATGACCTGCGGCGTGAAAGGCAAGCATTTACGAACCACGCCAACTGGCCCATCCATAAATTAAACGTTTTCGTGTTTATTTTTAACTAGCTGTGCCACGCGGTTTTGCCCGCATCAAACTTTATAAATTATAGCCTATGTGTTAATCCAGGGTGTCAGCTAACTCCATATCAAATTTTATTAAAATCGCTCCAACCCTTTAGACTTAAAAAAGTAACAAACATACACACTCACACACTCACAAACTTTCGCCTTTATAATATTTGTAGGATTTAATCGTCGGCCGATCTATGTATGCATCGTGTACAAGTCTAAGGTATGTATTTACAAGTATACATACGGTCAATTTCCTCGTCAAGTGGCTGCAAGTCGTGACTTGCTCACGATCCTGCCTGTCTGTCCTACCTAGCTAGTAACCTTGTAGCCAACGCTCGATCGTAAGTACCTACCACCTGAATCTGAGCGGATTGCGTGGGTCGAATTTAATTTACTTACTAGTTAATAAATTATACATTTTTGTGCGAAATTTATATTTATTATAGACGTTAAGACGAGACGAAAAATAAATAAAAAAAGTACCTAATGTACATTTTTTATTTTTTGTCGTCTCGTCTCGTATCGATCGATCGATTATTACTAAATATTATTCCAAATTTTCGTTATAATAATAATGAGTTCCTTGAAAAACGTCTTATGTGGCAAAAAATTTTATTTACATGATACTAGCTGTGCCCCGCGGTGTTACCCGCGTTAAATTTTATAAATTTTCTTTGCTATAAACCTCACGGAGCCTGAGACCTTTCCAACGAATGCAAAACCGTGGAAATCGGTTCGTGCGTTCTGCAGTTATAGCGTCAGGAAGGAAAACCCGACTTATTTTTATATAGTAGACTAGCTATGCCCCACGGTTTCACTAGCGTTAAAGAAGATTTTCCTGCTTTTCTGTTGAAATTTTTCCTGAATTTTCTTTGCTATAAACCTCACAGAGCCCGAGACCTTTCCAACGAATGCAAAACCGTGGAAATCGGTTCGTGCGTTCTGGAGTTATAGCGTCAGGAAGGAAAACCCGACTTATTTTTATATAGTAGATAATAGATGGTAACTAACCTTTACTTAGATTAAGTTGTTAATTTTGTAGGAAACTTATCGGGTACCGTAATGTGTGGAATATGGAAGAGTGTTACCTTCTGAAACATGTTATTGTGTACAGACGCCAGCACTGAAAGTGAACCTTATGCTTTTGTGGTAAAGTTGAAAATCTATAAAAGAAATTCGACAGATTGGCGTAGCTGGATGTGCTGGCATCTGTATTTACTAAAAGGTCACGATAGCAAAAAAAAAAAACACTCTGTAGCTACCCATTATGATAAAGAAATGAATATTAATTATTTTTATCCATCTTTCCCTCCCACATGAAAATACTAGCTAATCTGTCGTCTTGCCACTTCGTGCCCCGGGTTTGATTTCCGTGCAGTACAACAATTTGTGTGACCAATAAATGGGTGTACTGAGTCTGGATGTAATTTGTGTCCGTCAATTATATGTTTATAAAGTACCCCGCGACACAGTGAAATATTTCACTTTTTACTTACAAAAACATTTGGCTTTACTTTGATTTAAAAAAATAAAAAAGGCTGGAATTAATTTAAATTATTTGTTTATGATTGGGTAGGTAAGTAATGCAATCAGACAGGTGGATGGGTTTCCAATAACTCCAATATTCTGAATCCAGGGAAGGTTTGCCGTCGATACTGTAATTAAGTTATCGGAGAAATAGTGCCAATTAAAACTGAACAAATTAAAATAAATAAGAGAAGAGAAATTGCGAGCACTGCCGGCTGCGTATTTGTAAAATATTTTACTATTCAACCTCGGATGTAGACGTAGAATTAGTTAGTTATGTGAAATATAGATTAAAATAAACATGTACATTATTAAATTTACAACAGTATACGAGTATTGTAAAGCATAAGATACAACAGTATATACAATATACTGTTGTATCTTATGCTTTACAATACTCGTATACTGTTGTAAATTTAATAATGTACAATTTAATAAAAAAATTTCAAGTACACAAACATTATTATTTGAAGTTACAACGATTCATGCTTTTATACTGAATACAGTTATGGAGTTGAGTCCGTCACTTGGAGGAATATGCCATAACTGCCACGTTTGGCAGACGGGTTGGCGATCGCAGCACGATGGTCAAAAAACACAAAGAAACGCTGCTGTCCTTTCTCTGGGAGATATTCACTCGGTCAATCACTCACTGCAATTTTTTGCCCCCTACTAGATTAAGTAGGAAACAGTAAACTGTATGTTATTTTTACGTACTTAGATAAAAATATTGTAACAGTATGTATGTATATAGTTTTCTATTAAAAAATTGTAGTAAGTCATCTGAATGTAAAATTCTCAATTTGAATATAAAATTGTAACGTACTAGAGCTTTGATATTGTGCAATGATTGTACGGTACGCACGATAAATGGTAACACGCTGCCCCGTTATTACTGCATTTATTTCTCAAAGGAATAAGTAGATAATATCCTTTAAACTCGCATAATTATACACGATGTTTATTTTTCGTGTGAAATCCTTAATTCTTTACTGCAATATACTACTACGTTTCGAACTCTATTACCTTGTAATAAAGTTCAAAACTACATTCACACATACATACACATGTCAATACATAAGTCAATTTATGTCAGTACAGTTAGCCATACATATACCTGGGTAAGGGTGAAGCACAATTCTAATATGAAAATATAAATTCGTCGCTTTTATAACCTGTGATGATGCAAACAAATGAGTTGATTTATTGACATTCTTCAATACTGAAGATTTTTTAAGACAACTCCCGCACTAGTTTAATTCATCATTACTCATCTATTACATAATTACATTACTATTCGTTGGTCTAGCGGTAGCGTATTCAACCGCGACAATGAGGTCCTGGGTTAAATTCCCGGGTCGGGCCAAAAAGTGATTTTGGAACTTTTCCGCAAAAAGAAATTTCTCAGTATCAGCCCGAAGTCTGGGAGTTGGCGGTATTATACCCCCGTGCCTCGGAGAGCACGTAAAGCCGTCGGTCCTGTACCTGATCTCTTTCCGGTCGTGTCGCTAGTCGTCCCATCGGATCATGAGAGTGATGGAATTGAAAGTGCCCCTGTGTTTGCGCACACACCTGTGCACTATAATATGTCATGCGCAATCGGCTAATCTCCATTAAGACTGGCCGCCGTGGTCGAAATTCGGCCGGGAGGACATCATCATCATCATCATCATCACATTACTATTACATAGTTAATCATCATTCTGCGATCGCCAAGTCGTCTACCAAGCGTGGCGATTATCACATCCCCTCAAATGACAAAATTTTATGATTTTGTTACGGAAACCTAGTCCTTATAGATAGATTTTATTTAAGTAAGAACTCCGTCCCTTTCAGAGCATTGAACCGACGGCATAGAAAGAAAATCTATGTATACGTAAGTACACACTTGTGCATTATAATATTAAAAATGGCTGGTCTCCATTGAAATTGGCCATGGTAAATTCAACCGGCAGTACATTATACAATTATATTGCCTAATACATCTCCCTCATGCGAATGTCATCTCAATTGATAGGCGCATACAGCCAAAGGACCAACTCCCGGTCAACGACTCAGTACTTGCTAAATTGTGCGCAATTTATTAATAAAGAGGCAAGTCATTTTAACTTCTGCCTATAGCGCTGCAAGAATACTTTTTATATGCACACAGATACCGTTATTTAACCGATGACGATCACCGTAGCCTAGTTGGCAGTGCTCCTGCCTACGAAGCTGGTGGTCCTGGGTTCGAATTCCGGTAAGTGCAAATATTTGTGTGATGAGCATTAATATTTGTTTCTGAGTCATGGTTGTTTTCTATGTATTTAAGTATTTATCTATCTATATAAGTATGTATATCGTCGCCTGGTACCCATAGTACAAGCTTAGCTTAGTTTGGGGCTAGGATGATCTGTGTGACATTGTCCCGAGAATTACCAATTTTGACTGGCTTAGTCTAGTGGTTATAGACCTAGACTAATAAGCCAGAGGTCATGGGTTCGATCTCTGGAAATCTTAGTGTCATCAGTACGAATATTTATTCTGTGTCTGGGTGTCTATAATATGTATGTATTTAGAAATATATAAGTATGTTTATGGATTGTCGGATGGCCATAGTACAGGGTCTGTCTAGTTTGGGATCAGATGCAGTATGTTTCTCGTCCGTGGATTTTCATGAAAGATTAAAATACCGTTTCAATGAAAGTGGTCTTTCTTTATGATATGGGCAGTGGTTACCCTTGTTTCAAAGTTGTTCAAGCCGCCCAGTAGGCCTCCAACATGGCTTAATGACTGTTGCCTAACGACAATAGTACCGACAACTTAATGAGCACTTCGAAGCACGAAGACGCTCAGGAATTAAACCACTTTTGCGGTCGCCCATCTATGGACTGACCGCGAGCCTCGTTGCTTAACCTCGCCGATCGCTTACGGTAGGTGAGAGCATCTAGCTATTAGTGACTCTGACAGCTAAGTTAGAGGTCATAGGTTCGATCCTCGAAATCTTTGTATGATCAGTACGATTATTTGATTTGTGTCTGAGGGTAAGCGCAGACCGAGAGGAGCGCAGAGGAGAGGATTTTATTAAGGCACTAGAAAATCAACTTTAGAGCTATAGGAATAACGTGCATATATGCTTGAACCTGACAAAATGCTCGCGCAGTCTCGCGCATTATAATGTTCAAGCATACATGCACTTTATTTAAATAATTTTAAAGTTGATTTTCTAGTGTCTTAATAAAATCCTCTCCTCTGCGCTCCTCTCTGTCTGCGCTGGCCCTGAGTGTAATTTATCTATAATATGTATGTATTTAGAAATATATAAGTATGTTTATCAGTTGTCTGGTTGCCATAGTACAGGCTCTGCCTAGTTTGGAATCAGATGGTAGTGTGTTAGTCGTCCCAAGATATTTATTTTACTAAAAAAAGTGGGATTACAATTACGACGGCTTTTCCTGAAACATTAACATACCATTTGACTGAAATCACTTTTTAGCCCGACCTGGGATTTGAATCCAGGACCCGTTCTATACGGCTACCGCTTGACCAACGAGGCAGTTATTAAAACAGATGTCAAGGACACCACGAGCTTCTTTAGCTTGTCTGTTGTCAGACAATAAAATTATCTCTCCTGGTCGAATTTTGACACAATGGTGGTCAATGTCACTTGGGACTAACAATCTGAGATACTTATCGTAGTGTACAAGTGTGAAACACTGGTGATGATGTTGGGACGGATAGACGACAGGACCAGAAAGGGATCAGGTACGGGACCGAAGACTTTAGTATTCTGCGAAGCATGGGAGTAGAAGACCTTGGGCTGATACTTAGAGATTATCTTAAATCGTAATATCACGTCTTGACCCAACCCGGAATATGAACCCAAAACTTCACTATCTTCTTTTAAACACGCCACCGCTAGTCCAGGCAGTCTGTCTTATGGCTTTTATTGAGACCGATAGCTTAACGAGCTCTTCCAAACACGGAGGCTATCAGAAATTAAACCAACTTGACGGTCACCCATCTATAGACAGACCTGTGCGTCTATGAGCTTAACCTCGACGAACGCTACGGACCATTTAGAAATTAAATGAAATGAAATGAAATTTACGCAGCACTTGGGTATTAACATACACTTGTACTTGTCAAGGTCACAATTCAGTACATAAACATTGTGGATAGTATAACAGTTAGACACAAAAAAAAAATTGTCCGTCCGTGCGGTTTGTTTTATAGCATATATTTTCTGTTATCCTTAAATAAATAACAAGTTACTAATCTATTATTTTGAAATTTAGTTCTACTATATTAAAATTGAAGAATGGAAGACTAAAGCAAAAAGTCGAAATTCTAATGAGGGTGTGCTAACATGCACGGGATCACCGATCACGCGTTAATGGGCCAAAGCGATCCTCGCCGCTGACGAACCTACCCTAGCTCGCCTTACTAACTAAAATATACATATACATCCTTTACAAAAGTATGTATCCACCTTCTCACACACACATGCAAGGTCGAGCCTATCCAGTGCATTGTACGGCGCGGCTCAGGCCGTAGGCCTGCCGAGGCCAAGGACGCGGGTTCGATGATCGCTGAATAACATAATGTTGTTGCACCCGTGTGCATTGAAAAATCTGTATTTACAGCGGCTCTGAATTTGTTTTAAATCGTTTTGTGATTGGACGTAAAGTGGTTAGGAAATACTTTTAGTTTTGATTTAAAAGGTGCCGCAAAAGTCTATTTAAACCGATTCCAAAAGGAAGGAGAAGTCAAAATTTTTTTTTTCATGTATTTTACGCGATTTCCACGTTGTTTATGATTCGATTTTTATACTTTTATACTTACTTATCGTGTGGGCAGTGGTTACCCTAGTGTCAGAGTTATTCAGCCCATTAGGCCTCTGACATCGCTTAAAGACTGTTGCCTAATAGCTACAACCAGAACCGACGACTTATCTTGCACTCCAAAGCACTGAGACGCTCAGAAATTAAACCATCCTGGCGGTCACCCTTTTAAGGAGTGACCGCGAGCCTAGTTGCTGGACCTCGACAATCACTTACGGACCGGAGACAGCATCTGGCTATGAGATTGTCATAATTATTGTTATTCGATAGAGCAGTGTTTTTCAACCTGTGGGTCGCGTCCCCCTAGGGGGTCGCGAAGCCTCTATAGGGGGGTCAAGGAACTTCTATAGGCAAGTTGCAAAAAATAGGGAAAGCTAGCCATAGTCGCAAATGAATTTGGAGTATTATGATTAGACCTGCTGCAAATTCATTAAAAGTTTAGCGCGAAGTTCCAAAACTCTAGGCTAGCACTTTGTCTCTTGATGACCTAACCTCTGAATGATAAAGAAAATTTTGGTGCAGTGCTTTCTATTTCAATTCTTCACAAATTTTAATGATGTATTTATCTGAACCCTATGAAAATGAATAAAAATGTCGGATATTCGTCACAAAATGAAAGAAACTTCAATGAAAACGGGTAAAAAACGGGTAGGGGGTCGCGTGATGTAAAAGGTCGAAAAACACTGCGATAGAGAATACTTTGGATTGGATTTGTGTATAAAAAAAAGAAAACATCCTTTCTGCTAATTATGCCAACAAATACCCAAATGCTATTTCTTTACTCCTGGTCCATTCAACGGTTGCCTGGAAGAGATCGCATCTAGCGATAAGGCCGCCATTTGTACAATCTTGTTAACATACTCATAGTTTTTTTTATGTATTATTTTTTGGTGTACAATAAAGAGTTACTTACTTACTTTGGATATAGTTTTTTAGTATAGTATATTTCATAGTTTTTTTTTCAATATATGTTTATACAAAAAGTGGACGAAAGAAGTTGAAGTTGTCGGTTGTATGATATTTTACTGCCTCGTTGGTCTAGCGGCAGCATTTTCAACCGCAGCTAATGATGTCCTGGGTTCAAACTGATATCATTAATATGATATAATGTAACGAATAATACTTTGATAATACATAGTCGGTCACCGTAGCCTAGTTGGTAGTGATCCTGCCTACGAAGCTGGTGGTCCTAGTTTCGAATCCCGGTAAGTGCAAATATTTGTGTGATGAGCACAAATAAGTGTTTCTGAGTCATGGATGTTTTCTATGTACTTAAGTATTTATCTATCTATATAAATATGTATATCGTCGCCTGGTACCCATAGTACAAGCTTTGCTTAGTTTGGGGCTAGGATGATCTGTGTGATATTGTCCCTAGATATTATTATTATAGTCCGGTGAAGCAGTGACAGCCTATTAAGCTAACAGTAACTGTAACTTCAGGTTAAAAAATACTTTAACATTATGCCTTCACACCTACTGTTTTAAATAGTTTCCATCCAAAGGTTTCCTGGAAAAAATCGCTTAATTCTTTCAAATCTTGTAAAGAAAATTATGTAGTATCAGCCCGAAGTTTGGGAGTTGGCGGTATTATTCCCCCGTGTTCTGTATATAACCTCTTCCCGATCATAGATCATGAAAGTGATGGATCGAAAGTGCCTCTGTGTTGGCCGCCATAGCCGAAACAGTTTATTATTAACAGAATTATTGTGTTCCTATACTAACTCGTAGTGTACCTGGTTGCAGGACCATCACCAAACTGTGTTAAAAATGACTTAATCAATCGTTAAATCGGCTTCAACGTTGACACTCGATTCTGGACCATTTATGACGTCACATGTGCTCACGAAATCCGATTTGACGATTGACTAAGTCATTTTTAACCTTAATTTATTTGAACGCCTTTTAAGAAATCGATGTTCGGCGACTTAGACGGTAGAGCCCCTGCATAAGTACTCCTGCTATTAACTTCAGGAAACACAAGTATGGTAAAATTAATTAGTTACACCATTGTGCAGATACCAATCAACAGATTAATATGGAAGCTGCTTTCATCGATTGATTTAGTTAGCTCTTAGTCAGTAGTTTGCGTAAATTAATTATGGCCGAAGCTGACTCTGGCCTGAACTTACCGAGCCGACTTGTTTTATTAAAGACAACGCTCTCATTAGGTAAACGAGTCCCTGTGTAACGCGGTACTTTAAACGATGAAACAAACAAATATTATCAATATTTGTTAAATTGGTTTTAGATGTGATTGAAGCTAACCAAAAAATCAGGCTAGATGTAAAGTAACTTGCATTAGAGGGCAGCTTTGTAGGGTTAGAATGTCGCATTAGGGCTGTAACTGATGCATGAGAGGGTCAGCTTTGGGACATTTTGTGTCTAGAAAATAACACCACCCCATACTAATCAAATGCATTTCGTATGCGATGACAACCTTCAAGAAGCGAGCTTTTTTGAAAGGTCGGCAATGCACTTGGGTGGCGGTAATCTATAAATAAACTAATCAGGTAGTCGGGCAGCAGTGCCCTAGCTATCAACCTGCGCTGGATAACTCAAATGCTAAGTGCGGTGAATATGGAAAAGCAGTTTTTTTATAAAATAAACACATATGACCCGCTTCTGTGCGTGACTATAATACTCTCTCGGGCGGTGCGGGCACGAGTGTATGCACGAGCTTGGTGGGCTGCCGCGGGCAACAAAGCAGGTGGCAGAAACGCGGACAGTGCCATAAGCCTCACTAACAGTTCATCAGCGTCGTGAAGCCAAGAACATCATCTATCTCTTTCTAAGAGCCGTCGTACGAGAAGATATTATTGGAACGAAGTTCCTTATCGCGCGTTGTGAAAGGGGGCTAGACGGAAAAAATTCTTACGAAAAGTTGTCACGACACTTTTTGCAGCTGTGCGGCGTGCGCATGTTTATCTGTCTGTCTCTCTCTCTCTCTCTCTCTTATAGAAAGCAATCCAGATATTTTCATATCTATTTCGCATTGAACAGTGTGGTGTCGCGACGTTTATTTTTGTTGAGTGTATTCAGGTTTTTTGTACATAATAAATAATAAGAAATAACTTCGTTCCATCCGGGTGTCCCTTGACACCTCTCAAGTTTTATTATTCTAATACTCGGTCTCCTCAACCTTGGTCATCTTTACCAGTGCAGCAAAAACTAAGTAGTCATACAAGTAATCAACACGTAGGTAAAAGATTTATAGGTAGCTAATAATAGTGTTTAGTTAATTAAATCAAGTAGTAGATTTGTAACCGAATTAACTTCGGTTAATATAACACAGGTCACGGCAACTTGTTATTTTTATCTACCTTAGCGTAGTTACAGCTGGAGACTGAGCTATGTTTAGTTTTATCTTTGCACGCTGGGTTCAATCCCTACCTAATTAATCTATAATGTGAATGTACTTAGAAATATATAAGTATGTTCATCAGACGTGTGATTGCGATAGTACAGGCTCTGCCTAGTTTGGGACCAGACGGCAGTGTGTTTGCCCCAAGATATTTATTTATTATAAAAATAATAATATCTGGGGACAATGTCACACAGATCATCCTAGCCCCAAACTAAGCAAAGCTTGCACTATGGGTACCAGGCGACGATATACATACTTATATAGATAGATAAATACTTAAATACATAGAAAATATCCATGACTCAGAAACAAATATTCGTGCTCATCACACAAATATTTGCACTTACCGGGATTCGAACCCAGGACCACCAGCTTCGTAGGCAGGAGCACTACCAACTAGGCTACGGTGACCGTCAAATTATTATTTACTACTGTAACTCTTACTACCTGTTGTTGTGTGGTGACAGCATAAAATACCATCACCCCATCTCATCCCGTGGGGAGGGTAGAAATCGTCCGAGCGAATACCTACCAGAGAACGGGTAGCAGCGTTTTTCTGTGAACTATGACCGTTGAACTGCGATCGCCAACCCGTCTACCAAGCGTGGTCATTATGGCATATCCCTCGTTCTTTAGAGAGGCTTTTGTCCAGCTGTGGACGTACTTTGTCTGGAATGATGTCTACTGTAACTTTTACTAACTGTTGACGTGTGGTGATGGCATAGAATATCATCACCCCGTGGGGGGCATAGAAATCGTCCGAGGGAATATGTTGGTGGGCAAATGATTGCTATTCACGCCGGAGGTCGTGGGTTCGATTCCCACCCAGGACAGATTTTGTTTGCATGAACATGTTTCTTTGTCCTGGGCTTGGGTGTTATTATCTATATAGGTATGTATCTACAAAAGAACGTAGTATATTATGTAGTACTAGCTGTGCCCCGCGATTTTACCCGCGTTAAATTTTATAAATTATCACAGCTCTTCCCCCGTAGGTGATAGCGTGATAATATGTAGCCTATATAGTACTCTTAGTAATATTCATGCAAAATTTGAAGTAAATCCATGCAGTACTTTTTGAGTTTATCCCGGACATACATACAGACTATAGTTTTGGCTTCGATGTCGATTGCAGATCACGCCCCAAGTATCCTTTTTAAAAAATATTCAACGTACAGTTTTGACTTTCCTACGATTTTATTATATGTATAGATATCAGTTATCTGCTTAGTTTGGAATGAGATGGCCGTATGTAAATAATGTCCCAAGATATTCGAACAGATTATAGCACCTATGGCCATAAATATATAATTTTAGAATTACCCAATTATTGGTATATTCCTATATTATACATTTTAGTGTAAAATCTAACGGCGCTTAATAACTGAGATATTCATTTGATACTGAGTTGTGCCCACGCTCTTATTAAAATTAATTAAGGCCTACCACTTATCGGGTTCCACGATAGAGCTTTACTGTTGCTATGTTCAATATCATAGCAACAGTATAGAAATACAGTAAAAGGAATTATACCCTTTTTGTTTTTTTTTTTTTTTGATAAGGCAGGGGGAATGCTAATGCATGCCACCCGCAAAAAGTGTCTGCGGGTGGGTATGTCGGACTCGCACCGACTAAACCTAACCTGCCGTGGACTTCTTCTGGCGCCTGATACGGGGAGCCCCGGGAACGCGGGTATGCTGCTCCGGTGCCCCCCTTTTGCGCCGTGTCCCAGATGGTCGGGACACGCACCCGGGGAGGACTGTGAGTTGCCCTCCCCATTTGCCGACTCCTGCCAGTACGGCACAGCGACTGTGCCACAAACAGTTCGCTGTCTTCCCGGGGCTGCTTGCACATGGCAGCAGTAGAGGACACTTCTCATACTGCCACCGCAACCCCGAGGGGAGTAGGGCTAACGGCTGCCGCCGCCGCCCCGACGCCTCCTCCGTCTACGAGCGGGGTCGGCTCGCTCCCGATAAACAGAATTATACCCATAATGTAAATACCTACTAGATATAAGCATTACCTTGAGTTACATAATACCCGTCTCCACAAATAAGTAGCTCTTTTATACAATGTCTAAGATTATATAACAAACTTCCCAGTCATAAAATTGATTACAAATAAGTTTAAAAGCTGGAAACTGCTGGATGCGAATAGCGCAAGACTGGCAATTGTGGACATCATTGGGGGAGGCCTTTGTCCAGCAGTGGACGTCTTTTGGCTGATATGATGATGATGGTAATGAAGTTTAAAAGAACTATAAATGCCAAATTGTGTAGCAGGGCTTACTTACAACTAACTTCTGAATATTTAAGTGGCAAAAGGGCTTGGGAATGAGTTTCTGTAAAATAACACATTTATAATAATGACAATAATTTTAAAAGAAAATCCCTGTGTCGCGGGGTACTTTTCAAACATATAATAGACGAACACAAATTACATCTAGACTCAGAACAAGTATTTATAGGTCACACAAATAGTTGTCCGGCGCGGGACTCGAACCAGTGACACGAAGCGGCGAGGCGACTGCCTTAGCCGTTGCACCACACGTTATTATAAATTAAGTCAAAAATAAGTTTAAAAGACCTATACAAAACATGTTTAAAAGCTATACAAAACCCAAAAAATACAGATACTCTTATTCTAGAAATTAAACAAACAATTATTAATCTACTTATTAAAAAATATAAATTGGAGATAATATGGATTCCAAGCCATCAAGGAATAATTGGTAACGAAATCGCGGATAGGGAAGCTAGACATGCCGTCAATGAGAATAATAGTAGGATTCTGAATGTATCAACACCGTCTGAGCTACAGAAATACTACAAATGTAATATTAGAATAGCTTGGGACCATTATTGGAAGAGAGATAACACTTCAAAGTTATTTAATATTCGAGAATCTATTTTCGACAAATCCCCTACATCCTTTTCGTGTAGAAAAGATCAATCTATAATTACCAGATTACGTATTGGACACACAAATATGACCCACATACATCTAATGACGAAAACTGACAGAAATAAATGCAAGTGTGGACTAGACCTTACTGTTGTACATATTTTAGTAGAATGTTTAGATTTCAATGAAGAAAAGCGGATCTGTAAAGTCCCTAACAATATAAAAGATTGTTTAAATGAGTGCGGATACGAACAGACATTAGCCTATTTAAGAATGATCAATATGTATAAGTTTATTTAATTAAGTAAATACCGAAATAATATATGCTGTCAATATGGTGGTCGTTAATGACCTGAGTTGTTAAAAAACGACCTTAAATAAATAAATAAAAAAAAAAAAAAAAAAAATACTGTGTAGTAGAGCTTACCACACAACTTCTGATTATTTATGTGACAAAACGGCTTGAGATTGAGTTGCTCTAAGTTAACGCATTCAAATACATACAATGTAATTTTATATTAAGAAAAAATATAAAAACAAAATATTCCTCTTAATTTTTTGGCAGTGTTTCTCAGTTGCTGCCACGACATATTCTACACGGTACGGTAAAAAAATTACGACTCCACACAAATATATTTTTTACGGAATAAACTAATTTTCAATTTGGATTTGAATATAACTCTTATGAATAAGTTACTTTAGTAATAATTCTTACAACAACATATTAACTTAGTATACTAAAAACATACCTAAAATATTTTAAACGCAGTTACTTTGCATCTCTTTCTGTTCTAGCTCGTTTGATAAGGATAGGGCATATAATATATAGCTGTGCCCTGCGGTTTTACCCGCGTAAAATTTTATAAATTATCACAGCCTTCCTCGTAGGTGATAGCGTGATAATATGTAGCCCATATGTTGACTCGACCTCTAAGTAATATTCATGCAAAATTTTAAGTAAATCCATACAGTACTTATTGAGTTTAGCCCGGACTTACATACAGACAAACAGACGAACCGACAAAAAAACTATATTTTTGTCTTCGATTTCGATTGTAGATCACGACCCAAGTATTTAACTTTCCTACAATTTTATTATATGTATAGATAACTGTCAAGTTACCAAACCTATTTGCTCAGAGCTCATAATTAATAGTTCGACAGTAATGTGCCAATTATTCTGTTTCCATATCATTAATTTAGCATTCACAGAACCGCTGATAATGGTTAATTATAATTAGTACTTACTTTATCGTGTGGGCTGAGGATACCCTGGTGTCAGAGCTGTTCAAACTATCCATTACATAAACTATTCAATAAGATTCATAATAATTGTAAATCAATGACATTTTCTAAATTTAAAAAAGAGTTTACTCGATGGCTCGCTGTAAAATGTTTTTATAGCATTCATGATTTCTTTGAATTTAAATTATAAATTGACATTTTATTATTAGATGGTGCTTTTGAAAATCAGTAATGTATTTAGCTTCATAAAAATATTTGTACGCTCGTAAGAGCATAACATAGTGGGCCATGATTAATTTATAACACCTTTAATGTACCTGTGTTTGTTGTCAAATAAACATTATTCTATTAGATCACTGACACGTCTTAGTGACGCCTGTCTAATGACTTGTAGTCATCATCGCAGCTTATGGTACCATCCAAAGCCAGGAATCACTCAGAAATTAAACCATTATGGCGGTTACCCATCTATAGTATGAGAGCAGGCCTACGTATTGTACCTCGTCGATAACTTACGGATCGCTGGGAGTACTTGCCATCTAAAATTTAAATAAAGCAATAATTCGTAAAGACATTTATCACGTCATTCGTTTGAGATAATTTCAATAAAGTTGCAAATTTATAGCAACCCTCTCTTATCGATATATACATCAGGTTTTCCCTTTTTTACAGCAACCAACCCCAATAAAAATTATCTTATTCTCACTACTAAAACGTAACTTCGCTAACAAATAAACGGTATCAGTAAAGGAATAAAAAACACCCCCGCCACGATTTATGCGACCAATATTCCAGAGGGATGCAACTGGGGGTGGTTTAAAAATGTATTAGAAAACTTATATGATTTATTGGCGTAGTATTAGGTTTTTTAGGGTTATGCTCTGTCTGTATCGTTGTGCCAATATCCATGAATACCCAGCCCTCTGAAGAGCGAAAGAGAAAGAAAGGCTTTTACAAACTTTGTTCATTTTGTCTTATCAAGCTAACTATAGATGAAATAGAAAGATATAATTTTATTCTCATAACAAATACAGAAAATCGATTCAATTGTGGTATACATTTTAAATATTTTTAATTTTATCCGTACTGGTATATGAGAAATGGGCCTATCTCAGCTAGTACTTCATTTCTGTAGAGCTGATCTTCTGCGCGTTACCTATCCCTTTCTTTCTTTATCCACGTACTTTTGATAACCACTGCCAATCTTAGTCCAGAAAGAATAACATAATCTACCCATGCCTTCCCGTGGGTGTAGTAAAATGTGATTAAGGAAGTCGGGCAGCAGTACCACCTGATGGTACGAACCCTTTGAAGGAGACCTATGTCTATCAGTGGACGCGACTTTAGGATGATGATGATGATGAGTTCCCATACAAAATGCGTCAGCTATTGTATATGTTTGTTCAGTAACTTGTTGTATCACTACCCTATATCGTCCCGTGGGTCAACCACGGGATGATATAGGGTAGTGAGTATAGAAGTCGTGCCGAAGGAATATCTCTCAGCAAACGGTCAACAGCGTTGATGGTATCAAACCTTTGGAGGAGGCCTATATCTATCAGTGGACGCGACTTTAGGATGATGATGATGATGAGTTCCCCTACAAAATGCGTCAGCTTTTGTATATGTTTGTTCAGTAATCTACTATATACTATATCATATCATACTATATCATCCCGTGGGTGACTTAGAAGTCATGCCGAAGGAATATCTCTCAGCGAACGGTCAACAACGTCTCTCTGTGTAGTATGACAAAATTGTGATCCCCAACCCGTCTGCCAAGCGTGGCAATTATGACATATTCCTTACAAAAGATGTATACAATCCATATTGGAATCTTTTGGGGCCTTTGTCCACTAGTGGATGTCATTCGGATGACATAAAGATGATTGGAACTAAATAATAATATCCTGGGACATTATTTACACACGGCCACCTGAACCCAAACTAAGCAAAGCTTGTACTATGGAAAACAGATAACTGATATACTACGTTTCTTTAGTAAATGCATATTTATATAGATAATTACACCCAGATTCAGGACAAACAGACATGTTCATGCACATAAATATCTGTCCTGGGTGAGAATCGAACCCACAAAAGCAAACATTTGACAACCATGCCAACAGGCTGGTCGAATCTTAGTTTATGTGGGTTTATAAAGTGTTCTACGCGTTGTTACTTAAGTTTTGTCTACTATTTAATAGGTAGAGACAGTTGTATTCTATTTTAATAATAAAAAGAACATTCCTAGTTCCACATTCATAGCTAACAATAATTCTAGACTTCCTTATCAACCATCTGTGTAACAATATTAACATAACACAATAATAGACACAATTATTATTATAATCAAATAGAAAACAATAGGTTATACACAATTTTTATTACCTACCTAAGTTCATTAACCTAGGTCGTCTGCTATTGACCTCATGACGTCAGTACATACAATGTGCCTACATTATAAGGTAATCATTATATCCAACAGTAACCCGTTATGTGACCAAATAATAGTTAGTTAGTTTCAGATCTATGATATTTTTTTTTTGCTTTTAGACAATGCCACAGATCATCCTAGCCCCGAACTAAGCAAAGCTTGTACTATGGGTACCAGGCGACGATATACATACTTATATAGATATATAAAATTAAATGAATCTTTTGAAAGGAAAGGGATGAAAATGAATGTAGGTAAGACGAAAGTAATGGTATTTGAGAGGGATGAATACACGACAGCGTGTGATATTGTGATTGGAGGAGAGAAAGTCTAACAGGTGAATGAGTTTGTATATTTGGGAACTTTGTTTACGAGAGATGGGAAATATGAAAAAGATATTGTTAGAAGAGTAAATGCGGGGAACAGAGTGAATGGGGCACTACACGCCTTTATGAGTAGCCGGCAAGTATCAAAGAAGGCTCGACTAGCCGTGCACGATGGAGTGTTAGTGCCAACTTTAATGTATGGAAGTGAAAGTTGGGTATGGCAGAAAAAGAATGAAAGTAAAATAAATGCAGTGGAAATGAGAGCTCTGAGAAGTATGTGTGGTGTGACTTTGAGAGACAGAATTCGAAATACTGATGTAAGAGAGCGTTGTGGTGTGAAAGAGGATGTAGTCACAAAGATTGAAAAAAGGCATGCTGAGATGGTTTGGCCATTTAGAAAGGATGAATGAAAGAAGATTGACAAAAGAAGTATACCTGGCCTGTGTGAATGGGACAACTGGAAGGGGAAGACCACGTCGAACATTCTCTGACCAAATTGGAGATGTTCTCAAGAAAGGGCAGGACAGAAGTACCCTAAACCGGCGAGCATGTATGAAGAATATAATGACAGTAATCGAGGCAAAAAAAGTATGCAAAGATCGTGACAAATAGAAATCCGTTGTTTCTGCCTACCCCTCTGGGAAACAGGCGTGAGTCTATGTATGTCTACATATGTATGTTGACAGTTAAGGGCGTTAGAAAAGTTTATAGGTACAAAACTACTAAGCACTTTTTCACCAATATCGGCAACATTAATTAACAAATATTTTAACAATAACGAGACGGATTGGTTGGCGTGGTTGGTAGGTTGCCTTTCACGCTGCAGGTCGTAGGTTCGATTCCCACCCAGGACAGATATTTGTATGCATGAACATGTCTGTTTGTCCTGAGTCTGGGTGTAATTATCTATATGAGTATGTATTTTCAATCAATATAACAAATGCAATCTACCCATGAGATTGGACATTATAGAGGTATTTTTCTATGGGAAGTTAGTCTTCTTTTTTATGTACTTTGCAAGTTAATGTTTTACACGTTGTGTTGTTAAGATTCATAGGCACAATATGCTCATAGGCTCCACTATTTATGTAACACCTTGTTTACAACTACGTCAACAATTACATGGCACACCTGATGATATAGGGTCACTTTGGACTTTAAATTTACCTTCTTTGAAGAGCCACGTGTTGTAATCTTTTGGCATAACAATGGGAACTCATTCGACATCTTCAGTTAACATAAGTCGCTCGCTAAGGGGCTGAAAGAATAGAGAGTGGTTCTATTTACACACACTCACTTAAATCGACCAATGGTACTTTTTTCCGACATAAGCTCATGGTAGGCCGAGTACGTGCAATGGACATTTTTTTGTAATAATTCTATATTTTCAGAACCACATAGTCTCCATTGTGTTCGTAACAATTCTCTTAAAAATATGTTAGTAACCTAATTGTTTTGCTTGTTAGTAGCTTAATAATATTCCTTTAATACTTAATAATTTTTTGCAAACCTATTTCACAACATTTTATTGTTTACATTTTTAATCAATGTTGCCAATTTTTAAAATACAAACTATTTTTTCACACTTTCAGCCTATCCAATAGTTTTAATCTATTCTCACTACAATAATAATAATATCTAGGGACAATGTCACACAGATCATCCTAGCCCCAAACTAAGCAAAGCTTGTACTATGGGTACCGGGCGACGATATACATACTTATATAGATAGATAAATACTTATATACATAGAAAACATCCATGACTCAGAAACAAATATTCGTGCTTATCACACAAATAATTGCACTTACCGGGATTCGAACCCAGGACCACCAGCTTCGTAGGCAGGAGTACTACCAACTAGGCTACGGTGACCGTCACTACAATCATCATCATCATCATCGTGTCAACCAAAAGACGTCCGCTGTTGAACAAAGGTCTTCCCCAAAGATAATCGACAAGTGCTGGTCTTGCACTACTTGCATTACTTCTGCGGCTTTTAACGACCCTCACAAGATCATCGGTCCACCAGAGCCAATCTACAATTCAGTTAGCTTGTATTATAGAGCGGCTAAGATACTCGTAGACCATGGAGAAAATGATACGAGCTGATTTTAATAGATTTTTTTTATTACTTTAGGAAAGTTACAGCTAGAATACAAATGACACACAGAATAGAAGATGAAGGCCAATTAAAAGTTTTCACAGATATACACAGGTTTAGGAAGAAAAAGTAAAAGTAGGTAGACAAATTGACATGGAAAATAAAGAATAACATAATAAAATAGAATACGTAAAATACAAGTAATATAAAAGTAACATAAATCTATAATATGATAATTAATATATAATATGATAATTTATATAAAATAGAATAAGAATTATAAATAGTACGGCTTATAATTGGCTAAAAAATAATCCGCAATTTGTTTTTTTAAATGTAATATATCTTTATGAAACAGGTCAAAATCTATTTTCTGACACACCATGTTGAATGTCCTACTTGCCCTTACCATGTAACTGTTCTGTCTATAGTTGGTGTGAACTAACGGTACGTAGAGAAGCCTATGATTTCTTAACATAGCGGATGGAACTCGTAGCCCTATTTTCTCCACTAACTCAGAACATTCAATGGTGTCGCTTGCCAGCTGGTGTAGAAACGCCAAGTCTGCTATTTTTCTACGTTAATGCAGAGAGAGATTTTCTACGTTAAGTAAAGATAAAACATCCAAAATAACGTTAATTATGCCCAAAATTAGTGATGACACACATCCAATAAATTATCGTTATCGATACACGGGGACAAGTATCGACAGCAAGCAACACGAATACAATTTGTAAGATAAAATAATGTTTCGGTTGCGAAACGTTGCGTCACGAACCGACCGAGAAGCATGATTAAACTTGCAAAAGCAAAATACAGTCGAGTAAAGGTTAGTTGGTGGTTAGAGATGGGAATTAATGTCGATGGTTTGAGTCATAATAATACTCATAATTTACTAATTAATTTCGGTAACTAATTTTTTTTTATTAATAAATAATATTTTGTGGTGGTTTGTTTGGTACTTTACTAAACTCACGGATAGTTCGTTGCCTTATTTCTATTTCTTATACAAATTTGTGAACAACAGCTACAAGAAACATTTCTTACAATTAATCGAGTAATATTTGTTTCTAAATGTTTGTTATAGTACACTGCAATATTTGTATACCACTGATTTTCGTTTTCTTTTTATTGAATTTCAATAAATTATAAAAAGCTCATAGAGAATTGGGGGTCAGAAATACTATCTGGTTTGCTAGCTCTTATCCCCGAGAAAGCTGTGCAGATCTAACGAAGTTCGAAAGCTTGTAATAATAATTGCACCGGCCATATTTTTTTAATAATGCAAGCATAGATAATTACTATTTCCATCGTAGTATTACTAATATTTCTAATAAAAAACGTAAGAAAATAATTAAATAAGTGCTGTACTCGTAGCATAGTGGTAGAAGTCACTTTTCATAATTGTATAAGAAGTTAAACATCAAAACCCGCGTACGTCGGATTCATTCTCCGCATAAACAACAAGTTGTTCGACCCATATACTTAATTAAATGTTTATTGCAAAGTCCCCCATGATATAGGGAATTATTTTTCTAATACGAGCGTTGACCTGAAATGGATTTGCATGGCCGGTCTTGCGCTACTCGCATCCTGTGGCATGGATGGTCACCGGGGGCAAACCCGGCTGCGTATTACGGGTCGTATTACGTGGTTATGTGTGTAACATGTGTCATTATAATTTTGTAAATAGATACGACATAGAGAACTGATATACCCATAACGCTCTCATATACAGGCTAGCTGAGGAGTTGACGTTCAGAGGCAAAATTTAGATAGTTTATGATGGGGAGTATCCGAATTACCCCCATGTATGTTCTACGATTATGCGTAGTTTTCAAGATAGATTTTTTTTTGTTTTTTTCGTAAATTTCACCTAAAATCAGTTTTCGATTTCTTTCTCGTTCTGTTGAACATTTCTGGTTTAGTTTTTTCGTGATAACTAATTAGCATAGTTTAACCTAACACCCTTAAAAGTATGGTTTATCTAATCATTGCAGAACAGACTTAGAATTTATTCGAAAGTTCAAAATTAGGGTTTGAGCTCAGGGGTCATACATTTTCAAAGTATCAAAAAAAGTATAAATTGGGGAACAAATATGGGGGTGGATAAGTTATCTAATCTGTATAATAGTACACAATAATAATAATATCCGGGGACATTATTTATAAGCAGGGCTTGTACAGACGTCAGCACATCAAGCTACCCCAACCTGTCAAATTTCTCCCATTGAAAGTGAACCTTATACTAATGTGATAAAGTTCAAAATCTATAAAATAAATTTGACAGATTGGGGTAGTTGGATGTGCTGGCGTCTGTACTATGGAAAGCAGATAACTGATATACTACATGTACTACTTTTCTTTTGTAAATACATACTTATATAGATAATTACACCCAGACTCAGGAGAAACAGACATCTTCATACACATAAATATATGTCCTGGCTAGAAATCGTACTTACGACTTACGGCTTGAAAAACAAGCATCTACTAACCACGGCAACCGCTCCGCCAAATACAATGATTTTTTATGCAAAATGGATTTGCGCTTGACCACGATCTCACCTGATGGTAAGTGAAGATGTGGTCGAAGGTGGACCGCGCGTACCCATAAGATGCCTGTTCACTCTAACCTTGAATAAACCCATGTTATATGAGTCTGGAAACACGTCGTCTGTGAGGTTGTTCCACAGCTTAGCCGTGCGTATGATAGATCTAAGACATCGATATTTTCCCCTCACTCAGATCGCACGGTACCGATCATTGTCAATGGGTTCGTGAGCAAAATATATGTATCCGCTTATTATCTTAATAATTTTGTATACAATCTCGGGCGACTGACTCATTTTTGATCCAGCCAAGGTTTCGAATGATCTGTTTTAAACTAGGCAAGGCTTTATGGTGATTTTTATGGCATATCGTAAAATGTATTGATGGTTTTGAGAGACAGATTTTATGGTGTTTCGGACCTTATATGGTTTGGACGAGTGATTAGGCAATTTCATAGACAATGTTCCATATTTGGTAGTTTGAGTATTTTCTACGTTATAAAAACTGTATGTATTTAGTTGTACAAAAGTTTCTTTAGAAATATATTTAGTAGATTCTTTTTCACGTATGAGTTTATGTTCGGAATCCTTTATTTTCAGTATTTTATTAACTGACTTTTTGATTCATCATTATCATGACATCTGTAAGAAGTCCACAGCTGGACAAAAGCTTCCCCAAGAATTATCTTGGGGGGATATGCCATAATCGCCACGCTTGGCAGACGGGTTGGCGATCGCAGTATGATGGTCATAGTACTCAGAAAGAAGCTGCTGCCCGTCCTCTGGTAAATATAATAATAATAATGTCCTCCTAGCCGAATTTCGGCTACGGCCAGTCTCAACAGAGATTAGCCATCTGCGAGGGACATATTATAGTGCTCAAGTGTTTGCGCAAACAAAGGAGCACTTTCTATTCCATCACACTCATGATCCGATGGGACGCCTAGCGACACGACCGGAAACAGGTCAGGTACAGCACCGATAGCTGTACGTGCTCTCCGGGGCATGGGGGTATAATAAAACTGAGAAATTTTTCTTTTTACAGAAAAGTCCCAAAATCACTTTTGGCCGGACCCAGGATTTGAACTCAGGACGTAGTTCTCTGTGGGTGAACACGCTACCGCTAGACCAACGAGGTAGTCAATCTGGTAGACATAACCTCGGGTCGACTTCTATGCCCCCCACTCGATGAGATGGGGTGATGATATTCTGATATTCTTCGCCGTCACCACACAGCATATACACAACAACCGCAGAAACTTTTTGATTAGATAAATAAAATATAAAATAAAGTTGTTGTGTGTTTGAATGATGTTTACTTTTGGCTTAAGGCTGTTAAAAAAGAAATTACATACCGAGTCCATGGAATACTAACTAAACTGATTTTAATATCATTGTATTTCTTTCTAATATAGTTCTTAAGAAAAGGGCAGGGCATCTTTAGCTGTGTCATTTAAGTTTTAGCGCAAAATACTGAGTAAAATAGGCGATACGTCAGGATTTGTCAACTTATAATTACAATAAATACCCTGTTCTTCTTCAAATCCCAAATTTATTTATTTTATAAAAGACAGCGCCCGCACTAGGGAATCTAATCCCACTGTCGCGGGGTACTTTACAAACATATAATAGACGGACACAAATTACATCCAGACTCAGAACAACTATTTGTCGGTCACACAAATAGTTGTCCGGCGCGGGACTCGAATGACGATATGGGACTATATAACGACACGAGGCGGCGAGGCGACAGTCTTAGCTGCTGCGCCACATGTGCAGCCACTGTAATGATTTTACTGTAAAGAAATTAACATGCCCCAGGGTGGTTACTGACGTACTTATGCTTAAGAGGATCGGTTTTTAAGGGCTTTAATTGCAACTGTTTATATACCTACGTTAATAGACCGCTCGTCCGATTGAAGACCAGAAGGAGCTTTTCTCTTCGATGCTAATGAAACTAAGGGCCAAGGATACAATGGTGGTTGAGAAGCGTTTTCGGTCATATTTCGGCTGGCGAGTACGATCTTTCAGATTGTGTACAGTATCACGAGATTTTCTAATATCCTTGAAAGAACTATCGGGGCGTATTTGACAGCTGCGAGGTCCAAGGGACTTGGATGGTTCAAGGCTAAGTAGACAAGTATTATAATATTCCTATTGGCGTAGTGATACCATATCTCAGGATTTGTCCTGAGATTGCAGGATTTATAAATCTTTTCAGGATTGCGGCTGGATTTTGATGATCTCAAGAGATCTCAGGATTTAGGATTTTAGATTTTTCAATTAAATACAGCCACATCTCCTCCCCACTCTGCGTTTGAGAAAACATTCGCTAACTGTAAAATGTCTTAAGATTTTTAAATGGAAATCAGGGTTTTTCTCCGGACTTTTAATTCCCCTATACGGGCGTAAATAACTTATCATCCGTTATAGGTGATTGGCAGAAACTTGTTGAAACATGTCGGAAACGCAAGCCTGTAGATATGGTGCAATCTATAAAAAAGTAGGAAGCTATATTAAGTATTATCGTATTATAATTCGAAGCACGAATTATTTCGTCATATATAATAGAATAGAATGACTAATACTTAGTTGAGATTAGATTGGAAATTAGTCTCAGTTGTAAATATTGCTGGCGATTGTATTTTGATGCCATCATAGTAATTTAAATGACTTGCATTTTCGTTTTGTGAAGCTCGTACGGAATGAACTGGTCGCACATCATCATAACAGATGTAAAAAGTCCACTCCTGGCCTAAAGTCACCCCCAAGATTAATAAGATTAGTCTTGGGGTCTATGCCATAATTGTCACACTTGGCAGACGGGTTGGCGATCTCAGTATGATGGTTATAGTTCACAGAAATAATGAAATGAAATAGTGAAATTTATTCAGCACTTGGGTATTTACATACACTTGTACTTGTCAAGCTCACAATGTATTACATAAACACAGTATAAAAACAGTAATTAAAGCAACCAAATATTTAGAATTTGTCCGTCCGTGCGGTCTGTTTCGTCACCTATATTTTTAATATACTTAAATAAATAGCAAGTTACTAAGCTATTATTGTTACATTTAGCAATTGTATATTAAAATTAAAGAATTGAAAACAACGAGCAGTTGGCTAGCGCAAAAGGCTCTCAACCAGTAGCTTAATTTAAGCGACTAATACCTGAGGGCACTCTTATGGGGTTCGGGCCACAGCTCGCTTCGCTGCTGCCCGTCTTCTGGTAGATATTCCCTCGGCTTCTACGGCCCCCACGCGATGAGTTTGGGTCGTGAGTGATGAGATTCTGATATTCGCCGCCGTTACCGCACAGCATATGGAAATCCCCTTACTTCTCAAAGTCCCCGCTTACTTCTACTTTTGTAATGGTCTATTGGTCTAGAGGTTAGTGACCTTGACTGCAGAGGTCACAGGGTTTCAATTTTTTTCTAAGCAATTTATTCATGAATTAATTACATCATTGTGTGTGAATATTAAATAACCATGAAATATGGATATAATACAAAATATTTAAAATGAGTAAATGTACATTCATAATATCTGGGGACAATGTCACACAGATCATCCTAGCCCCAAACTAAGCAAAGCTTGTACTATGGGTACCAGGCGACGATATACATACTTATATAGATAGATAAATACATAGAAAACCTCCATGACTCAGAAACAAATATTCGTGCTCATCACACAAATATTTGCACTTACCGGGATTCGAACCCAGGACCACCAGCTTCGTAGGCAGGAGCACTACCAACTAGGCTACGGTGACCGTCAATCAAACATAGATAGACTTAAAATGATACAAATTATTAAAATAATAATGAAAATAAAATTAATAAGGTATTGCATTTATCACGGGGAGTGTTCAGAGAAATTGTTTGAGCTTATATCTGCCACCACATACTGCCACAGACCCTCTCGCTAAAATTGGATTTTTTTTTTTCATTTCACAAGAAACTTTCTGCCGCGCACGTCGTCTCTGTGGAATCAATTAACTGCGGAGGTTCCGATCCGGTATGACTTGACAACCTTCAAGAAGCGATCCCATTCCTTTCTTAAATGACGGCAATGCACATGCGACTTCTCTGGTGTTGCGAGTGTCCATGGGAGGCGGTGATCACTTACCATCAGGTGACCCACTTGCTCGTTTGCCATCCTATAATATAAAAAGGAAATATAACTTGACAATTACTTAATTTATGCTAGCTAAATATCGTTACTATTATAAAATAAATCTTATTGTAAATTATTTCCTACAATCCGTGTACCTAAATATCTATATGTACCTAGAAATAATTATAAATTAATTATATATTACTTCTTCTTCTTATCGTGTCGATGGTAAGAATTATATTTTCTCTTCCCAAAATTGGAATACGCTGATCGCTTTGGCTGAAGCGTCATACAAGTCCTGAAGGGAACAAAGTATATATTAGTACAAACATATTCTGACTATTTACAAGCGCAATTTTAAAATCTACGTGAATAAAAACCATTTTTATGTTATTTTATACCTACATCAATCGACATAATTACAAACAATCAAAATAACATTAATAATCATTATTAATAAATTAGGTATTTATAACTATTGACGCATATTTATAAAATAATTAATACTTTTTTTTTCATAAATAGAAGAAAGAAGAAAAAAATATTTATTGAGCACACATAATAAAGATACAAAAAGACACAATCAGAGTAACAATGGCAACATACAATATAAATACCGTACAAAATACTTTATTATTGTTACTAAAACAGATTTAGTGCGCTCAAATGGCTAGTAGCTCAGCATGATGTTACAACCCAATATGGCTGTAACGCTGATTTTCAGCTACGTGCCACAGTGAGTCACAAATGTCAAATGTAAATCGTCGATGTAGAGACATCTTTTAAGTAGGAGTGTCTTAAGTTGTGGTTTAAATGAACTTGTGTACAGCATGCCCTTCAACTCAATCAGTAATATATTAAAACTGTATGTTTTTTTTTTTTTTTTAAAGATAACGCCCGCACTAGGGAATCTCATCCCTGTGTCGCGGGATACTTTACAAACATATAATAGACGGACACAAATTGCATCCAGACTCAGAACAACTATTTATGGGTCACACAAATAGTTGTCCGGCGCGGGACTCGAACCCACGACACGAAGCGGCGAGGCGACTGTCTTAGCCGCTGCGCCAGGCGTGCAGTCAAGAGCACGATTACTTGATGTGATTTATCTATAATTCGTATGCTTTTAGACATAAAGTAGTATGTTTAGGTATCAGTTGACTGATAGCCATAGTACAGGCTGTGCCTACTTTGGGATCAGGTGGCAGTGTGTTACTCACCCCAATATATTTATTTATTTATTAAACTTAACACTTCACTCCAGTTCTCACATAAATTGCGCATTATAAGGATCTTTCGATTAATATTGCACGTAAACCTGTACAAACTTGTTCAATGACAACTCACGCATAGCCAATGACCTCGCTGCGTAAGAGGTGTGGCCGCATAAGGGATGACTCAGATTTAGCATTAATGTGATGTGAAGTGAAGCAGGAAATAATTAGAGCCTACTTTACGTTTTTATTTAATTGAGAAAAAATATAAAATATTTATAAAATAAATACACTCATAAATTAATTAAGAACTTGATCTATATATTATGTCTATGATGAAATACGATAAATTCATAATTCATAAAATTTTGATGTTATTCTTTAAAATCAAATAGTTAGGTTTGGAATAAACAATTGAACTGAACTGAACGCGCTACTGTTACCGTTACCGACACTTCTGTATGTAAGTATGTACAATGTTCATATATTGCGTATATAAGTACATAACAACACACATGTAGGCATTTTTTGAAATGGGAAAATATCATTGAACTCGCGACGCTGCTACCTCTACTTACACCACGTAATTGTTCATGTTTTCACTTCTGTCGGCAATTCCAGAGAGCCACATTTTCTTTTATTTCGCCAGGGTCACTTACAAACCTATAATAATAATAATATATTACTGCTATACACTTAACACAATAAAATAAAAATAATATATCACTGCGTAATATATTGCACAACTTTGACACCAATGTAAGCGGCAAAGCTTTTGTCGTGTTTACAATAAATCATTATCCTTATTAATTTGTAGTATGTCTTAGTCTACAATAAATATTTATAGCAATTGTCCAACAACTCAATTCCCAAACGCTTTTCCATAAATGTAAAGGATACCTACGGCTTCGTTTAACCTCTGAAATTATATTTTCTTACTTTTTGTTCTAAAATGTGACCGTATTAGGTATATAATATCGTAAAATCTGTATCGTAGAGTCATTACATATTATTATATGCAATTCACTCCCACAAAACAAACTTAAACACACAAATATCCCATGGGAGGATCGATCCCGAAAGACATAACTACAGACATATTATTCTGTAAATTAATAAAATAATAATAGTAATTTAATTACAAACATATTTTAAATTTTTGAGTAGTGTTAGTTTTATTTGTTTGTTTACTTCCATAGTAGATATAGATCAAAATTATTCTCGTTACAATCGTTTGATTTCTATATTAAACAAATTAGATATCTAACGCGTGAATTTTTAAAAGAGATAAGGCATAGGGTTCATTAACACCAAAAACAGCCCGACTGAGGTACTATCTCCACCTTAATAATAATATTAATAATTGAATGTTGTGTTATATGTGAGTAAGATCGCCAGAGCTCATCGGGGTGGAGGGAAGGATCAGCAACACTTATTTTATGACATTTTTAAAGGCCGGCAATGCACCTATACCCCTCTGGTGTTGCCAGTGTAAATGGTTAGACGGTAATCACTTACCATCAGGTGACTCACATGGTAATAATCTCCCTCATATTTATAAAAAAGAAACTACAATTATTTCATACTTGAAACTAAATAAATATCTTGGGACATCTAACACAATGCCATCTGATACCAAATTAGGCCCTTACACTTAACTTAAATTACGCCTAGACACAGAACAAATAATCGTGCCCACCCATGACAAATCTTTGTGTGATTCTAAGGGAATCAAATCCACGACCTCTGGCTTAGCACTTAATACTTTTAAAAAATCAAAATCATTTATTTGCTTACTAAGTGTACAAACAGGTCTTATTACTTAATAGTGGTGTTTAGAACTTAGCGGCCTTTTTCAGGCGTTGCAAATTTGAGAGATAACATGTTATTTCAAGTATGGTATAGCTAAATTTATAGATACAAATTAGTTAATAATGTAATAGTTAAAATAATGTTAGTTAAAATACCTATTCTGTCGCCATATTCATTCATATTTATTATTAGATAATTTTATTTATTAATATTGTTTTGTCATTTTTTTTTGTGTTTAAGTATTCTTCAACGGAATAGTTACATTTTTTAATAAGAAAACATTTTAGATTTTTGTTGAAAATAATATAGAATTTGGTTTCTTTTTTAACAAAAATTACATGTTTTCTAACTAATAAAAGTGTCTTTGGGTTTAACGTGAGTAGGTAAATAGAATTGCTGTCCGATACAAATAACTGAAAATAAGCATTAATATTAATTTAAAACTACGACTGTGTGTGCTCAATATATAATTATGATTATGTTTCAATGAGACCAGATCTTGATTGTTAACGTGATAAGATCATGAGATTATAAAATTAATAAATCGTGGGAACAAATAATAACAACTTATTTATTAATCATCGATATTAATAAAATTAACACCATCGTGACATATGAATAATATACTTAGTAATTCCTAGTTCAAATTTAATAATAATACTGACATTATACTGTCAGCACTCCAACGTCATTGGAAATGACTCACCGATGGCCGTTACCCATCAGTAAGAATTAATTAATCTGTATGTTAGGTATGCCTAATAATATATGCAAAATGTACCTTACTAAATTTTATTAAGGTTGAAATTAGTTTAACTAAGGGCCATCTACCGTTAAAATCTCACGAGGGTTCGAAGAAAATCGCGCCAATTTAGGATTTTGTTTTAGGCTGTTGGTATATTTTTTTTAATGTGCTTTTGAAGTCAATGGCCGTTTATTTATTAATTTATAATCTTAAAGACAGTTACCGTATTCTTAAAGGTGGAGGTAATCAATTCGATGGTATCTTTATTTCTGTCTCTGTTGTTTACAAACTAATTTGGTGCTCATATCTAGATGCTGTTACCGGTAACTAACTTCACGGTCAGTCCATAGATGGGTTACCGCTAAAGTTAATTAATTTCTGAGCATCTCCGTGCTTCGGAGTACACTGCTGTCGGTCCCAGTTGTAGCCATTAGGCAACAGTCGTTAAGCCCTGTCGGAGACCTACGGGGCGGCTTAAACAACTGTGACCCTAGGATAACCACTGCCCATAAAATAAAATAAATAAATAAATATAAAAGGTTTTTATTCACGTAGACTTTAAAAAAGCGCTTGTAAATAGTCGGAACATGTTCGTAGTAATATAGTTGTATACATTATTATTTCTAGTAACATAGATATTTAGGTACACGTTGTATGAAAACATTTATAAAAATTATTTTATTATAGAATGATATTTAGCTAGCTCGTATCAAGTTATTGTCAAGACGTTATTGTCATACGATAAGTAAGTAAGCTAATTTTGTTTATTATTATGTTAGTGTAATTTTTTCAGTTGACCCCATATAGGTTACGTTCAAATTGGTTGCCATTAAAAAAAATTAAGTCGAACAATATCAATAATGAAGATGTTGATCGATAGCCTTTTCGATAGCTTAGATAATAAGCAGTGACGTGTTTATTTCACAATATTTATTAATATTTCTAATCATTTGTAATACCTATATTTCAAAGTTAAGTATATTTCAAGGTTAGTCTCTTTTTTAAAATAGAAATGAATCCCTTTGTCACGGGTATACTACAAACTCCACAATGGCCAGGGTTGTACAACCCGCACCCATAATAATATAATATTATATCAATATTTTATTAATTAACAATTATAATTAAATGCGTTGAAGTGAGAAAGAGGATGTAGTCACAAAGGTTGAAAAAGGGGGATGCTGAAATGGTTTGAATATATAGAAAGTTTGAATGAAAGAAGATCAACAAAAGAAGTATAACTGGCCTGTGTGAATGGTACAACCGGAAGAGGAAGACCTCGTAGAACTTTCTCTGATCAAAGAGGAGGTATTCTCAATGAAGGCCAGCTCAAAAGTACCCTAAACCAGTGAGCATAAGAATAAAGAAGCAAAAGAGGTGAAAGTGCAAAGATCGTGACAAATGGAAAATCGTTGTCTCTGCCTACCCGTCTGGTAAACAGACGTGAGTCAATTAATATATGTGTAATTAAATAACAGTCTCTTAAGAAGACTGAAATGTTGAAATTTGCAAGTTTAACAACGTAGCCCGAAGTATTATCAAGCTGAAGGAGCAGTGGGCGGGGCACATAGCTCGTACCAACGGACGTTAGCAAATACACGTGAGCATGTTTCAATCGACGACCGCCGTGACTCAGTTCGTAGTGAACCTGCTTTCTGATCCGAAGGTCGCGTCTTCAATCCTTATACAAAAGTCTTGGTGCGAATGTTTTCTAACCGTGGTCTGGTATCCATAGTACAAAGTTTTGCTTAGTTTGTGTTTAACGGTGCTGTGTGCTCCCGGATATTTATTGTATTATCACATGTTTATTACCAATATTAGGACGTATAATACAAGGATATTTTAGTGTAAATACAACTCGTACTATATTTGGGCTACATGGATAGAAATTTCCGCAGGATCCTGGCATTCGCCAGCAAAACCGCCTTCTGCATGTAACTCTCCAGCCAGACATCAAGTCGTACACTTTCAAGGTTGATCTTCAGGGTTTTAGAAATAACTCCATTTGTGGATATAACAATAGGTATGATTGCTGGCCTTTTGATTCTCCATATTTGCCTTTTTCTTTTTACACTTCAGAGATGTTTATTGTTAACTAGATATGCCCCGCAGTTTAACCCGTGTAAAATTTTATAAATTGTCACAGCTCCTCCCCCGTAGGTAAAATCGTGATTATATGTAGCCTATATGTTGTCCCGACCTCTTAGTAATATCCATGCAAAATTTGAAGTAAATCCATGCAATACTTCTTGAGTTAAGCCCGGACATACGAGTACATTCCGACAAACAGACAAAAATTCTAAAAACTATGTTGTTGGCTTCAATATCGTTTGTAGATCACGCCCCAAGTATCCGTTTAAAAATTAATATTCAATGTACAGTTTTGACTTTCCTACAACTTTATTATATTTATAGATTTGATTAAATAAAGCAGAATCTACGCAGCAGAAACCTATATAATAGTAACATAATATTGTACACGTAAGATCTGTTTAGCTTTATTTATTGTTGAAGTTATACTTCTTTTGGCGCGATGGAGAAAAATGATGAGAGTGAATTTTTACGATGCGCGCGCACACCGACACCAAAAAATTTAACAGCATGAAGTTAGTTCTAGGTGGTATGACAGTGAATTTTTACGATGCGCGCGCAGATGCGCGCGCAAGCATAAAGTTAGTTCTAGGTGGTATGAAAATTGATAATTTGTTCAAGTTGTATATTAAGAAGTATAACTTCTAATGCGTGTACATAAGTACACACAAGTTTTTTTTTTCATGTGTATAGTATGTGTGGTGTGACATTGAGAGACAGAATTCGAAATACTGATGTAAGAGAGCGTTGTGGTGTGAAAGAGGATGTAGTCACAAAGATTTAAAACAGAATGCTGAGATGGTTTGGCCATTTTGAAAGGATGAATGAAAGAAGATTGACCAAAGTAGTATACCTGGCCTGTGTGAATGGAACAACCGGAAGGGGAAGACCTCGTCGAACATTTTGTGACCCAATCGGAGACTTTCTCAAGAAAGGGCCGGTCAGAAGTACCTTAAAGCGGCGAGCTTGTATGAAGAATATAATGACAGAAATCGAGGCAAAAGAGGTGTGCAAAGATCGTGACAAATGGAAATCCATTGTCTCTGCCTACCCCTCTGGGAAACAGGCGTGAGTCTATGTATGTATGTGTGTTATTTGAGGATATACAAGTTTACAGAACTAGAGTCTAGTGGTTAGTGACCCTGACTGCTAAACCAGAGCTCGTGGGTTCGATACCCACCCACGACAAATCTTTGTGTTATAAGCTTGCTATTACTTGTTCTGTTTCTATGTCTGATTTATCTATAACTAGATGTGCCCCGCGGTTTTATCCGTGTTAAATTTTATAAATTATCATAGCTCCTCCCCCGTTGGTGATAGCGTGATAATATGTAGCCTATATGTTGACCCGACCTCTTAGTAATATTCACACAAAATTTGAAGTTAATCCATGCAGTACTTTTTGAGTTTAGCTGGGACATACATACAGACAAACAGATAAACAGACAAAAATTCTAAAAACTATATTTTTGGCTTCGATATCAATTGTAGAACACGCCACAAGTACCCTTTTAAAAAAATATTCAATGTACAGTTTTGACTTTCCTACGATTTTATTATACCTATGTATAGATAAGATACATACAGATTTCTAAATGCTTAAGTATGTTTGTCTGTTCTGTGGTTACCATAGTAAAGACCCTTATTAGATTGGTCTCAGATGGCAGTGTGTAAGTTGTCTCAAGATTTTATAATTATTCCTTTACAGACAACAGTCTCCATCAACAGCTACACAATATGAAAATAAACTGTGTTTTCTACACGAATTTTACAGTGTTTACCGGATTATAAAACAAATGTGTTGCAGTCGTTAGCGCTCACCTTTATGAGGAGATAATTTGGCGTTCTAACATTACTAGAAACTTAATTAGTTCTTATAAATAAGCTAACTATTATACTAAACTAGCTGTGCTCCGCGGTGTTACCCGCGTTAAATTTTATAGATTTTCTTTGCTATAAACCTCACGGAGCCCGAGACCTTTCCAACGAATGCAAAACCGTGGAAATCGGTTCGTGCGTTCTGGAGTTACAGCGTCATGAAGGAAAAGCCGACTTATTTTTATATAGTAGATATGTATGTTGCAGGTAATGTAAAACATTGAATATATATAATATAAAAATTAAAAGGCACATACAAAATCTTAAAATCTGACTTAAAAAGTTCCAAATAAAAATATGTGATAAATATATACTTACCTACACATGCACATATACATATATGCCTCTAGACAAAGTTTAAAAAAAAATAACCAAAAACTATATACTTCTTATACTTGCCTCTGGTGTTTTCGTTCTTGTTCCCGGCATGACAATACCTACTATAATTTCCATAATAATCTGAATGTTTGTTGTAAATGTATGTTAAATTGTTATGAATTGATTGGTAAATTATTTTTAAATTATTTATTTTATATTGCAATGTTAAAGTTTTAATGCTAAGAATTAATTAATTTAGATTTTTGATTATTTTTTGTTATTTATTACAAATTCATATTTTAAAGTAATGTCAACTGTGCACGTTTAAATGAAATATTTAAGAAATGTTAAAATTAGATGTAACCAGTTTATGTCACTTAATATGTCATAAGTATGTATCTCATTCAAGCGAGCTGTAAAGTTCTTATGAGAAATAAAGTTCTTTAAACCTAGGTAAGCCGTGTATGTGAATAATTCTTAAGAGATAACGATGTTTGCCTAACGGCATAGAATATTACTACCCCTTCTCATCCCGTAGGGGCAGCAATTGACCTGAGGAAATAATCTACCAGGGAATAGGCAGCAGCGTCTCACTGGGTACTATGAGGACCATCCCGTGGGATAGAAGTTCATCATCATCATCATCATATCAGCCGAAAGACGTCCACTGCTGGACAAAGGCCTCCCTCAAGGATCTCCACAATAGCCGGTCCTGCGCTGCCCGCATCCAGCGGCTTCCCGCGACCCGCACGAGATCGTCGGTCCACCGTGTAGGAGGCCTGCCCACGCTGCGTCTTCCGATTCGTGGTCGCCACTCGAGAACCTTTCTGCCCCATCGGCCGTCAGTTCTACGAGCTATGTGCCCTGCCCACTGCCACTTCAGTTTGGCAATTCTTTGGGCTATGTCGGTTATTTTGGTTCGCCTGCGGATCTCAGCATTTCTGATTCGATCTCGTAGGGAAACTCCAAGCATAGCCCTTTCCATTGCTCTTTGGGTGACCTTGAGCCGCCAGATAAGGCCCATAGTGAGCGACCACGTCTCTGTTCCATAAGTCATCTCTGGCAACACACACTGGTCGAAGACTTTCGACTTGAGACACTGCGGTATTTGGGACAGAAGTTGATCTGAGGAAATAATCTACCAGAGAATAGGCAGCTCCATCTCTCTGGCTACTATGAGGACAATACTACGATCGACAATCCATCTAGTGTTGGCATCCAAAAGTGTTGATATAATTACCAGTCCCTTCTTAAATACCAGTTTAAATGCTGCCCAGCCGATAAGATCCAATGAAAAATACTCGAAAGGGCATATTATAGGTACTCTAAAAAACCAAGGAAGTAATACGGTTACAATCAACATTTATCAAGCAATAGGTATTAGTATAAATGAGTGCATGTGTCATAGGTTAATGAAACCGATAAGAAGTAACCTTTTGGCCTCAACGCCTTATGACCTCAGACAAAATACGGTACGATAGTGCCAATTCGACGTGTTATTTCTTGTGTTTAATATAAATAAAATGTACCTATATTCTGCCTACCTTACCTACTTAATATGCATTGTTATAAGCGGTCCGTAAGTGATCGGGGAGGTTCAGCAACTAGGCTCGCGGTAAGTCCATAGATGGACGACCACCAAATTGGTTTAATGTCTAAGTATCTCCGTGCATCGGTAGTAGTCCTTAGACAACATTCGTTAAGCCATGTCAGAGGCCTACCTTCTTTTTTTCGGGGTGAAAAATCCTGCATGGATGTCCTCCGACTCGAGGGGGGCGGAGGGGTCCGTCAGACACCTACTGCCTAAAAACCACCCCGGTGTGCCATCTCACACCTGCGCTGGGGGGCGCGCGAGCGTACGAAACTTCCGCAACTCTCGGCTGGTACCGGCACATACCTGCGGGCCTCTTCGTTTTGGCGGGGGGAGTGAGGTTTTAAACAACACGTCACGCCGCCACCGCGGGTCCAGATGTGTTGGGGGCGACGGACGCCCCCAAGTCCGTCGCCCCTGGACCCATGTCAGAGGCCTACCTAGTGTAACCACTGCCCGACGATAAGTAATAAAGTATAAATTATATGCATTTGTTGCTAATCTTGTGTGATAGTGAAACGAGCCTGTGTCTTAGATATAAATATATAATAATATCTAGGGACAATGTCACACAGATCATCCTAGCCCCAAACTAAGCAAAGCTTGTACTTTGGGTACCAGGCGACGATATAGATACTTATATACATAGATAAATACTTATATACATAGAAACCATCCATGACTCAGAAACAATAAATATTCGTGCTCATCACACAAATATTTGCACTTACCGGGATTCAAACCCAGGACCACCAGCTTCATAGGCAGGAGCACTACCAACTAGGCTACGGTAGATGATCATAATTTTGGGGTAACGGTCTCGTCTCCTGTTGTCAGCAGTAATGGACTTACGGCGTCAAGCGCAAGAGTGGCCTAACCCACATATTTTATACAGATTATATGGCAGAGGCTTCGTAAGTACTACAATAAGCCCTTACTGCCTAAGAATTAGTTAAACAACAGCAGATAATGATGATTTGATGATGTATGTTGTTCATATCCCGAAAAGGGACAAAAATGTTAAAATTGTCGGTATTTACGCCACAGGCCTTAGAGAGCACGTAAATACATTTGCTCTAGCGGTAGGATGTTCAATCGTATATAAGGTCCTGGGTTCAAATCCCGGTTCGGGCTAAGATTTAGAGAATTTTGTGTTAAGAAAATAACTACGTATCAACCTGAACTTTGGGAGATATGAAATGAAATGAAAAAATGTTTATTTTTGACAAAAAAGAAATCTTACCATACATAGCTAAAATAATATAATACATTTGGTTGTCAAAAAGGCCCCTATCTCAGCATTAGCTACGGTTATCTCAGTATTAGCTACACAGGTGTATCACTGCAGCGCTGATCTTCCGATAGAGGCTGATGTAAGCCACAATGGCATAGTAATTTAAATAGAAAGTAATATAAATATAAAAAAAAATTCATACCAAAGCAAAAAAAAATATAATTAAATAATCGGAATGCACATAAAGCTGTCGGTCCTGTACCTGACCTCTTACTGGTCTTGTCTCTAGTCGTATCCTTCATGAGATTGATGGAATAGAAGGTGTCCCTGTGTTTGCATCCTCACTTATGCACTGTAATATGTCCCACAGTTTCATTTACCAATTTCAAAGTGTCCACTGACCAAGAGTCGATACCACAAAAAGTTATATCATCATCATCATATCAGCTGAAAGATGCGCACTGCCGGACAAAGGGCTCCCCACACATCTCCACAATTTCCGGTCTTGCGCTATCCGCATCCAGCGAAGTTATGTAAATGCAAATAATTTCACAAGGTGACTTTTTACGCAAAAGTGACCTAATCCTAGTTACCTTATCGTAATTTAACTATACATAAACTTAGCACGAACAAATTGGGTTAGACCTCTTTTGCGCTGATGGACTCGTTTAACGTGAAAATAAGGCTACTCAAGTTAACAAGATGCGTTGTTCCGAGGCAACTTGTGGTGAGGAAATTTACTGGTCATGAGATAAAATACTTCTTACGGAATTTTCATAAATCTTTGATATTTTTTACTAGCAACCTTTTTTTCGTTAAGGCAGGGGCAATGCCAAGAAGTAATCGTATACTAGCGACCTGCCCGGCTTTACACGGGGAGATAGATAAAAAGATATATTTTACTTAATGAAGACTTTATTTAGATTACTACAAGATAATAAAATTTAAACAGCCTGGTTGGGGTGGTGGTAGATATTTGCCATTCATCGCAGGTCGTGGGTTCAATTCCAACCCAGGACAGATATTTGTGTACATGTCTGGGTGTAATTATCGGTATAGAAGAAGAATAAGAAGAAAATTATTTTAGTTTGGTATCAGATGGCTGTGTGATAATGTCTCAGATTATGATTATTATTGCTAAGGTTGTGGTTTCGTTCCCCGTACCCATGACAAACCTTTGAGTGATGAGCACGATTAGTTGTGCTGCAGTGTAATTTATCAATAGAAATATATAAGTATTTTTTAAAGACAAAGCCCGCACTATGAAAATTAATCGCTGTGTTCCGGGATATTTTACAAACATTTAATTCTTCTTCTTCTTAGCGAGTCGATGGCAATCTAAATTAGGTCAGCCCAGAATTCAGCTACGAGTTGAGCGTTGTCAGTAGCGTCCATTAGTTCTTGTAACGTGCAGGCATTAGGACACGCAGGACATGTTAACAAGGTGTTTTTTTAACTTCCACCAAAACATTTAATTGACGGACACAAAGTACAGACGCCAGCATATCCATCTGCCAAATTTGTTCTATAGATTTCAACTTTATCACTATAGTATAAGGTTCACTTTCAATTGGGGAAATTTGACAGATTGGAGTGGCTTGATGTGCTGGCGTCTGTACATTCAGACTGGGGACGGCTATTTATGGGTCACAAAAATAGTTGTCCTGTGCGGGAATCGCAACCGAAATACCTGTCTTATCCGCTGCGCCCACATGCATTCACTGTAGTATCTTTTTTTATTTCCAATAAATTCGTACACCTTTTGCTACCATTATCCATTAATATTGAATTCTGGCCCCTCCAACGCAAATAGGAAGAGATCGTTCGTTCGTTCGAGATCGTCGTGCCTGGAAGAGATCGCTTTTAGTGATAAGGCCGCCAATAGCAAAATAATGTTCTATGCATATTGTACTGTGTACATTCCTTATGCAAAAAGTGTTCTTCTTCTTCTTATGTTTATCAGTTGTCTGGTTGCCAAAGTACAGGCTCGGCCTAGTTTGGGATCAGATGGCAGTTTGCTAGTAATCCCAAGATATTTATATGCACCAACGTTTGATACGTGCTACCCATCAGGCCTGTGATTACACAGCAAATTCTTCATAAAATAAAACAGGAACTATCCAGGGCTCTAAACATTGGAGTACTGATTATATACATCCTTGAGAAACATTCCTGCTGACTTATTGATAGACAATGCGGCTGCTGATAAGATAAACAAGTATACTGTGTCATTTTTGACATAGTACAATTATTATGGTTGAATAATTCCTAGGCTCGAAGTGAATTATTTTTTACATAGTATCACTGATCGCAGTTCTCTAGTTTTAAAATATTGTAATTAATGTTAACTTTTTATTTGTTATATTAGTGGTAGTTTCTATATTTAATTTAAGAATTGGAATTTTAGGTAATATAGTGTTTTTTTTTTTTCGTAACAATATTGTAAGTTTTGTATGCACCTGTAAAGTCAATTCACATAGAACTAGTATTTAAACATGAACAAATTGTAAAATTGCATTGTGAATTATATAGTAATAATAGAAAATAGTCGATGGTGTATCATTAATACCTCTTAATAAATTAATTGATACCGCTTTCACGTTAAGTACTCCAAAAAAAAGAAGGATTTAACTCACGCAGACTTTAAAAATGGCTTCTATATATTCAGAACATGTTTGTAGTAATATAGTGAACTATAAATTATTTCTAGGAACATGAAAATATTTAGATCTGATGTTTGTATTAAATTTTCTTCAGAACAACTAGCGGGTTGTAATAAGCTAATTTGTTATTCGTGTAATTTCCGACCCAGACAGAAGAACAGGGCCACCCTATACCATCCCGTACCAAACTGGTCGGTAATCAATGAAACATAATTAAAAGGAAAATTTTCTTTATTCGACCTAAATCCCTAACTTAGGTTTCTTACGAATGAAGAAGGAAGGTCATTGACATTGAAATCATAGTCCCAACGCGTAACTTCACATCATGAATCACCATTTAATTGCGGTTATTGAGGAATTACGCGCAAGCGGACATTTGCTCGCATTATCCTACTTTTATATTTAATCTGTGACAGCACAAGTGGCTAGGTTGCGTCATTTGATACGTTTATCAGTGTTTATGCTAAGATATGCAGGAATTGGCAGACAGAGTGGCACGTTTCAATCTGCTACGCATTTTGTGATCCATATGGGTCAACCATAGTACATACCTACTTTCTTTTCTGATTTGCATGAGATGACAAAGAATATGTGTCTTAAAATTGCATGACAAATAAGGTAGTTGATTTGCTTAGTTTACAATTTTGACTGCTGCAACAAAGTTATACTATGGTGCAATCGTTTTTGTATGAAATAACTTTCTACTAGACTTTCTTATACGTTAATACAGAGACTCACGCCTGTTTCCCAGAGGGGTAGGCAGAGACAACGGATTTCCATTTGTCACGATCTTTGCATACTTCTTTTGCCTCGATTACTGTCATTATACTCTTCATACATGCTCGCCGGTTTAGGGTACTTCTGACCTGCCCTTTCTTGAGAACATTTCCAATTTGGTCAGAGAAGGTTCGACGTGGTCTTCCCCTTCCGGTTGTCCCATTCACACAGGCCAAGTATACTTCTTTTGTCAATCTTCTTTCACGTTAATAAGTCGTAATAAGGCCATGTATGCCATCCAGCACTAGGCTAGTATGGTGATTTATATCCTAACATTATGAAAGGAGTCCTTGCTCTGCAGTGAGGCTGTAATAGAGGCTTTGACGGGCCTATTGGCGTGGTTGGCAAATGCTTGCTTTTCACCCCGGAGGTCGTGGGTTCGATTCCCACCCAGGGCAGATATTTGTGTGCATGAACATGTCTGTTTGTCCTGAGTCTGGGTGAAATTATCTATATAAGTATGTATTTACAAAAGAAAAATAGTATTAAGTTATCTCGTTTCCATAGAACAAGCTCTGCTTAGTTTGGGATCAGATGGCCGTGTGTAAATAATGACCCAGGATATTATTATTATTAAGGACAATAGATAGGGTGAATGTATGCAAAACTATGTTTCTTTTTGTACCAAAAACGGTAACATTTATTAAAAAGTGAATAACATAGAGTTGTGCAACAGATTTGCGCAACAGATTTGCGCAACTTTTGATAATTTTATTTTATACTAATCAATTGGGCAGAAATTTGCTCACAAGTGAGTTGTTTTATAACAAATCGCGGCGCTATCATTTAGTTTTCCCTAATATAAATTTGTCAATGTTATGCAATATTTAAATTATTAGCTAATTTAGGTACAAAAAGGAAAATGTGTTTTCTAAAGGGCTTTAAGGCGACGCTTTGAAGATATATGAGGTAGTACAATCAATTTCTAACCCCCGACGCAAAAAGAAGGGCGTTATAAGTTTGACGATCGGTTCGATGTTTATCTGTCTGTGTATGTGAGTGTCTATGTGTCAAAATTTAATCGGAATCAATTAAATTTTGACATATGTCGTGATTCAATATTTTTAAACCCCACCGACTCATTTGACATTCAACAAATAATAAATTCCCTAAATAATACTAACAGCTCGGGATATCATGACATCACAACTAACGTAATCAAATCTATTTCGGCTTTAATAGCACCAATACTAAGTTTTATTATAAACTTATGCTTAGAACATGGCGTGTTTCCAGATAAGCTCAAAACCTCAATTATTAAGCCTCTACATAAAAAAGGTAAAAAGCAGGATCCCAGTAATTATAGACCAATTGGCCTTCTCCCAATATTTTCAAAAATAATTGAGAAAGTAATCTATAAATCGCTTAACTCATTTTTAGAACAAATAAATATTTTAGTCGATGAACAATATGGGTTCAGAAAAAATAAAAATATCAACTTAGCCGTTTATAAATTATTCAAAAACATTATAACTAATATTGACCTTAGACGTCCAGTAGCAGCCTTATTCATGGACATGAATAAGGCATTTGATTACGTGGATCGAGATATACTCCTGAATAAGTTGGAAAGATACGGAATTAGGGGTAATGCTCTCAGTTTGCTAAAGTCATATTTAACGAATAGGAAACAGTTTACACAAATAGATAGGGTTTGTGTAGCTTCTAAAACTATAAAAACGTACCAATCAAGCCAAAAATCAACCAATTACGGTGTACCCCAAGGTAGCATTTTAGGCCCTTTGCTTTTCATTATTTACATCAACGATATGCCCAAAGTCACGCATCATCCGATGGTGTTATTTGCAGATGACAGCACAGTAGTGTTTAGTGCAAAAGATAAATTGACGTTTGATAAAGAAATAAATGACTGCCTCGTAATAATTGTTGAATGGCTTAAAGCTAATAACTTGAAAATTAATCTAGATAAAACAAAAATTATGACATTTGAGCAACGAACTTATCACTTTAAGCCTGACATACATTACCATGACAAAGTTATTGAAGAAACTAGCACTACAAAATTTTTAGGGCTTGAATTAGATAGAGACATGTCGTGGAAGACGCATACTAACTATGTTTGTCAACGTTTATTTCAATATTCATATGGTCTCCACAATTTAGCCAAGGTAGTGGATCAGAAAACTTTGATCACTGCTTACCATGCATATGTCACGTCTACCCTACGCTATGGTGTTATATACTGGGGGAATTCTACAAATAAAGAAATAGTCTTTAGAGCACAGAAAAGATGTCTTAGAGCGATATGTGGAATTAAAAGTATTGACAGCTGCAAGCCATTTTTTAAAAGTCTTCATATATTTACTCTACCTTGCTTATATATCTACGAAGTTGCCACATTTGTAAAAAGTAATCTTTTTCTGTTTGACACCCTCAATGGTATAAGACACAGACATAAAATACGCTTTAGACCCCACAAAAAAGCCGTATTTAACAATAACTTTATAGGCATGGCACCAAAAGTTTACAACAAATTACCACAACATATAATATTAGAATGCAACAATACGAAATTCAAAAAGCTTATGACGGAGTTTTTAATTAATAAGGTTTATTACACCATAAGCGAATATTTATTAGATAAAGGTATGTAATGTAAATTATAATAAGTAATGACTCAACTATGTAAATTGATAATTTGTGTATTGATGTATCTTGACGACTTAGGCTACTTTATTTATTTAATTGACATATTATATGATTGACGTCTATACATTGCGCGATATTGACATGTGTATATTTTCTAATTTAATTGTGTGACATTTTTACTTTTATTTAATTTTATTATTAAATTTGTAATCGCATTGCTTCTAATATTAAGCAAAAAATGTAACAAAATAAAATCCAGTTGCATGCTCTAACAGGCTGGACATAGCGGACTAACATTTTACTACCACCCTTAAATGTATGTACATTATCTACCTGTGTTCGCAATAAATAAGTTTGTATTTGTCTGTGTGTGCGGTTGTTTGTGGCATCGTAGCACTGAAACGGATGGATCGATTTAGATTTTGTTTGGTTAATATCGGTCCAGCAGTGTAAGAAAATAAGCTCTTTTCCAAAATGATGTACTTATAGTCGGGGGTTTTCTAACGGTTATAAACAGTTCTCAGCAGTTATAAAACATTCGGAACACAGGTAAATAGAACGAATCTATTGTTTTTGGAATAGATAATTTTAAATTCTCATCATTCACATTTTTTTTATGCCATAGGGCGACCAACGAGCAAGTGGGTCACCTGATGGTAAGCGATCACCGCCACCCATGGACATTCGCAACATCAGAGGAGTCACAGATGCGTTATCATCCTTCAAAAGAGTTAGCATACCAGTGTTGCCGTCTCTTCCCTCCACCTCAATGAGTGCTATGCCCTACATCTCTTAAAGGGCTCTTATGGGGCCCTAAGAGATCGGTGAGGTTAACCATCTAGGAACATGATTTGTGATAGCGGCCATCTTGGATTTGAATATTTTTTCAAGTCGGGGTTTTTAAAAATTAAAGATTCGTAAGTTTACAGTAAATATGGGAATAATTAATTCACAGAAATAAGCGGAGACTCTGTGTCGTCATATTACAAGGAACGAAGATTATTAAGGAAAATCATAAGATACATTAAATATTATGCACTTCATTTGATAACTATAGGAAGCCTACGTGACATTATTGGCATACTACCTACGTTTTAGTTTGATTGACTTTTGATCTTTTTTGTTTTATACAGTCTTTATCAGACGAGTAAAGATGTGTGTTACGGGGTTACATTTATACATTATATTGCGATACGTGGATATATCCACGTACGCCATAATATGTCAACGAACACATAAACAAAACACTAACCTTTATTTGTTTTTTTTAATGTCAAACGTCTATTGGCGCGCCTTGGGGTTTAGAGCGACATACCCCGCGACCAACATTGCCCTCCCTGACCAAAGTTTGCAATCGCGTTGATGACCCCTTAGTTAGTTAGTTGGGCGATTGGTTTCGGCTTAATCTCCTGATTCGGGCATTCTACGTGATATTTTTTGGCTACTCGAACCATTTCAGTTCCATCTAGAAGTACTAGAGGCCTCGAAAGCCTGGCTTGAGTGCTTCCTGAAGTGTCATGGAATATTGTGCCAGTGTTTCTTCAGATTCAATGCATCCTTTGCACAAGAGGCTGCCTCTGATATCTTAATTGGACGAGCGGCTCTATTGGCACGCTTGGGGGTTAAGCGACACGTATGTTCCGCGACAAACAATGTACTTCGTGAGCACAGTTTGCTTTCGTGTTGATGACAACTCCGATACTTAATCGGACGAGGGGGTTAAAGCGGCTCGTATGTCGCGCGACAAACAATGCCTCTATGGCCATAGTTTGTATTCGTGTTGATGACCCTTCTAAAACCGAAACTGACGAGTGGCGTTATTGGCGCGCATGGGGGTTAAAGCAACTCGTATGTCCCGCGACAAACAATGCACTCCGAGACCATAGTTTGCTTTCGTGTTGATGACAACTCCGATACTTAATCGGACGAGCGGCTCTATTGGTGCGCTTGGGGGTTAAGCGACACGTATATTCCGCGACAAACAATGTACTTCGTGACCATAGTTAGCTTTCGTGTTGATGACAACTCCGATACTTAATCGGATGAGCGACTCTATTGGCGCGCTTCGGGGTTAATTGACTCGTATGTCCCGCGACAAACAATGCACTCCATGACCATAGTTTGCTTTCGTGTTGATGACCCCTCCGATACTTAATCGGACGAGCGGCTCTATTGGCGTACTTGGGGGTTAAGACGACTCGTATATCTCGCGTCAAATATTGTCCTCCATAACTGTAGTTTGCATTCGTGTTGATGACCCCACTAAACTTAATCGGATGAGTGGCTCTATTGGCGCGTTTGGGGGTTAAGCGACTCGTATGTCCCGCGACAAACAATGCACTCCATGACCATAGTCTGCTTTCGTGTTGATGAACCCTCCGATACTTAATCGGACGCTCCATTGGCGTGAAAGGCAAGTTTTTACGAAACACCCCAACCGACCCGACGGATCTATAGATTTATATTACATAGATATACATATATCTAAATAGGTGTGGACCTACTTACTATACCTATTATACCTATCTGATAGGCTGAACTAGATTTTTTGTATACTTATGTAAATCAAATTTTAAACAACAAATCCACCCTTGTAACACCACCCTGTTAAAACAAGTCAACAGCTGCTTCTCTTATTATGATAAAATTTTCAAGTCAGGTCAAATCAACAATTTTAGTATGATTCATTCAAATTTTGTTCTACGTGACTTGAATCTCGTAAGCTTATGGTAAAACACATTATTGATTTTAGAATTTGTAAAATGGATGAATTTGTTATTCTACGCAGGTGGGGGAAAAATGGGGAGACATTGATTTCCTTATTAATTTCATGGCTAAGGGCATTTTTTTCAGTACAAGTGGCTTTAGCCATATTTAGGTATTCAAACTGCGTCGTTGATCAATCGGTAGGGTGTTCTCCACAGTTAATGTGGGCCTGGGTTTAAATCTCGGTATGGGCCAGCAAGTTTTATTTAGTACTAGCTGTGCCCGCGATTTTACCTGCGTTAAATTTTATAAATTATCACAGCTCCTCCCTCGTAGGTGATAGCGTGATAATATGTAGCCAAAATTTGAAGTAAATCCATGCAGTACTTTTTAAGTTTAGCCCGGACATACATACAGACAAACAGACATACAGACAAAAGTTCTAAAAACTATATTTTTGGCTTCGATGTCGATAGTAGTTCACGCCCTCGACATCGATTGTAGATCACGCCCCAAGTATCCTTTTAAAAAAAATAACTAATGTACAGTTTTGACTTTCCTACGATTTTATTATATGTATAGATTTTCTAGCAAGAAAAATACCCAACAATACCCTAAGTCGTAGAGGTATTTTTCTTGCTCCTTCAATGTTATGCGCGTCGGGCATATGTCATGTAAAAATTATCAGTTCTGTTTCTGATCAATCCTGGTTTCAGCGAATAGCCGAAAAGAATTAGAGAACGAATAGTAAATCTTTGTTCGAAAAGTTATAGCTACATATTTCTCAAGCTCAAAGACAAACTCAAAAATTAGTTACTCCGTAAAAAAAAAACAATTTATGTGGAATCGTCATTTGTTTTAACGGCTAGAATATTAAATATCACCGTCAGATTTCCTAGCAGCTAACAAATATGATATTTTCCGGAGACAAAATCAGATTATTCGTTAAGCGCACCTAATTGTAAATTGACCTACAACGAAACAATAGTGGGGTTTGTCTTAAGAGATGATATGATCTTTGATACTAAATGATGAGGTTATGATCGCCGAGCCTAACCAATGAACCTGGGAATGTAGGCCAGATGACTTATTTATTGGTTATGCATTCTGCATATCAGATAGTATGCAATTGGTAAGCATCTATCCAGTTCAGTGCTATTTACCCGAATACCAAATTGAGGATTGTAATTTTTACTATCTTATATTATATATTTATTCACATGCCCGCAATGTGCGAGGATTATCTATACATCTATACAAATACAAATATATAAAATTGAAATGTCTGTTTGTAATATTCCGATTCCGATTTACCGATTTTTACTACATGTATATGAATATATATACGGTACATACCCCAGAATATTTTTTTTACAATTTTTGTCTGTCTGTCTGTCTGTTTGTTCCGGCTAATCTCTGAAATGGCGAGACCGATTTTGACGGGACTTATTGGCAGGTAGCTGATGTAATAAGGAGTAACTTAGGCTACTTTTATTGTAGAAAAAACGTTTTAATTTTGAAAAAAATCAAAAATAAACTAATTAACTCGCGGACGAAGTCGCGGGCACAGCTAGTTTCAAATAAAATTGTTTACATAAGTCACATGCGAGCACACGAACGTCGGCTACAGTAGGAGAAGAAGCGGTCGCCGTGGCCGAAATCGGCCGGGACTATATCATCACCAACCATCAAAAGTGATTGGGGATTCGCTATCGCCAATTAATCCTGTCAGGTGTTTGTCTATTCATCCAAATTAGGAACTACGAGAAACAAACATAAACAAAATAATGTAGTAGTTAATACCTAAACTAAAATAAAAGTATCTTATGATTGTAAATGGTTTTTTTTTGCATTTAGTCATTTCCTTGCTGAGTTGGAATGAAAAGTTACGTGTATGCTCTCGTAGATGGATCTTTTTATATACCCATATAAAAAGAAAAAAGTGAAGTAAACAAATAATAATAGAAACATAAAACAACTGCTATAAACTGTGAATTAGAGATTATCCATATTACCCATAACACAAGTTAAATCTTACCTTGGGTACCAGAGTTCAATTAGTCTACTTACTTTTTGCTTATGTACATAAAAAAAGGATTTACTGTAAGTGGTTATTGTACAATTATCTGGGAAATAAATTATTATTATTATTATTATTATACCTGATAATTTTGTGTGGTTGGAATTATTCATTTGGATATTTACCTTATCATGAGTCAAGGAAAGTTTTATAGCTAACGTTAGGATTACCGTTTTATTTAACTTTTCGTTATGTCTCAAAATTTAGTCACTGGGTTTTGGGACATATTTATTTATAATGAGTCAGTCAGTAAGTCAGTCAGGACTTCTTTTTTATTTATATAGATAATATAGACACATAAATAATACATATAGACAAACTAAATTTCAAAGGTATAATAATGGGCCGGTTGTCGTGGTTGGTAAATGCTTGCCTTTCACGCCGCAGGTCGTGGGTTTGATTCCCACCTAGGACAGATATTTGTAATGCATGACGATGTCTATTTGGCCTGAGTCTGGGTGTAATCATCTATATAAGTATGTATTTACAAAAGAATAGTAGTATATCAGTTGTCTGGTTTCCACAGTACAAGCTCTGCTTGGTTTGGGATGAGACGGCCTTGGGTGAATAATTCCCGCTTTACTTCTTTTATTTCTAACTCTTTTCATTCTGAATAAATTCATTGGGATCCAGTCGAGGGATTGCAGAAAGTTGAAGCTACTTCCCGTGACATTTCTGAACGTCAACGCTCAGTACTTCTGTTGATCCTGGATTACAAGAGTTGTAGTGGTGAGTAAGAGGGTGGGATTACTTATCAATGATTCCAAGAACAATAATAATAATTATATTATTATTGTTATTTTTATTTATGTTTTTATGTACCACGGCTAATTGCCGGACAATATGGTGTGACGGGCCTAAGCCAAGTCGACACCTGTTTCAGGATTTCGTTCAGAACTTTGCAGAAACTTTCGTACTAATATGCAGGTGTTCAATATTGCAGCTTTCTGAAGAAGAATATAAGTTAATGGTGGAAGATCTAACATGGCAAGTGATCGGTGTAGAGTCTTAGGGATTACACCAGTCGTTGACAGGACTATAGGGACTATTGAAGTGCTATGTAACCGCCAAACTCTACCAACTTCATTCTGCAGTTCTGTGTATTTAGACAGCTTTTTGTTATTATTATTATTTTATTTTTATTTAATAATAATAATAATATCTAGGGAGAGTGTCACACAGATCATCCTAGCCCCAAACTAAGCAAAGCTTGTACTATGGGTACCAGGCGACGATATACATACTTATATAGATAGATAAATACTATCTACTACTAAACTATTATATAGATAGAAAACATAAATATTTGCAATTACCGGGATTCGAACCCAGGACCACCAGCTTCGTAGGCAGGAGCACTACCAACTAGGCTACGGTGACAATGATGCAATATCTGAACTTGATGAGTATCACGTAGGTACATATTTTTTTGGGGTTATTTGAACTTTTCAGTATCAGTCGACAATATAATAAAAACAAGTTTCCTTATTTTATTGCTTGTAACTCGGGAAATACATTGAGGAAAACCAGTTCTGTGTAAAAACTAACTTCTGATAACCGTGACCTGACATTCTTTTTATTTTAAATAGGCGATCCAGTTTCTTTAATTTTATTCTTAAATTATCAAAATAAAAATGGTGATCTATATCTATACATATAATAAAATCGTAGGTAAGTCAAAACTGTACATTGAATATTTTTATAAAAGATATTTGAGGCGTGATCTACAGTCGATATCGAAGCCAAAAATATAGTTTTTAGAATTTGTGTCTGTTTGTCTGTATGTATGACCGGGCTAAACTCAACAAGTACTGCATGGATTTACTTCAAATTTTGCATGAATATTACGCATATGTCGGATCAACATATAGGATACATATTATCACGCTATTACCTAAGGCGGAGGAGCTGTGATAATTTATAGAATTTAACGCGGGTAAAACCGCGGGGCACAGCTAGTCACAAATATAGTTAGAATAGTTCTTAAGAAATTATCCAACAATACACAGAAATAATGAAATAGTTTATCATGTCAGCCGAATGACGGCCTTGTGGTGAACTGGTTAAAGCTCCGCTATTACTGGTGTTTCAGGTATAGTTAATTAGAACATATCACACTAATATTATCAAGGCGAAAGTTTGTGAGTGTATGAGTGTGTATGTTTGTTACTTATTAACGTCTACACTCCAAACAAATGTATAATAAAACAAAGTCGAGTCATTTATTTTAAAATTATTCGAACTATTCGTTTATGGGTAAATAATATACCTAAATAGAGATGTAATGTAGGGTCCGATTTATTTTCTTTTTCTTGTATATTGTCTCCACCTTGAACAGCTCTATAACTATCAAAAACCGGCCAAGTGCGAGTCGGACTCGCCCATGAAGGGTTCCGTAGAAGCAAGTACTTCAGTTGATTAAATGAAAGGTAAATAGCCGCACTGGACAACCATTTATTACTAGTTTCCAAAATTTTCAGGGATAGTTAATTAGAACATATCACACTAATATTATCGAGGCGAAAGTTTGTGAGTGTTTGAGTGTGTATGTTTGTTACTTCTTCACGTCTAAACGGCTGGAGGGATTTTAATAAAATTTGGTATGGAGTAAGCTGACACCCTATTGGCCTATATGGCTATAATTTATAAGTTAAACGCGGGTAAAACCGCGAAGCACAGCTAGTTGATCAAATTGACCCAGTTATTGCTGTTGTAGTGTGTAGACAGTTTAATTTTCAATTTATTATTTTTCCAAATGGCGTAACAAACCATCCCTAAAAATGGTTACCGCTTATATTATTACTATACATTTATATATTGATGTTATATTATTATACATCAAAATGCCAACCAGAGAGGTAATTGCATCGTAGGGAACTATTTATTACAGACAACAAACAGAAACTCAGGACACAATTTATGGGTCACACAAATAACTGTACTGTACATGTATCGAAGCTGAAACACGAGAATTTCGAGGTGGTAATGAGGTAGCAAGAGCTATCTTAACCACTGCTTCCCACAGACGGCCCTGTTGTGAGTCTGGATATACTTTGTGTCAGCCAAATCTTTGTAAAAAATTCAAAAATTCACAATCCCCTCTCTTAATTATACACCAAAAATATTTACGCTATTAATTTAATACTGCGTATAATTAAGAACCAAAACAATTTGTTGTGCACATAGATTTTTTTAAGCATCATTGTATAGGTATATTTGTGCATTTATGTGTAGATGAGATGCAAAATTTGTACTTGGTTTTTGATAAAAAATTATTATTATTATTGAAGTGATTCAAATTCCGCGTCCCTTGTTCTTTCATGTGACAGTCGAACCCGAGAATATATAATTCGATGCCAGACGACACGATTCGACTAGTGTCATACATTAAATAATTAATGTATATTGTCAATAGTCAAGTTAGTTGTAATTAGTTTTTTGGTGTCTTGAATAAAATGAAAAACGTGTGAACGTGTTTTATTATATATACTGTGTATGTTACGTATTTACAAATTAGTTTTAATTTATTATTTTACAAGTCTCCATATCCACAAATTTAATATTTAATTAGCTGTAAGTAAGATTAATAGTGTACAGATACTCTTCAAATTGAAATGTGAGCTGTACTGTCACATAATTGTTCATTAAAATTTGTTATTTTACCTGGTTTCATCAGAAAACCAGCGCTGCAACAGTTAATGTCGCAGCTATTGCTGAGATAAGAGCAATTCGGACTGGCATCGATAGCAATTAAGAATTGCTTTATGTGTACCTATATATTATTATCTGTGCTTGTTTTACTGAACAAATATATTTTCTTCTTCTTCATTAGAAAGATTTATTTTGGCAGTCTTTAAAATATTACAAGTTCCAATGGCCTAATTTCACCTGCAGTCACGACTGAATGTCTATTTCAATAATCCGGCAACAACAGATCAACTCCAGTCAACAGCTGTACATTATATGGCAATTATACGAACCTATCTTAACAGAAATCTATCATAATAACATTACACGTAATACTATTGTACCTAAGATCTGCATACAAAATCGGTTAATCAACCAAAGATAATGGAGAATCATTAGCTTACAACGTAGGTCTAGGAGGCTTAGTAGAACAGAAAGGAAACTCCAAACAAATCCATAATATACAAACAAAAAACAATTTGTTTATTAAAAAAAAGACCATTCGTTGATGGGTTAATAATGTCAATCGAGATTTATAACTGAAGTGAATGGTCCGTTTTATTTTCTATTTGTTGTATATTGTCTCCACCTCAATAACTATAAAACAATCACGAAAAACCAATTTATGAAAATTATTCGTTGTCTTATACATTTTGAAAGGAACTCCTTTGTTGATCCTTTTTGGATTAGAATTTGCCCTGATAGGTCCTGCTGTGATTGGATTTTAGGTTTTTAGCAAGGCAACCCCCCACAAGTATTAATTTAATTTACTGGGATTTACTCATATAAGATAAAAATTAAGAGCTAATAAATAAATAGAGCTAATAACGATGCAACAGACATTTCCTCTATAACAATGGTTAGCCTTTTATTTCCGTTTTTTGTATTATTATTTTTTTTTGTGTTTGTGTAGACATTGCTTTTCATTTCTTCTGTTTATATTGTATTAAGAAGGTATTCGCCTTTTGTGTCTTAGTTCTTATATTCGTAACTAATTATGGAACTTTTTGGTCTTATTGTAATTTGGTCTTATATTGTATTGTTTGTTAACGACTGTATGTTTCCTGAATAAATAAATGAATAAATTGAAAAATTGAAAAAAAAACTAATATCCATTAATACAAAAAATTGTTATGATTATTTGGGGACCAGTGATTGACAAGCAATTGTTTATAATAATATCATATTAAATAATTTCATATTTTAACTAAAAATAAATATAATCAGTCAGATGGCAGTGTGTTAGCAAGATACCAGTGTACCAAGATATTTATTAGAAATTTTTATGGTTATAATTTTCTGTAGCTATACGATAGCAATGGTCTCCAAAAATCATATACCAATTATATTCTACAGAGGAGTTAGTACAATTATTAAAAAAAATATATATATAACCAACATCAACAATTTTTATGACATCGGATTTAAACAAAACGCTAACAAATCAAGCTACCCCAAAATACCCCATTATATCCCAATTTTGTGATAAAGTTGAAAATCCATAAAATAAATTCGACAGTTTGTGGTAGCTGGATCTGCTGGCGTCTATACATGAAATGAATCCAAAATCATTCCGTATCGAATAAAATGCGTTGTGTGGTTTAATGAAACCACGATACAATTGAAACTTTGTTTATTACAGCTTAATATTAATTTATTCTTGGTTTTTTCCTCTTTGATCGGTTTATTTGACTCACTAGCTGTACTGTTGTCCAACACGATCAAGTCAACAACAACAGTTATATCAAACTGATCAAAACACAAATACCGTGGAGCACTTGCACAGATAAGTGAGAATGTAAATGCTACACGGTCAGTAGATGCGAGCCATGGGCGGCGCCATATTGCGACATGCGATAGGTGGTCAATAAAAAACACTTTCTATATAATGACCTAAATCGGTTCACATCAACGGAGAAATGCCTACCTAGAAATAGCATCCAAAGATTTGGGTGATCTTACTGTGTGATACTAGTTCTGTGTCATAGGGGCGTGTCTAACTCTAATGTAACTGACATTATTGTTCTACCTACCCTTGACATATAAATAGGTTGAAGATAATATTTGCTTTGAACTGTAATGGTTGTGGTTTGGATTTAAATTGTGTTATTGCAATCTAATATGGCGTTTTTGTATTAATGTGCGAGTGGAAAAATTATGGCTGACGCGTGATCTCGGTGTAATGATTACCTATGCGTAATCGCTGGATAATGTGCAAACTGCCTCTAGTGACCACAATTACGCAGTCGTGGGGTTCGATTCCAAGGATTCCGTAAGCTTAATTACGAATTACTTTTTTACGAATAATAAGCTGACTGCACGTGTGGTGCAGCGGCTAAGATAGTCGCCTCGCCGCTTCGTGTCGCGAGTTCGAGTCCCGCGCCGGATAACTATTTGTGTGACCCATAAATAACTGTTCAGAGTCTGGATGTAATTTGTGTCCGTCTGTTATATGTTTGTAAAGTACCATGCGACACAGGGATTATTTCCGTCAAGCGGGCGTTATCTTTAAAAATAAATAAAATTATAATAATGTCCTCCCGACCGAATTTCGGTCACGGCGCATGGATACTAGCCAATTGAGCAGGACATATTATAGTGCACAAGTGTGTGCGCAAACACAGGGGCACTTTCTATTCATCACTCTCATGATCCGATGGGACGATGACACGACTGGAAAGAGGTCAGGGACAGGACTGACTGCTTTACGTGCTCTAAGAGGCACGGGGGTGTATTACCGCCAACTCCCAGACTATGTCGGGCTGATACTGAGAACTGTTTTATACTGGAAATATCCCAAAATAACTATTTGGTCCGACCCGGGATTTGAACCCAGGAGTTGAACACGCTACTGCTAGACCAACAAGGCATCAAAAGTAGTTTTTTACGAATAGGATGGTAATAGCAAGCGTTATCATCATAACAACAGTCAGGAGTCCACTGCTGGTCAAAAGCGGCTTCCAAGAATCATCTTGGGTGGATACGCCATAATCGCCACGCTTGGCAGACGGGTTGGCAATCGCAGTAAGATGGTCATAGTACCCAAAAGGAAACGGCTGCCTCCTCTCTGGTAGATATTCCGTTGGGTCGACTTCTACGCCCCCCACAGCATGAGATGGGGTGATGATATTCTGATATTCGCCGCCGTCACCACACAGTACCTTAAGTAACCAATTAATATAATGCATTATCATAGAAATGATCCATAATAATCATATGAATATCCTGGGATATTATTTACACACGGCCACCTGACCCCAAACTAAGCAGAGGTTCTACTATGGAAACCAGATAACTGATATACTATTTTTCTTTTGTAAATACATAGGTATATAGATAATTTACACCGAGACTCAGGACAAACATGTACATGCACACAAATATCTGTCCCGGGTGGGAATTGAACTCACAGCCTGCGGCGTGAAAGGCAGCGTATCTACCAACCACGCCAACAGGCCCAAATATATGTATTAATAAGTATGAAGGAAAGCTTTCACAATTTAACGCTAATATTGCAAGAAATTAATTAAACTTAAACTGTTTCGAAAGCGCATAATAGTGAGTTACATTCAAGTCTTTACCTAAGACACCTTAACTACGTTTATATATATATATATTAATAACTGCAGTTTCACATTAAGCCCATTTACATAACACGCCGTAGAACTCTATTGTGCAAGCTTACGATGACTGAGGTAACGACGAGCCGAGAGTAACCAAGTCGTTTTGACGTCGTCATGTTAAAATTTGAACTAGTTTCAGTTTTGAGTTTAACGTGCTTTACGACGACAGATACAAATGCATTTATATTTGTATTGATTAGCCTGTTCGTTGTTCTGTGTCTGGGTGTAATTTATCGATAATATATATGTATTTAGAAATATATAAGTATGTTTATCAGTTGTCTGCTTGCTAAAGTACAGGCTCTGCCTAGTTTGGGATCAGATGGCAGTGTATTATGTGTCCCAAGGTATTTATTTATTTATCAAATTATTTAAACTTTAGACAGATATTAATAAAGATGATCAATATTTTGTATATATTTCTTTTTAATTACATGCAAATTTAGCATTGTTTAAAAAATATAGAATGAATAGATTGTTCTGCTTCTTCAAACTATAGTTTTGAAGTTTTCCACAATAAAGACGAAGAAGCGCCGCGATAATAGAAATGTAAAATATATTTTTTTTATCCTATTTTCAAGAATAAGTCAGGTGATAAATTACTGTGTTAAATATTACACAAAGAACCCCAACTTTTATGTATACCAACCGAATTAAACATACATTACATTATGGATAATTTCGAAAGGATTCTCTGTCGAACATAGATAAGATCGGTTCACGAACAACGGAGAAATTGAATAACTTATATACCTTTATAAAAAAATGTGGAGTTGAATTGATAACGTCCTCCATTTTGGAGTTATTTGTGTGTTCAGGACTTCTCTCAGTATATCACGATTCATCATTACCATCACACCATTTGATAGACATACACCGCTAGACAGAGGTCTCCCCAAACATATCCACAATTTTCAGTCGTTGGCTACCCTTATCCAGCTTACTGCGACCCTCACACGATCAGCAGTCCATCTTGTAGAGGGCGTAATTATAATTATTATTATCACGACCACTTTAAAATTATGAATACGTCTATGCCGTCCCTGAGTCATCCTTTATAGTTTGAGACGATCTAATTGCTGCTAAGGTCTGAATTGAGTGCAAAGTGTAGTTCCAGAATCGTCGCAAGAAGATCATGGATGTCGGGAGCATGTTCCTTGAAATACTGAGTGGTTCCCACATTTGAGACGTTTACTGTAAAAGACGTATTTGTGCTAGTTTCAAATTGCTAATTTAATACCGGGATTCTACTTATATTATAAATTAAATACTAGTATAATAAATGCGAAAGTAACTTTGTTTGTCTGTCAAGCTTTTATGCCAATACTACTAAACTAATTTTAATGAAATTTGGTATACAGATAGTCTAGAGCCTGAGAAAGGACAGGATGTCTCTAATATTTTGTCTCTTGTCGCAAATTCACATAAACCCTACATACAATTTATATACAAACTTTTATCCCATATTCCTATTGTTATATTTCACCCTTGAGGGGGTAAAACTTTTACAAACTTTGAATGTCATATTTATTTAGCTCTCTCTCTCTTTATCTTCACTAACGTATAAGTCCTTCTCAACTTCCGTTCGCCTCGCCCGATCACACTTTTCGTAACGCTCTCGACACGCGTTCATCAGCTAACTCCCCAAGGCAATCGTGCGTAAAGAAGTTTAACTTCAAAAAGCCTATTATTTCTTGCTTATTCGTAGTACACACGGCTACATATCAAGCTACACATCTGACCTCTCATTGTATGGAAATCCTATACAACGCGAGATCAGTTTATACTGGAAATAATAGCTTGATATGTAGCCGTGTGTACAAATTTAACTTCGATAACAAAGTGCACGCAATGCAAATTTTAGTGCATTAAAAAGAATATGTGTTGAGTAATATAATTTAATATAAAACTATTTTCATTTAAAGAAATGTTAATAAGATTAATAAAAAAACGTGATATAGTTAAATTATTATAAGATTTAAAATGAATAAAATAATATCAGATTACTAAAATGATGGAAAGAGACCCGATGGTATGTCTTTGGTTCCGTGGAAGATGGGTAGGCCCCTGGTGTGGGACGCAACATGCGTCGACACCCTTGCGCCCTCCCATCTTTCCCATACGTCGGGTTCTGCAAGCGCTGCTGCTGCTTTGGCGGAAACCCTTAAACGGCGCAAATACACAAATTAGGGCTGCAAATTTTGTTTTTGAGCCGTTTGGGGTAGAAACCTTAGGACCATGGGGCCCAAGGGCACATTTAATATTTCGGGAAACAGCTAAACGTTTGATCGACGCTTCCCATGATCAGAGGGCTAGTCTATTCTTGGGTCAGAGGATCAGCATTGCCATCCAGCGTGGCAATGCGGCCAGCCTTCTGGGCACTTTTCCTATAAGCGATGCGGAGGGGTTATTGGACGCCTTTTAGGGTAAGTGTATCTGTAGTTTAACTTATTTTTAGCTTATAATTTCATTTATTTCATTTAATTATTTACTATTGAATAAATATTTCATTACTAAAATCAATATAAAATAATTGATATTGATTTTAGTACTTAGATATAGTTAGGGTTATTATTTTACTAGCAACTACCCTCTCAATGAAAGATAAAGGCCTCTTTCAGATATGACTAGTACTCTCTGTTCTCTGCCGTTTGCGGCCATTAAAAACCTGCAACTTTTATGAAGGGGGTAATAATCTGTACCGAAATATATTAAATGTGATTTCTTGGTGGTTTATTATACATAGTAGTTGTCAATAAACACTTCATCATCGACAAGCTTCTTATTGATATGTAATAAAAGAAATATATATTTTAGGATCTGCATAGTTAATGAGATCTGGGTTCTAAATCTCGGGTATGACTTTTGTCACTTTTTGAACCTAGATTTTCTGGTAAGATAATATCTCACTATCAGCCGAAGTTGGTAGTATCACACCCCAGTGCCTCGGAGAGCACTTAAACTCGTTGGTCCTGACCACTTTCTGAACATGAGAGTGGTGGAATAGGAAGTGTCCTTGTGTTTCAAACACAAGGGCACTACAATATGTCTCACGCAGATAGCTAGTCACCATTAAGAATGTCCATCATAGTTGTAATTTTAAATGCTTAATCAGTCTGCAATTCCGCAAACACCTTGCCTAAGATACTATAATGCTAAAAATATTAAAAATAAATTTCTTATCTACTATCCAAGTCTACAAGTTTAACAGAACATGTAGTAAAAAGGCCTCATAAAAAGAAATCTACCCACAACTCAAACTTCATATTCTTTTACTATCAAAATAGGTAGTAAAAACATTAAAGATTTCATGTAAAGCATAGTAAACACGGCCCGATGGTGCATCTTCATAATTAGATCGTAAACGATGCGCCGGAGTTGCCATTTTGTTTGCAGATATCTAGTTAATGGAAGTGGCATCCGGTGCATACCTATAAATCCTACTATAAATTAATGTTAAATTTTAGATGATGAATTAGACACAATCAGGCAAAATTGTCCTCGTATTCTACTGCAGATAATGAGGTCTAAAGTTCAAAGCCTAGACGGGTGAAAAAAGTGAAATTCGGATTTTTATGCTTTTAAAAATTCTGAGTATTTATTTATTTATTTATTATTATAGGTTTACCAACAATTATATACACCGTCTTAGATCTAATTAACATACGAATAAATATAGCAATAGTGTAATAATCATTTACAGGTGAACTCTGCATGCACGTGAGACGTTACGTTTGTGTATTACTATACAAGCTTATGAGTATCTGCCCAAAGACTGGTAGTTGAGGGTGTTATGCCTTACCCTCATGCCTCAGAAAGCACGGAAAGACTTTCTGGCCATGTCAGCTAGTTGTCCCATGGGAATCAAATCCCTACTCACCGCAGCCTAGTTGGTAGTGTTCCTGCCTACGAAGCTGGTGGTCCTGGGTTCGAATCCCGGTAAGTGCAAATATTTGTGTGATGAGCACGAATATTTGTTTCTGAGTCATGGATGTTTTCTATGTATTTATGTATTTATCTATCTATATAAGTATGTATATCGTCGCCTGGTACCCATATTACAAGCTTTGCTTAGTTTGGGGCTAGGATGATCTGTGTGACATTGTCCCCAGATATTATTATTATTTTTACTTTTCTTTATTTTCTCGAAATATACTTTTCGGTTAATAATGATGCCTACGGGCTTATGCCAAGTCAGCATCATATTCTTGCAGGGATTCATTATTGTAAGTGTCATCCTGTAAAAACTTTCGCACAATTCGGCAAGTGTTAAGAATTGCTGCTTTTTGCATATTTATGTATGTATTTTCTGGTAAATCTAACAAACGGTTGTGTAAGTATTTTGGATGATTATTATTATTATTATTATTTGCCCTGGGGGACGGACACAAAGCACCCATACTCAGAAGAACAATTTATCGGCCACTCAAATATCTGAACCCAGCACTTTAACCATTACGCCTTACGTTTAGTCTTTATATAATTGGTATTATAAGCAGTATAAATAATCTGACAGTCATCATACGAGCTATATTAGAAGGAGATGTACTGACTTTTAAATTATTTTAGTGGTTTAAAAGACAGAATAGGCACCAAATATAAATTATTTGAAATAATCTGACAGTCATCATACGAGCTATATTAGAAGGAGATGTACTGACTTTTAAATTATTTTAGTGGTTTAAAAGCCAGAATAGGCATCAAATATAAATTTATTGAAATAAGTATCTTATTTGAATAAGTTTCTTCATTAGGGTAAAGTGTATAAGACTAGAGAAACGCTTAGATTTCGTCTAGATTTTAAGGGCCAGACACAAAGCATACAACTATCTCACTTGCACATAAAGAGATTATATGTGCATTAAATAATTGGATGCACTCTCTAACTATTATTATGTATATTATAAGATTAATATTCCAAAATATTTTAATCTTATAGTTTTTACTTTCGCTTGTGGTGAGTAAAAAATATTTAGTGTTAAAAACCGGTCAAATATGAGTCAGACTCATTAATAGCTCGCCAGATGTTCTCACCAGTCCGTAAGTGATTGGCGAGGTCAATCGACTAGGCTCGCGGTCAGTCCATAGATGGGTGACCGCCGAAATGGTTTAATTTGTGAGCGTCTCCGTGCCTCGGAGGGCACGTTAAGCCGTTGGTCCCGGTTGTAGCCATTAGGCAACAGTCGTTAAGCCATGTAAGAGGCCTACTGGGCGGCTTGAACAACTCTGACACCAGGGTAACCACTGCCCATACGATAAGTAAGTATTAACAAAGGGTTTCGTGCCATTGGGAGACAATTTTTAAATCGCCCCAGCCGTTTAGACGTGAAGAAGTACACACTCACAAACTTTCGCCTTAATAATATTAGTGAGATTGTTGGCGTAGTGATTTAAGAGTATAGTGGATAGGCTGACTTCTTTTTTAGATGGGTTTCATGCCATCATAAGGAAACGATGTGCCTCCATGATGCAACGCATGCGATCTAGTTCGAATAGCATCCTGAGTGTGTTGGGTGGTCGCTGGGACTCGCCTATGTTCCGGCACTGGACATCCCTCCACTCTACAGGTGGTCGTGTTCTGGGCTTGTGCCCTCCACCCACATTATACTTAAATCATTATTACTAACACTAGTTATTAAGATGTATTATTACTAACAAATTATATGGACTGTGTCTGAATTAAATGATTTATTATTATTTATTTATTTCTACCAATATTGCCAACACTAATTAAGAATTTGTGCAATAGACTTGCACAAATTTTGATGATTTTAGTTTTCTTTTAAACTAGTTAATAAAGGCTAAAGTAATTGCTAAGTAGGTTGGTTGTTTTATAGCAAATTGTAGCCCAATACTAGACTTTTTTTAAACCTGACTTCATCAAAAGTCTTGCAAATTTATTGCACAACTGAACATATATACACTTTAAAAAATATTGTGTTGCTAATTTTGTTTTATATATTGTGGACACGGGTCTCAATCGCGATAATAATAAGGCAAATTAGTACAAGAAAATAAGATAAAATATCAAGACCATGGGGGGTAGATACCGAAACTCGAACTTCACGGAGACAACGCTGCCGAGCCACACCAGTCGACCCGTGACCACGGCTTGTGCAATCCACGCCGAAACGTCGGATAACCTAAAGGTAATGATTTGCTTTAAATTAACATCGCGATTGGGACCCGTGTCCACAATATATAAAAATGTGTACAAATAATAATAATATCTAGGGATAATGTCACACAGATCATCCTAGCCCCAAACTACGCAAAGCTTGTGCTATGGGTACCAGGCGACGATATACATACTTAAATAGATAGATTAATACTTAAATACATAGAAAACATCCATGACTCAGAAACAAATATTCGAGCTCATCACACAAAAATTTGCACTTACCGGGATTCGAACCCAGGACCACCAGCTTCGTAGGCAGGAGCACTACCAACTAGGCTACGGTAACCGACAAATCGCGAAAGTTGAAAAACATTAATTGCCAATTTTGGTATAAAAATAAAAATGTATTTTGCAGACATTCCGCGTATCCAATGCCCTTAATACACAAACAAATCCTAGTTCATTGAATGCACACAAGTGCGCTCAAGGCGCATCCAGCGCAGTACATCGGCCGTCGTATTTATTTAGGAGCGGTTAACGCCCGGGCGACGCACCGATGGCCTTCACCTCGGGCCCAAGGTCTTCCCGGAACGCAATGAATAATCATCGTCATCTTTCAGACATAGATATTTCCAGAAATCCGTAGGTACAGTTCAAAGGATGAAGGAAAGTCGTGTCTGACATTTTGTGGGTAAATATTTTTAAGTGTTTTGACAATCAATGTTGTAATAGATTCTTTTGCCAAGTGTCTGGAGATCTCTACTTTTGTAGGTATTGGAAAATATTTCTGTGTGACATTGGTGAACGAAAGAAACGAAAGAATGCATATACTATACTTTTGTCTGATCACCGTCTGCACAATGAACGTGTATAGCATAGCACTCATCTTCTTTCAAAACTTGAATGTACTGAATTCAAGTTTTGAAAGAAGATGAGTGCTATGCCATACACGATCATTGTGCAGACGGTGATCAGACAAAAGTATATGCATTCTTTCGTTATCGTATGGGCAGAGGTTACCCTGGTGGCAGACTTGTTCAAGCCAGCCTGTAAGCCTCTGACAAGGCTTATCGAATGTTGTCTAACGACAACAAACGGGACCGACGCACGGAGACGCTCGAAATTAAACCACTTGACGGTCACCCATCATCATCATCTGATCGCGTGCATAGGTGCTTCACCCCACCGATCACTTACAAAACGGTTAGCTCAACTGACTGTGAGCACCTTTTTTTATTTGCAAATAGCTATTTAGGCAACTTTGTGTAAGTATCCCATTTAATCATTGTTTAAGAGAGTTGGACCTATTCTTCTCCTTAATCCTAAGGTTTTTTAAAACAATTAGATAGTCAAAAACGACTGACCAGATATCTTATGAGTATGCGCAGTTCTCCCTAGATTACATATGCGCGTACCATCTGGTGCGATTGTAGACAAACGCAAGCCCATTATTAAAAAAGAAACGATTTGTAGATAATGATTTTAAGAGGAAAAGTAATAATAATAATAATAAATAAAAAAAAGTAATCAGAGAAATACAAATCCACGGCAGATAGCTATTAGAAATTACTATTTTATTTTCTAATCTATTTCTTGATATTCTTATTCATACATAACTCTTCTCGGAACGTCATCATGAATAATCTTAGTCACAGTACAGAGTCATACATTTTCAGTGATCTTATCAGTTCCAATTGGAAGGCAGATATTTCCTCGGATGATATTCTGGATCTCTTGACAGCCATAAGGATTGAGAAATAAAAGACACTTATAAAGTACAGACCTAGGCACAGTGGACCAATCAACGGATAGTCCACACTGCCTACTAATAAAGACTTAAAAGTTAAAGTGTCTCTACCAATGTGATAAACTTTAATTTATTTGACAATACTACGATATAGCGAGAAGCGCCCAAGTTCATTCGAATGATTTCCTTTTTTTATGCTAAATGGGTTTGCGCTTGATAGATAGATAGATAGAGTACACTTTATTGCACCAGAAAACACAATACACAATATCTTAATAAAGAAAATACAGGTACAATCGGCGGTATTATCGCTTTGTAGCGATCTCTTCCAGACAACCGTTGGGTGGACAAGAAGAATTGAGATGGAAACGGCGGTAGTTGTAAGTGTACTATCGTGTGTATTAATTTTTTAATTTAGTTACGATGTCACCTGATGGTAAGTGAAGAGGAGGTCGAAGGTGGATATACCATAGATACCTGTTCACTCTAACCTTGAATAATCAGTTCAAGATATCATTGTATGTATGTAGTGAACCTCCAATATATATCCAAATAATGGGGTTTTCACTTTTACTCAGCTGAAGGCCGACGTTAGACGACGTTTCAGACGTTATAAATTTCGAGAAATCTGCACAATTGGGGATTTGAGGTAATAGGAAAATGAGTTGTAACTAGTATTTTCCTTGAAATTGCTTAGTTACATATGATATTTACTGAGTTATTCATAGCCGTTTTATAATAATATTGCGGGACATTATTCACGGCCATCTGATCCCCAACTAAGCAGAGCTTGTACTATGAAAACCAGATAACTGATGTACTACAAATACTACTTTTCTTTTGTAAATACATAATTATATAGATAAATAACACCCAGACTCAGGACAAACAGACATGTTCACTTCATGCTCACAAATATCTGTCCTTGGTGGGAATTGAACTCACGACCTCCGACGTGAAAAGCAAGCAATTGCCAACCACACCAACACACCCGTTTTCAAAGAGTGGACGCGCTAAAAATGAGGTGTTCAGGGGCATTCAATAGAACTTGTTTAGATTTTAGAACTTTTTATGGTCATTAAGAAAATGAGAGGACTTAGCTCAGTCATCACCATTATTTATGCAGTGGGGGAAGGTTTATCCCCGCTCTTATTTGTCGGTAGATTATGAAGAACTGAGCACATCACGATTCCACTGAGCAATTTTAAGTAGCTATGGTATTTCTTTTTAGTTTGAAGATAGAATTTGGCTGTATGAACTAGATCTTAGATTATAACAGAGTATTGTCCCGTCAAGATGGACCGATGATCTTGTGAGGGTCGCTGGAAGTTTCCGAATGAGGGTAGCGTGAATCTGGCAATTGAGGAGATCTTTGGAGACGCCTATGTTTAGCAGTGAACGTATTTCGGCTAATATAATGGTGATGAGGATAATGAAAGCCCCGTCAATTACCATCGTCTTCATAAAGTACATCGATCTTTTGTTGGGCTAGGCCCACAATTTTATAATAAAATACCAACGCATGTAATTCAAATACCTCTAGACAAATTTAAGTCAGAGATAAAGAAATGTTTATTGAAAAAAGCATATTATACAATCAAAGAATGTATTGACGACAAAACCCCTTGGTAGCTTAGTTAGAGCTTGCAATGGACAGACAAATTACATTTACCAATATTTTTAATTTATAAAATTACTTTTATAGTTATTATATTTTTGTATTATATAACCCATTTCTTTTTTTGCTATTGTTATTTTTAATTTCATTTGACATGTTTGTAATTTAATTTGGTATGTAGTTTAATTATATTGTATTTTTTTTCTATTGACGTGCATAAGTGTATGTAATGTACCTAAGTGCAATAAATATTTTTGATTTGATTTGATTTGATTACAGAATCATAATGAAAACATCCCTGTGTTGCGGGGACTTTTAGATTCCCTAGAGTGGGCATTGTATTTTTTTTAATATTGTAAGTCTTAAAAATCTTCTATTTTGAACAATACTGAACATCTATTATGATTCTGTAATCAAATCAAATCAAATCAAAAATATTTATTGCACTTAGGTACATTACATACACTTATGCACGTCAATAGAAAAAAAATACAATATACTTTACTTTACAATTACTTTACAAAAATATAATAGACGGACACAAATTACATCCAGATACAGAACAACTATTTTTGGGTCACACAAATATCGGAATCGAACCCGGGACACAAAGCCGCGAGGCGACTGTCTTAACCACTGCGCCACACGTGCAGTCAAACTTACTTACTTAACAACTTTTTTTTAGAGATTACACTACAATATATGTAGATATTGTGTAGGGTGGGGTGCTAGGTCGGAAAACCTCCTCGTGGTGCACCCTGGGCACGAGCGGCAGTCTTTCTTTATGTTTTGGGAGAGATTGCTGCTCGTGGCGAATATTCCGACACAGGGGCGGGGGGGGCGGAATCTGCCAAGATCCTGTGGTCGTATCTTGGCGGACCTTCCATACATCATCCATGTATGGTAGGAATTCCGCAACGGCCACCCGCGTGTTTGTGCCGTGCGCGGGGACCCGTACGGGGGGATGAAGGAGTCCTGGAGGTTGAGTTGGTGAGGGGTCGGGCAGTAGTTATCCCTCACCCGCAACACGCCTCTTTGGTCCGGATTTCCCCTTACACGGGCGGTCGGGGTCTAGCCGGGCCCCGATCAATCGGCTGCGACGTCCGGTCGGACGGCCGTCAAGGCTAGCCATGGGTAGGCGTAACTGCAGGTGGCGTCTGGGCTGGCGCCGTGTGCCGGTCTGCAGACGAAGGCGCGCGCCGTGCTGGACTTTGGGCTGTCCAGTATCGGTTCGCGTTGGAGGTCTCGCAGATTGGCATAATCCCATGGCTATACCGCCCAATATCCCTGGTGCTTGTAAAGCATCCCCTTTGAGGGCTCGGTGGAGGGTGGGGAATTGGGTTGGTGAACGCCAATAAAGAAGTTTTCATGGACCGAAAAAATAAAAATAACGCCCAACCTATTGTTAAGGTCAAGGCCTTAACAAATGAAGAATTAGCGGGTGTGCCAGGTGTGGCGCAGCCCGTATTAGAAGAAGAGACGGCAGCAAAGGCTGCTGCCAAGAAGAAGGTCGCCAGACGGGTCAGGGAGACCTTTTCCCGCCCGGCCACTCCGGTTCCGGGGGCGTCGACAGATCAGGCCGCGGGCATGGAGAGCGATAGCTCTCTTAGGTCCGCGGTATCTATGGAGTCGCTATCCAGTCGAGATGGCCGCGCGAAGACTCCGGGTTCGAAACGATCGAACCCCGCTGGGCAGGATGGACGCCAGGTCAAGGCCGCAAAACTGTGCGAGGACGCGGATGACGAGGCAGACTTGGCGTTCATCCTGGACCCTGCACAGGGCCCGGCGGATAATAAAAACAAGAGCCGACTGCCCCGGGTCGAGGACCTGGTAGAAGAGCTACGCCAGCAGCCCTCAGCCGACCTGGGTGCAGTCATCCAAGAGTCATTGGCAGCGGTTGAGAAGGTGGCGGACACGTCCCGAAACCTGAAGGGTAGTTTTGTGCGTGTCCTACGTCTTGCGGCGCGAAAAGCTCAGGCGGCCGCCGCTGAATTACACGGGAGGACCAGCGGGAGCTCACTGGAGCTAGAAAACCAGCGGCTGCGCTCCCAGCTGGCCTCACTGGAGGCGCGTGTGACCGCCATGTCGGCGGAGATGGCGGAACTCCGCGGTAGAGAGCTCGGGGCATTTCCGCCATTGCCTTCGCCATCCCAACCGTCACCTTCTGTGCGGTCTCCTTTAGGGTCACCGCCACAACCACCACAACGGTTGTCGAATCCGTCGCCGCCGCGAGCAACCGAAAGGGGCCTTTACACTCAGGCGGCACCCGCGGCCCTGGTTCGGCGAGGGAGCAGCGCTGGCGCTCCTCCTTCTGTTCCTGCTCGGGAAGATCAGGCCTCTCCAGAAGAGAGGTTTGCGGCCATCATGGACCGCAAAATGAGAGAGATGGGGCGCATCTGGGACCAACGTCTGGTCCAGATGCGTCATGAGGTCATGGCGGAGATCTTCCCGGGCAGGGCCATCCGCCCGCCGCTCGCTGGGAGCGCAGCGCCGCCCCAGGTGCCACCCACCGCGAAGCAGAGTGGCCGGCGTAAACAACGGGCTGCCGCTGCGGAAGCTGCTGCGGCTCGGGCTCCGGCAATGCCGGCGCCGACTGCGCCGCCACCGCACGCCGAAGGCACATGGGCCCAGGTGGTTGGCCGAAAGGCCAGGGCAAAGGCTGCCCGGCTGAATCGGCCACCGCCACCTCCACCTCCAAAGAGGCCGATCGCGCTGCCGCGACCTCCTCCGTCCGCGGCAGTGACGATCAACCTGCCATCGACCTCGGCCACTACCATGGCTGAGGTCATGAAGGTGGCGAGGACCAAGGTTCAATTAAAGGACCTTGGCTTGGAGGCGGGCCTTCGCCCTAAGAGGGCCTTGACCGGGGGTCTTATTTTGAGGATCCCTGGTCCAGAGGGGTCCGCGAAGGCGGAGGCCCTAACCTCTCGGCTAAGGGAGGCCTTAGCCGAGACAGGTGCGGTGGTGGCGCACCCAGTGGCAATGGGAGAGCTCCGGGTGATGGACCTGGACGACTCCGCCGACCCCACCGAAGTGGCAGAAACTTTAGCCACGGCGGGGGGATGTGCTGTCGCCGACGTAAAAGTCGGTGAAATTCGGTTCTCCCCGTCGGGCTTAGGATCGGTGTGGGTTCGTTGCCCACTAGTGGCCGCCCGCAAATTAGCGGCAATCGGCCGGGTACTAGTGGGCTGGATGTCGGTCCGGGTGGTGGCACTTCCACCCAGAGCTCTCCAGTGCTACCGTTGCCTGGAGAAGGGGCATGTCAGGGCTCGGTGCACAGGGTGCGACCGGAGCGCGTCGTGCTTCGTCTGTGGCCAACAGGGCCACAAGGCGAAGGAATGCACGGCGCGCGCCCCTCACTGCGTAGTGTGTGCCGACCTTGGCAGGCCGGCAAACCATCGCCTGGGCAGCGGTAGGTGCACGCCACCGAAGAGAAAGGGAGCGGGACGTCCTGCCACGTCCGCTCCAACATCGTCGCGGTCCAACGATCCGGGCTCTGGCCCCGGTGGGGTGTCCATGGAGGTGTAAACATTCTTTCCCCCCCAACTTATTTTGCAGGGCAACTTGAACCACTGCATCGCTGCGCAAGCTCTTCTTGCGCAGACGATTGCTGAGCGTTCGGTTGCCCTAGCGATAGTGGCGGAGCCTCACTCCGTTCCCGACCACCCTCGTTGGTTCGGGGCGGATGGGGGCCTCGTCGCCATTTATTGGGCAGGGGGGGAACGTGACCCCCATTGTACACTCCTGGCCAAGGGGCCCGGATTCGTCGTCGTGGAGTGGGGACCAGCAGTCGTGGTGGGCTGCTACATCTCCCCGAATTGCGGCCTCGCAAATTTTGAGGCGTACCTGGACGGGCTAACGAGCCATATTAGCTCTTACCAGTCCCGTCCGGTACTCGTCCTGGGCGATTTTAACGCCCACTCTAATGTGTGGGGCGATGCCCGGGACGACGTTCGAGGGGAGTTATTGCTGGAATGGGCCGCCGGACTGGACCTCCGTCTTTTAAATCGGGGTTCAGTCAGCACCTGTGTGCGATGGCAGGGGGAGTCGATCGTCGACTTGACGTGGGCGACTCCCTCGGCCATGCACCTGGTCTCGGGGTGGAGAGTTGCGGAAAAAATTGCCACGCTGTCGGATCACCGTCACATCCTTTTCAGCGTGGCCTTCCGTCCGCCCCGAGGCGGCCCTGACCGCAGTAATGTTGTCCCGCCACGGCGCTGGTGCCTACGCCGCTTGGACCGCGACATGTTGACGGCTGCCGCCGTCGCCATCGCCTGGGGGGCGAGTGAAGGTGGAGAGAGGATCCCGTCCGATCCCAATTCGCAAGCGGGCTGGTTCCGGGGCATCATGTCTCGCATCTGCGACACGTCGATGCCCCGGATCCGCCCGGGTGACAGACGAGGCTCGCAATATTGGTGGTCGGCCGAAATCGCGCGGCTCCGTTCGGAGTATGTCGCAGCGCGTCGCCGACACCAGCGGGCCCGTCGGAGGAGGCGAGCCAATGCCGAAGAGGCTGCCGGAGCGCACAGGGCGTACCGAGTCGCCGTCAAGGCGCTATCCATCGCGATAGCGGAAGCCAAAGCTCGGTCCTGGAACGAGCTCATCGAGGGACTGGATAGGGACCCATGGGGGCGCCCGTACAAAATGGTACTGGGCAAGCTCAGACCGTGGGTCCCTCCGTTGACGAGTACCCTGGACCCGGATTTCCTGAGGAGGGTGGTGGACACCCTCTTCCCTAGGGTCCAGGACAGTCCCTCGGACCCTCCGTCACCGTCGTACCATGATTGGGACGACCAGTTGGAGGTGACGGAGGGGGAGTTGGACCGAGCAGTACGGCGACTTGCGGCCCGAAATACCGCCCCTGGCCCGGATGGGATACCGGGCAGGGCGTGGGTTTGCGCCCTGGCAGTCCTGGGGGACCGATTGAGGCAACTGTTCACCAGTTGCCTCCGTAGTGCCGTGTTCCCCACCTGCTGGAAAGAGGCAAGGCTTGTGCTTCTGCAGAAGCCGGGCAGGACCGCCGATTCTCCCTCGGCGTTCCGACCAATCTGCTTGCTAGACGAGGCGGGCAAGCTCTTTGAGCGTGTCATAGCCGCCCGTCTCAGCGAGCATCTGTCGCGCGTTGGCCCCGATTTATCGGACAGCCAGTTCGGATTCCGGCAGGGACGTTCGACGCTGGACGCGATCAACCGCGTCCGCGCCCTGTCGGAGCCCACCGTTCGGGCGGGGGAGGTGGCGTTGGCGGTGAGCTTAGACATCGTCAACGCCTTCAACTCCGTCCCCTGGCGGGCGATACGGGAGGCACTGGTCCATCATAACGTGCCTCCCTATCTCCGTGGTATAGTCGGGGCATATTTGCGCGACAGGACGATTAAATTCGTCGGTCGGAACGGGATTGAGATCCAGAGGGAGCTCTCCTGCGGGGTTCCTCAGGGGTCCGTGTTAGGACCTCTGCTATGGAGCCTCGCGTACGATGCGGTCCTGCGGATAAGCCTCCCTCCCGGGGTGAGCGTCGTCTGCTATGCGGACGACACGCTCGTCATAGCCCGGGAGGTAAATTTCCAGCGGGCGGTACGGCTCGCCGAACTCGGTGTTGCGTGTGTCGTCACGGCCATAACGCGACTGGGCCTTCGGGTAGCGCCTCACAAGACCGAGGCGCTATGGTTCCACGGCTTACGCCGTAGGGAGGAACCACCCAGTACGTCGATGCGTGTAGGTGACGCAGAGGTCAGGGTGGGGCGGTACATGAAGTACCTGGGCCTCACCCTAGACAGCCGATGGGGCTTCGAGGAGCACTTCGAGCGTCTGGCCCCCCGAGTGCGCCGGGTAACCGGAGCGTTACACCGGCTTTTGCCGAACCTCGGGGGTCCTAGGGAAGAAGTCCGCCGCCTCTATGGAGGTGTCGTGCGATCCATGGTCCTTTATGGGGCGCCCGTCTGGTCTGAACGCCTGACGGGCGCCTCCCGCTGCAGAGCTATCTTGAACAGCCTGCAGCGTGTGGTGGCCATACGGATCGCACGAGGATATCGAACGATATCCTTTGAGGCGGCGACACTCCTGGCGCGCTTTCCACCGTTTGATCTCCTGGCGGCAGTCGACGCGACGGTTTTCACCGAAATCCGCGTCCGCCGGGAGAGCGGCGAGGCGCCAGAGCAGACGCTCGTTGCCTACAGGCGGGAAGCACACCGGCGCGTACTTGCACAGTGGCGCGCAAGGCTTGAGTTGCGGCTGAACGCGCGCCAACGTGCCGTCGGTGCTATCCTGCCTCACCTCGAGGCCTGGGTGGGAAGGAAGGGCGGTTGCGTCACCTACAGACTGACTCAGATACTCACCGGACACGGGTGTTTCGGTGAGTATCTGTGCCGGATCGGCCGAGAAGTGACGACACACTGTCACCATTGCGGGAGCGACCTGGACTCTGCCCAGCATACGCTGGAGGAGTGCCCGGCCTGGGAGGCCGAGAGACGAGTCCTGGTCGCTGAAATCGGACGGGATCTTTCGCCGCCAGCAGTCGTGTATGCGATGCTGGCTGGCGACTCCACCAAATGGGACGCCGTGGTCTCCTTCTGCGAAGCAGTCATGCTCCAGAAGGAGGCCGCCGAGCGGGATCGGGAGCGAGCCGACCCCGTTCGTAGACGGAGGAGGCGTCGGGGCGGCGGCGGCAGCCGTTAGCCCTACTCCCCTCGGGGTTGCGGTGGCAGTATGAGAAGTGTCCTCTACTGCCGCCATATGCAAGCAGCCCCGGGAAGACAGCGAACTGTTTGTGGCACAGTCGCTGTGCCGTACTGGCAGGAGTCGGCAAATGGGGAGGGCAACTCACAGTCCTCCCCGGGTGCGTGTCCCGACCATCTGGGACACGGCGCAAAAGGGGGGCACCGGAGCAGCATACCCGCGTTCCCGGGGCTCCCCCCATCAGGCGCCAGAAGAAGTCCACGGCAGGTTAGGTTTAGTCGGTACGAGTCCGACATACCCACCCGCAGACACTTTTTGCGGGTGGCATGCATTAGCATTCCCCCTGCCATATCAAAAAAAAAAAAAAAAAAAAAAAAAAAAAAAAAAAAAGATATTGTGTAGGGTGGGTTGGCGTCGTTGATAGATACTTGCTTTTCACGCTGCAGGTCGTTCTTCCCCACACAAAACACATATTTGTGTTCATGAACATCCCTATTTACCTCAGATGGAAATCGAACTTACAACTTGTGGCGTGTAAGGAAAGATTTATCAACCACGCCAACACACCCGTCAAACAGCAAATTGCACCTAAAGCCCAACAACTGAATTGAAGTTGGAAGTCAATATAAAAGTAGGTACCTACTATTTGTTTTTGTTATTCATCTGAAGCTATTCAACTAACCATATTAGATGCATCAATCAGGTGTCAAAAGTTTATTTTCTTCGTTGAGATACGCCAATAATAACACTTTTTCTTCTTGGATGCTATTCTTGAAGAATAAACATATTTGCACAAAAATACATTTTGGAATACAAAATATTTGATGTTGGCAAACAGATTGGGTAAACTTATTTACTTTCCATCTCATTTATATTAGCTTATTAAATCAGGTACATGTTTTTTTCCTCGTGGGTCGGTCAAAGACGCAAGCTGGTTAGCTACCGGCTTTATTAATGATCCTGATGACTTGTAGAGTACTAAACTGGTTTATTCAGTTGCACCAGATGACAAATAGTTGTAATACGCTATTTGACCCGGAACAAATCTTTGTGTGATGAGCACGATTATTTGTTCTGTGACTTGGTGTTTTTTATCTGTAATATGGATTTAGAATATAATATATAAGTATAATTTTCAGTTGTTTGGTTGCCATAGTAGAGGCCTTGCGTAGTTTGGGATTAGATAGCAGTGTATTAGTTTTTTATATACTGTAGACACGGGTCTCATCGCGATAAATATTTAGGTAAATCATTAATAAAAAATGTGTACAAATCGCGAAAGTTTAAAAACATTAAGTGTATTAGTTGTATCAAGATATTTTTTTTTGTATTCTTGGAAGTAACAAACATACACAGTCACACACTCACAACCTTTCGCCTTTATAATATTAGTAGGATTAAAAATATAACTTGTGAAAGTCAAATAATGCCGGTAGCAAACCAAAACCTGTTGACGGTCATCGCAGCCTAGTTGGTAGCTGGTGGTCCTGGGTTCAAATCCCGGTAAGTGCAAATATTTTTGCGATGAGCACGAATATTTGTTATTGAGTCATGGATGTTTTCTATGTATTTAAGTATTTATCTAGCTATATAAGTATGCATATCGTCGCCTGGTAGCCATAGTACAAGCTTTGCTTAGTTTGGGGCTAGGATGATCTGTGTGACATTGTCCATAGATATTATGTAGCTTGGCTAATAAATGACTCCGATATTTCATGGACTGACCGCGACTCTAGTTGCTTAACCTCGCCGATCACTTAGGAACCGGTGAGAGAATGTGGCTATGTACAATTTATTAAAACTTAAAAACACTTTATAACGGGATATGGCCGCTTTTAAAATTGACCACTGTAGCTGGGAAAAGCTCGCTGAAAATAGAGTTTAATAGCGCAAACGTGTAGTAGAGGGTCGTCAGATCTGTGACGAAGCCTGGTTTGGAGTACTTGCTGATAAAAGACAGAAGCGAAATGAAAGCGGCTCGGCACCAACCACCGCAAACTTCTCTTGTCAGGCCTACGGCAGGCTATGTCGGTCTCGCATCGGTTTGTTTAGCCACCAAAAAAAATGTCTCTCAGACAATGCGCCGTAAATCGTCTGTAACAGACGCAAAGGTCATATATAAATATATACACTTCATTGTTCAGCTTAATAATTCGTTAAATACCTAAAGTTATATACACTTAAACAAAAAAAAATTAAAAAAGAGCTTCAAAGCGACAGTGGCTCAGTATTTTTGTTGTAAAATCTAAATTATATTCATTAGGTATACGTATCAGCAATGCCAAAATTCTACATAATTAATTTTCCCAATGGCCTTCAATTCGTAGTTGAATTTTCCCATATAATACATATTATCCAATTACTTATTCAACGCCATTCGACGTTTAAATACAACAATATGTTCTAGAATTGGCTACTGAAATCAAAAACACATTTTTTCCCTAGAAAATTTCAATTTTAAGTTCAAGGCCGTATGTAATCGGATTCATGTAGCATTCTGTAACAATTACAAGCTACCTGTATTCCGTTGCCAAGCGGCAGTGACCTTCAATGAGGGGTCAAGGTGTGTCTCCATAGGCTCTAAGGTCACGAGCCTTGCCAACTCGCTAAACTTTGAGGATTAAAACTATAGAGAGTGTAAATAATTTATCTTTTACATACATACAACTGAGTTGAATGCCCGTTTAGGTACTACCTTGATATACTTCAACGACTTCGTGTTTTGGGCTAGATCCCCACAATATATCTGTAGCTCACAAATTACTTGTGTAGCCGAGAAATTATTTGTGTAGACCATAAACTGTTGTGTCAGATTAAGATATGATTTGTGTTCGTTAATCGAATATAAATAACTACAGGAAAAAGATCAACTTTAAAATTAAATAGTTTTTTTATTAAACTTAGGTTTAATTCAATCTAGAAAAATATTACATAAGATAATTTTGCAAGCAAAGGATATACTTGCAAAATGGTCTTAAATAATATTTTTAATAACACTGTACAATTAGAGGACGATCATAAGGTCAATCTCGATTACTACTTCTCTTAGAAACAGTTCCTCTGCCTGGCAGATCTATTTCGTGATTTTAAAAGCATTAACACTTAGCACATATCTGCTACCATCAGGCAAGACAAGACTCCCTAATTCAAGGGTTCATCAAAAACTTGCACGTAAAAGCAACGGTGAAGATTTCGACTCATGCGCAGGACTACCATTTGTGTGTCCTACAAATTGTTGAACAGAATCTGAGGGTACTTTAATGAATAACGAATTAAATGTTAATAAAGTACAAGTAAAATACTCTTTATCGTACACCATAAATTAAAATTAAAATTAACATACATTAATTAGGTACAAAGGGCGGTCTTATCGCTACTGCGAGGATAGATAGGTGTAACAATAGGTCAACTTAATGTAAACTTAAACTAATGCAAAAAAATAAAAACGGAAATACATAGAAAATTAAAAATGTCAAAAAAAGCAGGAATGCGTGAAAAAAAGCAAAGGCGACAGCGGTAAATAAATTAACTTAAGTAATCTAGGCAGATAAATAATTTTTCTTTACTTGATTTTTAAAAACGTCTAGTGATTGAGCTTGTATTATAAAATACTTCGCGACACAGGGTATGAATGCCCTATATCGGGCGCTGTTTTTTTACATAATCGCCTCTTTTTTAAATGGGGGTAAAGCAGAATGACGGTGTGATATTCTCTATAGTGTTTATTCTCTTAGTCGCCAATAACGAATGATGATACGCACAATCTATGGAGGCTCGGCCATTGTTCGGTTTTGTGCCAAATTGTACTGTGACCAATGAATCAATGTTGGGTTTATTATAATAATGGTTGCTAGTTATAAAGACAGGTATATTTATATGGAAGCGGTGCAGTCATATCGACGTTGCTTAACATTTTTGACTCATCATGCCAGCCAAATAACGTCAACTGCTGGACAAAAGCCTCCCCGTAGAATGAAGGTATATGTCTTAATCGCAACGTTTGGCAGATAGGTTGGCTATCGCAGTTTGATGGTCATAGTTTACAGAAAAACACTACTCTCCGTTCTCTGGTAGGTATTCTCTAGGAACGATTTGGCCCCCACGGGATGAGATGGGGTGATGATATTCTTCGCCGTCACTACACAGCATCTATTTTTCTTTTTTGACTTTATGGTGTAATTTTTTTTTTGTACTTATTAATATATAGGGACAATGTCACAGAGATCATCCTAGCCCCAAACTAAGCAAAGCTTGTACTATAGGTACCAGGCGACGATATACATACTTATATAGATAGATAAATACTTATATACATAGAAAACATCCATGACTCAGAAACAAATATTCGTGCTCATCACACAAATGTTTGCACTTACCGGGATTCGAACCCAGGACCACCAGCTTCGTAGGCAGGAGCACTACCAACTAGGCTACGGTGACCGTCAAAATAGTAACGGGTAAGCCACGTTATACATTTTATGCTGGATGCGGCTAACAGTTTCGACCTCTTCAGAAGATCATCTTCAGGGCGAATTCGACCCGCATGTCCTCGCGTCCCGTCGAGGCAAGGCGTTACTAATTTTCACTACGTTAGCAGACTCACATAAGTTTTAATTATAATAGATTTGGACTGCCTGATGATCTAGAGATATCGTGTTCAACCGCAGAAAACGAGGTCCTGGGATCAAATCCCGGATCGAGCCAAAAGGCGATAAGCGAGCCGAAAGGATTCTGTTCAGAAAAATCTCAGTATCATCCCAGAATCAGGAAGTTGCCAAGAAGTGACGACACATTGTCACCACTGCGGAAGCGACCTGTACTCGGCCCAGCATACTCTGGAGGGGTGCCCGGCCTGGGAGGCTGAAAGGCGAATCCTTCTCGCTGAGATCGGACGGGATCTGTCCCCACCAGCATCGTAGGCGCGATGCTGGTGGGTGACGGGTCGGCAATAGGGGAGGGCAATCCCGAGCCCTCCCAGGGTACGGATCAGGAAGTTGGCTACCTACACCCCTAGTAAACCCCCGTACCTAACCTCTTTAGCCATCCCATTGGATAATCAAAGTGAGGGAAAAAGTGTACCTGTGTTTGCGCTCACACTCTTTTTTATTCTTTTTTCTGGACAACAAACAGTTACACTGAGGGTATAATAAATAACTTAAATGCTAAAAGTAACTTATTCTTTACACTGAAGTAGTATGATAGAAGTGAGAATCATTATACTATATTAAATAACACTGTAAATAAACATATTAATCCCGTTATACAAAATAAAATTAGTTAATCCACACTTCATATGGAGCAAGTCCTTATGAAGAAAATATTATTTCATTTATCTCTCTTTTAAAGATTGACGGTGAACTTGCTAAGAATTCCACATCAGTGAAATTTATGTACTCGTACACTGTAATGTCTCACCACTACTCTTCATCAAACTGACCAACATTATTATTCCTACTACCTACTCGTATATATATGGAAAAGTTAATAAAGATTTAAAGAGGATATGGAACAAGTCATGGAGGTCATTGTTTTAGTGCAATAAAGACCAAAAATGTACAAAAAAGTACCAAAGACTACTTCAAACTCTGAAATATTCTAGGTATCCTTTTTAATTGTAATTAGAGTTAATTTATTCTCAGTATCACGGATCTTTCTTTAGCCGATAAGCTTTATAAGTATTTACGTATTTAGTTCATTGAACTTGGCTATTTTGCTTAGTTGTTGTTTGTTGCTAAGTTGATTTTAATACGTAACTACGCCCAGCAACAGAAGTTGCTTCAGAGGTACTTACCTGTTATCTAACGCCTCTTATATAGCCAGTAATATTCAGTAATATTCAGACTTAATTGGAAACTGCTGGATGCGAATAGCGCAAGACCGGCAATTGTGGAGATCCTTGGGGGAGGCCTTTGTCCAGCAGTGGACGTCTTTCGGCTGATATGACCATGATGATGATGGTGATTCAGACTTAACTTACGGTATTGCTTATTATAATAATAATATATCTTAATAGTAATATCTTAGGACATTATTTACACACGGTAATACATACATTTTAGGTAAAGATAAATAACACTCAGATATAGGGCAAAAAAACGTGCTCATCACACAAAAATCATCAGAAAAACAGTAGTATATGTTGTATATCAGTTATCTGGTTTCCATAGTACAAGCTCTGCTTAGTTTGGGATCATATGGCCGTGTGTAAATAGTGTCCCAGAATATATTATTATTAAACTGCCGAAATTAAAAATGTGGTTAATAAATCCAGGGAATTGAAACAAAACAATATAACACCCAATGCCTATTTTATTGTAGACTAGCTGGGCCCGCGACTTCGTCCGCGTATTAATTCGTTTATTTGGTTTTATTTTTGTTTTTTTTCAAAAATGAAAGACATTTATAAAATAAAAATAGCCTAAGTTACTCCTTATTACATCAGCTACCTGCCAATAAAAGTCCCGTCAAAATCGGTCCTGCCATTTGAGAGATTAGCCGGAACAAACAGACAGACAGACAGACAAAAATTGTAAAAAATGTTATTTTGGAGTGTGTACCGTATATATATTCATATACATGTAGTAAAAACCGGCTATTTCAATATTACAAACAGACACTCCAATTTTATTTATTTTTATAGAGTACAGATTGATTAAAGATGAATGAAAATGAAGCCGGGTTGTTTTTAGTAGAGATAATAAAACAATACCAAACCTCTATTTAGTCGATTTCTTTTTAACACGCTTTTACTAGCTTCAAATGTTACTATATGTAAGAAAATCTTGGGATCTGAATTTGACCCACTTCCCGCTCTCCAATTAGGATGAAATTTTGCACACGCTCTGAGTTCTGATGACAATATATGACTAGCTAAGAAACGTCATTACAATATGGTGGCCTCCCCAAGATGGCGGACTGGCTGTTTGAAATCCACCCGCATGATATGGGTATCAAATAAAAGGGTTTGCTATCAGGAATACGAAAAAAATCGTCACGTGACTTAAATCCTACATGGTGTACATTCAAGATGGCGCATTGGCTATTTGTAATGCATCCATATGATATGGATATTAAATGAAAGGGTTTGCTGAAGGGGATACGAAAAAAAATAATTACGTAACCTAAATCCAACATGGCGGCCTTAGAGCGAGCTAAAACCTAACTAAACTATTAAAATTTATTTATTGTTTTTTTTTTCGCACAGAGTGAGACCATCTTGCCACTAGGGATTTTTTTTACTGAATTAATTAACATTATTTTCTTAATTCTAAGCACGAAAACTGCTAGACCTTATATGTGCTAAGTGAGTCGCTATTAAGAATTACAATAAAATAACTATAACTAGTAGATACTTTGAGTTCTAAGAGCCGGAATTCATCGTTAAAATTAAATGCGATCAATTGACGCTAAACTCGGTTCCGCTTCTTTTAACTGAGTTTAGCGTCCATTGATCGCGCTTAATATTAACGGTGAAATCGGCACTAAGTCTTTGTGCGTTCATACTGTGTTTTAAGAAGTAAATAGCATGCAATTTAATCCGTTGAAAACGCTTTAACATGTTTTCGGCTATTGAATTTTGTCGTTGAAAACGAATTATGAAGCCGCAAGTCCCACCTGTACAAGCTAAATAATACGGATTGAAATAGAGGCAATAGAAAACTATCAAAACCAGTTTATAAACAAAGTGAAATTGAACTTCAATTTATGATAAATGTTTTCATAAGCTTTTTCGTAATCCTATTAGCAAGTTTTAGAGGTGACTGCGACAATTTTCTATGAAAGTAGAGTATTTGAATAATGTTTTAGGATCAATGCGTTTCTTAAAAATATACATACATACATAAAGAGTTATAGAAAAATCTGGTAAAAGAATTGGTTAAATAATAACGACGAAAATACAATTTGGATGTATGTCGCCCCGTAGATTAAACCGGGGGTATGGTATTTAAAGTCTTCTTGCTACTATGACTGACCTGTTGGTCTAGTGGCTAGTTTACTAATTGTATGGGTAATGGTAACCCTAGTGTCAGAGTTGTTCAAGCCGCCCAATAGGCCTCTGACATGGCTTAACGGCTGTTGTCTAATGACTACAACCGCGACCGGCAGTTTATCGTGCCCTCCGAAACACGGAGACGCTCAGAAGTTAAACCACTTTGCCGGTCACCCATCAATGGTCTGACCGCGAGCTTAGTTACTTAACCTCACCGATCGCATACGCACCGGTGAGAGCATCTAGCTGTGCGCTAGTGACACCGATGTTAAGCCAGAGGTTGCCGGGTCGGTCCCCACCCTGGGTAAATCTTTGTGTCATGAACACGATTATTTGTTCTGTGTCTGGGTGTAATTTACCTATTATATGTTTTTTTATTACTAGAAATATATAACAAGTATGCTTATCAGTTGTCTGACAATGGACACTAAGACCGAATTGTAACACGGGAGATATTATAGAGCTTTATTTACTCAAAAGTCCCCTTCAGTACTGTGCCCTTCACACAAATTATGCGACACTAAAAATACACCAGTCTGTCATTTTATTCTTGCAAGGCCACACAACATCTTCGTGGAAAAATTATCAACGCTTGGTGGAGACGAGATGTTTTAATGAATTTGCACCGACAATTTACATTGAAACCACTTTTGATGTTTGAACATACATACATACATAGACACACGCCTGTTTCCCAGAGGAGTAGGCAGATACAACGGATTTCCATTTGTCACGATCTTTACTCACCTATTTTTCCTCGTTTACTGTCATTATATTCTTCATACATGCTCGCCGGTTTAGGGTACTTCTGACCTGGCCTTTCTTGAGAACGTCTCCGATTTGGTTAGAGAATGTTATACGAGCTCTTCTTGTTCCGGTTGTCCCATTCACACAGGCTAGGTATATTTCTTTTGTCAATCTTCTTTCATTCATCCTTTCTAAATATCCAAACCATCTCAGCATACCTTTTTCTATATTTGTACCTTTTATTTTTTAGTTTTTTTTGTTTAGGCAGGGGGAATGCCTTCGCATGCCACCCGCAAAAAGTGTCTGCGGGTGGGTATGTCGGACTTGCACCGACTAAACCTACCTGCCGTGGACTTCTCCAGGCGCCTGATGGGGGAGTCCCGGGAACGCGGGTATGCTGCTCCGGTACCCCCCTTTTGCGCCATGTCCCAGATGGTCGGGACACGTACTCTATATTTGTACCTACATCCTCTTTCACGCCACAAGGCTCTCTTACATCAGTATTTCGTATTCTTTGTAGTCTTTTGATGTTTTAACTTTAATTAAAAAAATACGGGTTCAGCACCGTACACTTGATAGGAGTAAACATTGTTAAAATAACCTATTAGATGTGGAAATTTACAACCAAAGAAAAGCACAAAATGGACTCCTGAACTAGGACTCGAGCCTTGTGTGCTCAGGATAAGGAAACTACATTTATTTATCTAACGCCATACTTGAACTTTTGACGTATGAAAATAAGATACTCTTTTACACCAGAAGTCCAAAGATGGCGCCCATCAGGAAAAGAGGTAGGCTCTTTAATAATGTTTAGTTTAGCCGCATATAAAGGGTTACTGGCTCTTTAGCTGGGGCTAAATTAAAATGTAACAATGTGTGTCATAACAATTAATTATATTAAGAAATATGTCCAAATTATAAGAATTACTGGAAACTGCTGAACGCGAATAGCGCAAGGCCTTTATCCAGCAGTGGACGTCTTTCGGCTGATATAATGATGATGATGATCTGAATTGGACAAATGGTAGTTTCAATAAAAAAATCATAGATATATGTACATTCAATCAATAACATATATTAATTTGTCTGTATGTCTTCTTTTTCTTCTCTAATGTAACAAAAAATACCAAATAGTGACGCACCTTTGAATACCACTTTGGAAAGTTAGACTTCAGTCTAAATTTTCGGACACATCGTAATGCACCTCTATAAATCCGTCGAGGAAAAATTATATGCAGAAATTTTCCTTGTGATAAAAATAGGCATTTTCCTATGAAATATAAGCTAAATAAACTTTATAAAAATTACTTTTTTGCTAGTAAACTAACTAGCGTAGTATTAAGAAAAAAGATCCACCATGATAAGTTTATTTTGTTAATTTTATTTAAAAACAACGCCCACACTACGAAATTTTTCTTGTGTTTCACACTTCACACTTTCTAATGAAATGTACGCTTTTATAATAACATCTTATGGTGTGATGGACGAACATTATATCTTCGTAGGATTTTCTATTATAATTATCTTTTCCTTGTTATATATAAAGTACATGCAAAAGTTGTGCCTAAAAAATATTTAGTATCAGTAAATTTATGTTGTAATAGATATGAAACGTTTTTAAATAAGAGACTTTTTGGCAACGGAACTCACCAGCGTTATATTATGTAAAGAGTGTACGATATAATTATACCATTCATTAAAAATAGAATACCTCAGTTTAAATACATATTTCGAAGAATTATTTTGCTCGTAGGAAACATATTCCTATGTAGAAATGTTTTCTTTGTATAAAAATAAACATTTTCACTTAAAAAATAGGTCTTCATAAAACCACCATACACTGTAATGGGTAAAAATTATAATTTTGTAGTCGATTTTCCTTGTTATTGATGGATAAATATATATTTAGTTCCAGCAAGATTTTGTTGTACTATTAGATACTTAAGAATCACTACTAAGTAAGACGATATTCTAACGATTTTTTTATTTTTACTTGGGTTTTCTATAAAAGTGTACTTTTTGTTACTGTTATTTTATTTATCTCAAACACTTGCTTGACACAACGACACTACCAGTTATAGGGGAACAATAAATCGTTAATCCTGATTATTCTACGAAGAATAACGAGTCTAACTGACAAAAATATTGAATTGTCATTGGTCCTTGATAAGTATGTTAAATTTCGATTTATTCCGACATTTTGAAGTAGTTCAAAATCATATTCAAAGTTTCCGTTACATACAAACATACGTTTGAAACTAATTAAAGATATATATCCGCTCTGACTTCCTTCACTCTTCTTTCTTTGTAGAATCTATTCTTCAGTGGAATTCATTACCTCTCGAAATCAGGATGGTCAAAAGTCGCTTCTCATTTAAAAGAAAAGTTCGAGAGCATATCTTTCGGAAATTATTAGCAGAAACCCCTCGATGATATATATATGATTACATGATCGGATTCAATAGTTGTATAGTAGTATATTATTATATAGTATAGTGTTATATATTATAGTATCGTATGTATTGCATTGTATAGTATTGTATATTCCTGTTTTTTTACTATTAATGTTTACCTTAAGATCTGTGCACCTACCATGCTCTCTCTGCACCACCCTAAGGTTGACTGGCAGAAAATGCCTAGGGCATTAAGTCCGCCTTTGTACATTTTTTTGAGCATAAAGTGATAAATAAATAAATATATAAAAAAACAGTACTTACATAGTAGGTATATATAATTTTCAATTTGGAACATAATCTACTAAACTGAAAACATAAACACAAAATTACTACCGTCAGTCTATAAATCTTGGCATTCCTTTTGAAGTGAAGAAATAAACGTTAGCGCATGAGGGAATGGAAACAACTTACAGTGTTAATTTGCAACTTTGTAAGATGGACCGACCGTATATAGGCGGCAGCATTTTTATTACAAATACTTCTTATTACCGGTAGTACATTTGGTTAAGTAGTTGCTACTATAAATAAATAGCTACAGTGGTGGCGATTCTGTATTTCACACCACTTAACAATGTAAATGTCATTATGTCTTTCTCGTATGACGAGTACAGGGCACAACTTAACCTGCTTGTATTGCGCGGATGCATAAATGGACAAGTTCTATCATGTCACTTATTTTCCTTCAGCATTTTGCGTTAAAACTAAATTGACATAAATAAAGATACCTTCTCTTTTCCAAATGTGCTATTCAAAAAAAAATAGTTTGCTGGCGTATTCTGTCATTTACATTACACCTCCCTCTAATATTCTTCGTATGAAAAGAACAAGGCATACCCCATACTGAGACATTGGATACGCCTACATGCCACAATAGTGTAATTTTTATTATATATTCTGTCTTGTTTTCTTGGTAGATGTAAGTACTAACAGTAGTTTCTAAGTCGTGTGTTCATCATCGTCCACTGCTGGACATAGACCTCCCCCAAAGTTTACCACGTTGCCATTTTAGGAAATGTGAGTTGGTGATCATAGTTAGGTGGTAGTTAGTGCACAGGTGACGCAGTTACTCCACTATCTGGTGTATCACTTAGTCGCCTTGTACGACACCTGCGGGGTATAGTGGGGTGGTCCTGTTATTCTTTCTGGGCCGGAAACCACACGGCTCAAGTACATGTGTATACTAACCAAAATGGACTATTTTTACGGGTCTGAAATAAAAAAGTATATATTTATTAGACCTATCGAAGGTGTCAATTATTTTACTCAGTATTTCGTGTTGAAACTAAGAGGATGAAACTAAAGTTTAAATTTCCTTTTCATAAGCACTATCTTAGGAAGAAATGAATAGATATTATAATTAGTTCAGTTTGCAGTGATTAGTTCAGCAGAATCGGGGACACTAGCTTTTTAAACTTACGACCGTTGCTTATTAAGGAGAATGGTTGAGATGGACCGATAATTTTAAAACGTAATTAAGACTGATTTCAGTTCAAATTTCTTATAAGTTTAAGTTTATAAGGTATTTCTACAAAACACAACACAACACTTAATTGTAATGTCTAAAATAATGTATGTTAAATGTAAACCTATCAAATTTTAATTAATGTTCTTTGTCAATAATATGATAATTATATGTTGCAGGTTAAGTGTTGTAATACCTAACTATCGCATTGGGAGTAAACCTGTAATAGTAATTGGGTTGTCATAAATTAATAAAAATAAAATAAAATATAAAAAAAACATTGAGTTTTTCAACGTTAAAATTCTACCATCACACAATGACTAAATGTTACGTGTTGCGTATTGAGTCTTAATCAACGAACATGTTTGAATTAGCATTAACAGACTACTTTTTCTGATAGCCTAAAGAAATTTCGAGCTGTTTATATTAAGTATACAATAATAAATGCCTTAAATTATCAAAACATTCGTTTAATTAATGTTTAAATATACCGTAATATACGTAAAATTAAATATTATTTAGTATTTTTTTATTACGTCGGAACTTGATGCCAGTCTCAAAGATGCTAGGTATTTTTTTACTAAAAGCCATATGGTCAAAAATACTTGAATACCCACATGTATTCATCCTAACGGATATAAGGGATGAAATTAAAAAGGGCGGAAAGGAAAGTGGAAGGGAGATGAGAATATAACACATGGCATGCATGACACCTGGCATCACTCACGCATTATCACCTCCTCACCCCTAAGACCACAGCATGAATACAATAGTGCCTGGAGAGTATTCTTAAAGGAGGAAGGTTCTTACCTAGTCGATATATAGAGCGATAGAGATAGGTGCGAAAATACTTAAATGTTTGTACCGTTTGCGTTACTATGGAATCACATGTGAGGACGGACCATTCGAGCATTCGACCGCCAAAATATAGTAAGTCTACAAATAAATATGCATATGCCTCTACAATGTAGGAAATCTTCCAATTTCTCAGAAACGGGAACATAAAAAATGCCTTTCGTTTCATCTTAATTGTAAGAGTTTTTTTTTGTAAACTAGTGCCAAGAATTGCGCTGTTTAAACTGAAGAGTGATTGGATTCGCAACACCGCGGCCTAAAAAAATGGGATAGTTACGTTTTTGGCTATGATGTAAATATTAAATTTATATGTATGTCGATATTGTTGAGTCACGATTTGGCGCCAAAATCATTCGCGAATAAATTAATCATACTGTTATTTACGACTCCGCTATGGATAATATGAGTCATTGGTATTGTAAATAATGTAATAATAATAATGAATTCAGGTCATTGTATCCACTCTGGCGCAACTTCAATTCCTGAACCCCTAAGGGTCAGCGCAGACAGAGAGGAGCGCAGCGGAGAGGATTTTATTAAGGCACTAGAAAATCAACTTTAGTGCTATAGGAATAAAGTGCATATATGCTTGAACCTGACAAAATGCTCGCGCAGTCTCACGCATTATAATATTCAGCATACATGCACTTTATTTAAATAATTTTAAAGTTGATTTTCTAGTGCCTTAATAAAATCCTCTCCGCTGCGCTCCTCTCGGTCTGCGCTGGCCCTAAGTGTTACAGAATAAACGCATAAAAGACGAACAATAATCCGATATGACTTACGCACCATCTATTATACATTGATGGTACTATTTGTAAGAAACTATTGCGCAAGTGCCAGTAACAATGTAGGTAACTATAATTTTAACTCCAAAGGATGAACAATACGTGAACACCCATACAAACAAATAATGATTTGATTTAGTATACTAGGTCTGCAAGGCATTCTGCTGCTTGCAAATATTGAGCTGAGTTTAGTTAAGTAGATGTATGTATAAGTACAGACGTCAGCACATCCAGCTACCTCAATCTGTCAAATTTATTTTATAGATTTTCAACTTTATCACGGTTACATAAGGTTCACTTTCAATTGGAGAAATTTGTCAGATTGGGGTAGCTTTACGTGCTGGCGTCTGTACTTTATTTTCAAGAATCAATCATGGAGGCAATTAATAATAACGAAGACACTAAAAAATTAGGCACACTTTCTGGTCACCCTTCAATGATCTGGCCTTACACCTAGGGTTTAAGAATTGGTGAGAAAAACTTGCTAAAAGCACTTCACTGTTCACGTGTGGCGCAGCGGCTAAGACACTACTATTTGTGTGACCCATAAATAGTTGTTCTGAGTTTGGATGTAATTTGTGTCGGTTTATTATATGTTTGTAATGTACTCCGCGTAACAGATTCACAAATGCGGACTACGTCTTTAAAAAAAATTGACTTAATAAATCTCAGTCGTATGTAAAGAAGTCTCTAGAAACAAAACACTAAACCAACTAACAAAGGCACCAAAAATTACCTTAATATTTTCAGTAGACTGATATTACCTGCATTTGTAAACAATTTAAATAATTACTACCTTCAGGAGAATCGGAAATATTTCATACAAATTCAAACCCGGAAATCACAGAGATGCAATTTCACGAGAATAATTGCATCCAAAATGCATAATTATAACCAAAAAATATCTCAGACAAAATTTTAATATATTTCCGCACAAATCTTTCCCAGACATCTATAATAGATTTTTTTTAAATAACTTTGATGATTATTCGGTCTGGTGGTTTTTATACTTTGAATATGACACGAATATATAAAGATTGGGTGTCTGATACTTCACAGAGGTTTAGCAAATCAACAATGAGGTTAATGCTCTGATCCTTTAAGGATATAATCTTATCGCATGATATTTTTATGCCGTCTTGTTCACTGATCTTGAGATTAAATAACTTGAACTGTATCAGTCCTGAAGATAAGCGAACTTCTGACAATGGCCTTTCATTCTAAAGATTTTGTACACAACCAACATAATAAGTAGTTAAAAATCCGGGACATAAGAGTTGCATTACTCTCTACATGACTGCCTCGTTGGTCTAGCGGTAGCGTGTTGAACCGCAGAAAATGAGGTCCTGGGTTCAAATCCTGGGTCGGGCCAAAAAGTTATTTTGGGATTTTTCCGTAAAAAGAAATTTCTCAGTATCAGCCCGAAGTCTGGAAGTTGGCGGTATTACACCCCCGTGCCTCGGAGAGCACGTAAAGCCGTCGGTCCTGTACCTGACCTCTGTCCGGTCGTGTCGCTAGTCGTCCCATCGGATCATGAGAGTGATGGAATAGAAAGTGCCCCTGTGTTTGCGCACACACTTGTGCACTATAATATGTCCTGCGCAATTGGCTAATCTCCATTGAGAATGGCCGCCGTGGCCGAAATTCGGCCGGGAAGACATCACTCTCTACAAAAATGTACCATGGTTTTATATAAAATTAACGCTGTACTAATCCTGGCTTGTGCTCGATGACAGTCTCCATATAGAGTAGGAAATCGGATAGAATTATATTAAAAAAGTGTGTCCACAAACCAATACGTATAATATTAATAAGAGCATAAATAATCATTATTGTTATGAAGAGTTGTATTAATTTGATATTATTGTGATTGTTTAATTATGAAAAATATTAATTTTATGACAAACTGGTGTTCATTATTTTTTGTAAATTAACTTAAGAATATTTAACTAAACGTGACATTTATTACTGCAGGAACTGTAAAATTGTGTACACATGTGTGGTTGATTTTTGAGAACTATGTATGTTTAGAATAAGATCCTCTTTTTGTACCAAATTTCACACAATAAACATTGATTTGATTTGGTTTGATTTGAAGAATAAAGAAGTTTAGGAGGAAAATAGAAGATTTACATTAATAAATAATAATTATTTAAAAGTGTTTTAAAAGATGTCCTAGTTTGCGCGAGTCTGATAATTATGTAAAGGGAGTGAACTTCACAATCGAGTTCCTTGTACAGTTAAAAAATGTCGTAGAAATAAATGAAATGTGTGGACAACTAGAGTTTTAGATTCTCTGACGATCTCAAGGACCTAGGATGTGTATTACATAAGGATTTCAACCTAATCCTAAGGTTTGTAACGGGCTTCAAAGTCATATAGCAGTCGCTGCTGTCTGATAACTAGCCACATTGGCTAAGCCTGGGAGCCGACTTCAAAAGAAATTCGAAAAGGCGAACCGAAGTACAAAATGGTCTTAATAACTGAGCCTTTCATGAATCTCCTCCTCGTGGGGAAATCTTTTAGTGATCGTCCCGCCACTGGGGATGCGACGGGACATGTCGGACTCCCAGCCAGATGGTATTACTGGTTTACTGACTCAAACCCCACAGTGTTCCTCTACCACCTTGAGCCCAGACAGCCTGGTCAGGTGTTGGCCCACTTTTAAATGAGCCCCATTTCCTTTGGGGGCATTTATCTCTCTTCTCAAAAGAGGCACGCGTGAAACGCGACGCGGCACCATCTCAGGCCTATTCTGGTTGGACAGTAGCGCTAGTTCACCGCCCGCAGGACGTTTTGGATTTACACCACCAATCTGAGAAATTTTCTTACCTTTTTTCACATCCATAACTTGATTATCAGCAGTGAAACACGTTGCCACAAGACCAACGAACCAGTCGACCTCTAACCGGTATATGCGCAAGATCAACGTCAGATGTTTGATTAGGTTAACCATAACATTGTTTTTGGGCGTAACCGATTTACATTCGTGCAGAATACTCATCGAATTAGATAAGGCTATTAGTAAACAATCAGACAGTTCTATAATTACGGATACAACTATAAAATTATTGGTGTTAAATAATTGTTTGGGTACAAGTAATGAGCGGTCGAAACCTTCTATACCTAAATGAAATATGCAATATTTATATATACGCATTAAATAATCAATTAAAATTATTTTTATATCATTTATACTGAACACACAAAAATTTTGGGTTACGGTTACATACCCGGGTGTAAATGAAAATGTATTTCGCTATTAGAAAAGTAGGTAAGATTGGTCTTGAACTAAGACTATACAACGCATGACCCGTGTGAGTGAAGCGAGCGTGGCCCGTAGTGGCCGCCGAGTGCCAAAAACTAATTAATATACATAAAAGATCGTCTTTGAAATAGTCTGGGGGTCGTTTATGGAAATGAATTGCATGTTTGTAAAGCACCTCGAGATATATGAATTTAAATAGCCTCTTAATTATTATTAAGAAGTAGATTTATCTATGTTATCACCTGTGAGATTTATTGAAATTTTAAATAAAGATTACTTACTTACTGAAGAGGTAAAGTGATTCACACTTTACTTCTTCATCATACGTGCCGTATTTACGCTAGTGTAAGAGTTGTGATGACCAAAGGACTGTTGTTAAACGATTAACCATTTAAATAAATTTTATTCTAAATGTTTTCATCAATCCGTTTACCAAAATATCTACGAGTATATGTAGGTACCTAGAAATAATTATGTATACTTATTACCACAAACTTGTTCTGACTATTTGCAAGCGCTTTGAAGTCTATGTGAATAAAGAGTTTATTTATTTAATTAGTTTATTGGACACTTATTCATACATCGACCGCGTGCTTAAGTGCTTAACCACGTTGATCTCTTATGAACCAGTGCGAGCTTGGTTTGAGTAGCTTTGCTCGTGATCTTGATCTTCGCGCGTCATTATTTAAGGAGACTGTTCAAAGATTTCTTAATAGGGGAAAATAATAAATCTCATCTTTCCATAGTAAGTTTCATAAGATCTGCTTCTAAAATAGAAAGATAGAATATTGAAGGTTATTCCGCTTCCTCTCTTACATTACATTCATTATTATTATTACAATACTTTACCGCGTAGGCTATACCTAACTGGCTTCACAAACAAAACCAGAATTAGCTATAGAAACACGTATAACAATCAATATTTATGTGGTCAATATTTAAATTAACATCTTGTTTAATTTACGCCACATAAAATTTTTATTGTTATTGGCAGTAGGTTATTACAACCTGTTATTATTTGAAATATATGTACGACATAGCCCAAAGAATTGCCAAACTGAAGGCCACTTCAGTTCAGAGCTATGTGCCCTGCCCACTGCCAAGTGGGCAGGGCACATAGCTCGTAGAACTGACGGCCGATGGGGCAAAAAGGTTCTCGAGTGGCGACCACGAACCGGAAGACGCAGCGTGGGCAGGCCTCCTACACGGTGGACCGACGATATTGTGCGGGTCGCGGGAAGCCACTAGATGCGGGCAGCGCAGGACCGGCTATTGTGGAGATCCTTGGGGGAGGCGTTTGTCCAGCAGTGGACGTCTTTCGGCTGATATGATGGTGATGATGAAACATAGGCATAGTAAATAAAAGCGATTTGGGATAGATACCTGCAAAAATAGCTTTACAGGTTGGATACTTTGGAGCTAAACGAAAATGATGAGGTTACGAGACTTTCTGAAAATCTGTGAATGGGGAGCAAAATTCCATTAAAAAATATGGATAGTCTCCTAAGACCATTTTTGTGTAGCTGCAACGGATAAGGTCCTTCCCCTTACTGCCCCGCTGAAAGTTTCCACCCTGTATATAAAAATAGTGTATCAAAGGTTCTCGAGTGGTGACCACGAACCGGAAGTCGCAGCGTGGGCTGGTCCCCTACAAGATTGACCGATGAGCTTGTGCGGATCGCTGGAAATCGCAAGAAGTGGATATCGCAAGACCGGCAGTTGTGGAGATCATTGGGGGAGGCCTTTGTCCAGCAGTGAACGTCTTTCGGCTGATATGATGACGATAACATTCATTACTGCGGCAGTAATAAACTTTCCAGGAGATGCGCTCTTTGCGTCTCTGCATGGACATTCGTAACACCAGGGGCCGCAAATATGTTGGCGGCCTTTAAGAAAGGAATAGACTCGATTATCGAAGATTACCATGCAATACCGGATCGTAAATACCTTCGCAGTTAATTGTTTCCTTAGATTGAGCGGTAAAAGTTTCTTGTGAAACGCTTGGTGCTAGACGTCGATTCATATATAAGTGATAGGGATAACAGTTCCACTTCTGGTGAGAGGGTCAATCAGCCTTGAGACGGGAGGTTGGAGGTGTGGTCCTTGTAAAACCGTAATCACCGATAACCAAGACGGGTAGAATATATCTGATTCTTATAGACCGTTAGCAATATAGCTGGTAACTTTTGGTACCATTTGATTTAATTTACCTTTAAATTTTTATTAAAATGGAAGAATTTGCCGGAAAATTGGGCTAAGCTTTGAAGATCCAGTATGAAAAACAGGGACAAAATATATGCCACTTAAAAAAATGCTTTAATAATAAGAAATATCTTTGGGAATACAGGTCTTTGGCACAACAAACACACTGCCATCTGACCCCAAACTATGCAGAACCTGTACCACGGCAACATACTTACTTTTCTTACTTACTCACCACACTTTTCTCCATACTGGACTCTCCTACCGTTCCTTCTTATTTAACGCCTCACTTTCAATACCTTTCTGCTAATCATAGTGAGACTCTCCGCTCTAGTCATAATCGTCTGTTACGATGTCCACCTCATAGCTCTGACTTCATTCACTGTTCTTTCTTTGTCCAATCTATACTTCTTTGGAATGAGCTTCCTGTAGGAATCAGGATGGCTAAGACTCGCTTCGCGTTTAAAAAGAAAGTTCGTGAGTATATTTCTAAGAAACTACACACAGAAATGTCTCGTTAATAATTATATTTATTTTTGTTTAGTATATTTTATATATATTATATATAGTGTTCGTAATTATTAAGTTTAATTATACGAATAATAAGTAAAATACATTTTATATAATCCAAATACATCTGCCACGATCTCTCTGCACTACCCTAAGGTTGACTGGTCGAAAAGGCCTTTGGCATTAAGTCCGCCTATATACATTCTCACTGTACTAAAGTTTAAATAAATAAATAAAAATACTTATACATTTACAAAAACAATTTATTTAGATATTGAATAATGGAAGAAATTGGTCGCTACTCCTTAATATTAACAGAATCAAAATCAACTAATATCTTGCATGCTCACTTAGAAATTAGAACATTCGTTCCGTGTTTTAAAACCTCACTTTAAAACACAGTTAGTTTATTTTTAGCTAATTGCACCTTTTCGGTCGAAACGTTATAGCGTAATAGCGGGTTAGCAAAAAAGGGTTTTCGTGATTTCAGTTTTTTTTTTTAGGGTACGATTCATTTGTATAATATCTGTAATCTGAGTCATGACTGTAATAATAATTTATCGGCGGAACAGAATCGATGATTGATCGTGATTTTTCGTCCGTGAAGTTTAGGGTGACCTTTTTGACACTACAGACCTCTAAGTGTTACACTGTGTCAAATTATAACGGGTTCGCATAAAAAACGTAGTATACATTATTCTGATTCATCGTTTTTCAGGTAAACGTTAATAAACTATGAATAAATGGGCTGCAAAATTTGCTAATAACAATAGGTATGGTTGGTGCCATAGGTAGATTTTTTGTCACCTTCAAAATTTTATTACAATTATTTTTAACTAGTTGTACCCGTGTTAAACTGTATAAATTATAGCCTATGGGTCAATTCATAGGTGTCAGCTAACTCCATACCAAATTTTATTAAAATCGCTCCGGCCATTGAGACGTGTAGAAGCAAACATACACACACTCACATACTCACAAACTTTCGCCTTTTGAATATTAGTGTGATTTTTATATTAATACTTGAAATAAAAATGGCGCGGACTGAGGATCATTAAATTGGGAACAGTTAAAGTTCATATGGGGAAGGAGTGCAGAAAGCTGATATTTTTATATAATAGACATTAGAAGTAAATTATTTTGATATTACACACACTACCATGCTTTTGACATACTGAAAAACAGAGAAAAGATAACAAATTGTTTCAACACTGTGAAGAATATAATATTAGGTCTTTACCTATGAAATTGCCGTTCTGCAGTACTGGCCATTTCAAATCAAAATAATTTTTGTTTGGCTAAGAATTCTAATTTCAAATTAATTTTATTTTAAAAACATGGATTTTTTTTTCCAAAAGTAGTCATTTCTTTATTGATTAGTGTTACATTTTCATCGCATTTCAATCTTTTTCGTCATCATGGATACGTTAAAAATTCGAGTAATTAAGGAATATGAGTACCGTCGTGGCAGCAACGCGGCACAAGCGGCACGCAACATCAACGACGTTTACGGAGCTAACACTACAAACCAACGCACCACCTGTTATTGGTTTGCTCGCTTCCGTTCTGGAAATTTCGACCTGAAAAATGAACCTCGCGGTCGTCCGAAGACTTTGGTCGACAATGACGAATTAAAGGCGGTTGTGGAAGCTGATGATACACAATCTACGGCTGAATTAGCAGCAGCTTTTGACGTTAGCGTCAAAACAATATTGGTCCATTTGCGTCAAATTGGCAAGGTAAAAAAGCTTGACAAATGGGTGCCCCACGAACTCAATGATCGCCAGCGCGAAGTACGCGTCGAGACGTGCCTTGCACTTGAACCGCATTGTTACCTGCGATGAAAAATGGATTCTGTTTGATAACCGCAAGCGCTCAGCAAGTTGGTTGGATCCTGGTTCAGCACCTAAACAATGCCCTAAACGAAAACTTACCCCTAGAAAAGTGATGGTCACTGTTTGGTGGTCTAGCGCCGGTGTGATTCATCACAGCTTCTTACCAAACGGGGTGAGCATTACTGCAGATGTGTACTGTGAAGAACTGAGCACAATGATGGAGAAGCTGGCGCATCTCCAACCAGCATTGGTCAATCGCTCGTCTCCGCTGCTCCTGCACGACAACGCGCGACCTCATACTGCACAGCAGACGGTCTCCAAGTTGCAAGAACTGGGGTTGGAAGCTCTCCGTCATCCGCCCTACTCACCAGACCTTGCGCCTACAGACTACTACTTTTTCCAGAATTTGGATAACTTCTTGGCGGGAAAAAAATTCAATACCCGAGAGGCAGTACAAAATGCCTTTGAAGAATTTGTTGCCTCCCGTCCAGCTGATTTCTTTAAGAAGGGCATCAATAAACTGCCACTGCGATGGCAAAGATGCATTGATTGCATGGGTGATTACTTCGATTAATTCAAATAAAAAAATTCATGAAAAAAATTCGTTTAAATTTTTTCATACAAAACGGCAATTTCATAGGTAAAGACCTATTATTATTGGTCTTCAATGTCTATAGTCTTTGAAAATAGAACCTTAATGGTCGAATTTCAAACAAGTTCGATCTCTAGTATGTATAAATACACACATATTGTAGATAAATTACATCCAGACACAGAAAAAACAATCGCGCTTAGCACACAATTTTTTGTCCTATGTGGGAATCGAACCCACTATCTTCGGCTTAACAGTCAGGTCACTAACCACTAGACCAACAGTCAGCAAATATAAATGCTGTCAGAAAATCCTTAGCTCAGTATTTCACATCTATAAAACGAATTCAAACACATTTTGCTCCGTTCGTAAAGCATTGAATGCATATTTATTTTGCTCAGTTTGTGACCAGATGAAGGTTAAAGGTCGAAGACCGGAGTTAATGATACAGTGAGGGGGTTAAGTAATGAACTGATTTCACATCCAACAACCTTACCCTAATTTTAAGATTAGTTTCGTACGGAATTCGTACATGCATGCTGTTAATAAACTTTACAAAACACATCTTGTATATTTTGCACATTTTATATTCAGTCAAAGGTCAGAGGTCAAAGACCGGGGCCAATGGTAATGAACTGATTTAGTTTAACAACTGCAGGTAGTCCAATTTAGCTTAGGAAATAGAGTACATGGAGTACGATAGATTTCTCCTCAGCCAAGATGACTAGCACGTTGAATGAGGCAAAGTGTACTTAGGTTTGCTCACACACGTGCACTAAACAACTCTGTGAACTCTCGCTGTGAACGACATTATTCTCATTCCATTGAACGAGCTGAGACATTTTTTTAAAGACAACGCTCGGTCTAGGTAAATATATTCCTGTATCGCGGGGTAATTTACAACCATATGTATAGGTCACATAAATAGTTGTTATGCACGGGAATCGAACCCGCGACACAAAGTAGCGAGGCTGCAGCCTTATTTCCTGCACCAAATGTGCAGTCAATTGTTAATAATATAGTAATATTAATTACTATATTAGTAAAAACTTGAGAGGTGTCAAGGGACACCCGGATGGAACGAAGTTATTTCTTATTATTTATTATGTACAAAAAACCTGTATACACTCAACAAAAATAATCATCGCGACACCACACTGTTCAATGCGAAATAGAAATGAAAATATCTGGCTTGCTTTCTATAAGAGAGAGAGAGAGAGAGACAGACAGAGAAACATGCGCACGCCGCACTGCTGCAAAAAGTGTCGTGACAACTTTTCGTAAGATTTTTTTCCGTCTCCCTTTCACAACGCGCGATAAGGAACTTCGTTCCAACAATAATTTTACTTAATGTTAGACTAATTATGTATTGAAATAATTAATCTAACATCAAGTAAAGGTTTAACTTAAAATATCGTATTTTGACATGTCCCTAGTTTCTTATATTGAAAGCTTAATAGCCCAAATGGTGACATTGTGGAACCTTTAGAGGAGGCCTGGGTCCAGTTGTGGGCAACTTTAGGCTGATGATGAAGAAAATTAATACAGTATTTTTTTCTTTTAAAAAATAACGCGGTTAATGAGATCACTTTATTTGACTTTAAAAATGCCCAATAAATGTACGTCACATATATACTGACCACAACACGTTATGGGACCAACAAATAGGGTCCTATACGGTGATCGGTAAGTTAATTTTTCGGTAATTTTGACCACTGGGTGACGTGAGCAGTCATTAGACTTTATTGCTTAATTGTGAGCTTGAAAGTACAAGTGTATGAGAAGTAGTGTGTAAGTCTGCCACCTCGATCTATCGGTAGCATGGTCAACCGCAGATAACGAGGTATTGGGTTCAAATCCCGGGTCGGTCCAAAAGTTTATTTATGATATTCCTGTAAAACAAATTCTCAGTATCAGGCCGAAGTCTGGGAGTTGGCAGTATTATACTCTCGTGTCTCGAAGAGCATGTAAAGCCGTCGTTCCAGTACCTGGCCTCTTTCTGGTTGTGTAGCTAGTCGTCCCATCGGATGATGGTGATGAGTGATGGAATAGAGAGTGCCCCTGTGTTTGTTCACACAATTGTGTACTATAATATGTCTCGTGCAGATGGCTAATCTCCATTGAGACTGGCCGCCGTGGCTGAAATTGAGCCGCGAGGACTTTATTATTATTAATCTTCATTATATCGTCAATTACGTAGACTTAATTAGCAAGTTCAATCTTCCTATAATTGTTGAAATAACAAGATAATTGAATACACAATCCTCAAAAACTATCTAATATTTATGCGGCATAATATATTTGCACAAACGGAGTCTTTTACATTGTAGCCAATGCGTTATGTCGTGAGTTCAATCCGGGTTGAACTGTACCGACCCATCATACATTAATCTTGGTCGGATGCACTAATAGAATTGTAGGTGATGCATCGAATATTGAACAATATGGAGCTTTGTGAACTAATGGGGCTGGCACGACTGTAAGCAGATACTAGATTATATATATTTTGTTACTTTTCAAATGTAAGTTGGTCGTACTTTTAATATTTGTAGCTTAACAATTGAGGTTTAATTTATTTATTAGTATGGTGGTGGTGACCGGTGGGTTAAGAGATTGGAAAGAAAACTAATTTTGTTAATGAAACCTTTATTGGCGTCGGCAGTGACAGTCCCGGTGGCAAGCACTGCGCGAGAGTTCGCACGTGGCGCATTCACATAGTTCCCGCGACGAGCACTGTACGAAAGCCCCGACGTACATTTCTCCCTGTGTACGGAACACTTGATACAGTTGACTTTCACTGATCACATGCTTTTATTCAGTTTTCAACTTTTATTGAGTCTTCTTGATTCGCCTTCGCTTTCACTTGAATTAAAACTCACCGTTCTGGTTCTTATGGCTTATGGCTTATATGCTAGGGGTATAAAAGCAGTATATCGAAAAATTTTAACATTCCGAAATCATTATTTTCTTTATAGAACCTTCACCAATTATTCAGTCCTTGTCTCTTTATTTCTATCAAGAAATTCGCACCCACTCTTTCTTTTCTTTCTAGAACCTTGAAAAATATAGCAAATTAATTGTAATGCTTCTTTTCTTGCTCCACCGATCTGTTCCTCTTCGATCTGGAAATTCGCACCATCTCTTTCTTTTTATGCTAGAAACATCAAATGTAAATTTTTGCATTAAGAATTTTGTTTGTCGTTAATCATATATTTAAGCACCCGGCGAGTCTTGAACCAGCACCATCTACCTATCTAAGCTACGATCGATTGAAATGATACCTCGAAACGATTCATTCTCGCACCACATATTCCAGGATATTCTATAGTATTATCAATTTTAGAATATAACCTTAGAGTCATAGGATATCAAAAAAAAGCGGTGCATGTACAAGCATATATTGTACATACGTGAAATATGATCAACATTTCCTTTCCAATGCACGTTCTTCGTGCACCGAAAACTTGGTCAATTAAATTGTCGATGGCATGCTAGCTTCTGCCAACGATGTGCACTAAAAACATAATGTTTATGATACATCTACGGCTCACGTCATTTTGGTACCCCGTGCCAGTATAACTTGCAATTTATTTTCCACGAATATACGGAAATTGAGATTTTTATGTTGAGATATATATAAAAGGCGGGGAAAAGCGAGCTGGTTTTCGGCGATGGGTGCCGTAGACGAATATTTTCGGGTACGAAAAATAAAAAGTGTCGTATTTTGCGCTAGGATTTTGGTTGCTATGATTACTTTACGAGATTTCCTCTTGTGCTATCACTGAAATGGAATTCCACTGAGATAACTTTGAGCAATTGGTTTAAAAAGCTCAAACTAGTTTACGGTAAGAGTTTTTTAATTGATTTGTATACGATGGTTGAGGCTGAGTATTTTTTGTGACCTATGATATCTAATTTTGAGATACCAATTATACATTATTTAAACATACTTAAGAAATAATATATAAGTTATTGGGTGTTGGCGTGTCTTTGCGACACGAAGGCCTCCTCCAGCGCTTTCCAGTCTACTCTCTCTTGAGTTGTTCTCTCCCATAGTGGACCTGCAATCTTTCTGATATCATCAGACCAACGTTTTCTTTGTCTTCCTTTTTTCCTCTTTGTTTGGAGTCTGGGAGTCCATTCTGTTATGTGTTTTGTCCATTTATTATTTTTCTCTCTCATCATGTGGCCTAACCACCTCCATTTCAGTTTTTTTGTTTTTACAACAACATCTTCAATTTTCGTGATATGTCTGATATCCACGGCTCTTTTTCTGTATCTCTTTGTGTAACCCAGTATACTCCTCTCCATACCTCTTTGACATGTTATCAGTTTTTGGTTTTGTTTTTCTGTATTTGCCCAGGTCTGGCAACCGTAGGTTAGAATTGGTAATATACTCGTACATGTGTTGTAAATTTTCCTTTTCGTTGCAATATTATATTGTTTACCTTTTAGCACTTCTTTGAGAGACCAATATCTTTTCCATGCATTAGCTACACGTCTCTCAATTTCAGAGTCCATCTGGTTGCTGAAGGCTATAAGTTGCCCCAGGTATATATATGAATTTACATATTCTATTTCCTCATCATCTATTGACATGTTTTTTTGGCTTCTGTTTGTTATTATTTTGAGACTTGTTTTGTTTATTGTTAGACCCACCTTTTTGCTTTCGTATGACAAATCTTGGAGCATGTTTTGAAGGCTCTCTGGGTTATCTGTTATAAGTATTATGTCATCTTAAGAAATAATATATTAAGTTAAAAAAGAGAAATGAAAAAAGATGCGTTTAACATAATTTATTAAGAGCCATATTGTGAAATGAAACTATATCTAATATTGTGAGATAAAACTGACCCGATCGAAGATGACTTCTTAGAATAGTACTAACTCGGTAAGCCTTAAACAAATCAATTATATGTATAATTAATCCTATTAAATAAATTACTAAAAAGAGAAAATATTTCATTTTGTGTACGTTTGTTTGTTTATAATGGATAAACTCTAAAAGAATAATTGTTTAAAAAAATATTTCTCATATAGTAAGCTACATTATCACCAGAGAAATATAGGCTATATTTTATTTTAAAAAATGTTGAGATCTTTACTATAATTACAATTAATTTGATATTTTAGGTACATTTGCCAATAACTAACTTTTTTGGTAGCATTAGGTATCAAAAATAGTCATCTAATGGTCTATTTACAGACGCCAGCACATCAAGCTACCCCGATCTGTCAAACTTCCCCAATTGAAAGTGAACCTTATGCTCATGTGATAAAGCTCAAAATCTACAACAGAAAATTCAAACAGATTGGGGTAGCTGAATGTGCTGGCGACTGTACATGTACACACTCCCTTTACCATTACCCTCAAGAAAAGCCGCGAAGTTATGTGTCTTAACTATAATATTTAAGTCACAATAAGCGTCCTTCATTCTAAATACTAATTGATATCTATATAAATATTTATTTACAAAAGAAAAGTATTATATGTAGTAGGTATATCAGTTATCTGGTTTCCATAGTACAAGGTCTGCTTAATTTGGGATGGTCGTGTGTGAATAATCTCCCAGGATATTATTATATTATATATTATCTACCCGTGCGCAGCGTGGCCGGGACGCTAGTATTAGTAGCCAAAAATATACTTAAGAAAATATGAACTATTTGAAAAACAATCAATATGAAATTTATTTATGAACAAATACTAGAAACAAGCAATTATAGTGACTTTGTCGCTGAATTAAAAAAAACGTGACGATACGTCGAATTCACGTAACGGTCTCGAACAAGTTACGTAGACCCGGTGAAGTTTCAAGCGGTTTTTAGATGTTTTAAACGGATTTTTAGTTACGTTTGTGTAACGTACCTACGCATTACTGAACTCTAAAAACTTGGTACTCGTTTGACGAACGTAGTACCTTTTTCAGTTGAGTTAGGTAAGGGCTGTAATGAGTATTTATATTCGCATATTTTTTGGGGGCGAAATCTTGATAACGCGTCACGTTCATTCCATTGATTCGGGATACTTTTTTTTTATTTACATTTCAGATTCGTTGATGGAAAAATATATTTACGGAAACACATATACTCGGTGATACCCAATTAAGTGTTAAGTTCAGTTTCATCTGGAGATTTACTAAGAAACTGAGTATGTCACGAAGTGCAACGAAGCTGTAAAACTGTGTGTAAAAAGTTTTTCCGCTGGACATAATCTATATTGTACTTAATTTAGTTTGAATTAGATAGAGTGACAATGTATTTGCATGCTCGTGAGCAAAATGTGAGGACTATATTTGGTTAACATATCCATTACCATATTTAAGCAAATAAAGAAATTGAATTAAATTGAATATTTGTCGAGGGTTGGGATCGAACCCACTACCTCTGACTTAGCAGTCAGGATCACCAACCACAAGACCATCAGAATTTTATTTACGTGGGTTTGTCCTTTCTTCTACTATGCGGCATAGGTGGATGGTCTATTGAACGCGTAGAGGACAGGTCGCGAACAATTCACAGACGTCACGGACAGACAAAAATATCACGTCTGCCAACATCCGTGTCACGTCCTCTATTCCTAAAAAACCTTGATCCATCACTCAACTACAAAAACAACGATATTTTTCATCTTTTTTAAAATACTACACATATATAAAAGGTCATTGACATTCTTACATAACGTAGAACTGACCTTAACTTTTGTATATGACAATTTAATGATATCACACTAATATTAAATACGCGAAAGTTTGTGAGTGTGTGAGTGTGTATGTTTGTTACTTCTTCACGTCAAAACGGCTGAAGCGATTTTAATAATAATAATAATATTTCGGGACGATGTCACACAGATCATCCTAGCCCCAAACTAAGCAAAGCTTGTACTATGGGTACCAGGCGACGATATACATACTTATATACATAGATAAATACTTATAAACATAGAAAACATCCATGACTCAGAAACAAATATTCGTGCTCATCACACAAATATTTACACTTACCGGGATTCGAACCCAGGACCACCAGCTTCGTAGGCAGGAGCACTACCAACTAGGCTACGGTGACCGTCATAGCAGTATGATGGTCTAGTACACAAAGAGACGCTGCTGCCCGATCCCTGGAAGATATTCTTCCTCATTAAGTATGTCAGAAAATCTGAAATAATTACAGTTCCTGCTATACAGTATTACAATAAAACAGAGTAGTTTTGAAGTAAAACTTCTTTACTTACGCTTTGGGGAGTAAGTTGGTGAATGCGTGACGAGAGCGTTACGAAAAGTGTGATCAGGTAAACATAGAAAGAGAGAGAGAGAGCTACGTTTCGTATATTATTGTAGGGGCATGAGAGAGAGGTGCGCGCACACATTTTTATTCTCTTTCTCTTATAGCCAGTTGCATTTTTTTAAGACAATGCCGGCACGCGAGTCTTCCTGTGTCGCGGGGTACTTTATAAACATATAATAGACGGACACAATTTACATCCAGACTCAGAACAAATATTTATGAGTCACACAAATAGTTGTCCGGCGCGGGACTCGAAGCGGCGAGGCGACTGTCTTAGCCGCAGCGCCACACGTGCATGTCATATATCTAAGTGTTACTTCAGTCGTGTGCTCTAGAGGAAAAGCGAATTTTGGAAAAAAAATAAAGATTCAGCTTCTCCAATCGTCTAATACTTGAAATGAAACTGATTGGATGCCTGTGTGGGTAACTACGATTGTTTAGAGGACATTGAGGGCAACTAGTTGTGAGCACCCTGATTAGTGTCATAGACCGGTAGTAACGGAAAATTGTTCGAGCCGATCTAATGCAAACATCCAAACAGAATATACTTCAAACTTTAGCTTTAACCATCTGGCTCCCCAAAGTATCTACAGTTATTACAACAAGCTGGTAAGTCTGCCCAAACTTTGGACTTGCCAAATTACAAGCGTTTAAAATTCAGGAGTTTTGCTCACTAATCTCTTACTAGTTCGCACCAACCGCGTCCGATGTACAAATATTTACAGGGTCGTCCCAGCTGAGGTCAATTTTCCTATACCCCACATCAAAAATGGCTCTATATCTCCACAAATTCCAACTGAAATTCAACTTTCATATCATAATATTTAGGTTGAAATTTGATTGAGAGCAGCAAAATCGTAAAATTGAAGATGGGACTGATGTAATTTACGAAATTAGATTTTAAATTTAGTTTGCTAAAGTTCGTTTTACTCTGGTATGCTCGTAAAAATCTTTACTAATCCAGAATGATGTATCCTGGTACTTTCTCTCGATCAAGTTTCTATTTTGTGTGGTTTGCGTAAGGTTGGTTTTTGGGTGTATTTTTTGTGATACAAGTGCAGTGCACTTTGCTTGTGGTTCAGTGATGCACCTCAGAGCACAGACTGATTTATGGTTATAATAAATATATGGGTGTTTAATGTTTGAGATTATCTATAGTGAGTAATAAAAGACGGTGTTTGTATGTAAAATCTGAATGCTAATGTGAATTTTATGTCTTAGGATATTTTATGCGGGGTATTTGGAAAATTTTAAAATATTGGCACATATTCTTGACTTGAAACTTGAGCAACTCAGATTGTCATTATCTAACATAATCAAAATCTAATTGAACTTGAGTACCTCAGACTATCAAAAAGTGAAGTGAACATTAAAACATAGGAACATTATAGTTTAATATCTATTTGGCTGACCTGTCTGTCTAGTGGTAAGTGACCCTGACTGCTAAGCCAGAGGTCATGGGTTCTATTCCCACCTGGGACAATTCTTCTGTGTCTGGGTGTCATTTATTTAAAAATAAAAATAAAATAAAAAAGGTTTTTATTCACGTAGACTTAAAAAAAAACGCTTGTAAATAGTCAGAATATGTTTGTAGTAATACAGTTATTAATTCTAGTTACTTATTACAGATATTTAGGTACACGGAATGTTAAAACATTTATACAATTTATTTTATAATGGTAGTGACATTTAGCTAGCTTGTATTAAGTTATTGTCCCGGGCAAGACGTTAAACTGCCTTGCGTTCGACAGGTACAATCGAATGTATTATTGTGGCTCTCTCCCACTTTGTACATAAAGTCTGTTTCGGCAAGGAAGGCAACCCACAGCTGATATGCAGCGGGTTTGGCGGACTTGGCGGAACAGCACGGCAATTGTGGAAGGCCAAGGGCGACGGTAGAGAGCGTACAGTTACCGTCGGCCAGACACATCATCCAAACTCTCCTCTAGTTGTAGCGGTTCTCCGTTCCACTAGAGATAGGAGGGGAAGGACGAGTGTGTGCATCTGTGTTTGCGCGTACACTTATGCACCTTAATATTTCCTGCGCACCTGACTGCTTCCGAACATGGACTCCGATTACAGCAAAGTCCTGTGGCGATGGGGTGAGGTAGAGAGGTCTGGATTGATGCGAACCAGGCTTTGTCTGATGCCTGCACACGGGCGGTTCTGGGGGTGTATGTATGTACACCGTGGTCGCTTTCGCTCTGCGCATGGGGTGACAGAATGGATTCGGCAGCACCCAGGGTGACAAAGCAGCCCTATTTAGGGAGGCACTGCTTTCCCTGCTCAGCCAGGGAGGGGACTAGAAAAGGTGTCCCAAAAAAATGCTCACCCCGACTTAAGAGAGGGTAGTAACCACGGCTGCCTCTGCATCTATTTTTATCGTGGTCGACGCTACACAAGTAATAAAAAGAAAACGCAACCATCATCCAATACTATGACATTCGGCGCGTGGAACGTTCGGACGCTTCTCGATAGTGATGCTAACGCCTGTCCTGAGCGAAAAACCGCTATTGTAGCTCGAGAACTTCGTCGCTATAATATAGATGTGGCTGCTCTCAGCGAAACACATCTCGCTGACGAAGGGGAGCTGGTGGAAGACGGTGGCGGGTATACTTTTCTGTGGAAAGGTACTGCTGCCTCTGAACCGCGGCGGTCGGGCGTTGGTTTTGCTATCAAAAACCACCTCTTAAAGCGTCTTCAGGAATATCCTGTGCACATTTCTGACCGCGTGACCACATTGCGCTTGCATCTTAAACACGACAATTATCTTAATGTCATCAGTGTCTATGCTCCAACGCTGGACAAGTCTGATGACATCAAGGATAAATTTTATGAGGAGTTGACACACTGTCTCGAGCGCGTACGCCCCAGTGAACAGATCTTACTACTGGGCGACTTTAATGCCAGAGTCGGGCGGGACTATGAAGCCTGGCCTAAAGTTTTAGGCAGACACGGAATAGGCAACATGAATAGTAATGGCAGGTTGTTGCTTAGTCTTTGTGCTCAATTCGATATGGCTATAATGAACACTATGTTCCGACTTCGCGCCAAGCACAAGGCTACGTGGATGCACCCACGATCAAAACACTGGCATTTAATTGATTACGCAATCGTACGACAAAAAGATATTTCCCAAATCCAAATAACCCGTGTAATGCGGGGAGCACACTGTTGGACTGATCACCGGCTTGTTGTCACCAAATTGAATCTCTGCTTACGTCGTCCCCGCAGATCAGGAAGAGTGAAGCTTGCGTGCTTAGATGTATATAAGCTTCAGAATCTCGGGACTAGACAACAGTTTGCACAAACTTTAGCTAGTACGCTCCCATCCCTACGAAACGGCGCGGAGGGGGTTGATGCAGAGTGGGGAGCTTTATCTTCTCATATTTTAGGCACTGCTCAAAATACTTTGGGTGTCAAAGTCCGTAAGAATGAGGACTGGTTTGATGAGAACGATAGGGTTCTTGCGGATGCAATCGGCAAACATCGTGTCCTGCTTAGGAATGGTAGCAGAGAGAAGCAAGGTAGAGGCGCTGCAGAGATCAAAAAGAGTGACATGGAGCTGCGAAAACTTTCTAGGGAAATAAAAAAATCGGTGGTGGCAAGAAAAAGCTCGGCACATGCAGTGGCTCGCTGATACGAATCAGCTCGGAGAGTTCTACGGTGAGGTTCGAAAACTGATTAGTACGAGGAATTCGCTGAAGGTCCCTTTGAAGTCCATGGACGGCAAAGGCCTTCTAGAATCTAAAGACGCTATATTAAAGCGATGGGCTGAACACTTTAGTGCCCTACTTAATGTTGATCGATCAGCTGATCTAGAACACATCAGATCGATGCCTCAGATGTCAGTAGCAAATCAGATGAACGAGCCACTGTCACGCAATGAGATCGTTCTTGCCATAAAACAACAGCCAAATAAGCGTGCGGCTGGCATGGACTGCATACCGGGAGAATTGATCAAATATGGCGGTAACGAGTTGCATTCAGCCTTTTATGAACTTTTTGTTCTTGTGTGGGAAACGGAACGTATTCCAGCAGACTTTAAAGTGTCTCGTATTTGTGCCCTATACAAGAACAAGGGTGACCGTTCCGATTGTAACTCCTACCGCGGTATTTCACTTTTATCAGTCCCTGGAAAAGTCTTTGCCAGAGTATTACTAAACCGCCTAATGACCCTATCTGAAAAGATTTTGCCGGAAACCCAGTTTGGCTTCCGACCTGACCGAGGCACTTGTGAGGCGATTTTCTCATTGCGTCAACTACAAGAAAAGAGCCGTGAACAGGGGCGAAAGCTATACCTGTGCTTCGTTGACCTTGAGAAAGCCTTTGATAGTGTGCCTCGAGAAGCCCTCTGGATAGTACTGGAAAAGTTAGGATGCACGGATAAATTTGTGAGACTCCTGAGACTCCTGCATGATGACATGGAGTGCTGTGTCGCTGTCGACGACGATCAGTCAGACTTCTTCCCCGTTACCTGTGGGGTGAAGCAAGGGTGTGTTCTTGCACCTACACTGTTCGCGTTGTACTTTGCAGTCGTAGTCCGCGAGGCCCTGCAATTATTTTCCGATGGAGTTCGCATCCGTTTCCGAACAGACGGCAATCTTTTTAATCTAGCCAGATTTAAGGCCCGCACCAAAGTTTCGTATGCAATGATCACTGAGATCATGTATGCAGACGACCTGTGTTTTGTGGCGGAATCCCCAGATAGCCTGCAGCAATTGATGTCCAACTTTCACGAGGCTTGCCAAAAATTTGGCCTGAAGATCAGTGTCAAGAAGACGGAAGTTATGTCCTTGGACAATAACGGTCATAAGACACTGACCATGAAACTCGGTGAGGACTCGTTAAAGCAGGTTGATAAATTCCGGTATCTGGGGAGCACATTAACATCGAAGTGCGACCTTGATGCTGAGATCAACGGCAGAATCGGTGCTGCTGCTGCAGCATTCGGCAAGCTGGATGCCAAGGTCTTCCGTTCCCATAACCTCAAACTGGCTACCAAAATATCGGTATATACGGCAATAGTATTGCCCAACATCTTATACTCCGCCGAGACGTGGACTGTATACCGTCGGCATATCCGCACACTAGACCAATTCCACCTTAAATGCCTGCGTAAAATACTTAAGATCCGATGGTCTGATCGTGTGCGTAACACCGAAGTGCTGCGACGAGCCAATGTTGGTGGCATTGAGGCTTACCTTATGCGGCGACAGCTTCGATGGTGCGGTCACGTGTCTCGAATGGCGGAGGAGCGAGTGGCTAAGCGTATCTTTTATTCCGAGCTGAAGGAGGGGAAACGAAAGCAAGGCGGACAGTTCCTCCGATATAAAGATGTGCAAAAACGCCATATGAAGAAATGTGACATTGAGACCTCGCTGTGGGAAAGGCTTGCGGCCGACAGATCTGATTGGAGAGCTCTAGTCAAAAACAAAGTTTCTGACTTTGAGGAGCATCGTCGGTCAGAGCTTGACTCTAGACGTGACGAACTGAAAGCCCGACCACCTGCGGCGATCAGTTATAATTTTAATAATGGTGTGCTCACATGCCCGCAATGTGCGCGGACCTTCTCAAATAAGATTGGCTACTGTAGTCATATGCGAGCACACCAACGACAACTATCTGTACGGAGCTGAGGCAGTCGCCGTGACCGAAACCGGTCTGGAGTCATCATCATCATTAAGTTATTGTCAAGGAGATTATTTTTAGTTGAAGTTTTTAATATTATGTATTGAAATTTAAATTTTACTACATATTGTCTGAATGGTTCTGTCTATATTAAGGTATGAATTCAGTATTATTATTATAACGGACCTTGTGTTTAAAACGACGGTCGCGCTTTAATGCTACCACCGGATCCAATGCGCCCCTTTTTTATTTTTATTTATAATTTATGTATGTATTTAAAAATATATAAGTATGTGTATCAGTTGTCTGGTTGCCATAGTACAGGCTCTGCCTAGTTTGGGATCCGATGGCAGTGTGTTAGTTGTCACAAGATATTTATTTATCATTCAATTGGGTATGTGGTAGGATATTTTATGTTAGTTGAGTATTTGGATTTGGGTATACAGATTTTATTCGGCTTGAAACTTTATAACTTGGTCTATAAATATCGTAATGCACATAAGTGATGATGCAGGTCCATAAGCAAGGAAAGGGTCACCTCTTGCAATGAAAGGACATAGGCCATAATCCACTGCGCCTGCCTAGTGCGAATTAACAGACTTCACATGCCATCTAGAATATTTTGGAGAACTCTCAGACTTGCACGTTTCGTCACGATTTCATTCACCGTTTTGCGAGTTCCATATAATTAATTCTAACTAGCAGCCCGCCCCGGCTTCGCACGGATATTAAACAAACATTTCTATAGTTATAATTTTTACACACACACACGCACACACACACACTCCCATGTATACTTTCTCGTTTTTGCGTGTGATCATTAAAAAGGAGTAAAATGAAAAAAAATTGAATATAATATTATGTTTTTTTTGTATTTTTTTTTTACATCGCGATATTTTTTTTGAGATAATTATGTTCTGCAAAGACGTAGTACATTATTTTGTTCCATAATCAATAATTTTCGCAGCGCACGTAATGTAATAAAGTTTTTGGTATTTTTTTCACACCTTGGATTACGTTACTGGAGTTTTAGTAAGGATCCCTAACTTTTTTGAAAATTAAATGTAGCCAATGTTCACCGAAGATAGTGTAGCTTCCCAACAGTGAAAGAATTTTTCAAATCGGTCAAGTAGTTTCGGAGCCTATTCATTACAAACAACCAAAAAAAACAATCAAATCTTTCCTCTTTATAATATTAGTGTAGATAAGCACTTTATTTCAAAAAGTCAGTCGTATGTTGGTCGTTTGGGATTGAACTCGAAACCACTGACTCCACAGTCCAAATATTTAACTACTGGGCTATCTCGACATTACATTAGAACATAAGAAAATTGTAAATAACATTTATAAGATTTAAATACCTACTGAAGTATATACGTAGTAGAGTAGTATTTACTATCAGTGGTGTAGGGTCTTCATAACATGATACTTCTCGGCTTGCTTAAAATATATATCGCAGTACGCTTTCACCATAGATAAATCAAGATTAGTTTCACATTGAGACTGAAAACTGAGTACCATAATAAGTAGGAGAAGAAATATATTTATATGAATCTTGTAAAATAATGGGAAGAAAGTGAAAATTAGATCCTATGTAGAAGAAAAAGTGCCTGCCCAGAGGGCCATAAACATAGATGGAACCTAAGGTGATAACCGTCTATACTTATAAGTTCTTCGTGTATAAATTCTGACAATACAGAAACCGATCGCTGGTCTTATGGCTCATCGAGGCCCTACAAATCCAATATGTCAGCATTTTCAGGGTACTATTGGGGCTGCCTCGTTATCTAGTGCTTCTTGGATGTTTGTCGAAGCCCACATGCATGAATTTACCCCAACCATCAGAAAGCAGACCGCCTTACTATTAGAAAAAAAAGGAAGAGCACCAACAAAATCGAAATAAAGATAATATTTTCTCCAATTTTGGTAAAGCTTATGCATAGAGTGATAAGTTGAGAACTGCCATCAAACCTCTGCAGAAGCTACCGCCGTGTGTTTGTTGACTGTAAAATACTATCACTAACGCTAGACTTTAGTTACTTGTTACTAACACTAATGAATGTCCCAGCTATATAAAAGAGCAAAGAATAATTTAAACTCTAATGACAAGAACATAAGTCTTAAAATTCACTAAAATATTGGCCCGAGGGCCGTGGTTATAGACGTCATTATGACCTAATTTTAATGTCATTAGTCGTTTTGTGAATTAACATTATAAATTTAGACAAATAAACACATTAAAAGGTCATTTAAACGTGCTTATTTGTTTTCCTTAGACCACTTTAATTTGGCATAATGTGTGAAAATTGTTTTGTATTATCAACAGCTTTTTTTTATTACAATGTGACCGCATCTTAGTGGCGACGTTCTTGTGACTCCCAATGACTTGGAAAGTTCATAATAATTGCCTTGCTACTTCAATTCCATTTTGTACTCATAATCGAAAACAAGAGATTACGTTATGTGGATGCGTTGGAATAAACTGATAATGTAGTAGTGTGTATCTTGTTCTGTCATGACTTTTTAATATTTTTATTGGCGTCGGCTTCCAGTCTAATCTATTGCTTAGCTTTGTGAATTAACCAATCGACAGCTATCTAACCCATTGACCCAATAATTAATATCCAACATGATTAGACTACGTTTATGATTATATTAGGGTTCAGACAACCATTAACTGTCAAAGACGCGATTAAAATGACCGAAACCGATGGCATAATGTGCCTCCTGGGTGACGGAGGATAGTTTCTCAAACATCCAAGCCCTGAAGATATTTTAATGGGTAGACTTTTTTAGTGCTGGAATTTAATTGCGACTACCTAGACAAAAGCCCCCAACTGGATAGATCAAATTGTTTTATAAAAAGCAAGCCGATATTAACCGAGTTCTATAAACCTTTAACCACTACCCCATATCAACAGCAGCTTTAAAGCTTTTACACATCCATATTTGAACCCTGACTCTCTATTTGGATTATCAATAGCGTGTTCACCCTGAGATAAGGTGTTGGGTTCAAATCTCGTATTGGGCGGAAGAGTGTTATTTGTAAATGTTTGGCGTATAAACCTTCCTGCTAGGCCTCCGATTTGAAAGTTAACGATATTATCGTATAGTTGTTGGTTTCAAACCTGATTTTTTCAAATTAATTAATTTAATATTTACGTAATTGATAAACTTCACAAAATAATTAACTCGAACACCCGGTGTAAAGGCATTTTAATATCTGCACAACCGCATCAACGTCAAGACAACATAACTTTATAATTTTGTCGACATACCCTACTTATTATGTTTTGTCAACAGCTCACTCCGTTAATGGGCGCATTGTAAAGTATTTTATTTTTAAGTTATTATAATTAATGTAAATTTGTTTCTCCTTGAAGTGATTATTGTAATCTTTGAGAAATAAAGAAGTTCTAACCGTATTTTTCTCCGTTTGCACTTGCATTTGTGCCTTTCGCTTCTGTGCTCATAGTATGCATGCCTCTTTGAAGTTGGCATATATATAAAAGTATAGTCAGAAAGATAGATAGATAAAATGTCAACAAAGATCACTATTTGAACCCTGTATTACTTTCTTTTGTTTTTTTTTTTGTTTTACGTGGTGGAAATGCTCTAGTCGCACATGGTGTGGGGCTCGACCCACTAAACCACCACGGTAGCCAGCCTCACAGTGCTTGTAGCGGGGGCTCTGGGTACTCGTGAGAACGATCTCGCCAGTACCCCCGCTGTACACTGAGCGTCCGTGAGACTCTCCCCCGGGGAGGGGATGGGCCTTAATGCCTACCCACCTCCCCAGCACGCACAAGCGAGTTACCTGAGCTTCAGCAGGTTACCTCTTACCGGGACCGCTTATACAAGATGAGTGGAGTTCTTTTCCTCCAAACGCCAGTGGTCCCAGGAGAACCCCGTATTACTAGCATAACATAATCAAGCAGGCGCTCATAGTCAGATGCTTTCACCGGTGCGTAAGTGATTGATCAGGTCAAGCAACTAGGCTCGCGGTCAGTCTATAGATTTTAGAATTTCTGAGCGTCTCCGTGATTCGGAGGACACGTCAAACTGTCAGTTGTAGCCAGCAGTTAAGCCATCGCAGAGGCGTAATGAGCGGCTTGAAACACTCTGACACTAGGGTAACCACTGCCCATACGATAAGTAAGTTATTCATCTGAAGGCTTGCGCGGTGAATTGATAAAAAATATATAAAGAACCTTTCAGTGCCTACCTACAGGAAAAATACATGATGCATCTCGGCCATTGCCCCCCGACCAAAGACCTTGTTTAACAACCCAGGTATGTATTATAATAGATTACGCGTCGAAGCGGTAGTCATTCAATCTCCTAATGACCTTTGGAAACCTACGTGTTTACGGGTAACTTATTTTTAATCATTACCCACGCATGCAAAATCTGAACTGAACAAACATTATAATATGGGTAGTACAGTCGGCGGCTTAAATATGTGACCGGTAAGCATGGTTTTAAGTAATTCGTATCTTTCTTTCACACTTACTAACTTATTTATCGTTTGGGCAGTGGTTACTCTAGTGTCAGAGTTGTTCAACGCGTCCAGGAGGCCTCCAACATGGTTAACGGATGGTGTCTATTGACTACATCCTGAAGCAACAGCTTAAGGTGCCCTCCAAACCACGTAGATGCTCTAAAATTGTTGTATAATTTCAGAGCGTCTACGTGGTGTGACGTCGCCCATCTATGGACTGACCGCGAGCTGCTTAACCTCACCGATAATTGTTCATACTCAATCAAAATGATTGAAATAATGAAATAATGAAATTTATTCAGCACTTGGGTATTAACATACACTTGTACTTGTCAAGTTCAAAACGCAGTACACAAACATAGTCGAACACAGTATAAAAATTACAAAAATATAATTAGTCTAAAAAAATTAATCTATTATTTTGAAATTTAGTTGTACAATATTAAAATTAAAGAATTGAAGGCAATGAGCATATGGCTAGCGCAGAAGGCTCTTAACCAGTAGCTTATATTAAACGATTAATACCTGAGGCCACCCTTTTAGGGTTCGGGCCACAGCTCAGTATTGTTATCATACACGGTGCGAAAGGTTCCATAACATTTTACAAGTATTTTTTTTATATAATAGAGGGTGACAAACGGGCAAATGGTTCACCTGATGGCAAGTGATCACCGCCGCCCATGGACACTCGCAACAGTCGCAACACCAGAGGAGTCGCATGTGCGTTGCCGGCCTTTAAGAGTCAGCAAACCAGTGTTGATATATATGAATATTTATTTGGATTATATTTCATCTTCCATGGTAAGTAGAATCTTAAAGAAACGAAGAGAAAATAAAATTACATATCTATGGGTTTTCTTACCATTATGTTCTAATGAATTGAGAAAAATCTACCCTCAACATGTCATCAAATTGTCGTCAGTGACTGTACTCGGTGCATCCAAGGTGATTTCGAAATCACATGCACCGCCGCTAATGTAAACCATCGCAAAATAAAATAAACAGTTTCTGTTTACATGCATCAACCAATATAAATTATGATTCGATGTTCGTGTAAAGACATGAGCTGAATGCGTGGAAATGGGAAAATATTTCCAGTTTCGATGAAGAAATTTCCCTAAGTGGAGAGTGGCGGTGTTAATATTATAGATACAATTTTAAATAAAATTTTAAACTGTTTATTTTAAATAAATTACATAATAATATAATGTACAATTACGAGGCCTACTGAAATCTTAAATTTAAAGATTATATTGTCGATAAAGATGCAGTTATTTGTATAAAACATGTGTTACATTTTTACATGTGGTGTTACAATCATAGTTATAGTTGTATCAACATGTCCTGCCGAATCAGGCGTACAAATGACTTAAAATTTATATATGTAAAATAGTTTGCCGCAATTTAAAACACAATAATTTACAACATATTACATACCATACCATATAACATATTATATAACAAACATATTTGGCACAATAGACTTATAGATAAAAAACATTCACACTATAGTACCCTTTTTTACAAAGTAATTCTTTAAATTTCTTTTTGAATAAGTTTATTGTTAGGGTTTTATATGAAAAAGGTATTTTATTGTAGATTTGTGGCGCCATACAGAAAATACTTCTCCACTTGTAGTCCCAGAGTAGTATGAAGTAGCGCTAAGGAAGGTGGGATGATTATAGTGAGTGACTCCGACATGCATCGCCCTCCAAGTACTTATCATTGATAAAGTATTGATTGATTTATAGTTTGGGATGTTTGAGCTACGAGGGACGAATAACACCAGTCCATCTCTTCCCGTGGGGGGCGTTGAAGTAATTCCAAAGGAATTGCTACCACAAATGGGCAGCAGCAACTGTATGAGTGGCAAATACATATACCCCCTGCCTGAGAAAGATTTTCCTATATACATATTTCATAAAGGGTGTTGATGAATTAATGATGATGATGAAATAATGAATTGAGCACTTGGGTATTAACATATACTTGTACTTATCAAGCTCATAATGCTCATCCGTGTGGTCTATTTTATGTCATTTTTTAAACTTTATATAAATAACAAATAAAATAACAAGTTACTTAGCAACTATTTTTAAATTTAGTACTTTCATATATTTACTTAACAATAATTTACTTCTTTTATTACCTTCTGCGCACGCCAACTGCTCAGTGTTTTTAATTTTTTAAATTATAATATCTATTATATTTATAAGGCTCTATATTTACTAGACGGCTGGAGCACTCGCTTGCCACTATAACCTGGTGAAGCAGTGAAAGCTGCCTTTTTTTATAAAGCAGGAGGGAAGCATACGCATGCCACCCGCGAAAAGTGTCTGCGGGTGGGTATTTCGGGCTCGTACCGACTAAACCTAAGCTGCCGTGGACTTCTTCTGGCGCCTGATGTGGGGAGCCCCGAGAACGCGGGTATGCTGCTCCAGTGCCCTCCTTTTGCGCTATGTCCCAGGTGTTCGGGACACTAAACCTGTCAAAGCCACCTAGGGTAACTGTAAACGTCAAGTTAAAAACAAAAAAAAACAAAAGGCTCTCAAACAGTAGCTTACCTTAAGCAACTGTGTTGTGCAGTCATAAATATACACCAGTCGATCATACCAAACAGACTTCCAGCTATTAAAGTTATTTTCGCTTCTGATTTGGCGAAAACGTGTTATTTGTATATAAGGACGTTCGGGTCGAAACCCGCGCGAGTACAGATCAACGGTATTACATCCATATCTCTCTGAGATGCTATATTCATATCTGATAGTTACAGACCTAAGCATAAGGCATCGTTGATGAATCACAGGAGCCCCCTTAAAACTGTTTTTTTCATAAGGCAGGGGGAATGCTTACGCTTGCCACCCGTAAAAAGTGTCTGCGGGTGGGTATGTCGGACTCGCACCGACTAAACCTAACTGGCCGTGGACTTCTCTTGGTGCATGATAGGGGGCGCCCCGGGAATGCGGCTATGTTGCTCCTATGTCCTAGATGGTCAGGACACGTACCCTGGGAGGGCTCTGGATTACCGTCCCCTATTGCCGACGCCTGCACACAAACAGATCACTGTCTTCCCGGAGCTGCTTTCACGTGGTGTAAGTAGAGAACACTTCTCATACTGCCACCGCAGCCCCGAGGGGAGTTGGGCTACCGGCTGCTGCTGCCACCCTAGCCGCCGCCTCCTCCATCTGAGCGCGGGATCGGCTTTTGGAGCATGACTGCCTCACAGAAGGAGACCACGGCGTCCCATTTGGTGGAGTCACCAGTCAGCATCGCATACACGACTGCTTTCGGCGAGAGATCCCGTCCGATCTCAGCGACCAGGACTCGTTTCTCGGCCTCCCAGGCCGGGCACTCCTCCAGCATATGCTGAGCAGAGTCAAGGTCGCTTCCGCAATGGTGACAACGTGTTGTCGCTTCTCGGCCGATCCGGCTCAGATACTCACCAAAACATCCGTGTCCGGTGAGTATCTGGGTCAGTCTGTAGGTGACCCAACCATTCCTCCTTCCCACCCAGGCCTCGAGGAGGACGGACGGCAGGTTGCGCACGTTTAGGGGTAACTCTAGCCGCGCGCGCAACTGCACTAGTACCTGCCGGTGAGAGTTTAAGAACGTTATCATATATCATAAGGTGACCACGGCTGGCGCAATCCGTGCCATCTATAAACGTCGGGTAAACCAAAAACTAATGATTTGCCTTACAATATTACCGCGTTCGAGACCCGTGTCCAGAAATATATGACTAAAAAACATTTAAGAACCTTCTTTTAGATTTTTCTCTTGAAAACTTTAAAATTCCTTTTGCGATTGACACCTGTCACGAAACGCAGGTATTTCATCGATCATAGAGACTAAATTGGCTGAAAGAAGATGTCAACTTGGTTTGCTGTTTTATTCTTTAACAGGGGATCTCAGCTTCAAGCTTTTTTTAAAGGCCAAATCTAATACTGTGTTAGTATTATAAATTATTGACTGCACGTGTGGCGCAGCGGCTAACACATCGCCTTGCTGCTTCGTGTCGCGGGTTCGACTCCCTCGCTGGACAATTATTTGTGTGACCCATAAATAGTTGTTCTGAGTCTGGGTGTAATTTGTGTCCATCTATTATATGTTTGAAAAGTACTCCGCGACACAGGAATTAGATTACCTAATGCGGGTGACATAAAAAAAAAATAAAAAAAAATGTGTTAGTATAGTTTTTTTTATTTTATTTATGACAAGCAACTCATGAATAAAAAAAAAACTAATACAAACTGGTATGTTGGCATAATATCTTACAATAAAGAGTATTATACTTTATAGTTATGAGTCCAAAAGAAAGTGATGTGCTCACCAATTTGTGATCTGTCAAGATTAAAAATAGTAAAACTAATTGAATGCAAGGTTACTGGGGTAATGGAAAATGAGCCAAATGTGAACGTATTTATCATCGGCGTATAAAAAATGACAAATAGTCTGTTAGAGCTATTTTAGTGTTACTAATGACTTTCGCGTAGAATGAGAGAACACGTAGTGGACCGTTGCAAATATGAACATATTTTATCTGCGTAGTAAGTATTTGCGTGTTATAATTTCGTTTGATTTGGCTATTACAAAAGCAAGAAAGACAGAAGTTCATCTACTGCATATGTGTCGTTGTGTACAGCGAATATCAGAATATCATCACGCCATCTCATCCCATGGGGGGCGTAGTTGTCAACCCCAGGGTTAATATCTACCAGGAGACGGGCAGCAGCTTCCTTCTTAGTACTATAACCATCTTTTTGTGATCGCCAACCTATCTGCCAAGCGTGGCGATTATGGCAACTCCCCCCAAGATGATTGGTGAGGCTTGTCCAGTGGTGGACTACTTTGAGCCGTATTGCCGAATTGCCGTGTGATTTGTGTCCATATATCCTGCGAGTGTCGTAAAAGGTAACTAAGCGATACACCAGGTCGTCGGGCAGTAGCGCCACCTGTGTACTAACTACCACGTAACTGCAGTCGAACACTCGCATGCCAAGCGCGATGACTACGGCAAACCCCTCCAAGTGGAAACATTATAGAAACCTTTGTGAGAGGCCTATCTCCAGTAGTGGATGATATCAGGTTGCTGATGATGATGATATGTGGCGAGTAGTCGCTTCTCTACTCACAACATGACTGCACGTGTGGGGCAGCGGCTAAGACAATCGCCTCGCGCTTCGTGTCGCGGGTTCGAATCCCGCGTTGGATAACTATTTATGTGACCCATAAATAGTTGTTCTGAGTCTGGATGTAATTTGTGTCCGTCTATTATATGTTTGTAAAGTACCCCGCGACACAGGGATTAATTACCCTAATGCGGGCGTTGTCTTTAGTTTAAGAAGATAAGAAGAAGAAGAAAACACATGTTTTGGGTTCAATCCCCGCACAGGGCGGCTATTTGTGAGGCGTGAAACGTCAACGTGTGAAAGTCGAAGTCAAAAATTATTTATTCCGTAAAAATTTTGCATTTATGTGGAATCGTCATATTTATTATACCCTAAGTCGCAGCTACTGAGAAACACTGCCAGAAAACTCAGTAGGAATCCTTATTTAAAATAAAATATACTTAAGATTAATTACACTCATGTGTGTTGACTCAGAACAACTCAATCCCAAGCACTTTTATCACTTAAATAATCAGAAATTTTATACGCACTGCTATACAATTTGTAACATAAATAGTGAAAAAAACTTCACCATAATCATTCCAGCCGATTGATGCCCACTGCTAGACAATAGGCCCCCCAAGAATCGGGGATACGCCATAATCGTCACGCTTGTTAGAGGAGTCGGCGATAACAGTGTGATAGTCATATATCATAGAGAGACACTGCTGCCCGTTCTGTGGTAGATATCCCTCCGAGTCGCCTTCTACGTCCCCCACCGGGATGAGTTGAGTGGTGACATTCTAGGCCGTTCTTATTTTATAAAAAACCGGCCAAGTGCGAGTCGGACTCGCCCATGAAGGGTTCCGTAGCAGCAAGTTTTTCAGTTGATTAAATGAAAGCAAATTGCGGTCTACGATTTATGACGCATTAAAAAAAACTACTAGCTAGAGCTCGTTCAAACCAATTTTAGTTGTTGGTTTGCATGGTAATGTACATCATATATTTTTTTTAGTTTTATCATTCTCTTATTTTAGAAGTTACAGGGGGGGGGGGGGACACTCATTTTACCACTTTGGAAGTGTACCTCGCGCAAACTATTCAGTTTAGAAAAAAAGCATATTAGAAACCTCAATATCATTTTTGAAGACCTATCCATGAACACCCCACATGTATCGGTACGATGCAAAAATTTCTTTTAAGTTTCAGTTCTATGTATGGGGACCCCCCAAAATTATTATTCTTTTTCTATTTTTGTGTGAAAATCTTAATGCGGTTCACAGAATACATCTACGTACCAAGTTTCAACAGTACAGCTCTAATAGTTTCGGAAAAAAGTAGCTGTGACATACGGACGGACAGACAGACAGACATGATGAATCTATAAGGGTTCAGTTTTTTGCCATTTGGCTACGGAACCCTAAAAAGATACATATAGTATGTACAATTTTATCGTTTTTGTGAACCTTGTGTCAGGATCGCCCAAGTCGCCCAGTAGACCAAAGTCATGGCTTAACGATTGTCTAATGACTACAGCTGGCAACGACAGCTTAATGTGCAAACCACTTTGGCGGTCATCCATCTATAGAATGACGCGTGCCTTTGAACTTAACCTCTCTGGTTACTTGTACTACTGCAGCTACGGGCTTTGAATAAAGTCCTTCCCAATGTTAAGCAGTATGAATAAAAATAAAATAAAGAAGAGACGCTACTGCTTTTCACAAAATTACGTGATAGTTAGTGGTTAGTGACACTGATTGCTAAGCCAAAAGTCGTTGGTTCAATTCTCATCCAAGGCAAATCTTTGTATGATGTGCTCATCATACAATAATGGTGCCTGATTATTTGTTCTCTGTGTATGTATGCATTTTAGATATATCTAAAAGTATGATTTTCAGTTGTTTGGTTGCCGTACAGGCTCTGCTGAGTTGGAGGTCATTATGTAATGAGCAAGATTATTTGATCTGTGTCTAGTGTCATTTAGAAATAATATAAGTATGTTTGTCAGTTGTTTGATTGCCATGGTATAAGCTCTGCTCAGTTTGAGGTCATTATGTAATGAGCAAGATTATTTGATCTGTGTCTAGTGTCATTTAGAAATAATATAATTATGTTTGTCAGTTGTTTGATTGCCATGGTATAAGCTCTGCTCAGTTTGAGGTCATTATGTAATGAGCAAGATTATTTGATCTGTGTCTAGTGTCATTTAGAAATAATATAATTATGTTTGTCAGTTGTTTGATTGCCATGGTATAAGCTCTGCTCAGTTTGAGGTTATTGTGTAATGAGCAAGTTTATTTGATCTGTGTCTAGTGTCATTTAGAAATATATAACCCTATCTCTAGTACTGCATATCTGCAGTGCTGATCTTCCGATTTGTACTGTGTCTAGTGTGATTTAGAAATATATAAGTATGTTTGTCAGTTGTTTGGTTGTCATGGAGATCATATGGCAGTCTGTTAGTTGTCCCAAGATATCTATAATTTATATAGGAAAGAGAAATAAATGGTAAAATAAAAGTTTTGATTAACAGTTATTGGGAGGAAATTGTAATTTCGTTGGTTATATGTAGGTTTATATCTATGTTATGAAAATATAGTAATAAAGTTGAAAGTTATTGATATTTTCGAGCGGAAATGATCTAGGTGATATATGAGTCATAATTCCCATAATTTCCGTGGTTAACTCATGGAATAACTGGTTTTAATAATCTTTTTCAAATTACATATGTTGAAAAGCATATTGAATATTATTTCTTTTACATTGCAACTAATAATAATATTTTATTATATTTACACACGGACATTGTTTACACACAACCATCTGAACCCAAACTAAGCAGAGCTTGTACTATGCTTATACCAGATGACTGATATTTCTTCTTTTGTAAATACATACTTATATAGATAATTACACCCAGACTCAGGACAAATAGACATGTTCATGTACAGAAATATCTGTCCTGGGTGGGAATCGAACCCACGACCTCCAGCGTGAAAAGCAAGCATTTACCAAACACGCCAATGAAATGAAATTAAATAGTTCTCTTGTGCGAGGATCAAATCCGCATCCTTTAGACCAGAAAACAGGTTCTCTACCAATTGAGTCATAGCCATAAACGCTTTTCTAAATATTCAATGTAAACTATATTATGTAATAGCGGTCAATAGTCCGACGACTAAACGGAAATAATCAGTATTATGAATCGTATATCACCTAGACCATTTCCGCGCGAAAATATCAATTACCATAACACAGATATAAAACTACTATATCACTAACCAAATTACAATTTCCTCCCAATAACTATTAATCAAAACTTTTATTTTACCATTTGATTTTCTTTCCTATATAAATTATAGATATATTGGAATAACTAACAGACTGCGATACGATCGCCATGGCAACCAAACAACTGACAAACATACTTATATATTTCTAAATCACACTAGACAGAACATATAATCGTCCTCATTACACAAAGATCTCAAACTGAACCGAGCCTGTACACACGGGTACATATCAAGCTATCCATTTCCAATATTAACTGACCTCTCATTGTATGGAAATCCTATACAACGCGAGATCAGAATGCGTACCATGGCCACCAAAAAACTTACAAACATACTTATTTATTTCTAAATCACACTAGACAGAATACAAATAATAGTGCTAATCACGCAAAGGTTTGTCTTGGGCGAGAATTGAACTCGCAACCTTTGAACCAGAAAGCAAGTTCTCTACCAGTTGAGTCACAGTCATAAACGCTTTTCTAAATATGCAATGTAAACTATATTATGTAACAGTGGCCAATCGTCCGACGACTAAACGGAAATAATCAGTATTATGAATCGTATATCACCTAGACCATTTCCGCGCGAAAATATCAATAACCATAACACAGATATAAAACTACTATATCACTAACCAAATTACAATTTCCTCACAATAACTATAAATCAAAACTTTTATTTTATTATTTGTTTTTCTTTCCTTTTTATATTATAGATGTATTGGAACAACTAACAGACTGCGATACGATCTCCATGGCAACCAAACAACTGACAAACAAACTTATATATTTCTAAATCACACTAGACAGAAAAAATAATCGTCCTCATTATACAAAGATCTCAAACTGAACGGAGCCTGTACACACGGGTACATATCAAGCTATACTTTTCCAATATAAGCTGACCTCTCATTGTATGGAAATCCTATACAACGTGAGATCAGAATTTATAGCTGGAGAATAATGTAGCCATGCGTACCATGGCCACCAAAAAAATTACAAACATACTTCTAAATCACACTAGATACAAAACAAATAATAGTGCTAATTACACAAAGGTTTATCGTGTGCGAGAATCGAACCCGCAACCTTTGACCCAGAAAGCTAGTTCTCTACCAGTTGAGTCACAGCCTTACGCTTTTCTAAATATGCAATGTAAACTATATTATGTAACAGTGGCCAATCGTCCGATGATAAAACTACGGAAATAATCAGTATTATGAATCGTATATCACCTAGACCATTTCCGCGCGAAAATATCAATAACCATAACACAGATATAAATCTACTATATCACTAGCGAAATTACAATTTCCTCCCAATAGCTGTTAGTCAAAACGTTCATTTTCCTTATAACAATCTGTCAAGAATATATTTCTCTATAAAAAATATACAAATGTTCAAGTGTTTATCATTTCCAGTAACTGGTTGGATGAAATGACGGACCGGAAGTACGTCATTATCGGATTCTTGGACGCTGGTAGAGAGCCAAGTTCACGGCAGTTTGTGTAACGTTAAAATAGTATGCGGTATATTTCTTACTAGATGATTTTTGGAGTGTTTATTTGACTAGTGAGTGTTTACTATTTGCAATCTTTTTTAGGGTTCAGTATCCAAAGGGTAAAAAGGAACCCTATTAGTCCCTCTCTCTTAACCACCACCGCAACCCCTGTAAGCCAGGGTCAACAGTGGTACACAATGAAAAGACACTGAGCGGCGAGGCTCGGGTATATCCCGGGGAATCACTTTAACTGTCTTGGATCCCGTAACGAATTTAATCAGAAAGCAAAAAGGAGGAGTTAGAAATGAAACTAGAGAATTGCAACTAGAGAAGCCCGCTACAAAAGCACCGAGGATCAATTTAAGGCTCCTAAGTGAGCTGTTATATTTGATTCCAATAGTAAATATGGCAAAAACGCTTAATCGCACGGAAGTTGTTCCTTTTTGCTATAAAATCCGTTTAATAAACTACTCCAGATATTGGTTGTAAGCTGTTTAACATAATATCACGCTGATTTTTCCAAAGATCATATTATATTATGGAACCCTATTACTAAGACTCCACTGTCTGTCTGTCTGTCTATGACCGGGCTGCATCTCATGACAATTGAAATTTTCAGTTTATATGTTCCTGTTGCCGCTAAATTATTATCATTTCCTGTAACTGGTTCGATGAAATGACGGTTCCGTATTCAAAGGATAAAACGGGACTCTATTACTCTCCACTGTCTGTCTGTCTGTCCGTCTGTCACCAGGCTGTATCTCATGAACCGTGATAGTTAGACTTATCCACTATAACGATTAATACTAAAAACAGAATAAATTAAATATTTAAGGCGACTCCCATACACCAAACGTAATTTTTTGGTCGTTCTTGCTCTATATTAATAACGGCAGCAGTACTTGAAATATTAAAAAAAAAATTTTCTTCTTCTTCTTCTTTATAATATTCACTTTAAAAATAAATAATTATTTTAAAACAAAACAAATACTTATAGGGGGCTCCCACCCATACATTAAAACAAAAATGTTGTGCCGTTTTTATAGATAATAGTACGGAACTCTTCATGCGGGAGTCTGACGCGCACTTGGCCGAGTTCTTATTAAAATACTATATCTAAGAATGAGCTCTAGTTTGTTGACCTATGTGTATGCAGCCCATTACAGTCACACTGAAAGGCAAAGGCCTCCTCTGACAATTAGAGAATATAGTCCAATCGCAGCGACCGCGGTAGCCGATAGCCCAAATCCCCCCGGGGATGCGGTGGCAGCTTGAGAAAAAAAATGTGTCCTCTACTGCCACCACATGCAAACAGCTTCGGGAAGACAGCGATCTGTTTGTGTCGCAGTTCCTGTGCCCGACTGACAGGAGTCAGAAATTTAGATGATCATCATACTACGATCGCCAACACGTCTGCCAAGCGTGGCGATTATGATATATGAAATGAAATGAAATGAAATTTTATTCAGCACTTGGGTATTAACATTCACTTGTACTTGTCAAGGTCACAATGCAGTACATAAACATAGTGGATAATAAAAAATTTAAAAAAATTAATTTGTCAGTCCGTGCGGTTTGTTTTATCGCATATATTTTCTGAAATCTTTAAATAAATAACAATTTACTAATCTATTATTTTGAAATTTAGTTCTACTATATTAAAATTAAAGAATTGAAGACTAAAGCAAAAGACGAAATTCTAAATGAGGGTGTGATCACATGCACGGGATCACCGATCACGCGTCAATGGGCCAAAGCGATCCTCGCCGCTGAGGAACCTACCCTAGCTAGCCTGCGGCTTTCTCTAGCTACCTAGGTGGACGACCCGGAGAAGAAAGCCACAAACCGGAGAAGAAAGCCACATATATCTCCAAATGATGGACACAAGTCCATTGATGTAATTTTTTGGAGAGGCCTTTGTCCAGCAGTGGACATCATTCGGCTAACAAGATGATGAAAGGTCAATAGCTCTCGATAGAAACTGATATGTAATGTCGAGTAAGTAGATAGTTCAACAAATATCAAATCAACAGAGGATATAACGATATTTTACGACCTGCTTCAATTCCGGTCACCAGTTGTTATATGATTTATTTTACGAGCGATCAATTCGATCGGTTATTCCTCGAATAGAAACTTGGAGGACCGTGGTTTGTGATGTGTGAAATGTTTATAGATACTTACTTACTTTTTTCTATGTATTTTTTAAGTCGCATGTATATTGCAAGCCTATAGGGATTATTTTTTTTTTTTTTTATTCACGTAGTCTTTAAAAAAGCGCTTGTAAATAGTCAGAACATGTTTGTAGTAATATAGTTGTATACATTATTATTTCTAGTAACATAGATATTTAGGTACACATTGTATGAAAACATTTATAAAATTTATTTTATTATAGCATTGATATTTAGCTAGCTCGTATCAAGTTATTGTCAAGAGATTATGTTTAATTATCTAGTTTAAGTCTAATATTTTTTCTACTATTAGCATCACCACTAGTTTAAAATCACCAGCAACTTCAAGTTAAGCCTACATAACCAATACGAGGTTACTAGAGAAGAAGTCTTAGGGTAGAATATTTTGCCTAGTAGAATATTCTAGAGGTCAGGTACAGGACCGTCGGCACGTACTCTCCGAGGCACGGGGGTGTAATACCGCCAACTCCCAGACTTCGGGCTGATGCTGAGAAATTTGTCTTTTTACAGAGAGTCCCAAAATCACTTTTGGCCCGACCCGGGATTTGAACCAAGGACCTCATTATCTGCGGTTGAATATTGGGGACATCACTTAGACTTTCTGCATTATCTAGTAGTGAAGGACGAAAAAGGCGAGCGGGACCAAAAGGCGGGCAAAAAGCGTCCGCGAGTGGGTTTCTCGGACTCGCACCGACTAAACCTTAGCTCTTGGCTCCTAATAAATAAATAAAAAAGGTTTTTATTCACGTAGACTTTAAAGAAACGCTTGTAAATAGTCAGAACATATTCGTAGTAATATATAATTATTTCTAGGTACATATAGATATTTAGGTACACGGATTGTAGGAAATAATTTACAATAAGATTTATTTTATAACAGTAACGATATTTAACTAACTTAAATTAAGATATTGTCAAGGATCATGTGTAGGTTTAATTATCAACATTTTAAATTTAAGCTATATTTTTGCTACATATTGTCGAATGGTCCTGTCTATATTAAGGTACGAATTAAATGTTATCATTGTGGACCTTGTGTTTATAACCACGGTGGCGCTTTAATGCTACCACCGGATCCAATGCGCCCCAACTGAGAAGACCCAGCGAAACAAACTCAGCGGATGTCTCTACTACCGGTTTTAACACGGCCCAGTTGAGACGCTCCGGTGAAACATACTCAATGGGGCATATACACGACATTTGGTCCACTTACTGAAATTATTTAGCAGGCCAACACAATATCATTGATGGGAGGAACCCCGCTTCATTAATATGTCTATTATGAATTCACTAACTCCGTCTTACTCTAAACTCCAATTTAGTAACAATAATACTTGGCACTAGTTCTTTTAGATTACGAAATCTCGTAACTATTTTACAAATTACACAACCTTTGAAATATTTAAATTATTTTAGATCTATCTACGTTGGTTAGCTAGTAGACACCTACCCAAGTACTTAGAGGAAGATATTTTCCTCATTTATAAATGGGCACCCCTCCAAATCTCGTTGGCAGCGATTAACGTTGCTGATCGAACGATTTATGTGTTAAATGTTAATCAAAATTACTAACATAGTATCTTTATGATTTCGAAATCATAAAAGCGGATTGGTTGGGAATATTAACACAAATCCGTCTGGACAATTAAGATGGTTTGTATGGAAGATATTTTATATAAACATCTTCAATCGAGCGGTCGCGTCTTAAAGGTGTTATTAGGATTTTAGAAAAGACACCTAGTAGTACCTCGGACTGTAGATATAGGCGATATTCGACGCCCGTGCCCCGGAAAAAACATAAAACGGTAAATCGTTTCCACGTGCTATTTGGCATGGTTGGTAAATACTTGAATTTTACGCCACAGGTTTTGGGTTCAATTCCCACTCACTGTCCTGAGTCTGGACATAATCATCTATACAAGTAAACTGTATTTAGAAAAGATAAGTGGTATATGTAGTATATCAGTTATCTGGTTTCCATAGTACAAGCTCTGCTTAGTTTGGGATCAGACGGCCGTGTGTGAATAATGACGTTCGATATGCCACCGTTTTTGCTAGCTACCTAAGTGGACCATTTAGAGAAGAAAAACAGAAACAAGCTCCGGGATTACCTTGTTCGATTTCTTCAGTGAATATTAGTACAGTAAGCAAGAATATAATAATAATAATAATACTAAATAAATATCCTAGGACATGATTTACACACGGCCGTCTGATCCCAAATCAAGCAGAGCTTGTACTATGGAACAACTAACTGATATGCTACATATACTTACTATGAATGTTTTATTATATATTCACTTTAAAAATAGTTAATTAAATTAAATCAAATATTTAAGGAGGGCTCCCACCCGTACATTAAAAGAAAATTTTTGTGCCGTTTTTATAGATAATGGTGCGGAATTCTCCATGCGGGAGTCCGACTCGGACTTGGCCGAGTTTTTATTAAAATACTATATCCAAAAATGAGCTCCACTTTGTTGACCTATGATGATGCAGCCCATTACCGTCCCACTGCAAGGCAAAGGCCTCCTCTGACAATTAGAGGGCATAGGTCCAGTCGCGGTGGCGGCGGTAACCGATAGCCCAAATCTCGTTGGGGCTGCGGTGGCAGTATACGAAGTGTCCTCACTGCCAACACATGCAAGAAGCTTTGGGAAGACAGCGTCTGGGCATAATCATCTATACAAGTAAACTGTATTTAGAAAAGATAAGTGGTATATGTAGTATATCAGTTATGTGGTTTCCATAGTGCAGTTTGGGATCAGGTGGGCCCGTGTGAATAATGTCGTTGGATATGCCACCGTTTTTGCTAGCTTCCTAAGTGGACCATTCAGAGAAGAAAAACAGAATCAAGCTCCAGGGTTACCTTTTCGTCTTCTTCAGTGAGTATTATGTTCAGTCAGCAAGAATATATTGAATACCCGGCCAAGAGTTGTCGTAGTTTCCTGATTCAATAGGAATAAATGTATCACATAGTTGAAAAGTGGTATAGGTGGTTCTAAATGCACTATATTCGCTACATTGTTCACAGAGTACATATTGCATTCCCAAGGGTTTATAGAAGCGAGCATAGATATTGTCCTGGTACCGACATCTTTGTAGAGTATCTCTCAAAAATCAAGGATACCTCTCCATCTTGAGAGGTTTCCCATATCTGGTCTGATTGGATTACTTTGTGAATATGTATTATGAGTTTGCTATTTTGAAGCAGTGGAACATGACCAAATAAAAATGTTTGTTTATAAGAAGACGTTCCAAATTTTTAAGATGCTTTTAATGGTTATTAACATAATTATCATTTTAAATAATTACTGAAGCTTTGGCGAAAGATATGGCAACATTTATTATTAGTGAAGAAAATTTTAAGCTATTAGCTTTTCAATAGACTAACAACTGCTGCTGTTGATTGCCTCGTTGGTCTAACGGTAGCGTGTTCAATCGCATATAATGAGGCCTTGGATTCAAATCCCAGCTCGTCCAAAAAGTGATTTTGAGATTTTTTCGTAAAAAGATATTTCTCAGTAACACCCCGAAGTCTGGGAGTTGGTATTACCGTGCCTTGGAGAGCATGTAAAGCCGTCGGTCTTGTACCTGACCTCTTTCCGATCGTGTCGCTAGTTGTCCCATCGGAACATAAGAGTGATGGAATAGAAAGTACCCCTGTGTTTGCGCGCACAATTGAGCACTACCTTTACCTGTCCCGTAAGTTTAAGAGTGTGATATCACATCACATAGATAATGTACATGTGCTTGCGCACCTAGTCGTCCACTCTAGGTACCATGCCAAGCGCATTTGGTTAGACTCCATTGTGAGACCCAGTAGAAATTAGTATATTAATTTGACTGCCGAAGCAGTGGCTTGGTCTAGCGGCAGTGTGTTAACCCGCTGAGACCAAGGTCCTGGGTTCAAAACCCGGGTCGAGGTAGCCACGAAGGGCACCCATCTGAATGGCACCTGCGCGAATGGCACCTAGCCTAGTCCACGAAAGGCACCTATCAATACTTTTGGCAGGTGCTCTTCGTGGATTCAATTTATTTTTTACATTCTTGTCCACGAAAGGCACCTACGTTAACCGTTACAGTAACCTAGGTTATAAATGAAAGATATCTATAAAAATCACTAGAACGTTTCTTAACACTACTAATATTACGCACGTTAAGACTAGTATTTTCTTATGTTTCAGGGAATGTTACACATTGAAATTAAACTACTATCTATCCGTTAATATCCGCTTAAACATAAAAAAATACTAACGTCTTAAGGTGCGTAATATTAGTTAAGGTAGTAAGTTATATTAGGAACAGAAAGTGCTCTTGTGCTTGCACACACACTTGTGCACTATAATATGGTCCGCGCAGATGGCTAATCTCTATTGATACTGGTCGCCGTGGCCGAAATTCTGCTAGGAGGATATTATTATTAATTAATAATCAGTTACATTTGAAATTATACACTGGCAAAAAAAGTACTGTCAATAGCCTTATATAATAGACTAAAGCTGGACATCTGTAATTCCTAGTATCATGTAAATACAGGCCAGTAAATTACTTGGTTACATGATTTGCAAGAAATGGACAGAAGCATTGGCTTTATCGCAATGGCAGTGAACTCCTGTATATTCTAGTAGGCATATGACTCATATTATCGCTTCAAATTTTTCTCACGATTACGCATACAGCGATGAATACAAAACAATACATCGTTGCTATCGCCAATTGATAACAATGACATCTATTGATCCGCCGCGGCACTACTTCGAACCTTGACCGAGTGATCGGGTCGTTGAACTCGCGAAATAGTGACGCAATAATCTGAAAAGTGCGCAGGAGTGCTATTGAATGTTTTGCTTGGTTTATTGTATTCTGTGGTATAATAATAATCTATTTGTATGAGGGGTTTCAGTGCGAGACAATCGAATAAACGTTATATCAGATTGTGAGCATGAGGGATAAAGAGTGCGTTTGTGAACTAACTCACAAAATGGCTGCCATTACAAAAAAATATTTTCAAAAGATTACGCCTTCATAAGGGAAATTAGTCCCTGTGTCGCGGGGTACTGCACAAACATATAATTGATGGACACAAAGTACATCCAGACTAAGAACAACTATTTTTGGGTCACACAAATAATTGTCCTGCGTGAGCATCGAACCCGGGGTACGAAATGGCAAGGCAACTGTTTTGACCACTGCTTACCGGTGCTGAGTCAAGATTTTCTTATATGCTCTGGCTTCTGCTATCACCCAAGACAGATATACATAATAATATGTGTGTGCATGAACATGTCTGTTTGTCCTGAGTCTGGGTGTAATTATCTATATAAGTATGTATTTGCAAAAGAAAAGTAGTTTATGTAATATGTCAGATAAATTAAATATAATCTCTGATAGTAACTTAATACAAGCTAGCTAAGTATCATTACTATTATAGAATAATTTTTATAAAATTAAATATTTTCATACTTACAAACCGTGTACCTAAATATCTATGTATATGAAATAATTATGTATATACTTAACTATATTACTACAAGCATTTTCTAACTATTAACAAGCGCTTTTTTAAAGTCTACGTGAATAAAAACCTTTGTTATATTAATTTATTTTATTTTTATCTGGTTTTATAGTACAAGTTCTGCTTAATTTGGGAGCAGGTGGCGGTGTGTGAATATTATTATTATGATTCGAGAATAATTTTCTTTGGTCAGGCTGTCACTGACACGGTTAGTAGGTACGTTTTAATTTACGATTATACCTAATCGATGTTAACAGTTCGGTGACATGTAAACAGGTCAATATTTTGCGTTTAACAATGTATTGTTTGTTATATAATGTTAATTGTTATTCGTATGTTTAACTGATTACCTTAACTTTATAACCTATTTAAAAAAGGAGGAGGTTAAAATTTATTATAATTTTTTGTTTCATCAAATCATCATCATCATATCAGCCAAAAGACGTCCACTGCTGGTCAAAAGGCTCCCCCAAAGATCTCCACAATTTCCGGTCTTGAGCTATCCGCATCCAGCGATTTCCAGCGAACCTTAGAAGATCACCGTTCCATCTGGTTGGGGGCCTGCCCACGCTACGTCTTCCGGTTCGTGGTCGCCACTCGAGAACCTTTCTGCCCCAGCGGCTGTCGGCTCTACGAGCTATGTGCCCTGCCCACTGCCACTTCAGCTTGGCTAGTTACTTTGGTTCGCCTGCAGATCTCTCCATTTCTGATTTGATCTCGCAGGGAAACTCCAACTCTTTTGCTGACCTTGAGCCGCCTGATAAGGCCCATAGTGTGCGATCACGTCTCTGTTCCGTAAGTCATCCCTGGCAACACACACTGGTCGAAGACTTTCGACTTGAGACACTGCGGTGTTTGGGACGAGAAGATATTACGTAGCTTCCCGAACGCTGCCTAGCCGATTTGGATTCTAGTATTGACCTCCTTTTCGAAGTTGGACCTACCTAGTTGGATCGTCTGTCCTAGGGTTTTGCATGTACGTATGTTTTGCGATTACTCCGTTGCTTGTTTGTAAGCCGAATTTGATAATTCTCATTTTGTTCGCTGGGAAATGATTTTCATTTTGTCCCATTGGATTTATAAAGAAAAGTAAAATTAATTACATATTTTTAACCCGCGACGAAAATAGAGGGGTCAGTGTGTCAGTCTGTGTATGAGTGTGTGTGTGTCTCTCTGTGTTTATTTGAAATCCAGTTTCTTTGCGATGTTCCTTCGTTATGTTTGGTTAATATCGGACAACCAGTGTAATAGTCATAGATCATTTGTAAGATGATGTAATTATAATAATATCTTAGGACATTATTCACACACACTACTTGACTTGATTTCATTCGAATAATTCTTGTAACACCAAAATATATGTATAATGATGCTTATTACTGTCCCACTGCAGGGCAAGGGCCTCCTCCCACGATAAGAGGGGATAGGCGCACACGCACTCATACGCCGCGCGTCGGCAAGATCATTTTGACGTTGACATTTGGCAATCGCCGTGATTCGGTCGGTATATTGTGTACCTGCCTTCCGATCCAAAAGTTGCGGGTTTGATGCTCGCCCGAGACCATTATTTGTTTTCATGAATACCTATGTCTATTTGTCTTGGTCTGGGTATATATATAATTTTCTGTGTCTTGTATGTACATATATTAAAAAAAAAATAGTATTTAATTATTTGTATCCGTTATCTAGCATCAATAGTAAGTACTAACTTTTTTAGTTTGGGGTAGATGGCGGTGTGTGACATGGCCCAAATATATTTTTTAAATTACGTCCAGACTTAGAACAACTTTTTATGGGTCACAGAAGTTGTTCGTCGTGGGAATCGAACCCGGGATACGAAGCAGCGAGGCGACTGTCTTAGCCGCTGCGCCACACGTGCAGTCAAATTATTATCTTATTATTTAGAAATATAGAAGTATATTTATCAGTTGTCTATTGGCTTATTACGGACTCTGCCTAGTTTGAGATCAGGGGCCTGTTTAATAAAGCTGACAATTCGACATGTCCGACATATGTCAAAAAGTTACAATTCGACAATGTTTCTGTTTAATAAAACTTACAGGTGACAAAATTGACATGGTGGAAAATCCACATATATGTCGGGTTGTCACGACAATCCGAGATACTTCTGTTTAATAAAACTTTTTGAGTGACAGATGACAGGCGACAATACTTGGGGCTGCATATCTCGTGGGTTCGATTCCCACCACTTCAATTATAGGCACAATCTCTACACAGCCTCTTCTTGTATAATACCACTACAATTTTAAAATTAAATCCATAATTTCCCAATTTACATACATATGCAAACCACCATACTCACCTACTTTTCTTGCTTAAGAAACATCGTGATACAGTTTCCCATTATAAACATGCTACTTGATATAATGACAGCAAATCAACGAAATCATTCAATCAACATAATAAGTCAAATGTATTCCACTTGAGTCAATCGTATTAAGTAGAGGACCTCTATCGTAATTACTATGAAATTATTGTGAAGCAATATGTACTGTGGTGTACAAAATATTGTGGACCACAGTATGAAATGAAAAAGTCATTTATTCCGTTAAAACATTACGTTTGTGTGGAATCGTCAATTTTTTTACCCTACCGTGCAGTGCATGACGTGGCAGCTACTGAGAAACACTGCCAGAAAACTCAGTAGGAATCCTTTTTTAAAATATTGATTTCTTACATAAAATAACATTGTATTTAAATGTGTTAATTTAGAGCGACTCAATCCCAAGCACTTTAATAACTTAAATAATCAGAAATTTTGTAATATGCCGTGCTACACAATTTTGCTTTAATAGTTCTTTTAAACTTATTCGTAGACAATTCTCTAATATCATTGGGAAGTTTGTTATAGAATCTGGAAATCTGTCTACACAAGGAATGAAAAAATATGCGAGTTTCCGCCTCTCATCACTTACTTAGAGCAAGTTAAGATTATTAGAAACTCTCGTGACACTGTACATAAATTGATATATCGTACTCGTTGGCATAGATTCCGACCGCGAACGCGTCTATTCTTTGTTTATTTACTTTTAATTTCATTAAAATGGTAGAACACCAATTAGAGTAATTAAAACAGAAACATACATCATTCTCACAGAATCGCAAACATTGTAACAATATATGTCTTGACCACCATCGTGGTGATGAGAAGGACGTGGCTTCGCGAGTTAACGTAGCGCGAATGTTGCACAAAATAGCCCTAAAACTATTGAATTAATTAAAAAGAAAGAGGCTTTCACTGCTTCACCTGACATTTGAGCGTAGGCTCCAACCATCTAGGAATAAATGCTACAAACTAAATACCCTCGTAGGAGCGATCTTTATATACTGACGTGGAGATGATTGAGAGCATCACATTCCTAGATGGTTGGAGCCTACGCTCAAATGTCAGGTGAAGCAGTGAAAGCATCTTTCTTTTTTTCCATATGACTGGGACAATGTCTACTCGGGTGGGTATGTCGGACTCGCACCGACTAAACCTAACCTGCCGTGGACTTCTCTAGCCTGGTGCCTGCCTGATGATGGGAGAACTTCGTCGAGCTGCTCCTAAACTGAAATAATTCAATGTAGTAGATCAAAGATGGCATTATTGCTCTATATTATTTATTATCTGGAGTGTATTCTATGTTGTAGAAATACTGCCCTAGTCGAGCTGTTCGTATACTGAAATAATTCGATGTAGTAGATCGTAGGTAGCATTAAATTATTGTATATAGTCAATCAGTATATATAGTCAATGTACAATATTTTTATACATTATTTGCTTATGTTATCTCTGTTTTATTAATACTATATTGCTTAGGTATATTGGAGCTTAAACTCGAACGGATACACAACAGAGATACCAATTGTGTCCACAGCTTTGAGCCTCTACAGATCGATAGTGAAGGCTTACACGTTGCTCCCTGAATGGCTGACTGCCCTTTACGTAGCAGCCTCTATGCCTCGAAGAGCACGTAGAGCTGTCAGACCCAATTGTCAAATCCCAGCGGGGACAATTCACACTTTTTGTTGGTTTCGTAAAAGGTTTCTATACGTGTATTTACTGGATTGAGGCATGATAAAACACAAATGGAATGTATATATTGCTCGGCGTCTCCAAGTTTATGATATAGTATTAAGTTAATTAATTTATTAAGAAATATTCTCCATTATTTTTTATCTGCGTGTACTGCTTTGTAGGTCACTAAATACCAATATAAAACACAACATGCTATGCAACTATATTTTACACTTCTAATCTAAATAATTCTACTAATATTACGGTCACCATAGCCTAGTTGGTAGTGCTCCTGCCTACGAAGCTGGTGGTCCTGGGTTCAAATCCCGGTAAGTGCAAATATTTGTGTGATGAGCACGAATATTTGTTTCTGAGTCATGGATGTTTTCTATGTACATAAGTATTTATCTATCTATATAAGTATGTATATCGTCGCCTGGTACCCATAGTACAAGCTTTGCTTAGTTTGGGGCTAGGATGATCTGTGTGACATTGTCCCCAGATATTATTATTATTATAAACGCTAAAGTATGTGAGTATGGATGTATAGACGTATGTAGGTATGTATAAATTTTTGCTACTCTTTCACGCAAAATCTAGCGAACGGATTTTGATGAAACTTTGTAGTAATATACTATATGTATCAATCTATAATATATGTGTATGATAACACATAGGCTCTAATTTAGTAAACCAAACGCGGGTGAAACCGGGGAACAGCTAGTCTACAATATAATAGTTATACATATAGCTCATGAGACGTTTAAAGTGACGTTGACGCGAGTTACACGCTTTTCTTTCACCCAAAAAGTACGCATATATACACAGTACACCTCATGGGAGGCGTGACGTGACGATGACGCGAGTTTTACGCTTTTTGTTCACCAAAAAAGTTCAAATATATACACAGTATACCTATAGCTCACGGGAAGTATGACGTGAATATGACGCGAGTTCCATGTTGTTTGTTCAACCAAAAAGTACTCATTGCGCCTCAAGAAGTTTTTACTTCAAAAAATCAATGGAGAATGTTCGTACTAATTTTGTTGGAATCGTTTGTTATAAGAAACGTTGAGGTAGGATGTAAGTTTAACAAAACAGGAATAATAAAATAGAAACGAAACACTTGTGTACTCACATAGCCACCAGTCCGTTCCCCTGGCAGAATATATAAATTAGGCATAATAACTACTATCTACCGTCTTCGCTTCTCGTTTGCATCATTCGACAATCATTTTATATGTACAATTTGTACGAAACCACTTTGTGATAGTTAAGTGACGAAATAAATTGTTCTGATGCCGGGAATAGAAATTTGTTGCGCCTCGTGATGCCGTTGGGATTACCATTTTTTATGATTGTTCCGAGATATATCTTTGCGGGGAAAGTTTCTTTTTAGCTAATAGCGTACTAAAAATAATAATAATATAATTATAATATCAGGGGACATTATTTACACCCGGCCATCTGATCCCAAACCAAGCAAAGCTTGTACTATGGAAACCAGATAACTGATATACTACATATACTACTTTTCTTTTGTAAATACATATTTAAGTAAATAATTACACCCAAAATCAGGACAAACAGACATGTTCATGCACACAAAATTTTTCCTGGGTGGAAATCGAACCCACGACCTCCGGCGTAAAAAGCAAGTATTTTCCAACCACGCCAACAGGCCCGACACATGATAGTAGTAATCTCAAAAATTACCCACTAACCGTGTGGTTTCCGGAAAGAATTATAGGGCCACCCCATACCATCCCGTGGGTGTCGTAAAAGGCGACTAAGGGATACACCAGGTAGTCGCGCAGAGGTAAATCCTATGTACTAACTACCACCTAACTTGTATGCCCAAGCGCGGTGACTACGGCAAACCTCTCCAACATTATAGAAACCTTTGACGGAGGCCTTCCAACTGTGGATGATATGGGGCTGATGATGAGAATCTCAAAAATGATATATATTGAATGGTCCGGCGGTGGGTCACTAACAACACTGGTAGATCAAATTTAGAATTCACTTTTGGAGGATGTAGGAGAAAACTATTATAATCATAATCATCATTTATTAGGAAGTAACTGTGTCTACATCAGAGTAGGGTATAGACTTCATTTTTTTATAAATCGATGTTGTCTTATCCAATGTAGTCTATATCCAGTTTTGTAGACCAATAACCGGAAAAAAAACAAAGCCGAAATTCTTTGTTTTCCGCAAAAATGGCCGACTGACATGTTCACAGTTGCATATGAAAGATCATACCTATTATATGGAGAACATTTTCCAAATTATAATGTTTTGTAACTTTTCATTGCAAATAATGCTATAAACCTATAATATAATCATGATATCCTGTGACATTAATTACACACGGCCATCTGATCCCAAACTAATCAGAGCTTGTACTATGGAAACCAGATAACTGATATACTACATATACTACTTTTCTTTCGTAAATACATACTTATATAGAGTATTACATCCAAATCAGGACAAACAGACATGTTCATGCACACAAATATTGTCCCGGGTGGGAATCGAACCCAGGTCCTCCGGCGTGAAAAGCAAGCATTTGCCAACCACGCCAACAGGCCGTCATATATATGTATAGTAGTCTTATTTTTCATATACAAGGTGTAAAATAACTATTGGATAACTTAGGGAGCTTAATTTACCTATGAACTAAAACAACGTGTAACACGTCAACATGCAATAAACACAAATAAAAATATTAATTCCCCAAGAATTACGATCAGCTGATGCATTTTGTATGGCGCACGCGGCACAAACATTATTTTTTCAAAAGTAGTTTTGTTTAATTAGTCCTATTTTTATGTTACACCCTAGACGATCATAAGATATGTCATTGTATCTGTACTGTAGAATATTACAAAATTTTGTAAATTTCTTTAAACACAATTATGTTAATTAGGATAGAGGGATATTCTTAACCTAAAATCATATAGGGCTTAGTGTGTGTGCAAACATAGGGGCGTTAATTTTTCCGATGGGACCGGAAAAAGGTCAGTTACTCTCTGAGAAACGGGGGTGTAATAATCCCACCCCAGACTACGATGTGATTCTTAAAAAAATCCTTTCTAAAAATCCCAATATCACTTTTTGGCCCTAGCCGGAATTTGAACTTAGGACCTCATCATCTGCGGTTAAAAACGCTACCGCTAGACCAAGGAGGCAGACATATTAAAGTTGGTATACGAAAGTAACGAAAGAGTTTCCAAATTATCCACCCTTTTAAGTAAATAAGTCGCGACATTCAACAAATATTAAAAGTTGGCTAATTCAACACAATCAATATTCAGGCGCCGTATATCGTACGCTGTAAAGACACACGGAATAAGGGAAGGGTAAATATTTGCGAAGAAACAATATTATTTTCTTTCGCAACGGCAACGGAGTCCGCCCAATTTGTAGTCGATATGGGTCCGACTGGCATAGAATAAAAATCATAATTTTGTAGATGTCGCTGTAAAAATCTGCATGTTATGACGGGTCTGCGATTTTGTAAATAATAATAATAATATGTTGGGACAATGTCACACAGATCATCCTAGCCCCCAAATAAGCAAGGCTTGTACTATGGGTACCAGGCGACTTACTTATATAGATAGATAAATACTTAAATACATAGAAAACATCCATGACTCGGAAACAAATATTCGTGCTCATCACACAAATATTTGCACTTACCGGGATTCGAACCCAGGACCACCAGCTTCGTAGGCAGGAGCACTACCAACTAGGCTACGGTGACCGTCTAAAATACAGTTCTGACTGTCTGATCTAGCGTTGGTTAAAGGAGGGGAAAAGAGGAGGTTAGTGGGGACATATAGATTTCAAATCCCGGGTCGGGTCAAAAGAAAATAATATCCGATCCTCTGCCAGGCGTCCCATCGGATCATGGGGGCTAGAAAGTGCAGTGAAAGTGTTGCGCACACACTTGTCGAGGTTGTTCTTATTCGTCCGTCAACGATAGGTAAAGTGTGCTTAACTTTGAGCGTCAGCGAGGGAAACAAAAGAACACAAGGTGAAAAATCCTTGCACTCGAGTGCAACACGTCACTTTTCATCCCACCTCAGCGAAGAAATATTTAAATGCTAAAAAAAACATTTACCGTCACAAGATATTTTCAGTTTAGGTATTAACTACTACATTATTATAGGTAAGTATTACCTAATAATCTTTAAATTATAACTCATAATATTAATAAATCTTTTATTTTCAAGTATCCATGACTCATTTTTGGTTAGTAATACATGAACAAAAACTTAAGCCTATGTTAGTAAATTATAAAAATATTAAAAACTAAAATAACAAATAAATTAAATATGTATTACAATCACCGCTGCACCATTCCATGCGAAGTTGCACAGCAGTGATTTATATAGATGCAGTCCAGCCTGTCTGCAATCATTGCCAGTATACTGTATGAGCTAGCCCGCACCCTGCGCACCAAAGATCTCCAGCAAACCTTTTGCGCATAGTAGTTAAAAAACAGTCTACTCGCGCTTCGGCGAACATCCCTGACGCGCTACAGAAGCGGGAAGCGGGAACTAATAATACTTACGTATAATTAAAAAAAAGTTACTACAGTTACTTAAGTTGAGTGTAATATTTTTGTAATGTACTGTAATTTTGTGTAAAGCAAATTAAAGAAAAGGTACATCAAGGAGGTTTCGAGTCTGAGGTATAGAAATTTAAAAAAATCGTGTGATAAATTCGGCACCATGAAGGTAGTATTAACTCTAGCGGATAAAAACTACTTTTCTACTCAGATATCGAAGAAAAGTTCTTTCCGAGATGGGGGGGGGGGGGGATGAAAATATATTTTTGATCAATGAGATAATTCTGTAACATGATAACTAAGTAGGCATAAAAGTCTGTCCCGTTCGTCTCTTCTGCTTTCCACATGGTCTCTGTCAATTTGTCAACAACTCAAGTCACGTAGGCCGCAACCGACCACCGTAAGCTCAGTTAGAGCGATGCATAAAAACTAAGCTTTGCTTTGAACTTTGAAATTCAAATGTAAAATGTATATCGATACGATACGTCTGGGCGGCTGTTTTGATAGCCTTTTTATGGCAACACATATTGTGTAGCGCACTTAACTACTTGGAGTGAGGGTATTAGGATCGTGCCTTTCAGATTAACGACGCCTTGCTGTATTGAACGCTCGCAGTTAATTTCACTGGATTGTATATTGACGGAAAATGGCTTTGTTCAGCGATGCGATGCCAATGAATGGCCAGTTTAGTTAAAGTCAAAAATTATTTATTCCATAAAAAAATACATTTATGTGGAATCGTAATTTTTTTTACGCTACCGTGCATTACGTACTATAGCTACTGAGAAACACTGCCAGAAAACTCGGTAGGAATCCTTTTTTTTTAATAAAATATACTTAAGATTAATTACAACTATGTGTGTTAATTCAGAACAAATCAATACCTAGCACTTTTGTCACTTAAAAATTCAGAAAATTTTGTAATACACAATTTTCAGAATTTTTAAGTGATATGTGCTACACAATTTGGCTTTAATAATTCTTTTAAACTCATTCGTAGACAATAATTCTCTAATATCATTGGGAAGATTGTTATAGAATCTTATACATTGCCCCATAAAAGAGTTACTTATTTTGTGGAGATGGGAAGTATGCAATATGAGATTATTCTTATATCTAGTATTTACATTATGTGTATCGCTCCTTTCACATAAGGAATCGATATTAGTAATTAATAGTGCTTAGTGACCCTGACTGCCAAGCCACAGGTTGTGGGTTCGATCCCCAGCCAGGATAAATCTTTGTGTGATAAGTGCGATGGCGTGATTGGTAAATATTACGCCGCAGACTCCATACCAAATTTTATTAAAATCGCTCCAACAGTTTAGACGTGAAGAAGTAACAAACATACATACTCATACACTCACAATCTTTCGCCTTTATATTATTAGTGCGATTTTGCATAATTTCGAACAAACATTAAAATATATATTATGTTTCTTATATTTTATACTCCTTTAAGGCTGAAATCAAATTATTTCCCATTGTAAACCACAACATTGCTAGATTTTCTAACTTCCTAGACTTTTTATACTAGATATAACTGAAGACGAATGTGTAGGTACGATGTAACAAAACTATTTGTAAAGATTTAAGTTTTCTTTAAATATATAACAGAGTTAAGATAATTTTTATTTCTTTTCAAATTACTAATAAATGTACATAAACACAAATACATTAAACATTAGTTACTTGATATGACTGTACAAAAAAATAAATAAACCGGAAGACGCAGTTTGGTCCCCCACAACGTGGGGCGAAGATCTTGTTGGGGTTTCGGAGGGCCGTTGGATGTAGGCAGCGGAAGCTTTATTTCTTTTCTTTCTACTAGTATTTATGAATTACATCGTTTTATGAGATATTAAAAAAAACGTTATCTATCCTCTAATACCGCAGTCTATCAATTCGAAATAATTCAACCAGTATGTGTTGCCAGTGACGACAAATGGAACAGAGGACATTCACTATGGGCCTCATAAAAAGGCTCAGGGTCATGTAAAGAGCGATGGAGAGGGCTAAGCTCAGAGCTTCCCTGTGAAATATTTTTTTTTAATCCACAGGATAACCAAACTATGTAAGAATTACCAGAATGCAGTGGCGGTGGGTAGAGGACATAGCTCGTAGAACCGATGGCCGTTGGAACAGAGCGGTTTTCAAAAGACTACGAACCGGATGACGCTGCATAGGCCAGCTCCCTGCAAGATGGACCGAGAATCTTGCGTGGGTTGATGCAAACCACTTGATGCGGGTAGCTGAAGACCGACAATGGTGGAGATCTTTGGGGGAGGCTTTTGTGCAGCAGTGGAAGTCGTTCTTCTGATATAATGATGATGGTGTATCATTCATTACAAATGTTGCGCATGTCTATATTTGCGATAAATGTTTTTCCACAACACAATACATACCTTACAAATAATGACTAATGCGGACTAAGATAGATGCTCTATATTAGGCTGTATTAGATAGATAGATAGATAGATAACTCTTTATTGTACACCAAGTAAAATAAAATAGAATGAACAAGGATGCATTACAGAAATGTACAATTGGCGGCCTTATCACTAAATGTGATCTCTTCCAGACAACCTAGGCAGGGATTGGAGTATGGAATTAAAAGAGTTTGGGTAGTTGCCAGTGTACAAAAATGATGAAATTGTACGCACTGGTACCATGACTAAAATAGTGAACTTAATACGCTACAAACTTATACTTAACTTACATATTACATACCATCTATACTATATATAACTATATACAAATAAATAAATACACACATATATAAATATATACATATATAAACAAAAAGAAAAAATATATACATTCTTGAAAATTATAACCACACACAAGAGCTATTTTTAATGTTGAAGAGACAAGTAGTGTTCTTTCACAAGATTCTGAAACTGTCGAAGTGATTTCGCTTGACGAATTATTAATGGCAGTGCATTCCACAGCCGGGCACCTTGCACGGCAAACGATTTGTCAAAAAATATTGAGGAATGCTCTGGCATTTTTAATCGAAGATTTTGCGCTGATCTTAGTAACCTCGAATGTGACTCATAAAGGAAAGAAAAGCGATTTTTAAGATAAGAGGGAGTAGAAGGAGTAAACAAAACATTGTATAGAAGTGACAGAATATGAGCATTCCGGCGAAAGCGAATGGGCAGCCACTTGAGCTTGTTACGAAATTCCGTGACATGATCATATTTACGTAGACCAAATATGAATCTTATACAGACGTTCTGGAGACGCTCAAGTTTATCAAGCTGGGCCTCGGTAAGATCAAGATAGCTGACATCTGCGTAATCTAGTTTTGGAAGAAGAAGGGATTGAGCAAGCGCAATTTTGGTGTTAGTTGGGAGGAAGTTTTTAAATCTTCGCAAGGATCCAATCGACGCAAATATTTTGCGACTGACGTATTGAAGCTGAGGGCCCCAGGAGAGGCAGTTGTCCAAGTATATGCCCAAATTTTTTACTTAGCGACATAGCGGCAAAACATTGCTACCAAAACAAAGTTGTGGAAGTTGAGACCAAGATACTTTAGCTATCATCCTCGAAGTGTCAACAACAATGACCTGGGTCTTCTGAGGGTTAATAAGTAATCCGTGCGCGCGACTCCATTCACTGATAGTAACCAGATCAGTATTAGTCATTATTTGTAATGTATGTATTGTGTTGTTGACGTATTTTGCTTAGCTATTCTTCCAGAAATACTTGTTAAGTAATCCACGTGTATTTTATTAATGTTTTGGTATAAAAATAAAATGCTGTGTTGTGACGGCATAGAATATCATCACCCCATCTCATCCCGTGGGATGCATAGAAATCGACCGAGATGATAACTATCAGAGAAAGGGCATCATCGTTTTTCTGTGAACTATGTCCATCAAACTACGATCGCCAAAAAAGAATGGCCCCCCAAAGAATAGGGGCCATTCTTTGGGGAGGCTTTTGTCTAGCAGTGCACGTACTTGGGGATTTATTTGTGAAACTGACATGATACAAATAAATTTGAGTAAAATTAGAGTGACTCACTTGACGTGTTGTCTGAAAATCGTGGTTACCATGAAATGCCATTAAATAAATTAGAATACTGTTGACAAATCTACTAAGTAAGTAAATTTTACCATCTGATGATCCAATATCTTAAAATGTGGTGCCTTCTCAAAATGACAATTTTTTTTGCAATGGAAACGTGATTCTTCCGCAAAACTGGATCATCAAAAATGTTATCATTTGGTGGCGATCAAATCTGCCTTCTACCAATCCGGAGTTGGCGCCAATAAGTTGCGAACGAGACACACCGGCTGATATAATTTACAAGTTCTCTTTCTAGTGGGGATCGAAAGAGGGTGCAGGCTTGAACCTCAACAGACTATAATATAATAAGTTTCAGAAATCTTTAAAATCAGTTGTATACATTTAAATGCGGGTGGGAATGGAACACACGTACTACTGAGTATCCGGCCCCATGTGCGTTAGCCACTCCACCATCGCACCGTGGTGCTCAGACTCGAATTTATACAATCCCTTTGATATTTATTAACGCAATTAAGACGCTTGTAACGCCATCTAGCCAAAACCTACACGGCTAATATTGTCAAATACTTCAATTGGGCAGTGTCTATTGTGTTTTAGAGCTAAAACTAATGAATTTTGACTGTCGTACGATGAAGGGTTAAACGACTAATATCTCAGTTATAAAAATAGTTGCCTCTAGTTTTGTTAGATAGCATATATCAAGATCGTAAAATGTTTGAAATATTTACGAGGATTGGCACGTACTCGACTTGATCGTGGAGGACATTATTCTTGTCATGCGTCAAATATGGGATAGTTGACACGACGCGCGTCAGGAGATTTGAATCAATTTCGATTTACTGATATATCATTTTAACTGTGTGTTTAATTTGGAAATTGTTTTGGGGACATTCATACTACATTTGCGTGGGTTCAATTTATGTGATGTGTAATTTAAAATGGTAATACAAAGATACTTCACGTGGTATTAGCACTTTAGGTATTGAAGGCCCAGAATTCAAATCATAACTATCTCGCTTGAGTATTTAGGTGTTTTATAGGATATACTTATGTCTGCGTAGTTTCAAAGAATGTGCATTCATAATTAATATCTCAGATATATTTTACTACTTAGACTGAACCGTTGAGACACGATGTCGTAAAATATATCTAAAACTATAAGTATTACAATAAATATTTAAAGAACCCATCTAACAATAACTTTTAGAATTTACCAATTTAACTAAATAATTACTAACATAAATCCTACTAAGATTATAAATGCGAAAGTTTGTGAGTATGGATGTTTGTTACTCTTTCACGCAAAAACTACCGAACGGATTTTGATGAAACTTTGTAGTAATATAGCTTATACATCTAAATAACACATAGGCTATAATTTATAAAACCGCGGGGTACGGCTAGTTAAAGTATAATTCTCTATCATCAAATATAAGTTACGATATAATCTATTTATATCTTTCAAACAACAATTCTACTTAAAAAGAAAAAAAAATACAAATAGAAAATAGCATTTAAGTCACAATCTGCGGGTGGTGTGCCCTAAAAGCTGGCAAAGTTGCCTCGTTGTATAGCCAAGCTGATACGCTGGCCGAGGCACACTCCCGCCCTTGGGTCACCTGAGGTTTCGACAAGGCGTGTGGACAAGCTTTTCACAAATTTCCAAAATATCAAAATTATTCTAATACTACTACTCGTAGTTATGTTCCGATTTTCCACAAACGATTTTAAAAGTCTATGTGAATAATAAAAAAAAATCATAGGTCTTTGTCAAGCAGTGGATGTCTTTCGGCTGACATGATGAACATGATGATATTCTGTTGATCGATCTAAGATGGTCGGAGCAAAATTAAATTCGACTGTAGCCAGCCTTCATAGGTCATATTATTATGTTCGGTCATGCTGTTTTCCAATCCAATCACGGACAATTTATTTTAGTTTCAAGTACAAACCGCCAAAACAAATCGTAAACAATATCTTTCATTTCAAGAAAATTCCTGTCATGCTTAAAATTGACGTCCATACGTAAACAATCTCTGTACAATAAACAATTCCTCACCTAATGATATTTTTGTTTACCTTGCCCAACACGTGTTTGGTCATCACCGCCCATCAAAATTGCATTAATAAAATCGGATTCTCAATATATATCAAAGTCTAAATTCAGTTTCGCGTAATACCTAAGTTTCCCTTACTGCAGAAACTATCGGTGTCGGCTAAGGCGGCGAATCTCTACGGAGACCAGGCTGGTCTCCGTAGAGATTCGGCTTGTTGTTCTACATTCTAGACCAACACGCCAGTCTCTGTTGAGTCAATAACCTTCTAGACTCTAGAAGGTTATTCAAGGTTATTGCAACCTTCTAGACTCTAGAAGGTTATTGAGCCTGAATGCTGAGTCGTGGGTTCGATCCCCAGTTAGGACAAATCTTCATGTGATGTGACGATTATTGGTTTTGTACCCAGGTGTAATTTAATCTATAACTAGCTGTGCCCCACGGTTTTACCCGCGGTAAACTTTATACATTATAGCCTATGTGTTAATCCAGGGTGTCAGCTAACTCCATACCAAATTTTATTAAATTCGCTCCAGTCGTTTAGACGTGAAGAAGTAACAAACATACACACTCAAAAACTTTCGCCTTTATAGTATTAGTGTGATATGTGTGTATTTAGAAAAAGTAGATAGGCTCTGCCTAGTTAGGGATCAGAGGGCAGTGTGATAGTTGTCGTAAGACATTTATTTATTATATGCAGGTTATAAGGACAGCAGAACAGTGAGAGGTTATATCCTGATGACCATAATATTTGGGTTTAGTAGAAGAGTCCCATATCATAGACACACTGAGTGTCTGAGCCCGGGATATGCCTGAGCCTCACCTCTCTTTGTAATTTCATGTTCTAATGGTGGATACGAGGGAGACACTAGAACCGATAAAAAATACTAATCAAGTTGAGAACCTCCTCCTTTTGAAATCGGTAAAAAATACCGTCACTCTCAAAATACTAGAGGACTGTCATCCGACGCAAGCGGAGAAAGGGCCAGGTGCAGAAGAGACTCAAGACTGTAAGAATCCGGGCTGTTGTTGGGTGTTTTCTAGCCACAAAATATTCTTTTAACTGGTTTTGGAACGACCAAATATTTAAACCCAGAAACTCGTACACTATCCTAGACCAAGGGGTTGTTTTAAGAATAGATAACAAAATTGGCTTATCGAACAGTCATTCTATTCCTTCGACGAATTTTTAATAAAAAGCCTAATTAATTATTGACTTTTAACTTTTACTTTAGTATCTTTTCATTTTATTTGACAATTGACGATAACATCGTACTAATATTGTAAACGCGGAAGTTTGTGGATACGAATGTGTGGATGTATGGATGTTTGTTACTCTTTCACGCAAAAACTACCGAACGGATTTAGATGAAACTTTGTAGCAATATAGCTTATATATCTAATTAACACATACGCTATAATTGAACACGTTTAACGCGGGCAAAACTGCGGGGCACAGCTAAGTGAATAATATATTTATAGTTAATACTGACTTGCATATCCACTTAATGTTTTTATTTTATTTATTATGAAAGTATTGTATTATATGATTTTTTTACTAGAATACAATATCATGTAAATATATTGACATAATAATAATAATATCTGGGCACAATGTCACACAGATCATCCTAGCCCCAAACTAAGCAAAGCTTGTACTATGGGTACCAGGCGACGATATACATACTTATATAGATAGATAAATACATATATACATAGAAAACATCCATGACTCAGAAAAAAAATATTCGTGCTCATCACACAAATATTTGCACTTACCGGGATTCGAACCCAGGACCAGTAGGCAGGAGCACTACCAACTAGGCTATGGTGACCGTCACATGTAAACCTGTTTACAAATAAATCAACTATTTAAAGTAACCAAAACTTCCTTGTACCAACAATATAAACACATTTATGTGGGTCCATTGCTTTAAATGTGTTTTTTCTCAAACATGGCAGTATTCCCTAAAGTTTCTATCGTGGCCCCGTAAATTTTCATTACTCTACTCAAATGAGAAAAAAGCATTTTTGGGGCACGGCGGCCATATAAATATATCATTCTAATGCATAAAAGAGATTAAAATTTTCTTAATGGATAAGGTCGGTATACTTTGGTAAAGATCGTGAGAATGCGTTTTGATATAACATTTAATTATATTTATAACTTTTCTTACAAGGTATTATAAGATTTTTAATAAATACAGAAAATATAGTTACATAGATAGATAGATCATCATCATCATATCGGCCAAAAGACGTCCACTGCTGGACAAAGGCCTGTCCCAAAGATCTCCACTATTGCCGGTCTTGCGCCATTCGCATCCAGCGATGTCCAGCGACCCTCACAAGATCATCGGTCCATCTTGTAGGGGGCCTGCCCACGCTGCGTATTCCGGTTCGTGGTCGCCACTCGAGAACCTTACTGCCCCAGCGGCTGTCGGCTCTACGAGCTATGTGCCCTGCCCACTGCCACTTCAGCTTGGCAATTCTTACGGCTATGTCGGTTTATTTATTTATTTATTTATTATAGACACACCAACAGTATACATACACAACATTAAAATCTTAGCTCACTATATAATTCGGTTCTTATATGTACACCTATTAAAGGCATGCACAACACACACTAAACATAGAATACGTTGACATACAATACAAGTTATTTAAAATTAAAAACAAACAAAAATACTATAACTAACACAGATAAAAAAAAACATTAAATACAATTAAAAAGTTCTTTCTTACGGTCGGTGTCGGTTACTTACTTAGATAGATATAAAGTCTTTATTGTACACCTAAAGAAATAATACAAAGCTACAACATACAAATTATAATAGTACAATTGAGGGCCTTATCACAGACAGTGTGATCTCTTCCAGGCAACCTAGGTAGTGAAAGGAGAAACGAGTTACAGAGATGGGGCAGTTGCAAGTGTACAAATGACTAAGTATAGGTTACTATTTGTACCAGATGAAGATTAAAACCGGCCAAGTGCGAGTGGGACTCGCCCATATAGGGTTCCGTAGCAGCAAGTATTTCAGTTGAATAAATGAAAGCAAATTGCGGTTTACGATTTATGACGTATTAAAAAAAACTACTTGCTAGATCTCGTTCAAACCAATTTTCGTTGTTAGTTTGCATGGTAATGTAAATCATATATTTCTTTTAGTTTTACTCATACACTCATTTTACCACTTTGGAAGTGTCTCTCGCGCAAACTATTCAGTTTAGAAGAAAATGATATTAGAAACCTCAATATCATTTTTGGAGACCTATCCATATACACCACACACGTATGGGTACGATAATTATTTTTTGAGTTTCAGTTCTATGTATGACGACCTCCTAAAATTATTGTTCTTTTTCTATTTTTGTGTAAAAATCTTAATGTGGTTCACCGAATACATCTACTTACCAAGTTTCAACAGCATAGCTCTAATAGTTTCGGAAAAAAGTGGCTGTGACATACGGACGGACAGACAGATATGACGAATCTATAAGGGTTCCGTTTTTTGCCATTTGGCTACGGAACCCTAAAATGATTAAATCATTATTAATCTTCATCTATTTGAACGCCAGGCATGATCACCATAGTCAGTCAATTAAGCGGTAGGTCCCTAGATTAAAACTCACTCATGAGCATTGAATCAAATAATATTAAAATTTCAAGAGAGGTAGGGCATAGCGTTCATTCGCTTAAAGAGCAGCCTGAATGGGGAAGTACCTCCACCTTACAGAATACATTCCTAAATGTTGTGTTAATAACATTAATGTTTTGTTTCTGATTTTTTTTTAATTCCGTTTTACGGCTCTGGCATCTTTGGCCTTGAGCCTTCAGTAAATATCTTTCTATATCATTTATTTCCGTCATTGTCAAGTAAAGTCCGTCACAGTCAAGTCACACATAGTCCTTGTCCAACCCCAGTAAAGCAGTGGAGACTTTACTAGAGGCTTTTATGGAGTTTTGGTTACAACACGGAAAATCACAATTCACGGCAATATCGCACTTTCCTCCACTTGTGTACGTTGTCGAAGATGTTATGTCTAAAAATCCACCATATTTTCACATAAAAACTCGAATTTACACCAGTTTTTTTAAATAAAACATAGCCTCGATGCGTCTTTTTCCGCGTTGGCGCCAAAACCCCTTTGTTTCTGAATGTGAGTAAGGTTGCCAGAGCTCATCATGGTGGGGGGAAGGATCGGCAACACTTGTTTGCTGACTCTTTTTATGGCCGACAACGTACCCGTGACTCCTCTGGCGTTGTGAGAGTACATGGACGGCGGTTTTCGCTTACCATCAGGTGACGCGCATGCTCGTTTGTCGACCAACGGCAAAAACAAAAAAATAAAATTTTACCATGTATTTTTAGGAAATGGATCTCCAATATAATTTAATAAAAACATAATGTGTCAGGGATCTAAGAAGGAAAAAACCGCTTATTAAAGTCCTTGATGATCTAGGAACTTGTGGTAATTCCATAACGATATTAGACTTAAGCGATTGCGGAGTGCCTTCAGGCGGTTCCGATAATAACGGACTAACTTGACCCTAGTTGGCTTCTGACAAGTTTGTGTACGGTTAGAAAAATATATACCTTTACTTTATTTAGAGTTTACCTTAATGTCAGAGTTGTTCAAGAAATTTCCAGTCATTTAGCAAAACACAATGTGTGTTTTGCTAAATGACTGGAAATTTCCTAAGTTATTTTTTAAAGGTTCGAGACCCGTCGGATGATTAAATTTATGATTTCCCATTTTTGAGATTAGATAAACGCTTTGCATTGCGAATAATGCTATAAAATTAAAATTTAATTATTTTTAAAGTTAACCAACCATATGATAGGAATATTCTTTAACCCCCAAATTCCATAAGCAGATTGGATGGTTGTCCGACATGATTGGAAAGATATCAGGCTCCGAACCGTCACTTTGACGTACTCTCCGTGGTGTGGACGTATAACACCGTCAATTTCCGACTTGTCCCACGGTTTTAGCCGCGTAAAACTTTATAAATTATAGTCTATGTGTTAATCCCAGGGTATCAGCTAACTCCACACCAAATTTTATTAAAATCAATAGGTACACACTCACAATCGTTCGCCTTTATAATATTAATATTCCATTAAAGTTGCTCCAGCCTTTTAGACGTGATGAAGTAACAAACATACACACTAACACAATCACAAACTTTCGCCTTTATAATATTAGTGTGATAACGCGGGTAAAACCGCGGGATACAGTTAGTTAAATATAAATAATAAAGGTTTTTATTTATTTATTTATTTCTGTTTATTTTTAGTCTTCAAACTTATAACATTAATCTTTTAGGGGACTTTAAAAGAATGTAAAAGTTAATATTGTTATCAAAATAATAAGGAACGAAATAACACCATTTAATTTTGGGCACACTTGGCTCGTGATACATCTTCTTACTCTTTTAGTTCTGTATTGCCGTCCTATTTTTACATCACTCAGAAAAGTCAACGAGAAAAGAAAACCAAATTAATATAAGCTTTCATTTGATAAACAATCTGACCTGATCTACATAAACGAATAAAAATATTATGTGCTATAAAAAGAGGAGAGGTGAATAAAACTTTCACTTGGTCACGAGTTATTGTGAAGTCAATGTTGTATTGTGAGGTCGCAATCTTTGATTAACTCAATAATTGTTTGTTTATCGAAGGAATGAGGAATGGCGAAAGGAAAAAAGTAGGAATAACGGGCGTTTGACGGGCCGGTTGGCGCTCAGTGTCATTTGATTGTGTGTCACTGTTGATCCTGGCTTACAGGAGTTGCAGTGGTGGGTAAGAGGGAGGGACTAGTCCCGATATGAAAAGTATATCAGTTATCTGATTTCTGTAGTACAAGCTTTGCTTAGTTTGGAATCAGTATGTAAAAAGCCAGCCAGCTTAATATTACTATATTATTATTATATATTATTAAAACTTTACAAGGATGCGTCTTTTTACCGCATGTGTAGGGCGGTGGTTAAGACAGTAACGTAGCCACTTCGTGTCGGTTCGATTCCCGCGCAGGACAACTATTTGTCTAACCCACAAATAGTTGCTGCGTCTGTGTATGTAATTGTGACTGTTGATTTTATGTTTTTAAATACCCCGCGACACATTAGTGCGGGCCTTATGATAAAATAAAAAAAAATATATATATTTTAGTATTCTTTAATGGCGAACGAGGGCGCAAGCCATCTAGCTCATTTCAGTACCATGCAAACAAGGATGCTTGCTTCAAGTATACAGCACACTAGCAGGTATGCAGCGTACAAGAAGACATGCAGCATGCGAGCAGGCATGCAGCATGCAATGTATAGCAGGCATATGACAGTATGCAAACAAGTATGCAGCATGCAATATGCAAACAAGCATGCAGAAGCAGCTAGCATTGGTTCTGCCACTGCAGCTTCGGCTTGGGATATATCCAACAATCTCCTGATTCAGGGCAGTTACTAACGGGTAGGTAGATACATAAATAATGTCCCAGGATATTATTATTATTTGAAGAGGGCCGAGTTGGAGGGACATTTTGTATAACTTTACCCTTTTTATGTAAATTCGAGGACCCGCTTATACACGGAAATGCTTAGAAATTAAACTAATTTGAGTTTGCTAGACTGATGACGTGCCAAGGTGCTTTAACTCACCGATCAATTACGGACCGGAGTATGAAACTGGCTTCCACTAATCAGCAGATGCGACATAGGCCCCTTATAACATGGAGAAATGATCTTGTGAGGATCGCTGGAAGCCGCTAGACTGGCAATCGTGGACCTTTGGAGGTGGCTTTTCTCCAGCAGTGGACGTCTCTCGGCTGATATGATGACGATAATGATAGATATACAAAAAGAAACGAAAGTATATGGTCCAATTAATAATGTATTCCGTTTTGGAACTCATTACAGAAAGTGTTTATTGTATGAATAGGCTCGAATAAAAAAGTATGAATAATATATAAATAAACATGCAATTAAAATATAAGTTTGTCATTAAATCAGTTGTTTCCTTGACCATTGTAAACAACGTAATATGGACTATTGGCACAATTTCATCGACCCAGTTTCCACTGACATTGACACGGTGGGCCAATTTCACCTCCCTGTGACACTCCAAGTGCGTAAAATATTTCGAGTAAATTGTTTGAGCTATTTATAATTTTATTTTTTGAAGTGAGATTGATGGCTTTCCGCGGAATTGTGGAATAATGAGAAGGGTCAAGGGATATTGTATGAGGTGATGCCAAAAGCACACCTAAATTCAAGTCGCCGCTACTTGCATGTGACAACCACTTTATGGCCTATGTAATAAAGACGGTTTTAATTCAAAGTGTATCTACCAACGTGGCGTCGACTGAATTTAATTATAATTATAATGACCTTCTGGCCGAAGTTTAGCTGTAACAGATAATTTTAATAAAGAATACCTGTTTGCTATCTGCACGGGGCATCTTTTCATTCTTATGAATGGTGTTTTATTGCTCTTTAAACAACTCAACTGGCAAAGCACATATGGATGTGCTGTGTCTGATAACATTATAATGTTAATGCTATGTCCTGTGTGTTTTTAGAACGATATGTTAACTCTCTCACTGGATCACCGAAAAATTTTCCTACTTTATTGATTTTGCGTGTGTAAGACTCTGATGTCTATTAATCATAATTCAGTTATACCTCAAGAGAGGGTGGTTTCTCTCTTAAAGTCTAATTCCATCGATCTACCTCACTAGTATCCTAAAGTTTGTTCATTTAAATGGGCCATGATAATAGAATTAAACACAAACGCAATAATTTTGAAAATGCACCACATGTCTTTCCACTGAAAATTATATCCCTACCTGTAACAGTTTGTCCATAATGATACACTTTTCCAGTAATTTGTATTCTCTCCCTGTTTTTCTGTAACTCCCCTTCCGGGAAATCCAGTTCGGCTGCGCCCATAAGCGAGTGACCACCACATTCGACACGCATATGCTTAATGGGCTAATGGCTTTTGATTTATCTTCACTAATAATTGAATTGAAAAACATGACATTTTCATAGTATGAGATCCAGTCTGTACATTTTCTACCCTTAAATCTTTCATTTATTGCAACAGCAAAATGTTCAGTGTTTACTCAGTCTTACAGATTTCGTTTTGAAAAAACAGTTCACTAACTCAGAAGTTGTAAACTGCGGAACCACTTTTAGGCATTTGGTTACCGGTAAGAACATGGCCACAAGAATTATTTAACATTTTATTAATATGACAGCCAAATTAAAAATATATATATGTTTTAAGTTCTCTTAATTTTTATTAGGCATTAAATATGAATATTTCTTTTAAAAAATAAACGGTGATCAAAATTAATGGTATAAAATGCAACATTGATGTCATATGAAATATTCTACTTTTTACTGTAAATAATAAAAATAATATTAATCCCTGTTACAAGGTCATCAGGATGCGAATAGCACAAGACCTGAATTGTGGATTGGAAAATTGTGGAGATCTTTGGGGGAGGCATTTGTCCAGCAGTGGACGTCCTTCGGCTAATATGATGATGTTGATAATGACAAGATAATCACGTAACTAATTTATAAAAACAATTTATAACTAAAAGTCGGACCATACATTGTTGATCATCCCGGCCCAAAAGTGTCTACCCGGTAATATTTGTCTACAAGAAAATGTATCCCAACTACAAACACATGAGCGTAGAAATAATGTCGTCGTATCCTGTAGTATTATTCATCCTTAGCACTTCCTTCCGCATAATTTCTACCGGATACCACATCATTAATTTTAATATAAATGTTGTATATATTCAACTTGAGTTTCCGACATTACATTGTCAAGGTCATCGCCTAATTTGTGTTCATTTTGTATACTAATTTGGACGTGAGCTAGTATGCGTAACCTTGAGGGTAGAGATAAAACTGTCTCAATATATTTCGTTGGCCGTATGACTGCGTGATCTGAATTCACGATGTTCTTCGTATACTGGTCAATGTTGGTCTGCATGTAGAATGTGTAACATATATCTTTTGGGGAATAAAAGATGATAAATGTGGAAATTATGTATTCCATTCCTGGTGACACATTTTAACACTAAAACTTTAATTTTCCGAGTAATGTTAAAAATTTTAAGGTGATTTAAAACTGGTTACAGTATTATTATGAATATATTAAAGCCCTCATGTTGTTAGCTAAACGATTTATGTTAATACACATTGTAAGTATGTAACATAAATAATTTCTTTCTTAATTTGTTTTATTTAGGTATTCTTTGATTTGTATTTTTATATTTCATGAATCACGTTTTCCTTTAGTGACCCTACAAGTGACCTTTATACCCCTAAATACTTAGTATACACATTTAAATGAGGGAGAGCATAGTCTCCTCTCTAACAGATCCCAAACACTTTTGCCCGACCGGAGAAGTATAACCACCTTCTAAAATACATTCCAAGTAATCTTAACTTACACCTGGTCCGGCGCATAAGCCGGCTCTGCGTATAGTTTCAATAAAAATCGAAGGTTTCTCTGAGGACAAATCGGAATTGCTATCCGAACTCCACCGCAAGACACGCTGCGATATCCTTTGCGTTCAGGAGACCCACAGAAACGAAACACAGAGCTGTCCTCTCATAGGTGGACTAACCCTCATCTCTGAGACGTGCCACCTGAAACACGGTAACGCAGTGGTTGTTACTCCCGAATGAGCGTCATATCGACTTAGAGCTATAATTTCTTATTACTTTTCCATCGACAACAATCATTAATATATAATGATTAAATTAGGCTGGTATACTTGAACGTGATTATCTACCTGACATCAAAGTGTACGGTACAAATAATAGTGTTATTCAATCCGTCGCTTCGCATATCTTATTCACCAATTCGCAAGGCAGCGAACACGAATCCATGCGATATGATTTATTTACCCCTTCTTTAAGCTTCTCACAAACTTCTACTTACAACCCAATATGTTTCATTGACTCTTATTTCGTAGCAATAAGGTTCATAATTGAGTTTAGTTGGTGCGTCATTATAAGAATCGTCTATTTTCCGATAATTGCAACGGGTGGCACATCAAGTGTGCGTTTTCCCTTGGCTTAATGAATCCGAAGCATGTATTTATGAAATTTTGTTTAATGGATGGAACATTTTCTTTGCATATTTCAATTGGTGAGGGCATTTTGGTTTTAGTAAAATGTATTATTTTATAATTGTTGATTCTCTTTCTTTATGGTAGGAGTAGTGGTTACCCTGATCAGGTCCAGGTCAGAGTTGTTCAAGGCATGGGTAGCTTGAACAACTCTGATACCAAGACCACCAATCGTTAGGCCAAGCCTACTGGAGTACAGTGTTACAGAAAAGAGCAATAAGGACTATAGTCAGGATTCGACAACAGGAGTCATGTAAACCGTATTTTAGTGACTTAAAAATACTGACTGTCCCTGGTCTATACATCTTAGTCTTACTGAGTCATCTTGCTAAATATGTCCATGAATATGAGACGGAAGAAGAAAGGCGGATAAGAGAGGAATCAAGGAGGAAGGATCTGCCAACGAAAAATGTGCCCCGTCTTGATATTTACAAACATAGTGCCTATTATCAATCAATTAATATATTTAATAAATTGCCAAAACAGATAAAGAGCTTACTCTATACCAAGGACTTTCAAAATACACTCAAAAAATTCTTGTTGAATCAATGTTGCTATAATATTAATGATAATCTAGTAGATGAATAAATATACTTTTACATTGTATTATGAAATTGTAATTACCTATATAATTTTTAATTTGACATCACAATTAATTATTAAATAAACTTGACATTTTCCATGCTAGCTTTATTAGGACTTACAATGTTGACAAATTACTAATCTCTTTGACTACTACTCGTATATATTTAACTATACTAATAACTAAGATTGTGTGTTTTTACTATAATTATTGTTTGTAATATTGTGTGTAACATGTAAATCTAAAATAACACAAAAATTATATGTAATTAGGTTTAAAATATTCAGACACGATGTAAAAATTGTTATTGAATTGAATAAAATTGAAAAATTGAAAAAATTGAATTGTAGGCTTTGCCTAATCACTGTTGTGTAAGGACAACAACCGGGACCAAAAACTTAATGTGCCCTCCGAAGCACTAATACACTCCAAACTTTTATCACGTTTACGGTTACCCATCTACAGACTGACCTCGTATATAGGTGCTTTACCTCGCCTATCAGTTACCGATCGGTGAAGGCACTGGCTATGAGCCAGAAAATATAGATATCTGGAGAATATAGATATAGAAATCTGGTCTGTCTATAGATGAGTGACCGTTAAAGTGGATTAGCTTTTGAGCGTCTTCATGTTTAAGAGACCACGTTGAGTTGTTGGGCCCGTGTTTATAATATGCATGTATTTAGAAATATTTAAGTTGTCTGGTTGCCATAGTTCTCTGCCGAGTTTGGGATCGCAGCATGTTAGTTGTTCCAAGATAATATTAATAATTATTTTCAATATAATAATATCTAGGGTCAATGTCGGACAGATCATCCTAGCCCCAAACTAAGTAAAGCTTGTACTATGGGTACCAGGCGACGATATACATACTTATATAGATAGATAAATACTTATATACATAGAAAACATCCATGACTCAGAAACAAATATTCGTGCTCATCACACAAATATTTGCACTTACCGGGATTCGAACCCAGGACCACCAGCTACGTAGGCAGGAGCACTACCAACTAGGCTACGGTAACAAGCAACTTTTAATCACGATTACTCATTTTCATTTTGTGTGTAAAATAAATGTCATTCTATTCTTTGTATTTTTTACGATAACAAAAAAAGAAGATGCCATTTTTAAAGAAGAATACTGCATTGCCATTTCTTTTTCTAACAATTCAAAATGGATCATGGGCAATTGAATATTTAAAACAAGTAGACGGAACGTTTTATTGTAGGTAAACGTTTTTGATGAGCCCAACAACTTAATTGTGACCTGGAGTGTGGTGTAAACTATAGCCTTAGCGAATTAACACTTTTTTTTGTTTAGGCAGACGGAATGCTTAGCATGCCAAAGTGTCTGCGGGTGGGTACCTTCCGTGGACTTAACTTAGCGTCTGATGGGGGGCCCCGGGAACCCGAGTATGCTGCTCCAGTACTCCCCTTTTGCAGCATGTTCCAGATGGTCGAGATATATACCCTAAAATGGCTCTGGATTGCCCTTACTTATTACCGACTCCTGCCAGTCTGGCACAGCAACTGCGCAATAAATAGTTAGCAAATTATACATACAATATTAGGAACTAAAACTAGCCTTGTGGTTTCGGGCCTAGAAATAATAACAGGGGGGTGGTCCTGTTATTCTTTATATCGTACGTCGTAGCATACCGTTGGTGTGCTAAAATGCAACAATACACAATATAGACAACAATATAGAAACCTTGGGGGAAGGATGTCCAGCTGTGGACGATATCAGGCTGATGATGGTGATTGTAAATTGCTCCCTCTTTATATCAAACTAGCTCATTACCATTTCCCTCATCTTCGTGGATTCTGATTAAAGATGCTCATACCTAGATGCTCTCATCGGTCCGTAAGTGATCGGTGAAGTTAAGCAACTAGGCTCGCGCTCATTTCATAGATGGATTACCACAAAAAGTGGATTAATTTCTGAGCGTCTCCGTGCTTTAGAGGGAACGTTAAGCTATCGATCCCGGTGGTAGCCATTAGGCAACAATCGTTAAGCCATAACTGAGGCTTACTGAGCGGCTTGAACAACTCTCACACTAGAACAACCACTGACCACTCGATAAGTAAGTAAGCAATTACTAACTTAGTATGAAAATTTTAGCTATGTGTTGACGGTAATATCACGTCGTTATAGTTTTTGATTCATACAACCTCCAACCTTCCAATCTTCCCATATTGTACAGTATGAAAAGTATCATTCTTTAGTCTTTATAGTCTGAAGTAAAAGGTAGAATTCTTCTTAGCCAGTTACCTTCTTCAGATGTTCCTCAGTTCTGAATGTCCTCAACCTTGCTATTGGCATTAGATTAATCTCAAATTCATTATATGTATTATCAAGGTTTTGACTGTTCTGTATAGCCAGTAAAATAAGGTACAAAAGTGTATATGTTAGGTTATTTAAGCTCAAATAAATAATATTCCATTAGCGTTAAAACTAGAGGTGCGAGTAAATGTTAGCGTGTGAGTTCTAAATCAAAATTACAGAAAATTTAAATTAAAAAGTGCATAAATATTTAATGTATCCATAAACTAGATGAATTAAGCACTTGATATGATCATGCACATTTGAATATTGTTCATGTGGAAGAATGACAAAAAACACGGAACAAAAAGAATACACAAATTTTAAAAGTCGCTCACTGAGTTTCAACTACCAATATTAGAATATTTTTGTTCCGTGAAGTTGGTAATAATACGTTTTGTCTATGCTCTTAGTATTACAATTTGTTTTAAATACGTTTAAATAGAGCTCTAAGCCATTGTAATAAGGATCATAACGATTTTAAAATAAAATGTCAAAATGCAACCACGGTTGCAGCGAGCACGGTAGGCATTTGAAATTTTGCAACTGTGGTTGCAGAAAGCGATTGAGCGGTTAATCTCAAGTTCATTGTCCTAATATGTTTTATCAACATATAAACTTGTATTTATTTATTTTTATGGCATTATTCACAATGTAAAGCGTAAATCTAATCTCAAAAATGGGAAATCATAAATGTAATCGTCAGAGTGCCTACCCCGAATTGGTAGAGGATGAAGGCTCGAGACCCGCCGGAGAACTAAAATAAAGATTCCCCATTATTGAGATTATAAAATTGTTGTTTTTGTACCAAACGCGCTGGATCAAAGATTAAAGTTAAGTACCAAGTACCAAGACTGTCCATGCGCTTTAGTGATCATATATTGATATGGGGCTTTGATTGCTTCATTAAATTAATTTTTTTATGAACTCTGTGATGGCAAATAAAAGTTTTTGAATTTTTGTTGTAAGTTTGGATTTGGATCTTGATTAAAATATAGATGTTAATTTTAAATACCAACATTTTTTTTTTCAGAGGGCGACAAACGAGCAATTGGGTCACCTGATGGTAAGTGATCACCGCCGCCCATGGAAACTCGCGACACCAGAGGAGTCGCGAGTGCGTTGCCGGCCTTTTAGAGTCAGCAAAGCTGACCCTCCCCCCCCCCTAATGAGCTCTGGCGACCTTACTCACACTCGGAAACACAACATTAAAATTATTAATGTTATTATTAAGGAATGTCTTCTGTAAGGTGGAGGTACTTCCCCAGTCGGGCTGCTCTTTGAGCGAATGAACGCTATGCCCTACCTCTCTTACATTTTACTGGTTTCCGGTCTAGAAAGTATAACAGGGCCACCCTATACCATTACATGGGTATCGTAAATGGCGAGTAAGGGATACAGCAGAGACGGGCAGCAGCGCCACCTGTGTACTACTATACAGAATTCCTAGATAAGTCTTTTACTGTACAAGCAACTCGACTGTGGAATGCACTACCAGTGCCATTAAGACGTGCTCAAAATATAACATCGTTCAAAAATATGGTGAAAAACCACTATTTACGTTAATAGTTAGATTAGTCCTGCTACTTGACAACTTATTTAATTTCCGTTTCTATTTTTAATATAAATTTATTTATTTATTTATGGAATTATGGAATATTTATTAGTTTATTATATTTGTTTATGTATGGATATCAATGTATGTAAGTATATTAATCTATGTAGTATATTTATTATTAGGTTAGGACACTACACTCTATAGAACTGACGACGGTACACTATCAGTAATTTTCAATTATTTATTTATGTATTTATTTGGCTCACCAACAATTGAGTACACTAAAACATTTATGGGTTACATGAATCAGATCGGGTCAAGTGTATCAACCTCTTACAGGTAAGCACAACATGCATTACATATTCATTAAATGTATAAAAGCTACATCAAATTACATGACATTTTAGACACACAGAACAATCAGGCTCCTCAGGCCAAGATAAAACTACAAAATTGAAACAAAACATTAAAATCACAGGCAAAAACAAAAGTGGGGAAGAAATAATATAATAATGGAAAATTTAATTAAATTAAAATCTTAAAAAAAAGAAAAACTTAAGTTAAATAAATTCAAAATATTAATTAAAATTAAACATAACAAAATTTAAAAATAACATTCCACAATACATAATCAAAATAAATTAGGTAAGCAGAATCATCAAATCTCAGACAAAATAAAAATCGAAATCATAAAAAGAATTAAAATACAAAATTAAAAATAAAAACAAACATGTAACCAAAATGAATTCACAGAAAGATTTCACATATACATAATACTTCTGAACTTACTAAGTGAGTCAGAGTGCACATCGACCAGATCACTGCAGTTGTTTAATAATTTGCACAGACGGGGTATAGGGGAGTTAGCACTTATTCTATTTATTTATTTATGGAATTATGGAATATTTATTAGTTTATTATATTTGTTTATGTATGGATATCAATGTATGTAAGTATATTAATCTATGTAGTATATTTATTATTAGGTTAGGACACTACGCTCTGTAGAACTGACAACGGTACACTATCAGCTGCCTGTCATTTTCAATTATGCTAGTCCATCCTACGGTTGTCTGTAAGAAATCGCTATTATGCGACAAGACCGCCAATTGTACATTATTTAAATATTAAGTTTTTTCAGTAAAATGTTTTTGATAGTTTGTGCAATAAAGTGTATCTATCTATCTACTGCTACCACCTAACTGCGGTCGCCAACTCGCATGCCAAGCGCGGTGACTACGGCAAACCCCACCAAATAGCAATATTATATTAACGTCTGGGGAAGGCTTATGTCCAGCAGTGGACAATGTCAGGCTAATGATATGACCAAGGAGTGTGTGCTCACTCATTTTAATAATCGAGGAGATGACTATCTAACACCAAGCAGAGGCAAGAGAGGAACAGTTCGGAGTTTGGAAGTTGATAATGGTACAGACGCCAACTCATCGAGCTACCCCAATCAAATTTCCCCAATTGAAAGTGAACCTTATGCTTATGTGATAAAGTTGAAAATCTTTTAAAGAAATTTGACAGATTGGGGTAGCTGGATGTGCTGGCGTCTGTACATTCCGGTCGTTAAAGAGTTAAAATAACTGTGTATGCTATGGCTGATGTCATCAAGGCCGTGTGTCAGAATGTCGTCCCATCGGATTAAGAGAGTAAATGGAAGAATACCGGTAACTCCATTTGAACACCTAAGTGCCCTCCTAGCGTCATGCTGTAGCACTTCGAAATGGGAATCAATTGGTTCTCCTAAAGCTATGGAATTAACCACAACATGTGACCACACTTTGCTACAGACCTTGCGGAAACCGTGGTGAGTGTCTTGAGATCCCACTCAAGAGACGCATGACCTCAAAAATAAAAAGGGACTCCGGTACAATAGCCTCACCAACACCTTCTGTCCTGCACCCTTTTAGTCGCCTCTTACGACGGGTAGAGTACATATGAGGCACCAGTCTCTCACAAAGTTGGGTTCTAGCTTGGCAGTATTGTCATATCATTATTAAATTGTCACTAGATTCTACATAACCCTATTCATTGTGAAGAGAAAATAAATATATTTTGAATTGAATTTGAATTTTGTAAAGACTAATTCCTTGCCCGGAACTAAAGAACCATTGCCTGGGATGCAGTGCATTCCTTATCGGCAACAAGGGCAAAAATGAGTAGACTTTTGGTATGATGCAGTAGTTAATGTAGAAAGTTGCTATTACCTCGATGCTCTTGTGCTTTTGATAGGTCCCCAAGTAGAATAAATATTTGTCTGAACCAGATGGTTGCTCTGAGTCCGGATGTACGTCGTGTATGTTAATTGCACATATATGAAGACCGTGTACATACCCTCCTTTAGAATTCCGTCTTTTACTTCAGCGGCCCCCTGAGCTATGGCCCGGACCCTATAGAGGTGCCCTCAAGTATTAGTCGCTTAGGTTAAGCTAGTGGTTGAAAGCCTTCTGCGCTAAAGGCTCGGTGTGTTCAATTTTTAAATTATAATTGTTAGTATTAAATTTAAAAATAGTAGATAACTTATTAATTGTAATTTATTTAAGGATTTAAACAAAATGTGATAAAACACAGTGACAGACCGCAGGGACGCGTCAGTTATTTTTTTTGGGTACTTTAATATTGTATTTAACTACCTCTATATTTATGTTCTGCATTGTGAGCTAAAGTACAAGGGTATGTTAATACCCAAGTGCTGAATATATTTCATGCATTTTTTCTATAGACAAAGAAAAAACAAGGGCATTAACAGCCAAACCTATTCCTATACGAATCATTTATACTCGTATATTGAATTATACACCCTATTAATAATAAATAAAGTAGCAAACAATAAATATCACTAATATGGTAGGTAAATTAAAAGGAAAATGATAATCGCTATCAATTATTCAATATCAATTACTTTTATAACGTTCGCGACCGATAAAACCGGTGATAATGTATTTTATTGGAGTATTGTGCTTCATAAGGATACTTAGAATGCAGACCCGCAGTCAGGGGTGGAGGTAGTGGGGAGCATAGGAACTTTTACGTCGTGAGAAGACTAATTTCGTGTTCTGACGCACCTTTCAAATAAATTATTTATTTATTTATTTACTAGCTGCGCCTTTTATAAATTATAGTCTATGTGTTAATCCAAGGTTGCCAGCTAGGTAATTCCATAAATATTTTTATTAAAATCACGCCAGCTGTTTAGACGTGAAGAAGTAACAAACATACACACTCACAAACTTTTGCCTATATAATATTAGTGTGATTAACCCACGACCTCGGCCTTAACAGTCAGGGTCACTAATCACTAGCCCACCGGACCAGTATATTGAATGACACATAAGAAAAATATTCTTACATATACATCCGTCCATCAATCTTTATAATGTCTTTGTTTCCTAATTTTCTCATGTTGATATTGTAATATACCTAACAACCACCTGCACATACTTGTAATATACTTGTAATTTAGGATATTATTAGCACAAATGAACAGTTACCTTTTGAGTCATAGTCTTAACTAGTTCAGAGGGTACGGATAATGTGCTAAAAATTGCCTAAAATAACATGGTCCATGCAAATTTAGTGGATACAACGTAGTTTTGAGCATATAATGTAGATACATGCATGCAAACTCCTGTGTTCTCTCCTGTATTAAGTTTATTATACTAAATAGAGGATTTTGAATTGGTATTAGTTTGCTTTATATTCTATACTAAACTATCTACCAGATATATATTTTAAATGTTTTCCATAATAATACATTGTAGAACGTAAATCAAAGTAATTTTTTATCACGGGTTTTTTTATCGCATGCCATTTTTGCTCCATAATAACTAGCCTAGCTACGGTCCTGCTCATTTCTAAAGGTAAATGGATGGTTATTGAACTTATGACATACACTAATCGGTGGTAATGTTGGTTTATCTTAAGGTTTTCCTTTTGAGACAAGGGGAACAATATTAACCTTAATTATATACTAATACTAATATTAACCCAGATCTTACGAAAAGTATGATTACTATATAAGAGACAGCAGACTATAGAAGAAGAGTCTTCTATAGTCTGCTGTCTCTTATATAGTAATCCAGTACCAGCGAGTTAACCTAAGTGGCTTTGAAATCTACCCTGATACAAAAGTAAAGTAAAAGTAAAATACTCTTTATTGTATAACTTACCTTTTTTTATATAAAATTGGATGGCAAACGAACAAGTGGGTCACCTGATGGTAAGTGATCACTGCCACCCATGGATACTCGCAACACCAGAGGAGCCGCTAGTGCGTTACCGGCTTTTAAGAAAAGAATAGGCTCGTTTCTTGAAGCTTGCCATGTCATACCGGATCGGAAATACCTCCGCAGCTAATTGATTCAACAGTGTGTAGTGTGCGGCAAAATGTTAAAATTAACTTAAATAAATTAAGTACAAAGGGCGGTCTTATCGCTACTGCAATTTCTTCCATACAACCAATTATGGAGTAGATAGACGAAGAAAAAATGTGAAACAGGGTAGATAGGTGTAACAAGAAGTCAACTTGAAAGCATTCAGTAAATAGAAGTAGATAATTAAAAAAAAAATACGTTGTTACTATGCTCTCGAGCGGTCGTTGTTTCGATTCCTGCTGCGAACAATCTTTATGTAAGACCAAATATTTATTCGGGAAGTGGTTGACTGAGAATGCACACACCATGTCTTGAAAAACGCCTTTAGTAGTCGGTTCCGGTATCATGAAAATAACTATGACAATCGTTACACTTTGTCAGAAGCCAAATTGAATCTGACATCACATTTTAGTTACTGATTCCCTATGGTTTTCGAAGTAAGATAGAAGTCATTTTATTCTGGTAGCTACCCAAACATAGTTTTTTAAGCTAATTTAGCTATCAATTAAAACGGGAAAATAATATATGGTTTTCAGGTACTTCAGATCCGTTGTGACATGGCAACCTTCAAGAAACGAGCCTTTTTAGAAACAAGCGTATTAATAAGAATACCCATATATATATAGTAAAACTCGGCATCATTAATTTCCACATTTTTTTAATAAAACGTGGCACACGTGCAAGTGGTTCACCTGGTGGTACATACGGCTACACATCAAGCTATACATTTCCAGTATAAGCAGATCTCGCATTGTATAGGATTTCCATACAATGAGACGTCAGCTTATATTGGAAATGTATGGCTTGATATGTAGCCGTGTGTACGTGCCGCCACCCATGGACACCTGCAACATCAGAGGGGATGCAAGTATTTATCCGGCCTTTGATAAGCAATAGGCTCACTTCTCTTAGTATGTAAACTATTGGAGTCTTATAATACTTTTGTTATAAATTACTATCTGTGCCCCGTGGTTTTACCCGCATTCAACTTTATAATTATAGCCTATGTGTTAATCCAGGGTGTCAGTTAACTCCGTACCGAATTTTATTTAAATCGCCCCAGCCGTTTAGAGGTGAAGAAGTAACAAACATAATAACTACCACAGTCACAAACGTTCGCCTTTATCATATAGAAAATCAGAAATAAAAATATCAGTCGAAAAAAAAAATCTTTGTACCTCTCTCTCTCTCTTGCCCCTACCGTAATATACGAAACGTAACCCTCTCTTTCTATCTTCACTAACTAATATTTGTTTTCGTCTCGCATTCACCAGCTTCCTCCCCAAGTCAAGCTTTCGGAAAGAAATTTTACTTCCAAAAGCAGCTCATTTTGATCATATATAATTTTTATTAGCTAGTGATTGATTTTGCGCTTTTCTGTTTTTTTTTGTTCCTAAACTCAAACAAAAAAACTTGTGTGTACTTATGTACACGCGTTAGAAGTTATACTTCTTAATATACAACTTGAACATAGTTATCAATTTTCATACCACCTAGAACTAACTTCATGCTGTTAAATTTTTTGGTGTCGGTTTGCGCGCGCATCGTAAAAATTCACTCTCATCATTTTTCTTCATCGCGCCAAAAGCAGTAACTTCAAAAAGTGTTGAACACAGACTTGTCATAAGCTTTCATTGTTCTCCACCTATAGCACCTGAGAGTACGACAAGTGACAAGTCAACATACCCTCTTTTGTATAATTATGCACATACTAAGTCTATGGCGTGACAAATGGGCACATTGTTTGTTGCTAAGTACACTAGTTTGTACAGTGGGTTTGTTTGTCATTTAATTATAATTCTTACTACCTTATTAGTCAGGCAATAGATTGTTTTCTCGCACATTATAATATCTAGGGACAATGTCACACAGATCATCCTAGCCCCAAACTAAGCAAAGCTTGTACTATGGGTACCAGGCGACGATATACATACTTATATAGATAGATAAATACTTATATACATAGGAAACATCCATGACTCAGAAACAAATATTCGTGCTCATCACACAAATATTTGGACTTACCGGGATTCGAACCCAGGACCACCAGCTTCGTAGGCAGGATCACTACCAACTAGGCTACGGTGACCTAATGAAATACATTAAAAGATATTCTCAGCCAGCCAGTCTCAATGGAAACTAGCCAATTCTGCAGGACATATTATAGGAGACAAGTGGGCGCGCAAACACAGGGACTCTTTATATTCCATCACTTTGATGATCTGATGGAATGACTCGCAACACGACCGGAAAGAGGTCAGGTAGAGGACCGACGGCTTTACGTGCGAGGCATGGTGTAATACCGCCAACTTGCAGACTACGAGTTGATACTGAGAAGTTTTCTGAGCTATTTAGCAGTTTATTTTTGGGCATTATTCACACACGGCCATCCAATCCCAAACTTAGCAAAGCTGGTACTATGGAAACCAGATAACTGATATACTACATATACTACTTTTCTTTTGTAAATACATACTTATATACATAATTATACCCAAACTCAGGACAAACAGACATGTTTATGGACACCAATATCCAAGTCCTGAGTGGGAATCAAACCCATGACTTGCGGCGTGAAAGGCCACCTGCCCGCTCTTATCTACAAGATTTCTGTCTTTCAACATTTCCAAAACTCGATTTAAATGTCTCTACCATCTTGACAAACATCAAGATGGTTCTACATAAATGTAGTATGCCAATCAGTAATGTACATTTGTTAAACTAGCAATAATTATGAAGAGAATTAACAATTCTGGTGTTTGTTGAAAAAAATATATCATCAGTACAGCTAAGCTCATAGCTACATGCTCTCACCGGTTCGTAAGTGATCGGCGAGGTTAAGCAACTAGACTCGCGGTCAGTCCATAGATTGGTGACCGCCAAAGTGGTTTAATTACTGGGCGTCCCCGTGCACGGAGGGCACTTTAAGCTGTCGGTCCCGGTTGTAGTTATTAGACAACAGTCGTTAGGCCAGGTGAGAGGCCTACTAAGCGGCTTGAGCAACTCTAGTAACCACAGCCCATACATTTAGTAAATAAGTAACTTTTTAAAATAAAAATCAATGTTTTATTCACCACCATAATTACTCACAACAAAGACCAATAAATTATACTCCCAATAAGAGTGACAGCATGAATGAACACCTATATTACAATAGCATCACAAAAAAACCAGTTCCCACATTAACAACAAACAAACATACAAACGATCCTCCACTTTAGATGCAAAACATTGGCAATGAGCTCTCAATGCCATGCGGGTTGGAATTCCGTACACTAACGATAAAAAAATCCGGAAGAACGCTCGGCTATGCACAAGCATGTAATATGGTAATCAGCACATAACTACGCCAGAAAGCATTTCTATGTCATCCTTGTGACTTTCCGGGTCTGGTTTTAAGATTTTACGTTTGGTAAAATAACAGAAGAATACATTTAAGGTCGTGGGGCGAGAATAACAATCTCTGTGTTAGTTAGTCATTTAAATATTATATATATTACTAGCTGCGCCACGGTTTTGTCCGCGTTAAACTTTATAAATTGTAGCCTATGTGTAAATCCAGGGTGTCAGCTAATTCCATACAAATTAAAATAATTCCAGCCATTTAGACGTGAAGAAGTAACAACCATACACACTCACACACACTCTTTTGCGTTTATAATATTAGTATGATTTAAATATTGAGTACTTTTTTTATCGGGACTAGTCCCCCCTCTTAACTACCACTGCAACTCCTGCCAGGATCAACTATGAATAATCCCATAATATATTGACTGACGATCTTGCAAGGGTCGCGGGAAGCCGTTGGATGTGGGCAGCGCAGGATTGGCTATTGTGGAGATTCTTGGCGGAGGCCTTTGTCCAGCAGGGGACGTTTTTCGGCTGATGATGATGATATTGTCTTAACATTAAATATAGAACAGTCTAAGAATATGGTTTATTTCTAGAGGTTAATTCTTAGTTAACTAAAGTTTAATAATAATATAATTATAATTCACACTAAATGATAAAATACATTTAAAATGCATAATTTTGGTATTTATGAGTTCAACATTCATAACTGTATTTTTTATACATTTATTTATATTAATAACACATACTTATAAAATTCAAAAATTGTTAAATAAATACAAAATACATACTTTAATTTAATTGTAGTGTAATTGTCTATATTCTGCCAAAGTGAAAAGAACAGCCACCTCTAAATTACCCCAGTTTTAGATATCTAATATCAAATATTCTAGGCCCAGATAATAGAGCTTTTTTGTCATTTTTAATCAAAACTCAAATATAAAACGACATTACTATAATTAAACTGTTTGAAACGTCATAATAAAGCTCATTTAAAAAAACGTTACATATTAGGTGATTCTCGCACTTTTCGTTTAACATTTTCAGTTCGGTTTCTATACAAATAAAATTTAAATATTTTAACAACTATTTTGCCAGTTTCTCACATACGAATAGCGGACTGATTCGCACCAAAAAGGTTCTTTATATAATTTTAGTACGTTACTCTACAAATTACACATCCAATTTAAATTAAGCTCTCTCGTACTCCTCTCACCAACAAGTCAATCTAAAATAACTGTGCATATATCATCAGACCGAGGGAATAATGTATAATTATCACTAATTTGACAAACGTCAAAAAGGAAGAGTGCATCAGAACCTTGGCTCGCGCGTTTACATTATGCTCCCGAAATAACGATTGCAGATACTGAAGAAGAAAAAATATGTAGAAGTGGCATGTAATGCAGTTTTATAATGATAAAGATTATATCGCGTCTTCACAGAAAAAACATTGAGATATCTCATTTGGATTAGTCACAAATAGAAATACAAATTTCTGTTTTAACTGTTGTATAACCTAGTCCGTACGTCATACGTACACACAAAAGTGTAGGTATTTATTTAAGCAATAAAATGTTAGTTACGAACAAAGATTTTATTGCTTAAATAAATACACTGTTTTTATATAAATTGAAATGACAAATCTACCAAGGCCAGAACGGAAATAAATAAATAATTACATATTATATGAAAAAAAAAAGTATTTATTTAACATTTTAATGCATCCATGTGATTTAATTGTTGATTTCATCATCATGTCAGCCAAAAGTACGTCCACTGCTGGACAAAGGCCTCCCCAAAGAATGAGTATGCCATGAATGCCACGTTTGGCAGACGGCTTGGCGATCGCAGTTTGATAGTCTTAGTTCACAGAAAAACGCTGCTGCCCGTTCTCTGGTAGGTATGCCCTCGGACGATTTCTACTACGCCCCTTCCCCCCTACGGGATGAGATGGGGTGATGATATTCTATGCCGTCACCACACAGCAAGTTGATTTCATAGTAACATTTTTTTCTGAGAAATGCATATTAGGTACTGTTAAAAACAAAGATGTTGCTCTAGGAGTTCAATTATAGTAAGAACATAAGCAGCATTATGTAGTAGGCCAAGTAGTCCATTTTTTTAAATGGAAATGCCACATCTATACACTATGTGTTCTATGGATCGAACTTCCTTTTGATCTCAGAGACATGAAAATTTTACTGCAATGGAAATATTGAAGGAATTTTGTATTGAGGAAGTATACTGGTGTGCGCGCGCAGCCTGGTTTATGAGTTTGATCGTGGATTTCTGGGTTGAGTTAATTCTGGCTTATATACTATACTTATTATCAACAAATCATGCGAATTTTCCACATGAACACAGTAAAATTCACGAAGTTTTTAACGGTTAATAAAATTGCGATTATTTGAGGAGATCAAATTAATTAAATATAATAAATGATTATAAATATCTTGTACAATTGAAACAAGGTCATCTGCTCCCAAACTAGGTAAAGCCTGTACTATGCCAAACAGATAACTGACAAACGCACTGTACACAT